>CAWUFW010011266.1:0-627689 GCA_963921515.1 Calotriton arnoldi
GGGCTGAAGTGAGGGCACTTCACAGCCAAGATGGCAGTTCTGGACTGCACACAGACACTGCAGTGGCAGGTCTGAGACATACGTTACAAGCTGCTTCTGTGGGTGGCACACATCAGTGCTGCAGGCCCACCAGCAGCATTTGGTTTACCAGCCCTGGGCACACATAGGCTACACTACTAGGGACTAACAGGTAAACCAAATAAGCCAATCAGGGATATACCAATTCACATAGACATATTTACACAGGGAGCATTCGCGCTGTGACACTGAATGGCAGTGGCACAACGCCCAGAGCATCTAACACCAGTAAAACAGAGGAGACAACAGCGAAAAATGGAAGGGAGACCCACGCCAATGGTGCCAGGTCTAACACCGACCATATATAAAGGAGCACTGGAGAAAGCGGTTGGGCATACACGGAACAAGCCTGCCATTGCATGCACTATGAGGATGTGTGAGTTTCACACACTTACTCAGAACAATCTGAGTTAATGATTTTCTGTTTTTGTCTTGTTTTTATCTTTCCGTGTATTAATGTTTCCTTGTCCTTTGGCTCCATCATGATTTCGCAGCAAGGCACAATTATATGCCTCTCTACTAGGGGCTCAGGCAAGTAGGCCAGCTTCACTTTTTTATGTTTGTCTTATGTCCTGTGTTTGTGACAATTGACGAGAGACAGACGCGACATCACAAACCAAAAATAGTAACAGATTAACAAGCATTTGCAATGCAATAGGTCTCGCTTTTGCGAGAGTTAGAGCTATTGGCATTGCAAATGACAATGTGTTTTGGTTTGGAGTGGAGTGGTTGTACGTGGTGTAGAATTATGTGGGGTGTATTGGAATTGATAGTTGTGGGATTGTGTGGTGTGTGGTATATTGTTATAGAGAAATTATGTGGCATGGTGGATAGGGTTGAGAGCTGCATAGAATAGATGGAAAGGAAGATAGATAGGGATAAGTAGTTTGGGCACGAAGTGGTGAATAAACCTGCGCAGAGGTGCAGAAAGAGTATCTGAGAAAGAGAGGAAGAAGCGGGAGAGCAGGCTACAGATGCATAAAGAGGAAGGACCTGTGTATTCAGAAGACACCCCAAGAAGAGGAGGAAAGTATGGGTTTGAGAGACGGAAACCTTGAAAAAGCACAGGAAAGAAACTGTACTTAGTATGTGTGAGCAGGCAGCTCCCATCCCCGGACACAAGATATATTACCCAACTGAAACTCTCACCCACTACCCTGCGGTCTAATACAAAGTGGATGTTTGTAAACATACGATTAAAGTTTTGCCCTGTTGGGAATCAGACTTAGGCAGTCTTTTATATAGCTGTAAACTCCAAGTAGCACTATGTTCCCTTCTGTGTAAAGGGGATTCCCTGCTTGGAGGTACTTTTTTTGGGAATACAGACACTTTCTGCGAACTATCGTCTCACCAAGGGCACGAGGCATTTTAAGTGCACCTGTTTTTTTACATGGATTTCACTGAACTATGTGTTAAAACCACGTGTTGCACTGAGGGTAGTGCGTTTACTTCACTTGCTGACTTCAAAGCCTAGTGAAGCAGGTAACAAAACGTCAAGACAAATAAGCCAATAAAGTCCTTTTTTTGGCTAAAAACAGGCAAGAGTGACGCTAAAAACAAGTGAAAGGTGAGAAAAATAGTATTGCGACGTGCAACATAATAGAGGGCTTTTAATTTCTTTTATTTCCAAATAAAGTATTTGCTTGGTAAACGGCAACGTCGCGTTTATGTTTCTAATTTTTTTTTTTATTTAAACATTGATAGATTTAGTCTGTAAATGTGTTAATCTAGGAGACAGCTAATTTTGAACAAAAAGAGAATTTATATAGTCCTACAGATTGGTATCTTTGTTGTGACCAGTATCTGTGAATGTTCTTTTGTCAGAGAGAGTGAGTGAAGTGGTCGAAATGTAGGGATGCTAAGCTACACACAGAGACACAACGCTACTTCCCAAGCATTCAAGTTTTGTTTGCTTGTATTACGTCATATTTGCAGGGCTTTTTGCAATGAGAAGTTTAAAACAGGAGAAAACGTATGCAAATATTTGCATTCTTTAAATAGCTGGTGTAGCAGACGTAAAACTATATATTATTGAAACGCCTAAGCACGACCTTACCATAAACAAATATTACACTTTGTAGGATTGCACTGCAGAGTAGTAAGTTGGCTGGCTGGGAAAATTGATGAAAATAGTAAATGGTGGCTACATAAATAAACCTATGGATGTAAGGATGGATGAAATAATGAATGGATGGATAAGCAGACACAATAGATGGGTGAATTGACTGTTGAATGGGTGGACAGGTGGCTGAACGGGTTAATGGATAGGTGGGCGGATGGCTTTTTCACCCTGTTGCAATAGGCTCATTAACAATTGTTACGATACCTGCGAGATGGACATGCACTTTACGCGTATCTCACGTTGTGTAATATGGTGTACACGGGGCTTTAAGTGGGCTGAAAAAAGTGGGGAGTCCCTGAAAGGAGCGTGGCTTAAACATATACACTAAAATCGAGCGCCACTCTGCCCACATATTTGCACAGAATCCCAGCTGCATCTGGCACAAGTGATCACTGCTCTGTGCTATTTGCTGAGAGGCCAAGGATTGGATGGCCACGTATTCTGAACACGTTTTTGACCTACAGGCACTGACTTCCACAGCTTATTTGTGCCCGTTATGAACTCCTGGTTATGACTGAATTCAAATTATGCACTAGGCAAGAGTAATATGCTGCCTGGAAAAAAAAAAAGTAATACAACATCCGGGAAAAATCAAACACTCGTAGGGAATGCAAGATTAAGCAAAGCTTGTGAAATATAAGCAGCAACAACATAGATCACCTTAACGTTTTTACACCCATTGTTCAGAATTAGATGAGTGTTTTTGAATGAAAAGTTAAGGACATGAATACAGGGCCTGAAAGACACCCGTTTTAGTGTCCGATTTATATTACTAAAGCCCTGGGTGTACGTGTCACTGAATTGATGTTTGTGGATTGAAGCACGAGTTTAATGAGACAGGCAAGGGTGAAGCGAAAAACAAGTCGCTGGCGTTAAACAAAGTATTGCGACGCTTTACATAATAAAGGTATTAAAAATCCTTTTATTTCCAAAAGAAAGCATTTGCTTTTTAAACGGCAATATTGCGTTTGTGTGTTTTGAATTGTTTTCGGTTTTAAAACATTGAATGATTTATCTCCTTTGTAGCAGGATGATAGATTAACTTTAGTTTGAGGTTTGTTTATACTGTTCGGGTTGAAGTTCTGAAGGCTCCATTTCCAGAAGAGGAGAGAGAGGAACTGAATGACGACAGTGTAGTTAAGAGGTGCGCGATTACCTTCTCCCTGGTAATGGTGTCCAGAGTCCATGTCTGGCAGCAGGGCTCTCTCTGCTCTGAAGCGACCGAGGGGAGGGAGGGAAAGTGAAAGCGCACCATGCGCGTTACTGCTGACGCCGTGCAGGGTCCCCGGGAGCCTCCGAGATGATCTGGAGCCGACGGGGGGGAGGGAGGGAAAGTGAAAGCGAGCCATGCGCGCGTTGTGCTCAAACGCCGCGAGCCGTACACGTGCGATGTGCACGTGTACGGCCTGTCCGGGCGCGTGCACATCTCCTGTCCCCCTTCCGCCGAAAAAGCCACGACAATAGATCTCGCCAAGGCGTGCAGCGCATGCGCTGCGTCACTAGGCGAGACCTAAAAACGGGGATTCACCGTTGGTCCTGATGAAAGACTGGGACCCTACAAGGGCCATGAGGAAGGGCTGAAACATGTTGACCTAACACAAGGGTATAGGGCTAGTAACCCTTCCTTTAATTGACCCGAATGTTGTCCACTTGTTAACCATACCAGTTGTACCCAAATGGAAGAGAAAACGGGGTAACCATGAGGTAATTTTAATATTCACTCTCCCCGTCACGATTAGAACATTATTGAAAGTGGTTTATAGGGACCCATTGATGGAGCCTGACACCAATAGGATGTGTGAGGGTCCACAATAAAAATATTTAGTATTTCTATAGCAGCAATAGGATCAGGTCACCATTTTATAATTGAGCACAGGGTGGTAGGATATCTTTTGTAAGATTGATTCGAGGTAGGGAGACCGTATCCTACAGTTTCCATAATGGAATCTTTTCTTTCTCCCCTCCCACACTTTTGTGTGTTTTTTTTTATTGTAAGCCAGAACACGATAGACATAAATATTTGAATGTCTGATGCTTAAGTGTATGTTTTATGTTAAATAGTACCTAATGCATTGCAGTGTTAGCTCTCCTTAGAAGATGGAATGATACAGCAAGAAGCCAATAGCCTGAGATGCGGGAGAAATACTCTTTTGAGGCCAAGCCAGAACCCACTATGTGTGTGTTTTTTAAAGAATTGGCAACAAAGGGTCTGAAGACAGCTAAAAGGGCCCGTAGCCAGACCTAAATGTAGCCGGACCTAAAAATGCCTGTCCTGGGCGATCCAAAAAAAACCTGTGCAGCCTTTAGTTTAACACATGCTTGACTGAATAATATGAAGCCTCATGTCATCACTTATAACGTGTTTGACAAAGTCCAAAATAATGCCTTCCAGATTACATAACCTGAAATGTTTATATGTATTTTTATTTTCCAGGTTATGTTGCTGTAAAAAGTGAGGATGACGATGATGATGCTGTTCTAATTGAGAGTACTCCTGTAGATTTACAGGCTGCACATCCTGCGCAAAATATGAATCCAGTGGGACAAAATGCTCAAGCGAACCGTGAGCACCACTACATAACTCAACCTGCTTACGGTAATAATTATTATGTACTGTAGTTTAAACAAGTCTTAGTTTGGCACCATCTTTAACTCCATTTGATCAGGAATGTTATCTTGAGGGATTTATTTCAATTCTCATTCATGTTTCCACAAAGCTCCTTGCTAGGCTTATTAAGTTTGATTGTTGTAGTCTTTGGTGTTGGTGCAGTAAGCGTTTCTTAATTGGTAAGCAAAACTGGGGCCTTGAAAAGGTCGAATTGACTGCTCCATGTGAAGCAAGGAATCCAAAAATCTTATTCTGGCCCACTTTTCAGATTGGAGAAAAGGCAACTTTATGTTGTACAGGGGTGTGGAATTTAATAAAAATATCTGTTGGTCGATGGGACAGGTTGCTTCATAAATCTACTTTTCCTGTGAAAAACCTGCTTGTCCCTTTGGTGCCATGTAGTGCAGCAATAAATTATGGCAGCAATCTCATTATATAAGAGCTCTGGTAATAGCCTCTCTGATTATGCCAGGGCTAATACTATAGTAGGGTTTCAATTCTGGCAATTTCCTTATTTTGCCACCTTTCCGCAGATCTACATACTAGGGCTGGAGGTTGCAGTAAGCAATAGTTCCAGGATTGGAATGCCCATTTGAGTCTGTGCAAACCTACTAACTTGCTTGTTTTAGGGTTTTCACCAACTCTTCTCTAATCTTTTCCCATACTGAGAAAGGTTGGAAACTTACTCCTGACAAGGGTCAGAAGTAGAACTTCTTCCAGGGTTGGGGAAGAAGTGGTTGGAGGGAAAGTGAACTTGGAAGCACTCAACAGATTTCCGCATGAGCAAATCTACACATGCATATTTGCTCATGCTAAAATACAGTTCACAAATATTTTCTAGAAGTACGATTTCCTGGTTTATAAATTCACGTTAATTCATGAAATATGTAATTTTAATGCAAAGACATATACCATTGGTGCACTTTTTTTTTTTTTAAATTTTATTTAGTGAGTTTGATTAACAGTCCACAGCAGTGAACACAATACAGTGTCAGTGACATTATAGCTAGGATAAGTACATGCAACCTATAAGAAATAAATGAAAAAAAACAAAGCAAAGAAAGTAATCCAATAGACATGCAGTGGGGACAGGGGCCACATATGGAATAACCCCCCTTCTCCATGAGGAATTTGCAACACACATTGCTACACTGGAAAATAGTTATAACCCGGTTCATCAGTCTCACCTTTAAGAACATATTGCAATCTAAGAGGCACACGCCTGTGCAGTAATTTTAAACACCGACTGTTCCATTCTCATCCCTTGACATCAAATACTGTTTATATAGCCCACAGAAATTCTTGGGGCGGCTCTGTGGAGGCATTAGCTCACTATATGTTTCGGACTGCGTATTACAGAAAATCATATCTTTTTCCCACTCCGATTTTAAGGGAGGAGGTCCTCATGCCCAGCGCATAGCTATTCGCCTCTTAGCCAGAAGAAAGCCCAAACCCAAAAGCTTCCTAACCCCTTTAGGCTGTGGTTTAGTATATCCCAAAAGGGCTAATAGGGCATACCCATGCCGTGTGGAAAAAATCTGCACCGCTTACCCCGCAGCGTTCGCAACTGTCAGACTCACGTAAGCCATATCTGTGAAGGCGGGAAGGTGTATAATATGTTCTGTTTAAAAACTTAAAGTGTATTAATCTATGCTTACCATTTAAAGACACTGATTGGGTGACCTTGCAGCAGTACTTCCATTGACTATCATCTATGGGAACTTCTAAATCTGACTGCCACTGCGCTCTCGGTGGGGAGTAAGTAGCACAAAAGTATTCCTGGGACATGGTGTATATGTTGGAGATCAACTTATACGGGGTTTTGGCACGCAACAGGTAAGTGAAAGACGGAAGAGCCGGAGGCTCTAAATATTCATCTCCCAGCAGTGGCCTCAGAGCGTACCGTACCCTGAAGTACTGAAATTGTACCAAGGTGCTAGCACCGTGATCTACCGTGGCGACCTCATCCCACGTCCGGGCCTTGCCCTCTGACAAGAAATCACCCATATTATTAATCTGGACACTTCTAAGTGCTTTCTGGACAGCAACTTCAGTGCCCAAAGAGAGCCATTGGCACCAATCCAATGGAAGTAGTGGAGAATAAAGCAGAGTGCACGCCTGCCTTTTTAATAGTTCACTCCATGCATGGACCGTAGAGTTTATAGAGTCGAGAACACCATAATGTCTGTTGGGAGATTGAGTGAGTTGTCTGGGGAGCGGGGAAGGATCGGAGGCAATTCTCTCTGAGGAGGTGCGGGAGAGTGTGCGGCCCGTGACACTAGTAATACGCATGCGAGCCCTGAGCTGATCTGTAGTAAAGTTCAAGGTCTGGGGCACCCAGTCCGCCCATGGAGTAGGGAAGCGTGAGCGTATCCATCTTGACCCGGGGGGATTTCTCCACCCACGCCAGCCTAACCATCAGAGACTTAAGGTTTTTAAAAAATTGTCGGGGAACCACCATAGGTATGTTAGTGAAGAGGAACAGCAGTCTAGGCAAGACTATCATCTTCATCAGGGATACGCGGCCCACCAGGGAGAGTGGTAACTTGATCCACCTCTCTATATCGCTCTCTAGTTTAGTGATAGCCCTGCCGTAGTTATCACGCAGCACCAATTCAGAATCAGTGTGCACCTGTATTCCTAAATATCGGACCGACTCGTTGGTCCATTGTAAAGGGAAGTCCAAGTTGAATGGAACCATTGAGGGGGTGAGTGGAAATATGATAGATTTATCCCAATTAATTTTTAATCCCGATATGCCTCCGAATTTTATGACTTCACGAATTAAGGGGAAATGTAGTGGCAGGGTTCCGAGCATATATTAATGTCATCCGCATAAGCCGACAAATTCAAATTATAGTTAGGGAAACGAATACCTCGATGCCCATGATATTCCCTCAGTGCACGTGCTAAGGGCTCTGCGACTATTTTTTTTTGTTTAAATATCTTTATTGGTATTTTCTGATTTTTACATGACTATCATCACGATTTCATACAAACATATTTGAATGTTCATGGCAAAATTACAGAGCACATATACAGAATAGCATTACCCATTGCAACAGCATATAATTAACACTGGCGTGCTATTCTCCATTACAGATACTAGTATCTTATATGAGCATGTGTTCTAGGGTCTCTGCATGCCATTGCCCACGGTTGTGCTACATCATGATTTATAAATTGGTATTATTACTATCCGCATCATACTCAGAGCACATCCTACCTGAACTGTTATGACAGGCTCATGTATTTATACATCGTATACATACAAATGCAAATCTTGCCATTCGGGCCTGACCATCAATTTACTACGTGATAAAAAAAAAGGAATTATATGATGATAGAACACAAGTAATAGTCGCTGGTGAATACCAATAAGACCCATTTTCTAAAATATACAGATCAAACTGAAACTTATAACATAAGAAGAAAGTCCGCCATCTATAAAATACAAACAACATCAATTTTGCATGACTGGGTACGAAGGTGCAGTATCGGTACATTTCCACATGACCATATATCTAATCGAAAGTTGAGGCAGTGCACATAACAGAGCATAATAGCCTATCAGCAAAGAGGACCTCTATGCCTGGGGACGGATGGGGTATAAGTGACTATCCATTGTGGACCAGGAGGCGCGATAGTTTTCTACTCCGTGTGATCTGAAGCGCGTCTACTCCATTCAGCTGAGTAATGAGGGGCTAGTGTGTTTATTACAGATCAACAGCTTGGGTATTATCTGCTGCTATTGGGTGGCCGGTTTGTAAGGCAGCAATGCGTCCCAGCTTTGCGCAATGGGGTATTTGCAGAGCCCCGCTGTCTCCTCTCTATGTAGTGCCGTGCTTTCCGCCTGTGCCCATATTATTAGAGAACGCTTCCAGCTGAGTATCTCTGGAGGGTCTATATTTTTCCATTTTTTAGTTATCAGACGTTTTGCAGTAATTAGACCCAAATCTCGGAACCTCGAGGTGACTTTGGTTTTTTAGGATCTGATGTAAAGCACTAGAAGGCAGACTTCCCATGACAACGGCAGCGGCGTGTCTGTGCATGAAGTTAGGACTGTAACTACTTCTTGCCAGTAATGCTGTAGGGATGCGCAAGCCCACAGCATGTGAAGCAGGTCTGCATCAGGATGGTGGCAGCGTGGACATGCAGAGATGGTGATGCCAAAATACCTAGTTATCATGTCTGGCGAAAGATATGCCCTCTGTATAATATACGTTTGGATAAGCTTGAACCTAGAGTTCCTTGGTATGTTCCCAGCGCTCGCTAATATGGCATCCCATTCCTTATCAGTCCAAGGCCGGCCTCTGTCTCCCATCTCACTCTGAGCTGTTGCATCGGCTTCAACGTGTGTGTGAGCAACGCTTCCACCAGCCAATGCACCACGTTCGACCCCGCTCCCATCACATGCAAATATTGTACTAACAGATGTGTCGGCGGCTCAGCTGCCAAATCTCCCCAGGCGGCTGACAATGCCTTCAGGAGGGAGGTGTGTAAAAGAAATTGACCTGCTGGCAACTCAGCGTCTTCGACCAGCGTCTCAAATGCTAATAATGCGCCGTCTCTATACAAATCGCCCAAAGTGTCTAATTCTGCCGCATGCCAGGTCGCCAGAGCTGCCTCCGAGGTGCCCAGTCTACCCCTTGGTGTCCCCATCAGTGGTAAAATCTGGGCATATGGAAGTGTTGCGCGGGTAAGATATAAACTTCTTTTGTAACATTTATGAGCTAACCCCAAGTGCAGTTGTAGTAGTCGCGGAAGTTTGGCGACGGGATGAAACAAGTGATAAATTTGGGAGCGGGTCCAGGGCTGGTGCATGGTCGCTGTGTCTTCCAGGCAGCTGCCATCCAGCCATTTCGTCGCCCATTGGAGCTGGGCAGCTAAATAATACAGTTCCATGTTGGGAACAGATAGCCCACCCTGGCTAGTGGGACCGTACATCTTCCACAAAGCGACACGCGGCCTCCTCATATTCCATATTAAGTCCCGGAAAAGTCGATCCAGCTCTCGGAATGTCTTAGGTAAAATATAAAGTGGGAGATTTGAGAAATAATATAACAATTTCGGAAGTACGATCATTTTCAGCAAGGTGATGCGGCTCATTACATTCAGCGGAAGCGTTTTCCAGAATTGCATTTGAGCTCGTATGGCCGAGATTGCTCTCGTCAGATTACCCTCCAATAAGTCATCGGGCGATCGGTATATAAAGATGCCAAGGTATTTGAATGTGGTGGGGTACCATGTAAGGGGTGTGCCGTTCAGGGACACACTGCCCTCCACCGTGTCAATGTTAAAGGAATAGATCCCCGATTTGGCCCAATTAACCCTGAGCCCTGACTTCTCCTCAAAGGTTTTAAGTATATCTGCAATGGACGCCGGGATCGCAGTGACATCTCGAAGATACAACAACAAGTCATCTGCATACAGGGAAACGGCATGTAGCCCGTCTCCCAACCGTATCCCCCACTCCTCGCCATCTTTCCGGAGCAACATTGCTAAGGGCTCCATAGCTAGGGAGAACAACGGAGATAGTGGGCAGCCTTGACGTGTCCCCCGTCGCACTCCACTGCAATCTGAGAGTAACCTACCGGTACGAACCCGGACAGTGGGCCGTTGGTATAATAAACGAACCATATTTAAGTAGTGTTCCCCTAGTTCGTATTTACCCAGCACAGACGCCAGATAAGGCCATTCCAATGAGTCAAAGGCCTTCTCCAGGTCCAGTACCAGGCAGCCCGATCGGGGCCAGCTGTGTGCGGCGTACTGTTGCACTCTAAAAAACCTGCGTATATTGAGAGAGGTGCACCGCGCAGGAACAAAACCATTTTGATCGGGGTGTACCAACATTTTCACTAAGGATGAAAGACGTCTGGCTAGGAGCGATGCAAAAATTTTATAATCTGTGTTAAGGAGCGCAAGCGGACGATAGGAGCCTAAGAGGTCGGGATTTTTATCAGGTTTAAGGAGGGAGACTAACAGGGCCTCGTTCTGCGTGGTGGTGAGGGTAGAGTCATCAAGCGCCGTTTCAAATACTTTTAGCAACTGCGGCACTAAAATGTGTGTGTATATGCCTTAAAAAATTCAGTCGGTAGGCCATCCGGCCCTGGCGACTTCCCGTTAGACAGGGAAAAAATACTGTCTCGAATTTCCTCTGAGTGAAGAGGAGTATTGAGCTCTTCGCTTTGCGCGCGCATAGGCCGCGGCAGATCTAGGCCTTCCAGGTATATCTGTATCTCTAGGGGCGTAGCTTGCACGCGCGATTTATACAAATCCCGATAGTGTGTTACAAACGCACCATGAATGTCTCGCTGCGTGTATGCGATTTCCCCGTTTGTTTTTCTCACCGAAGCTATTGGCGTCGACGACTCATTCTGACGGATGAGCCATGTGAGCAGTTTGCCTGCTTTGTCGGCCATATGGTGAGTTCTTGCCAAATGAGCAGTATAATTAAGGCATCTCAGTCGCTCTAGTAGTCGCGCATGCTCCTCCTTGAGGCGGCCCAGCCGCCCCTGAGTGTCATCTTAGTCCGCCTACTCAGTAACGGCTAGTCTTCGCTCTAAAGTAGTGAGTTCCTTTTCCAGTTGTGCGCGCATGCCTGCCTGTGTCCCTAAACAATGCCCCCTAACAACTACCTTGAGGGCGTCCCACTCCACCAATGGTGATGTGGCCGTACCTGCATTTTCTTCAAAATATTGCGCGACAGTAGTGGCCAGTAAGTCCCGGAAGGGCGCATCCAGGAGAACATCCGGCTGGAGGCGCCAAATTGGGATCGGTGGCAGCCCAACCTCCCACTGTAGCTCCATGACATGCGGGTTATGATCAGAGTGTGTACGTCCCATGTAGGTGGAGTCGGGAATGCATGGTAGGAGGTCGTTTGACACCATGAAGCGGTCCAGGCGTACATGAAGTCTGTGGGCTCCGGAGTAGTAGGAATATACCCTACCTAGTGGGTTTCTGTGCCGCCATACATCAGAAAAGCGCCACTGCAGTGCCCAATGCCCTAACGCTTTCGCGGCTGTGTGCGTGGCGGTGCCAGGCAAGGGAGGGATGGATCGGTCCAAAGAGACGTCCAGCACACAGTTATAGTCGCCTCCTAAGATCATAGGGGTGTCGTGCCATGTGGATAATTTTTGTGATAAATGATCTAAGAAGGCTGCTTGCTCAGTGTTAGGTGCGTAAAGTGATGCCAATACCACCGGCTTACCATCAAGTACCCCTTTAACTAGAACATACCTGCCCTCCCCATCCACCAAGGCGTCCACCACACGAAATGGAGTACCCGGTCTCACCCACACCAGAACCCCCCGCTCGTATGCAGAGTATCCCGTCGCATACAGTTGCCCCCTCCAACGTCTGTGAAGGCGTGCGACTTCTGCTTGAGCTAAATGTGTCTCCTGAAGGAGCGCGATTTGTATGTGGTGGCGTTTCAGATAGGCACATTCAGGCATTCACAGCCCGGAACGCCGTTATCTCATATACTCCTATCTTAATGGGCGCCATAATCGGTGAGCGTCAGGGGCGCATGTGGGCCCATCCAGCCGAATGATGGGAGAGGGTGACCGTAGGTGCATAGAGGTCATTCCAGTGTGTGTTTCCCTGCGTGGCCCGACTTTACAACAATCATACCCCTGTCGAAAAATGATGGCATAAAAAACATAAAAACAACTCACAATCAAGAATACCATAAGAGCAATTTTGCAACAGGCAATCGCCCAAACTTGAAATGCAATAGCACACAGTTAACGTCTGGGGGCGGCTATTGTGCGCAGCAATCTAAGAACTAATGAAAGTGGAAGAGGGGACCGTCTTGTGCGGCTGAGCCCATCCCTGGCCAGACACTGGTGCGACAGGGCCGCCGCCTGCGTAATATCCATAAAATTCCCATATATTAAAGAATGAATAGAGAGAGTGTGCCGATAGTTCCGGGACCCACCCCACAAAAAATTTCCTTTACGTGAGTGGCAGGCATAATCATTGCAATACAGAAACAGCATACAGAGTAATTTATACTTGCGTGACCAATAAGACCGGGTGTCACTCAGTCCATGGATGAGAGGAGAGGTGAGTAATTGACATACGCATGCTCAGGCAATGCCGTCGGAAGTCTGCGGAGTGACATGGGGCAGCACACAGGAGCCTTGGGGAACCGGGAAAGTGTCCGAAAGTTCCTCGTCACTATGCGGCCCCTGGCGGTTAGAGTCTGAATCGGATTCCCCCTCTGGGGATCCGCTGTTATTCGCCACTGCCTGTACCGCCTCGAGTTGACCGCTCAGTATCAACTCTGGTGTCAAGCCAGATGCCTGATGCGTCGAGGATTGCGATTTTCTCCGTCTCCGTCTGCGGCGCCGTAGAGTGGTCTCTGGCAGTTGCTCTCTGCGCCCAGCTTGTGATGAATTGAAAGAGTCCAACCATTCCTCTGCGCCTTCCGGTGTAGTGAAAAAATGGGTCTTACCATTTGCGACGACCCTCAGTTTCGCAGGGAACAACAAAGAGTACTTGAGATCACATTGTCGCAAACGCCTCTTCACCGCTAAATAAGAGTGCCGCTGTTTCTGGACTTGAAAGGTGTAGTCTGGGAAGATCATTACTTTGTGATTGTCTACTTGTACGTCCTGCAATTTTCGAGTCTCTTGGAGAATAGCATCTCTGTCCCTGTAGTTTAATAAGCGGATTAAGAACGGCCTCGGGTTCGAGCCCGGAGGTGGGGGTTTGGCAGGCACCCTGTGTGCTCTTTCAACAACAAAGTGGGGAGACAGGGCCTCTCCCGGTATCAGCGAACGGATCCAATCCTCCGCATAGTTTACTGCATTTTTCCCCTCCACTCCCTCCGGAAGGCCCACTACGCGTACATTGTTGCGGCAGGCCCTGCCTTCAGCATTCTCCACTCTATCTTCCAGGAATTCAACTCGGTTTAACAAATCACGGATGTTCTTCTCAGCCGTGGACACTCGCGGTGAAACCTCCGCAATTTCCCCTTTAGTGGCAGTCGTACGGTCTACGAGTTTCCGATGGTCCGCATGTAGCAGCGTGAGATCGAGTGCCACTTTGTCTATTTTGCCTTCTAGAGAGGTGCGGGTTTGATTCATCGTCTCTCCGAGCTTCTCGACTGCCGCTAGTACCGCATCAAGTTTATGCGCCATGGGGTCCACCGTCTCCGCCTCTGTCATCCTGTCCGCCGGCGCCCGGATCTGTGGGTGAGGGCCCGTCGCACCCCCCGGTGCCGGTCTTCGTTCGGCCCCCTCGTGACATGGAGCGGTAGACAGCGAACGCCAAGTTAGGTGTATCACTCCTCAGGCGCCTGTAGAGCAATTCCCGAGATCCACGCCCACCATCCACAACAAACGGAGCCCAGGGTCAGTCAAACAGGGCAAACGTGTCTCGCCAATGCTACTCGTGACTGCGCCAATAAATCTCGATAGGGCGGTAGTCAGGTGGGTCCCACTACCCCCGAGCCCGGCACTAATGTCTTGAGAGACAGAGCGTAGCAGACGTGACAGATTTCAGTATGTGGCCAGTCGCCAGTCTGCAGCATCAGCAGCACCCCAATCAAAACAACTCCGAATGGCTCCGGGAGGAAAGGCACACAAGGTGACGAGTCGCACAAACAGGACGCCCAATAACAGGGTATCTCCAACACAGGGCGCTCTGAATCTCCTTGAATGACTCTGTACGCCTTACTTGTTTCAATGGGTATGTTGGCTCAGTCCGCTCCGATAGGCCTCATTTCCACTGCCAGGCAACACTCGGGAGAGCAGCTGGGTCGCGGCACCACAGGCCGCAGGCACCGACACGGGCAGGTCGCGTGCTACTGCCGCGTAGGTCTATAAAGGTGTTGCTTCTTGGTCATAAAGAATAACCGTGGTGTGGGGCTCCAATGCAGCCACCCAGGTTCAGGGGTGGGGCAGCCGTCGATCACAGGCGGGCCGCGGGGTCTAGCGCCTCTGTTGTACCCCACGTGGCGGCCAGAAAAGAGGGCGGAACAGCCCCCAAGCGTCAGCGCCCCCACCGCTTGTT
Source organism: Calotriton arnoldi (assembly GCA_963921515.1). NCBI lineage: Eukaryota > Metazoa > Chordata > Amphibia > Caudata > Salamandridae > Calotriton > Calotriton arnoldi. The sequence goes on from CAWUFW010011266.1 coordinate 14,829, forward strand.
CCCTCGTCAGAGTCTCCCCGGTAAGTGCAGGGTCCCTGCGGCAGGTCACGGCCTCCACGCCGAACCAGCTACGTTCTGCTTGATTAGGCCTAGTAGGCGGAGCTAGACCTTGGCCTCGCGTGAGGAGTCACAGCCGGCAACTCTGCTTCATGCCCGGTAGCCTTGTGAGTGGTTGGGCGTATCCCGGGGCCAGGCGGGGCATTCACCACAGTCCCTCCCGGGTCCGATTAGGCCGATTTGGAGCTATCCGCGGCAATGGCTGATCAGTAGGGTGAGACGGGGCCGCAGCGGTTGTCGGGGCCTAGGGGCGGAGCCAATCCCCGGCTCCACGTACCTCGCCGTGCCCGATGTCTCGGAGCCACTCTCAGCAGAAGCGCAGGCAGGGGGGTCCGCTTCGATGTTTCACAGCAGTCGTTGTCACATTTGGTCACCAGGGCATCAGGACCAACGCAGGAGGAGTCTCAGCTGGCGGCGGCCCCTTCAGCTCAAATATATGCGGAGCAATGCGACCAGGAAAGGGAGCCGTTGACGGAGCTCTGCAGCTACACGTCCGACTCCATTGCTGGCCAAGCCACGCCCCAAGGGCTCTGCGACTATAGCGTATAATAATGGAGAGAGGGGGCAACCCTGTCTCGTGCCACGGGATATTGGAAATGAAGATGAGACATAATTACTAATTCTAACCCTCGCTGAAGGCTGATTATGTAAAACCGAAATCAAACCAATGAAAATATCTCCCAACCCTATCCTACGGAGCACTGCCTTCATGATAGTCCACTCCACAGAGTCGAAAGCCTTTTCGGCGTCTAAATAAATAGCGGCAGCCTTAAGTTCGGGTTTAATGTGCTGTATGACACCAAATACAGTCCTTAAGTTTTGGGTGAGCGTACGTCCCGGCACAAAGCCAGCCTGCTCCGGACCGACCAGTATGGGGAGAAGGGGGGGATAGTCTATATTCGCAAGAATCTTAGCAAATATTTTTTATCCACATTTAGGAGTGAGAGAGGTCTATAGGATGCACAGAATTGAGGGGGTTTGTCGGGTTTTAATAGGGTAACTATAAGCGCCTCCCTCATTGATTGCGGCATTATACCAGTGTTCGCTATTTCCTCGAATAATTTACTAAGATGAGGAAGCAGAAGATCAATGTAAGTCTTGTAAAAGGGAACTGTCAGTCCATCCATACCCGGGGCACTACCGTCCCGCATAGAATTCAAAGCGATGCGGATTTCAGCTGCATCTAGCGGCCTCATGAAATATTCTCTGTGAGAGTTGGTTAACCATGGTAGTTGCACGTACTCCAGATAGTCAAGAACAGCAGACTCCTCAACCGTAATATGCGAACTATACAGTTCCCTATAGTACTGACTAAATGCTTGCGCTATTTCCGAAGGCTCTGTCAGGATGGTACCATCTCCACTGTCTAAGCCAGAATACCCCCTCGTAACCCTCTGACGTCGGGCTATAGCAGCCAATACCACTCCCGACCTATCACCCTCGCCGTAGGATTTAACAATAGCGTATTTCCCCATGTGCTTAACTTCACTATCAGCCTCTGCACTGTATTCTTCAAGTGTTTCTTTCATAGCCCTGGCTATATTAGGGTCGCCGCACCCCAGGGGAGCCGACTCCAATTCTACCAGTTTTTTTTCTAAAGTGGTAAGTCTACCCCTAATAGAACGCAAAACACCGGCATGTTTACTAATGGTGACCCCCCTAATATATACTTTAAATGCCTCCCAGACTGTGGTGAAGTGCCTCATGGAGTTTATGTTGATAGCAAAAAAGTCAGTGATAGCAGTGGCTAGCTCACCTTTAAACGCAGTGTCGAGTAGCGAATATGGGGGAACCTCCATGTAAACGGAGCTACGACCCGTGGCGGTGTCTCAACCTCTAGAATAATTGGGGCGTGATCTGAAAGGGTGCGGGGCATGACTTCGCAGTTACAAACACGGGGGAGGAGCGATTTGTCCAGTAAGATGTAGTTAATTCTAGTGTGAGTGTCATGAGGGGCTGAATAATGGGTGAAGCCCCCTGCCTCAGGATGCCGAGCCCTCCATACATCTACCAGGTCTAACTGCAGCGCTACATCAGCAATGGCATTGGCTGCAGCCGAAATACAGCGTCCTTGCCCACCTGACTTGTCCAGGAGGGGGCTCAGAATGCAGTTCAAGTCACCGCCCCATAATTGAGGTAGGGTCAAGTCATTAGATATTTGGGTTGACCGTGACCTGTAGAAAGAAGGGTCATCATAGTTTGGGCCATATATATTAACAACTTGGATATCTAACCCTGTGCCATGACACCGTGATACAGCATATCTACCATTGGGATCAGTTTTTAACTCCGTCATGAAGATGCCTGATTTGGGTTTGATCCAGGTAAGGACACCCCTGGCGTGAGAGGTAAATCCTGCAGCGTGAAATGTGCCTTGCAGCCTCTTGTTGTTAAGAAAACAGTTATTAGGGGCTAAGTGTGTTTCTTGCAATAATACGACATCAATGTCATAGCGTTTGAGATAAGCAATTACTTTGCGCAATTTTCTGAAATCATTTAGCCCCCGGATGTCCCAGGTGAAGAACCTAACTTTCCCTGGTAGGCGACGGGGAGTATCATCCGGTGACTGTCGCTGTCTACTCATATTAACCTCTGCGTGCATTTGCATGGGGCTGCAGTGTAAAATCCCCGCACATCATGATCAGGTGCACCAACTGTGGATTCAAAACAAAAATCCCAACCCGCCCCCTCCCACGCAATGCCTGCCCCAACTCGGCATGTACGACCTGTTCCCCACCCTGCATAACAATCCAAAACAGCGCAATGACGTTTGATAATAGTCATAAAACAGAAAAAGTCTATAAAACTTCCTGGGGGTAACCTACGAAGGCGGATATGGCCAGACATAACAGTATTCAACTAACAAAAGCAGTGCCGTCTAAGCAGAAGTGTTTTTCCACCCTGGGGAGAAGACCGCCCGCAATCCTGTTACCATGACCTTATTTTACAAGATATAAGTCATACTCTAAATAGACGTATCACAGCACAGGCTCAACCCTCCAGGTCCTTTAAAAAATAAGTGGGGGCAACTATCGACCACAATAGAAAGAATATAATCATAACATATCCATTGTAATATAATCTTGAGTAATAGCAGGCAACAGACCAGGAGGAATAAAAGCCCCTGAGGACCGTGGTCCATCTGATAAAGTTAATCGTTATCGTCCAAATTTCCACTTGAGCCTGGTTCAACTTCTCCAGAGCACGAGGGCTTCTTACTCCGCTCCCCCACTTTCCAGTCCTTGAGAGCTTTTTGAAGGGCCCTAGGGTCTGTAAAAATCTTAGTCGAGCCATTAACCACCACCCTGAGTCTAGCTGGGTAAAGCATTGCATAATCTATGTTTTGTTCCCTTAGTTTGCGTTGCATCGGGACGAACTGCCTCCTGGCTTCCTGAACTCTGAATGTAAAGTCCGGAAACAGTGAAAGCGCAGATCCTTCAAACTTTAATTCACCCAACTCTCTAGCTTTCTTAAGAGCTGCATCTCTGTCTCGGTAGTTAAGTAACTTAGCGATAATGGGGGTAGGGGGGGTGCCCGGAGGAGGGCGAGGACCCAGGGAGCGGTGTGCACGCTCCACAACAAACATAGGGGAAAAAGTCTCATCGCCCAGGTGATCTCTGAGCAGCTTCTCCACGAACACCTCCATGACCCCCGTCGTGGTGGATTCCGGAAGGCCAGTAATGCACAGGTTACTGCGCCGAGACCTAGCCTCAAGGACCTCAGCCCTATCCTGAATAATAGTTAACGCCTTCTCCATCTGCTTCTGTGTACTGTGCACCTCCATTTGTGCATCCTCAACCTCAGAGATACGCCGCTCAGACATATCAGGACGTTCTGCGTGCTTATCAAGCCGTTCGGACATACGGTCCATTCTATATGATAAGGAGTCAATCTTGCCGTCTATTGTGGATAGGCTTTTCTGCATGGTTGCTAGGATATGTTTTATTTCGGTGCCCAAGACCTCAGATTCATCACCAGATGGAGGGGCAGACGTCCCAGAGGCATCCTCTCTGTGTCTAGATTTGCGCAACTCAAAGTTCAGCTTGGATTGAGCTTTATCCGGTTTGCCCATGATGTGGACGCACCCCAAAGCAAGGGGGACACCGCCGACTAGCAACAGCGATCAAGAGACCAGTTCAGGACAGCAACCAGGAGACAGCCGGGATTATCGGAGTATGCCGCTGGTGCCCACCCCGAGAACCTCACTCCCAAGCGCAGCAAATGAACGCTATGATCAATGCACTGCGGGAGTAGTAGCAGTCTATTCAGTAAGAGTACGTCACCACATCAGTATAGCTGTAGGTTCCACCAGTAGCACCCAGCAGTGAGAAGTGCGCTCCACCCACAGGTACACAGCAACCCACGAGGATCGTAAATTCAGCTCCCAAGACGTAAACGCGCTGATGTGAACAACGGCTCCACCGGTAGAGGGATCACCTCACTGCTTCCAACGTTAAAGTCTCCAAGTCAATGGGCCAGGCCCTCCGGCTCCCCAACCGATTCAGGAGAAGGCCCGGGCCAGAGGCACCAGAGATCGGACAGCACGTGCAGCCTCCAGCCCACTGGGCCGATGGGCCAGCACCGGCAACACCGGCAGGGAGGGGAGGAACAGAAGGACCGATGTGGTCAATGGGGGGGAAGAAGTAGAGACTGAGCTTCCACAGCAAACAATAGTCTCACCAAAGAAAGCTGCCAAGTGACCGCAGTGAGCATGGCAATCCAATTGCTGTTCAGGTGCAGCCGCCCCCCAAGGCCAGAGCAACCACCACGCCGTAATGCACGCTAAGCAGCCCAAGGTAGATGTGGCGTGCAGAGCGCAAAGAAAAGAGGGCAGAGAACCCCTCACGGGCTGGGCAAAAATAATGGGACCAGGGGGTAGCGTTCAATGAATGGGCCGCAGCGGAGCACCACCGAAACAATGCCCAAGATATCCCAGCCTCAGCAGAGGGGCCTCGCCGCAATTTCCGCCTCCAATCGGGGAAAGGCCGCCTCGGCACCCCCGCACACCGCGCTACAGGAGAGGAGCGCACCAACTCACGCGTCGTGACGGGGGGGTAGAGTCACACTGCCAGCCAGACATCGCCGATCGGGGCACACGCAGCATTCGTCGGGAAGGGCCCAGCAACCCACTGCAGAGGCGGGGCGGACGATCTCCGGCGTAGGCAGGAAGGCCGCACAGCCACCGTCGTCACTCAGCTCCGTCTCAGGCCGGCGCAGTCAGCCTGGGCTCAACCTCGCGAGGGAAAAGAGCTCCGGATTCCTCCCTGCAGCGGAGCGCAGCCACAGCTTCAATGCACAGCTCGCATCAAAAATGCGGGCAGCAGGTCCCGGGGGAAGAGCAAATATTGCCGGATAAATGTAGATGGCTCGAGGAGCCGATTAACACGCAGCCATTTTGGAGCCTGGCAAGCTCTGCCTCCACCATTGGTGCACTTTTGTGACTTTCATTAAGAATTGGGCCCCAAATTAGATCTGGCGTTAACCAAGACCTTTTGTTTTTATTATTTTATTAAAATTCTATCTCTTTCTATTCATCTATAGGCTGGCTTCACTGTGTATGATCGCAATCTGCTCTTTCACAAGGAGCATATCCGCACACAAAGTAGTTTTGTTCAGTGCCAGGAACTAGTATGGCAATATATGCTTTTTGAGATCCAAAAATATTTTTGCTTTTTGCAATGTTTGTTACAGTAGTGAGGGCGCAGCAGCTCCCACAGCAATAAAGTTTTACAAAAGCCATTTCAAAACAAGGCATGAATTGATCAAACCAAAAGACTGCTATCACTCAAACAAAAAAAACAAGCTTCAGCCTGAAGGGGAAGGACCTCAGAACCAGAGGGATTTCCTCTCTTAAGTGGGAGAATGTTTTTAGTTTTTATTTAAGTGTTCGGTCTTTGAAAAAAACCATTACACCAAACAACATTTTTAGCAGCGCTAATAAAAAATCATTGATAGAATTTTAAAACAGTTAGTGTTTGTTCTACATCTAAAGTACAATTAATAAAAATTCTTTTAAAATTGAAAAAACTATGTCATTATAAAAACCCATATGTAAAACAGCTTATTTTCTTTACAAGTTTTTTGTATTGTTCCAGAAATTCTAAGAATCTGTTTGGGTCTCCACAGGATTTTGATCAATTTCCTTTAATTACAGATTTAAAAGTTTTACCCCCCTGCAGACTAGGGGGATTGAGGACCCACCGAGCCAGGTGGTTACTGCTTCTCTACTTGTTCGTATGTTCATGTTGTTAAATATTTCTTTTAATAAAATCTTCCTTTCTTTTAGTAGCTTTGGGCATGCACAGAGAATATGTTGAAGTGATTCATATTTATAGCCACACAGTCTGCAGTCTCGGTTTTGCCTTTGTTCTTTACATGAAGGGATAAGATCCTTTGTTTCCCACATGCCGAAACGCAGTCTTATGAATTGATGTTTTAAGATCAAAGAAAAATGAGCTGATAAATATTCCTGAGGCTTCCTTGTGCCATATGAGCTGATCACCGTCCAGGCGTGACGTCGTTGTAGTAAAGTATTCTCATCTGTTGAATTTGACAGGAGTTTTATTGTGGAATTGATTAGTTTGTTGAAGGCCTTTTTCCCAAAACCGGCGTTCCAAATGTCTTCAGCACGCAAGTCCTCTATCGCCTGGTTTAGATAGCAACCCCAGGATCCTTGAATTTTGTTTGCTTTTTGATTATCTATTTCTTTCCAGCACAGATGGTCAATGGACCCGATTTCCGATGCACGCAGCCTCCAACATAGTTTGATAAATGCACCTTTACTCCGGAATATTTGGTTTGGCAGTCCGAACTCAAGACGCACTTGGGCCAGTGATGCACTTTGCTGGATGTGGAAAACGTTTTTATAAACTTTTGTTTGTATCTTATTCAAGGCTTGGATTTCACGACCCCTCATTATTTCTGTGCCGTAGGTTACTGTTGGCATTAACTGAGCATGCATGACAGATAGTAGGTTGCCGTGGGATGGACAACTTAGTTTCTTTTTTAGTAGTTTAAAGCCATATGTGAGGTTTTGGGTTTTGGTCCTCATTGCGGTGAGCTTTGATTTATAACTCGATTTTTGTTCCACCTTAAATCCAAGATATTTGTATGAGGCAACTGCCTCTACTTTGTTTCCCTCGAGGTGCCATATGTATTTCTTATATTTAGCGTCCACTAGCCGTACTACCTTTTGTTTTTGATAAATTTAATTCTAGCCCTTGCACTTCCATGTATTTGGCTAATGCGCTCATTCCCCGTTGTAAACCGATTGGAGTTTGGCTTAGTAATACAATGTCGTCTGCGTACTGAAGGCACCTGATTTCCTCATTGCATAACGATGATGGATGGCTGTTAGTTTTCTGGAGGGCATCTTCAAGGTCAGATAAGTACAGATTGAAAAGGTTGGGTGCTAGCACGCACCCCTGTTTCAATCCGTTGTGGAGTGGGAGAATGAGACATTAACATCCTCTGCTCTGTAAAGGTAGTGCAAAGGATGTGATCATTTGGTCTTCCGAACGAAAGAGGTTAAAGTAAAATTCCAAATGCGAGCCTGCAGCAAATCCTTTTGGTACTCACGTGTAGAAAAATCGACCGCCCAAGCTGAGAGCCACCCATTTCCCACTACAGGCTGTACTTGTCTGTTGGCAGTGTAAAAAGGCCATTTTAAACATCAACATAGTTACTAGTTTTGAAGTCAACTGTAAGTCCACATTTAATACTCCTGCACAGCTACTCAATGGTAAATCCTGTAAATTGAATGTTTGTTTACTTACAACTAAAAAGCCAACAAGAGTTTGAAGCCATATTTGTAGCTGCAGCTTTTTAAGAGGGGCATTTCACTAACTTCATAAACGTTATTCAAAATGCCAAAAAATAATCATGCTGGAATTTTATTTTAGATGTTGCAAGCATAGCTTTTATACAGTTGTTCCATTTCTTTTTTTTAAGATGACCAGTTGGTGCTGGTTGGCAGAGCCCTCTGGGGCTCAGATGTACAGGGAGGGAAGAGATCTCATGCCACGTTTCATACCAGTCACTAAATATAGCCTTTCCTGTCACATCTGTCTGGCTTTTGTTGACTCAAAAAGCATGCCTTCTTTGAAGGAAGGGGGCCTCAATGAGGGTGATGGTAGATCTAAGTCCAGAATCTAACCGGGAGAAGTTATAAGGAGTAAAAGTTTCCCTGTTCTTAAGGAGAACATAGAGGGAGGGAAATTTAAGTGAAGCTTAGAATTACCATTTGGATATTTATATCACATTGAACTTTGGGATACCTTTTGCTGTAAAGTGTTCGCTAATGTAGGAAATGTGTTCAATGTGGTAAAACCTAGATGGACCCTTTAGTCTGATTTGTTTAGAGCAGCTCACCAGTAGCAGCTTTGGCACCACCATAGAAATTGCTGCTTAGCCACTTTCAAATGCGAGAGCTGCTTGATAAGGAAGGAGTCAGACTGCCTGGAATTATAACAAGGGCCGACTCCTGCTTCATCTTGAACTTCTGGACCCAAACGCTTTTCTGAAGGCCCGGAGAGCTGGACTCTTACTGTCCCACTGCAATAAGAGAGTATGGAGTTTAACTGGCCAGCCTGCCTGCTGTGGAACCTGCTTTTCGGAGGAGAAAAGTGTGGCAAGTCCAAGGAACTAAGACTTTTGCATCTGCCCGAAAGACAACCAGCAAGACCAATGGTGGCTGGGCTTTTGGTTGTGGGGGTGTTACTCAATAAACTCCTGTTAGACCTGGTATTCCCCCAAACCTTTTGCCTTTACCCTCCACGTTTTGCTGAAATTAGTTTTTGTTGGCTCTGGGACTCTGCACTTTACAGCTGCTAACCAGTGCTAAAGTGCTTCTGCTCTCTCCCTTAAACAACGTAAAAATGGTTTACACCTCCTTTGCATATTTTATTTACTTAAAAGTCCTCTGTAGAGGTGTATACTATACACCCAGGGTTTGTAATTTATATCCTACTACTGGGCCTGCAGCACTATTGTGCAATCCACTGAAGTAGCCCCTTAAAACATTTCCCAGGCCTGCCATTGCAGCCTGAACACCGTTTTAATCTGCCAATTCGACTTGGCAATATAACCCTTTTGCCAAGACTTAAACTCCCCTTTTATTGCATATGTCATCCCTAAGGTAGGCCCTAGGTAGCCCATGGGGCAGGTGCATTGTTGGGCATGCACTATTAAGTTTTACATGTCCTGGTAGTGACAAACTCCTAAATTCGTTTTTTACTACTGTGCAGCCTTCCTCTCCCATAGGAAAACAATGGGTTACCTTATTACATTTAATAAGTGCTAACTTTTGATTGGGAACAGATTAACACTTCATGTTTGGTGTCTGAGAAATTGAATGAAAAATCTTCTTTAATGGTAAAGTCAGATTGTAAGTTACAATTTAAAAATGCCCCTTTCAGAAATGTGTGAATGTGGCTACGAGAGCAACCCATAAATCCATAACTCCTGGGAATAAATGCTTAAACTCAACAATGGCACTTATAGGTATCATTCACTTGTTTATAGAAATTAACAAGCTAGAGTACCACGGCATCGAATGCAATCATACATTGATTAATTCAAAAGACCACCATGTTTTGCAAGTTTTATATCCATATCATTCATGTAAAAAAGACATTCTAATAAGTTCCCTTGTGGAGTTTAAGCAAACATTTAGAAAGTTGGCATTCTCCTGCCCTAACTATTTGGTGCCTGCAGCCTTTTCCTGTGTTGTATGACTGGGTGTGGTTGGCAGTTGGACTTTGTTTATTTCTACCAGACAACCACACAATAGAGGGATTAGGTGTGCCTGGATGGGCCATCAACTGGCTGGATGGGAGTGGGCAGAGTTGAGCACAGCCCCATTTGCAACTGAATAGGCTGTGCTCTGCCTTCACACAAAAGACTTGTTTCCCTTGCATTATTCATGCAGCCAGCTTGGAGCCAGGGAAGAGGAAGCCGGAAACTTTAAGCTCTTCAAAGGGAATGCTCTAGAAACTTCTCTGACTTCAAAGAAGGTACCAAGTATAAAAATTGGACCCCCAAACCCACTCTTCATTTCAATTTCTGGACATGTGGAAGAACTCTCAGAGGACCGCTGGCTGCTGTGTACTCCACAAGACTGCTTTGCTGCACCTGGAAGGACCGCTTTGCTGCCTTGTGCCTGCCTTGAACCCTTAGAGGTCTGCCCTGCTTGTCGAGCCCTGTTTCTGCTGTTGAACCAAGGACTACCAGTGTGACTCGAAGGACTAGTTGGCTGGCCTCCTGATTAGAACCTCAGGGACAGAAAAGGCTTCAGCCATCTTTAACCCGCATCTGGACCCAGTCTGAGTGAGTCCTGACCCTCCCAAAAGTGGTGCCCCTCCAGTCCTGGACCCTTGGTGGTGGTGCTAAAGGTGCCTAGATAACCAAAATCCAAAACTTGGGACGTAGAACATTTTTGGCTAAAGCTGCTCTGAGAACCAAGAGAGGACCAGGTCCAATCTGCTCGTCTGTCTACCCAAGGTGCCTTGCATGTCTGCCTTCGCAGCAGCTCCCGCTAGATTCTTCTCCGCAATAGCAAATCCTGTCCCTGGGGGAAGGAGCATCCGGCTTCCTGGAACGTTCGTTGGCTACAGCCTCCTGCTTCGCCCACTGGAGATCTTTGACTTCTAAAAAAGTGACTTAGTCCGAACGAAGAAATTTTCACCACAACTTCGTATAGCGTCTCCCTGTCGCTCCCTGCTCGGACACCCCGCCTGCAGCCTTGCCCTGCCGAACATTACCTTCTCAGAGCACTTTTCTTCAAAAGTTTTTCTAAGTCTGAGGGTAAGCACCAACCGGACCTAATCCGTTCTTTGTATCTGACCCACTTTCCATCGCGGTCAGCCATATTTTTTGACTTGGAACCACTTAGATGTCCGTGGTTGGCACTTAAATCTTTTAGGCGCTAATTTTTACCTTAAAATAAAAAAAATCATAACTCTGGTTCTTCAATTGGATTTTTGTTGTTTTGGTGTCAAACACTTTATTAAAATGTACTCTAGTTTTCTAAATTGGTGTGGATTCTTCTTGTGTGTAAAGGTTTCACTTTATTGCTGTTTGTGTACTGCAAAAATAATTTACACATTGCCTCTAAGTTAAGCCTGACTGTTTTTGTGCCAAGTTACCAGCTGGTTAAGCACAGGTTAATTTAGTGACCTTTGTGTTTCACCCGGACTAGGATTGTGGTTGTTCCTTGCATAAGGATAACCCTCCCATTTAACCAACCACCCAATTTCTCACCCCCTCAGACGTTTGGGGACTTTTGAAGCACAGGTTTAGAAGTCTAGAACTAGTTGTGAAGATCAGGACATTTTCATGCTTCAGCTTCTTTTTAAACAAGGACATTTGATCTATGGGAGTGAATCCGTGGTTTAGACGGTAGGTGTTTCTCCAGAACTATTTACTTTTAAATTGTGGGCGTATGTCTATATTTCTCTGCAAAAAAACAAATATACTGCTCCCTCACACCCAAAATGATGGTCTTTAAGAAATAACTCCCAGCCCATTGGTGTCTTTCATTTTCCTGTAAGCTGTCTCTAAAGTGTAGTGGCCAAGATCCTATTAAATAATGACCTTAAAACCTCATTTACTTCACTGTTGAGTCATTTCGATCATTGAATTGTTTTCATTTATTAACTGTAATTTTGTTTTGGTGTTGCTGTTCGTGTGCCACAGGCTATTCTCTCTGAGGTGATGCTAGATGTGTTTGACTTTGTTGGAGCTCTGCCACACCTCCCATCAAAACTGACTGAACCTCCCTCCATCCACTAATTTAACAATCTAGTTTCCCACAGTCATTTCTTTCTTTCTGGAGCTTTATGTCATAACTTAGTATGAATCTTTTTGTGCCTATGTCTTTTTCTCCATTATTTATTTTTATTTAATACAGTGGTTCCAAATGTACCTTATAAACCCCGCGCTGGATTTTGAAACATGGTACAAAATTTAAAACAAAAGATCAGGTTTCTTACATTTCATCACATTTCCAGTCAAGTCTCATCGAGGATCAGGAAGTAGCACACTAAAGAATAGGGTATTGTTTTTCCTGAAAAAACCAACTTCAGTTCTTTTATGAAAACCAAGAGATTTTTCTTCTGTGATTTTGAGAGAAAGAAAACGTTATCCGCTTTTTACTGCAATGATGCCTTTTAACCTTATGAACGCATTCAAATTACAAACTGTGTGTAGTACTTGAGCAAGCTGACACTGAACATTTCATGTAGAAAACCGTCATTTCAAGAGAACAACTTCGACAGACAAACCAGATTTGTTTAATTTACTTCAGGCCTCCAATAGCAGCCAGTGAACACCATTTTTAGCTGCAGGTAGATTTCCTTAGACTGCTCTGAACACCGTCTTTAGAGTGACCAGCCAGCACTGCCTTATTCTGTAGGTCCTGGGTCATACCAGTGGGAAGATAAAGTGGTTTGGCAGTCATCACTAGGGGTGGCAAGATATGGTTTTTCTCTGTCATCCACAAGTTTTCTGTTTTAGCTGGTTTGAGCAAAAATTTCACATCTGTTGAAGTAGAGGTGAGCGAAATTCTCATCTTTGGCCAATGGCTCTTTGGTGCCTGGTTTTCACTGCTGCTGCCTATAGTTCCACATCTTGCCTGGAGGGTTTTGCTTAGATGGTCTTTTCCTCCCAGTGATCCTTTCACAGAAGCACGTCCTATTCACACTTATCATATTCTTGAATCCACAAAGTGGGTATAGAAGAGGATCGCCCTTACCTCTGGCAGGCAAATTGAAGAACAGTAGAGTCTCCGTTCTATCACTTTATAGTGCGCTTTGACAGTGTATTTTGGCCAGGTTTAATACGGCTGTGGTAAGTTTTGTTGAGTTCAGTTGATATTGCTGTAGAAGTACAATAGCCATGAATCAAGCTAGCTCTTTAGTTGTATTTGAACACCCGTTGAACTTTCTCAAGGATTGGGTGGTCTTTATAAGTCAGTATTATATGTCAGTTTACATTTTGAGAAAGGAAAAGTGGCACAATTATTTTTTTTTCTGAAATGTTTGAGGTTTACTACTTGCATGTATCAGTCTCTGATTTCTGATAGGTCCTAGCATGTGCTGGTAAACATATTGTATTATATGAGCATATCCTTGTCTACCACGGTACAGCCAGGTGTGAAGCAGCAAGCGAAGGCTCTGTGCAGGGACAGGCTAAGACATGGTTTCCAATAATTCAGAGCCAGTCCCTGATAACCGAATAAGCAGATGGTATTCATTACTGAAGTTTATTTATTTATTTATTTTATTTAAGAAGTTTTATATAGCGCTGGCCTGACCCGAGGGTATCGGAGCGCTTTACAGCAGATACAATGCAGAGATTCACAACAAACAAAACAAAAGAAAGTACACATTAACATTGCAGGACGCTGTGTGGGAGCTTCGTAGTCTTGAGAATAAGGAGTCCGAGCAGTGCGAGGTGTCTGTTTCCCCGCTCCGATTGATCCTATCGATTCCCTAGGGAGCGGTCGAGGAACAGGATTTTGAGCTGGCTTCTGAATTTTACAAAAGAGGGAATGGTTCTGATGTGAGGGGGAATAGAGTTCCAGATTTTAGGCGCGCTACCGGCGAAGGATCGTGCCGCAGTTTTTTGTTTTTGAGTTTTTGGCGGGATGAGTAGGAGGGAGTTTGAGCTTCTGAGGTTCCTGACCTGACCGGCTTTTTTGAGTTTGGCCGCCAAATATTCGGGTTTGCCGGTATGTAGGGCTTTATGAGTGAGGCAGGCTGTTCTGAAGCTAATCCGCATTTCGACTGGGAGCCACTTAAGTTCTCTGAGTGCAGGAGAAATATGGTCGAATTTCTTGATTCCGGTGACCATTCTGGCTGCCGCATTCAGAGTTGTTTTGATGGGAGCCAGATGTGATTTTGCTATTCCTGAGAGGACTGCGTTCCCATAGTCCAGTCTTGACAGCACCAGTGTTTGAGTGGCCTGTTGAAGATCACTGGGCGGAATGAAAGGTTTTATTTTGTTCAGTAGTTTTAGGTTAAGGAAAGCGCTCTTGGCCGAATTCTTGATGTGTCTGGTCATGTTCAGTTTTGGGTCTAGCGTGATACCTAGTGATTTGACAGAGTCGGCCAGGGTGAGATTCCCGTTGAGCGCATCGATGGCCTTTAGCCATTCAGCAATTTGGGGGTTCTCCTCTTTGTTCGAGATGAGGAGTGTCTCGGTTTTGTCGGGGTTTAGTTTAAGGTGATTACATGACAGCCAGTGTTGGACATCTCTCAGTACGTCATTGAGTCTTTGAATGTCTCTGAAGGAGGTGGTTTCCAAATATATCTGGGTATCGTCAGCGTAAAGATGGAAGCGGATGTTGGCTGTTTTGAGTAGTTTGGTGAGAGGCTCCATGTAGATGTTAAAGAGTTGCGGGGATAGCACTGAGCCTTGAGGGACTCCTTTGTTGACTGGGTGGAGGTCAGACGCAAAGTTTTTTATTTTTATTTTTTGAGTGCGGTTGTGTAGGAAGGAAGAAAACCATTGGAGGACCACCTCACCAAGACCGGCTCTTTCTTGGAGAGCCCTAATGAGGAGTTTGTGGTCTACCGTATCAAATGCTGCCGATAGGTCTAGGAGGATGAGGAGGCAGCATTGGTCGGAGTCTAGTGATTTGTGGATATCGTCGATGATGTTGAGGATCGCGGTTTCTGTGCTACAGCCTTTTCTGAATCCAGATTGATGGCAGTCCAGGAGGTTGATGTTGTCCAGGTGTTGGGTTAGTTGTTGGAGTACGCATCTTTCTAGGATTTTGGACAGAAGGGGAAGGTTTGATACAGGTCTAAAGTTATTCAAATCCGTTATGTCAAGGCCGGGTTTTTTCAGCAAGGGTGTGACTTGTCCCATTTTAAGGCAGTCTGGAACGACTCCATTTTTCATGGAGCTGTTTATGATCGTGCACCAAAGCGGTGCTAGGGAGCGTTTCAGCTTTTTGGTCAGTACGGGAGGAATGGGGTCTAGGACATGAGATGAGGGTTTGGAGGTGGAGATCAGAGTGATTATCTCAGATTCCTGAATGGGGCGGAAGCTTAGCCAAGATTTGGAAGAGGGACACGGAGCGATATCGTACGCCCCGGACGTGCTGCTCTTTGTGGGGCGAGTATTGATAGTGCCCAGTGAGAGTTCGATCTTAGTAATCTTGTCATTAAAGAAGTTAGCGAAGTTGTCGCAGAGTTCTTTGGACGCCTGTATTGAGGAGGTAACGGGCTTGGAGGTTTGTTGCCTGATGATGCTATAGAGCTCTTTGGGTCTGTTTTTTGCGCTGTCCAGCGCAGAGCGGAAAAAAGTGGATTTCTTGTTTTTGATGTGATTGTTGTACTTCCTACGAGCTGATTTAAGTTGTTCGCGGAGGGTGGAAGTAGGGTTATTCCTCCAGCTTCTTTCTTTGGCTCTTAATTTTCTCCTTTCGGAATTGATGTCAGTGTTGAACCATGACCTGGACGGAATGGCTCAGCTTTTTTTTAGCTTTAGAGGAGGTAGTTGGTCAAGCATAGCCACCAAATTTGAGTTGTAAAGCGCGGTGAGTTCGGTTGTGGAGAGGTGTTCGTTGGTGCAGGTAAGTAGCGAGCTTATCCTTTCTTCAAGGGCTGCCATGGGAATCTGGGTGAGGTTTCTGGCCCATTTGGGGGGGTCTTGCATAGGTGGTTGAGAGAGTATTTGTTGGTTGATATGAAATAAGATCATGTGGTGGTCCGACCAGTCCACGGGGAGTATGTGGTCGATCGTGATTGCGTCTCGTTGAGCGATAATGGCATCCAAGGTAGCTCCTTTGTAGTGAGTTTCCTCTGTGCAGTGTTGGGCTAAATTGTTGTCACAGAGGAGATTGGATAGCGTTTGAATAAGCGGGTTGTTTGTTTCATTCCATCGCAGGTTAAGATCACCAAGAATTAGGTTGTTGGAGTCTCCGAGAGCACAGTGAGCAATCGGGTCAGATAGATGTTCCCCGAATGCAGAGGTGTTGCCTGGTGGGTGGTGGAGAAGGTGGCAGCGTAGTGATCCATTATCTTTAGTCTTTATGTTGGTGGTAAGACATTCAAAGGTGTTGTACTTGCATGAGTCTATTTCCATGATGGCGATGTTGTCCTTATGAATGATAGCTACCCCTCCCCTTCGTTGGTCTTTTCTGTCTTTGTTAATAATGGAAAAACCTGGGGGCACAAGCATGTCTAAGCATGGTGAGGAGAGCTCATTGAGCCAAGTCTCCGTGATGAACGCAATATCAATGTCCTGCGAGAGGATGGCTTCTGCTAGATCTGTTGCATGCATAGACGCCGATCTGCAGTTGATGAGCATGCAGTTGGTGGAAAGCTCTATTTTGCCGGGGTTCTTTCCCCTGGGCGCCCTAGGTAGGGTGGTGAGGAAGGGCGGTCTAGGGGGTTTCATGCAAGGATGGTCTCTTCGGAGACCCGTGATCACTTGGATCTTGGATTTTGGGGAGTCGGAGTGAGGTGCGTCGTATGACGAGGCTAGATCGGCCGCTTCTTCGTCAGACATTGCGGCTTCGGTCCTAGTGGGTCTAGAAGTCGTGGTCTCGATGTCGGTATTTATGCGTCTCTGAACCCTAGTGGCGAGGGCTGTGTTTCCTAGGGTTCTCTGTGACCGGGCCTCCGCGTCAGTTCTTGAGGGTCTCTGTAACCGTGTCACGGGGGTTGCTACGGGCCTTGTAGGGCGCTTGGGGTGGTTGGGGTTGAATGGAGAGGGCACCCTGGGCGGGGACTTGATAATCACAAATACCCTAGATATTCAGATATAGATGAGCGCAATCAGTACTTTGGTGCATGGTGACTTGCTGATGCAATTTCTTCCAGCAATTCCACATGGAGGGGCCGATTCACAGAACTAATCTGAGATGAAATCATAAACTTACTACTTTTGGTATTCACAGAAGGCATTTAGTAGTAGTAAAGTTAGGACTCCTAACTTTACTACTACTAAACTGAGATAAAATCCTAAATTTACTACTTTTGGTATTCACAGAAGGCATTTAGTAGTAGTAAAGTTAGGACTCCTAACTTTACTACTACTAAATGCCTTCTTGAATACCAAAAGTAGTAAGTTTAGGATTTTTTTCTCAGATTAGTTCTGTGAATCGGCCCCTGAGTGTGGATATGCAGATGAGCATATTTTCAGACCCAAAGCCCAGAAATTCAAATTTGTGTTAAATAAAAAGTTTCCTGTTTTTGTTTGTGATTTTCAGCTGGCATTGTAGGGCAGTTGTTTTACTTGACAACATTACAACATGGAGATACTTGCAGAAGCTGTTTTGCCTTGTAAAATCTTGGATGTAATCTAACAGCAGACAATGTGTGTTGATATAACTTCCATCCATTTTGGGTTTTAGGAGGGGATGGTGTATCACGGCTCAGTGAGCCACAGATATCTCAGATGAGCCATTCTGCAAGCATGCGCAGTGAGAGTCGTGGACCAGAAGTGGAGTTTGGCTTTTTGCATAAAAGGAGAAGAACTTCTATGCATGGAGGAAACCCGGTATGTGCATTATAGCTTCAAAACATGCTAATGTACCACTTATTTTACCATGTGTTGAATATTAAGATTAAACCCATAGTGTGTGTCTGTGTTCAGCACATAGAACTTGTCTGCATGACTCTTCAATCATATAAGTGAAACGGGTGGAGCTCACAATTTTTGAAGGAGGAATTGAAACTGAAGCCAATATGATATTTGGTTACCAATGTATCAACACTAAAGAATTAGACGTTGAAGTATTGTTTTCTGGAGCCAGCTTGCTGTTACTAATACGTTCAAGGAAAGAGTGATTCCATGAATCTACTGACACATGAAGGGCAACTAGAACCGCTTACACTCACCTAGTCACGTCAATTTTTCTACTTTACTTACTCGTTCTAGAGGTCATATATAAAAGGGTAGAGATATGCAGAGTTGTCCCTAGATGCCCAAAGAGTGTTTCCACCAGAATTCTGGATGACTCTTGGAATGCCTAATGAGAATTCTGCAAGGCTGCTGATGGGCAAGAATGCAGATGCTTGAGCTGTTGGCTGGAGGTCGCTGAAATAAAGACTCTTGTTTAATAAACCAATGTATGTTATTGTTTGAACTCTACACAATTTGGCGACGAGGATGGGGTTACATTTGATCATATGTTGATATTCGAGGGCTCAATAAGAACATCTGGGTAAACCACCAACCTCCAAATAAGCGTGCATGATGAATTCAAGCATTTGACATCATTTGTTACTCCTTTAGGAGCTTACCACCACTGAAGGATCCCTTTAATCACCAGAACTGTCCAGAAATCGCCTTGGGCATGTCATTATTTTGGAAGGTAATCAGAAAGAAATGTAACACTGAGGATCCCTAGATGGTTCTTATCAGTGACTCAGTATAATTTTGAAATCAGTGAAGTGTGTAAAAACAGTTTTAGCGGTCTTCCGGCTTTACCAATTGAGGGTGAAGAAGAAAATAATGGAGAGGGAGAAGAGCTAATAATATTGAGGGATGTTGAGTAGTGCGAGGAAGTAAATTAGGACTAAGCTCAGGACAAGGTAAAAGAAAAGGTTGTGATGGGTGGACGGAGCTAAATAAGTTAGAAGATGAAGTAAACAACTTTCATAATATAAAAGAGGAACTAAGTGTGTTGATGAGGACACGTTCAAGGCATAATCAAATAATTCCTCCTGTAGGATTACATATATGAATAATCCGATCGGTCCATGAAGACCATCCACTATTGAATATGACCAAGAGAAGATTAAAGTAGTCCTTCTGGTGGCCTAACATAGATGACCAATGCAGAGAAGGTGATGAAAAATTGTTAAGCCTGTGTTAATAGCAATAGGACAAAAGTGATAAGGTAACCACCTTTGAATTGTGTAGAGATTCAATGGAGGCAATGGGAGAAATCCGTGATTGATTTCATAGGACTGTTAGACATTATAGGCAGAGGAAATAGATTTATTTTAATCATGATAGACTAACATACCAAGTGATTTATGATAAGGGCTGTCTTGCATTAAGATACACACACTATAATATTACTTTTAGAGAATGTGTTTTTGGAGGGCGTATATCTAAGATAATTTTGACTCAAAACAGAGTACATTGTTTTTCAAGAAAAAAAGGAGGAGTCCTCAGCCTGACTAGGCTAAAACATGAGCGATAAATAGCAGAGAACATTTAGTTGTCTAAAACTAGCGGGCTTTTTCTGAAAAGAGAAGTAGAAATAATAATGTGGGCCTACCTAGTGACTCCTCACTCATTGACTGGGATCTCATCATTCCTATCATTGAAAGGAAGAAAGCCAACCACTAAAGAATCATCCCTTATGTTTCTAAATAAAAAGAAACAAGTTTGGGATGATAGAGACGCTATCAAGGAATCCGTGAAGGAGAAACAGAAGAATCCCCCAAGGGTATGCAATGCTACGAAGGGAAGTAAAGAGATCCAGTTTAAAGTTTCCAATGTGAGCAATCACTAAAAAAGAAGAGTGGAAAGAAAGGAAGACAATAAATATTTAGGACCCTTCAAGGGTATCATTGTTCACGACAAAGGGCCTGATTCACAGAGGTAAACTTAGACCCAAAGTCAAAGTTTAGACCCAAAGTCTAAGTTTAAACTTAAAGTCTAAGTTTGGACCCAAAGTCTAAGTTTGGACCCAAAGTCTAAGTTTAGGCCTGAAGTCTAAGTTTAGACTTCAGGTCTAAACTTAGATTTCAGGTCTAAAGTTAGATTTCAGGTCTAAACTTAGATTTCAGGTCTAAAGTTAGATTTCAGGTCTAAAGTTAGATTTCAGGTCTAAACTTAGATTTCAGGTCTAAACTTAGATTTCAGGTCTAAACTTAGAGTGCAGGTCTACGTTTACCTTTGTGAATCGGGCTCAAAGTGGTTATCTTAGTAAATGAGTTGTGTAATTTTGTACCTAACATTATTAACATCATAGTACAGTGCTATATTTATAAGAAATTGTTTATTTACAGAAAAGTGTTATTTATTTATAGAAATATGTTGATATAACTTATAAAAGTAGGGAAATGTATGGCATTGTCACTAGATATCTATAGACTAGTCATTACCCCAGTATTCTGCATGACTCTTGGAACACCTAATGAGATGTCTACAATGCAGTAGAAGGGCAATGATGAAAAACTGCAGCTGTTGGCTGAAAGTCACTGAAATAAATATTCCTGTTTACTAAACCACTGTATGTGATCGTTGGAGCACTACAGTCTTCTAACAACCTGTCTTTAAAAGTGTGTGACATGATGTGACATTATCAGTACATTAAATTGATGGGGCCTAGACTCGGGCATACAGGCCCCAGAAGTTTGTGAGCTTTGGAAATGAGTTTCAATACAATGTAATGCGATCTCAGAAGATTCAAGAAAGAATCGTTGGCAGAATTGTATAAAGAATTTGCATGCTAGGTTTCATGTGAATAATCACAATAGGCATATTGCACACATGATACTGTGATCACCTTCCTATTAGATGGATAAAACCCTTTCTATATCCTGATGGATAAACTGCTCACATAAGGCAAATCTTCACAGTTACAAATCCCTGTTGTCTTTTATCACCTCAGATCATCAACAGTAACCGGTTAGAGTTACTATTATTAGAGCCTTTTATCAGGGGATGTAGAAATTCCAGTGTGTCCTTTAAAAACTTATAGTTATGGTTGCAAGTGGGACGTGTCATTTCAACCTTTTATTATTGAAACTCCATTTTAAGATGGCCACATAACACAGACTTGCTTCCTAGATGGCCAACAAAAATGGACAACATTTCAGTATGTCAGTTTCAGAGACCAACCCCTTCTGCTATGTGGTTCTTGTTCAGGGAGCAGCCCCTCCCTGTCATCTGGGTACTGTTCTACAAGTATATAAAAGGCCACTATTCAGTGTGCCAGAGTGTCACCGCTCCGCCAGCCTTCCCATGCTGTTGGATTTTTCGCTCTTGTCTGCTCTAGTCCTGCCAACTCCAGCTTTTCCCAAGTCCTGCTCATATCAGCTCTACACCAGTCCCTCCACCTCCAGCTCAGCTCTATCCCTCACAGCTCTACTCCAATCCTGCCAGCTCTTCTCCAGTCCTGCAAGATCCAGCTCTGCTCCAGTTCTGCAAACATCAGCTCTGCGTCTTGCAAACTTCAGCTTTGCAGACCTGCCAGTTTAATTTGTGCCCCAGTCCTCGTCTTACGAAGAACTCAAACTTTGGCCTTGCAAGAACTGTCAATTGGGACCTGGCACCTCTGCGTTTTTGTTCTTTTGGGCTTATCAACCTGACACTGTCTTTCTAGAGGGCATCCTCTTGGTAATCTGTGTTACACTGGTGGCTGACAGTGTGGCTTCCGGAAGGAGTTGTCCTTTCCTCACAAGCTCTATGGCAGAGGTGAAGGACCAACCCCTACTCCCACCTCATGACCATTACAGCAAGAAATCCAAGAACTCTTTCTATTTTATAGGTATGTCTAACCCACTACTTGTTGTAGTGTTTGAGAATTCAGCTTCAGTGGTAGCTGCCATCATTCTGTTATCAGTGGCCCTGAACTTTTGGATACAGTGACAGAGGTTTTTGCAACTTTCAACCTGACTATACTCTTGAAAGACTACAATACACTCCTATAAATAAAATACGCTCCAGCACGCCCATGTATCTAATGGAAAACCAATCCTGACAAATGCAAGTAGTAAAATCCAAACATTTCACAAAAAAATAATGTGCCACATTTCCATTCTCAAAATGTAAAAGACATCAGAACTCCCTTATAAAGATCACCCAAGTGTAGAGAAACTCTACAGAAAGGTTGTGTTTGGAGAGCAGCTTGGAAAGGAGACATGAATGGAGAATCAACCAACCTGATTCTGAAAATGTAGACGGGATGCACATTTTCTGTTTTCTTTTGCTGCATAAAAGTGGAACCTCAAGTACCTTACTTGTTCCACTTCCAAGCCCTCTATAGCCAAGGAAGCGTGAATGTTCCACAGTGGGCTGCTTTACAGCCAGAGCTGGTGTCTGAGTGACAGCCAGCCTTCCAGAGGTATGGGGTGAGTCTGGCTCCTTGCTGAAAAAACTGTTTAACTGTCTTGAAACACCATCTTTCCTGCTGAGAGTAGGAAGAAGCCTGCCAATCCTGCAGGAAGAGTGACTGTCCAGGAGGTTTGAGGTACAGCGAGTTCATGCTGCTGATGGGACTTCCAGAAGAGGACAGCAGAGAATGAGCGGTCTACCCTGGTGCCTGCGGGCCTACAGTTTCTCAGGAAACAGTTACTGGTGGGAACTGTCGATTCATTCTGAGATCACCAAAGCCTAGTGTGGGTTGTGATCTGGGTCTGAATCAGCTTGTGCTTGGCCATATTGCCCAGAAGAAGATCTGTTTGTGCATGGCTGTAGCACACAGAAGAAAATCTGCCTGTGTATGGCTGTAGCTGAAGATGAATTTGTGTCTGACTGTATTGCCCAGAAGATCGGCCTGTGCATGGCTGTGTTGTCTGGTGGTGCATGGCTGCACCACCAGAAGATGATCAGTCAGTGCGTGGCCGCAATGTAGGAAAAAGATCAACCTCTGCATGGCCACATCGATTGTGGAGAACCTGCTGCACAGGGCCCACCAATTCTGTGCCCAGATAAAACATTCCGTGGGGATTGCCTTTTCTGCCTGCTCGACCGCCGCCAGCGACCCATGGAAATGTGCAGAAGCAGGCTGGCAAGGTGACCCCAGATGGACCTTCCAGCAACTGTGCCTCCACCCAGAAACAGGAAGGAGAGGGCATGCAGATATGAAGTTGGGCGCCTGCCATCCAATCCACCCCGAACTCCCCACTGTCACCTGGAGCGGCAACAGCTTCCGATCGCTGCCTCCATCAATCCATGGCAGTCTCCGACTCCGTGAGCTGTGTGTCCTCCACCACATCCAAACCGGCTCCTGAGGGCACAGAAGAAGTAACTGACTCCACCAGCACCCTGGCTGCCTCTCTCTCCTGTCGCTGCCATTCCAGGTCTAAAATACCATCTCGTCGGACCACCACCTTATTTCCTGATGAGGAACGTCACCAATGCCTGCTTCTTCTGGTCTATGCGAGAACCGACTTCCAGCCCCTTCGGGCTCCTCCGGTAGCAGTCCCGGACCTTATCGCCGGAATTCGGTCAGCACCTCGGATCTCCAGCCAGTCCCAGGTGTCTTCTGGGGACGAGAAGGAATGAAAACTGTCTCCGTGCAGCACTTTTAGTTTCGCCGGATAAAGCGTTATGTAGGTGAGGCCCATAGCTTTACGTTTTCGCTTAACCCCACCAAAGGACTGCCTCTGTGTTTGGACCACCCTGGTGTAGTGCAGAAAAATACCTTTAGTGTGGTTCTCGAAGGAGGGGTCCCCTTTGCGACACACCTCCTGCAGGATTGACTCCCAGTCTCTGTAGTTTATGATCTTCGCAATTACGAAAGTGCGCTGAGCTCCTGGATGCAGCAGGGGCCCAGTGACCTGTGTGCCCTCTCTACTGTAAAGGGTTGTGACTGGATAAAAACGGCTACACCGTCTGTGAAACTGTCTTCCAGGAACATCTCTGGAGCACTCGCCTTGGGAAACCCCACAAACTGCAAATTGCATTTGTGAGACCGACCCCCGCATCCTCCGCACGTGCCTCCAGTGTCTGTGACCGGGTCTGTAGTGCAGACACATTGGCCTTCAGCTCAGTGAGTTCCTCTTGCACACTGGAACCTGCTGTACAGTTTCTACTGACCTCTCTGCTACCGTGCATAGGAGGTTGACGTCTATAGCCATGGCTTCAATCTTTGCCTGCACCACCGTGTTTGACGCTTCAGTGGCTGCCAGTATCTGGGACACCATTGGTTCCTGGGGGGCCCACGGCCGTTCGTTGTCCTCCGTGTGTAGGCCCGCAGTTGTCCCCTGGGCTTTGTACTGGTCAATTTTTGTTTGTTGTGCCCCCCGAGTGCTTGGTTCTTGCCTTTGTGTGCTCTGAGTAAGAGCTTTGGTGTGTCCACAGAGAGACCAAGGCGCCAGTCACTAAAGTCAGTGTTGTATCTGCCAACTGGGTGCCGGGTCACCCCCACCAACGCTGACCTCCAACCCCCTCACTCAAGTGAACCCTTAAGCGGCAGCAGGGGGTGCTTCTCAAGTAGTGCTGTGGTGGACCGCCAAAAACCAGAGCCCCCAGGGGTGCTGACGCGCAACTTGCGCAGTGAACACGATGTGCGCTCTCAGAATTCCACCACGGGAGCGCCCGTGGGTGGAGGGGAAACCCGCTGTCTCGGTTGCACTCCTCCAGTGGGACTCAACACATGGTTGGCTCACACCCCCAAACTCCCAAGGGCAAGTCTGTGGGTCAGGGCTACCATTCATACTGCAGTCATGGAGGTTGAGCCCCCAGTAACTTGGCAGCATGCATCTGCAACTCGCGCAGGAAGATGCCCCCCTTGAGTCCAGTCACCCTCGTGTGGGTTTCCTCCCCCCACCCCCCCAGAGTCTCAACTTGTTGTCTCAGGACAGTGTGTGGGCAATGTCATCTGCATTGCGGAGCTCCGTCGGGGCACAAGATGCTGACCAGCAACTGCGATGCAATCTCCTCAGTTCAGGATGGGGGAGGCCAGTTCTAGGTATAGAGATTCCGCCGTCCCGCCGATAAGCGAATCGGCGGCAGAGAGGGCGCCTTACAGTCATGGGGCCCCGCTTTGGTGCATGTTCCTCTGGCGGCCCCCGTTGCACTATCCAGGTGGGGCCGCCAATCCTTGGGTGTTGCGTCGTAAGGCTTTCTGCCCCATGACCAATCTGCCAAGTCCCTTAGTTCAGGCAGAAGGGTGTGGCCCCACGTCCAGCAGTCCAGCGCCTCTGGGCCTCTCCACCGTGGGTACGGTCACCCCTGACAACTGGCCCTCAGAGACGAAGGCCCCAGCTCTCTGCCTCCCCGAGGTTGCCAAGCGACTTGCTCCCTCCCTGATCGCCGCTCCCACTTTACTGCGGTCCAAGGAAGGCAGAAGGGGACTAGTGTTTTTTTGGGCAGTAGACACCCCTAAGCCGGTACGCAACCAATCGCTTAGTCCACCCGAGGCAGTGGATCACCCCAGTCTGAGGCCTCTGACTTCATGCAGGGATGCGCCTGTCTACGCAGGGCAGGAGGTGCGCCGCCCGGCTTCCGGCTCACCAGCGGCAATGAAGGGCCACCAACGGGGTCCCCGTGCTCCCCGCTCAACAGTAGTCAGGGCCTGGGCTCCGTAGGGCCCCAGGGGTAGCAGGATTTCAGAGCATGTAAGTTTTTTTTAAAGAATAAACTTTATTGATGTTTTTTTTGCCAACATTAAATTCAAAATGTAATATCGTATGTATATAAAGTGAGATACAGTATTGGCATGCTTAAGCAATGTTGTGCAGTTAATGTTGAACCACTGAAATAAAGCAAGAAGAAAAAGAAGAAGAAAGAAACAAATAAATATATAGCAAAAAACCAGCTGCGATGACAGAAGCAGGAGCATTGTCTTCATGAAATGACCAGGTCTCCACCCTCTCTTCGGATAGTAGCGTCACATCTTTAGTTGGGTAGCAATGTGTATAGAACCATTTTAGTTGTGGGGCAGAACTTCTGTATCTAATGGTGTGGGCTGTGATGACTGTGTCAAAATAATTCCTCTGTAATCTGCCCAGCGTTGCCATATGCGTGTGTGTTTTTGAGGACAGCAACGAGATTTAAAGACCGGCTCCTCCAAACCCATGCAGAAATCTAATCCCCGCTTCCATACCCCCAAACGGGGTGGGGATGGTGCCTTCTAGGAACGGGCTGTGTCGCGTTTAGCTACAGTCAGACCCAGGAACAAAAGGTGTCGTTTGTATCTGTTACCCCCAATGTCTTCTGTGATGTGTAGTAACGCCAGCCGTGGTGTACTTGGTATGTCCCATCCCAGCACTTCAGCCAGACATCTATTCACCCCCTTCCAAAACCTATCAAGCCCCGGGCATGTCCACACTGTTTGTATGAATGCAGCCTCTTCTGCTCCACAGCAGACATACATTGGGGAGGCAATAAGCCCAGCCCTGTCAAGCGGCAAGCGGGTAAAATATGTTCTGTGTAGTTATTTCAACTGTATTAACCGTAGTCGTGAGGAGACAGTGGCCCCTAGAAGGGACTCCAGCACCTCCCTCCAATCATCATTGTCGATAGGGCCCAAGTCTGTTTGCCAAGCTTCCCTAAGGGATTCCAGTGTTAATGCACTATGAGTGACTAAAGATTGATATATTTTAGATATTTTGTGATCAACCAGGTCTCCCATAAGGAGCTTCCCTTCTAGTGGGGGAGGATGTACGTTTTGGGCCGGGAGCACTCTCTTGGTGCTGCCGCTCGACCATCTTGCTGGCCACGCCGCCCTGCTGTTGAGGGGTGGTTCTTAATTCAGTTGCAGAGCCATATTAGGAAGGACCCCTGGACACAAGAGGCAACAAACTTCACATCCACGGTTGAGATCCTTTAGCCACTGCTTGTCATGCGGCCCCATGAACTTGGTCTGCCAAAGGGATACTCAGTTACAACTGTAGAACTTGATTCACAGCTATGCTATTTCTAAACCAAAATGAACTAAATTCTAAACCAAACTGACCTTAATTGGATTGCCACAGATCGAACCACAGTGTCAGAGCGTGCTCCTATGTCCAGTGGTGGAAGCAACAGACTCTCTACCATTCTTGATTTACTCTGCCAGGGTTAATGGGAACTCCCTTCTGTAGACAATTTGTTGATATAAGCAATATGATAAGCGTGAAGAGACGCATGCTTGTGGGAAGGGGTCACTGGGAGGAAAAGGCCATCATTCTAAAACCCTCCAGGCAAGATGGATTAGAACTGAAGGCAGAAGCAGCAAAAACCAGGTACTCAACAGCCTAAGCTGAGTAGAACCAAGTGAATATAAGGACACAGCCTCGCAGGGTTGAGTAGCATGAGATCCAGATGAAGGCAGAAGCTCAGCTGCCTCTGATGCACAAAGAAAAAAGAGTAAAAATAGAAGCATTGGGGTGATAGTCCCACTTAAAAATACTATGACTGAAGGGTGATGCAGTTTTGAATTAAACTCTTCCCTTTTAAATATGTTTGGCACAGGAAGAAGAAACTTTAAAAATGAAGAACTTTAGATTTAAAACTGATGTATTCTGCCTTGTCCTCTGTCACAGAGATATAGTTTCTGTTGGAGCAGGGCCTGATCTTGCCCACTGTTAGCGAGAAGAAAAGCAAGTGTTGACAGGCCACATCAGGGAGACTGCAGATGACTAGGGCTGCCTGCGATCATCAAGATGCAGACTGTGATGAAGCAACGCCCAGAGACCCACGAAAGCTAGACAGCTGCCCACGGTAAAGGTAAGATGGAGACACAGCATCTTGGAGATTAGTGCCCTCTGCAAAACTCCACATCCCAGTAGGACATGCTGACCACGATAAAGAACATACAATTTCCTTCGAACTTATTATAATAAGTGAAACAGCCTTTGAAGGAGGGTTTTTCTCCACGAAAGTCATTCGCTAGATACAGAGACAATGATTTTGGACTAATGCACCTAATGAAAGGGGGTTAAAACAATGCCGGTAATTAGTTCAGAACTGTAGGACAGTGATGTAGCGAGCTTTATTAAGGCTCATGTTTCAAGTTCGATCTGTATAGTGTATAGAAGGTTTATATTGTGAATGAATGAATGATGTAACTTTTAGAGCGCACGATCGCCCGGAGGCATATTGGCGCTATACGTAGCAGAGAGGAGCAGACGGTGTCCTGAGTAGTGTTGTAGAAGATCACTGATTAAAAAGCCAGGTTTTGAGTTGCTTTCTAAAGACAGGGAGTGAAGATGCTGTTTTCAATTCAGGTGGCAAGCCGTTCCAATGAAGAGCCGTGGCTCTGAAAAGGCCTCTCTCCCACCCCCCCACCATGTGGCGAGTTTGAAGGGAGCAGCCTTTTTGAGTTTAGCTGTGTTGGAGCGTAGAGTTCTACCTGGTATATACCACTCAAGGTTTTTCTTAAAGTTGGCTGGGGCTTTTCCATAGAGTGTTTTGTAGGCTAGGCGGAGTGCCTTAAAAGGTGATGCGATGGCTAATCGGGAGCCAATGCAATAGTCTAATGGCTGACCTAGCCGATTGTGATTTAGGAATTTAATGGAAGAATCGTGTGACAACATTTTGAATGGTCTGCAGTTTCTTAAGTGGACCTTTTGGGAGGCCAACATAAAGACCATTACAATAATCCAGTTGCGATGGAACTAAAGCAATGACCACCGCTTTTCAATTTTTCCATTTTCTTTGATAATTCTGAGCCAGTGGAAGGAGGAGGAAGTGACCTTGTTGACTTGGTCTTCATACTTTAGCTACATGTCCATCAGGATCCCCAAATTCTTTGCTTTCAGTGTTGCCGTTGGTGCCAGGCCCAAATCCGATGGCCACCAGTCCGGGGACCAGATGGACGGATTATTGCCAAACTGGATGACCTCTGTTTTTGTAGAGTTAAGCTTCAAGCAATTGCTATCCATCCATTTACTAACTGCACACATGCATTCATTGACAGTGCTACCAGAATAGATTTCACTTTTCGCAAGTGAGACTATTATTTGTGTGTCATTGGCGTATGACGCCAGAGACCGGCCAAAGGATTTATTCAAGGAGGCAAGCGGTGTAACATACAAATTTAACAGGGTGGGGGATAAGGAGGAGCCCTGAGGGACCCCACAAGGTAAGACGTATGGATCTGAGTGAAATTCGCCGAGTGATACCACTTGTCGGTGTCCCAAGAGAAAAGAATTTAGTAGGGCCAGGGCTGTGTCTCTAATCCCCAATCCCTGCATACCGTCTACCAGTATTTCGTGGTTAACCGTATCAAAAGCCGCTGAAAGATCCAGCAGGATAAGAATCGCATTGCCCCCTCTGTCGAGGGATGTTCTGATTTCCTCCGTGGCTGTAATCAGAGCAGTTTCAGTACTATGATTTCCTCTAAAACCGAACTGCGTATCATCCAGAAGAGGATTATCCTCAATAAAGGAGCAGAGTTGGAGATTCACAATTTTTTCTGCTAATTTAGGCAGGTAAGGGAGTCGGGCTATGGGTTGGTAGTTGTTTGGATCCAGAATGTTGAGATTGGGCTTCTTTAAAAGAGGAAGTACTGAGGCTGCTTTCCAGGAGGTGGGGAAAGTCCCTGTGTTAAACATGGTGGAAAAAATGACAAAGATGGCGTGCTATAACTTCTGGGAGCAAGTGAACAATCTTCGGGGGGCATGGGTCATGGGGACATCCTGATTTAATCTTTGAAATAAGTTCAGCAATCTGCGCCACTGAAGGGGTCGTAAATTGTCCAAAACTAGCTGACTGAGTGCTTAATTTTGTAGATATATTTGCAGAGCAGCTGCTGGTGAAGTTTTTGTAGATATTCATGACTTTTTCTTGGAAGGAACAGGCTAGGGAGCCACAGAAAACTTGATTGTTGACTGCTATATTGGTTATCATAGGGGTAGTCAGTTTTTTTTGTAGTTTGGAAGAGGGTTTCGGTAACGCCGATTGCTGTTTTTATTTGTACTGTATAATATTTCGATTTGACAGTCCATCTGAAGATGCATGTTTGCTGAAAGAGATCCACCTTAAAAGAATGTGGCAACTCCAACACTGGAAATATATAACCATCTACTAATATTGGCTGTTGTACAGTATAGTGGGCAACAGAAAGTACCTGCAAAGTGACAGGAGCATGGTGTACAAGTATTTTCAAAATATAGTCGAAAGCACTCGGCAAAAAATGCATGGGTATTATAAAAAGAGTAACCACCACCCAAAGTAAATTTAGCTTCTATTTACAAGGGTACAGATAAGAACACTATGCCTTAATATTTATTGCGAATTGACCTTGTAGTCACTATAAAGGTGGTATCTTAAGCCTTCTAGTTGCTAAAGCACATAACTATCTGTAGCACCTAGCCACTCCCAATTTTGGCATAATAAGCTACCAAACAAAAACACTGCAGACACATATATTAGAGTGAAGAGAGATTTGGTACGCTGGAGGACTTCTTCCAATATTACCACTGAAGCATGAGCTTTTATGGAGTTTTTCTTATGATGAAGGTACTTTTACCCTCATGGAATCGCTGCAAAGTCCTTCTGGCCTCTTCGTGGTGTCACATGCTGAGGATCATATTCTTGGCCAACCCTGGCAAGATTTCCTGTGGCCCATATAACCATGTGGGTATGCCTGTAAGTCAATATAATACCAGATGAGAAGAGAGGGTCTGAGGGAAGTTTACAGACCTGCGCGGATGAATCCCCATACCATATATAACAACACAGAATCCGCGGGTCCTGAGGAGGGATATATACACAGACGAATAAACAGTACACCCCCACAGGAGAACACAAAAAGAGGGGAGTCTCAATTAAGAGGACGAAATCCCATCACCCACCAAGGTGGCATGCTTCATCATTTGGGATCTCCTCTTGGCTGCACGCTAGTGCAACCAAGGAGCTACAACTCCTTGCTAGTGTAAAGGAGGAGCTCGCGGATGTTTTGATGTAATCCGAAACTAGATCACCTCAGATCGATGAAGCAAAAAGCAATGTGGTGAGAATACGTGATGCAGTGTATATAATAAGTGTGTTAAAATTGACTACCAGGAGAAAAAAGGTTTATTAGATATCTCGTGGTTTCAAAGGTTAAAAAGCAGTAAGGACGCGATCTGAATAAATGTGCGAGCGCGCTGATGAGAAGGTCTACATGTTTCAGCCAACCTTGATCTTACATTGATCGTGGCTTTCTTCAGGACCTAGTTGTTACTACTGCACTCTAAATATGTGGAAAATTAACACAAACACAACCTTATAGGAACGATACAACCATATACCTGTGTAATGTTTTATGTTGAAACTACAGGCATAGGTGTTGCACTCCTGTTTAAAGAAGAAAAGAGTTCATGGATATAAGTCTGTATATATAGAAAGAAAACATTTCTCAGCAATGTAGAAATGCTACAGTTCTCAAAATGAATGCAAGAGAACACTATATCAGCCATCTTACCCGTATTCAATCGGGAGGGAACCCACCACTCCTGTCAACAGCTCAGGGCGTGAGGCAACGCTCTGTGATAAAGAGAAAAGAAATAAAAAAAGAACTAAACCCACAAAGAATGTGAATTTATATTAAAAACTGGTGGGCCGACATTGCACCACCAATATGGTTTGTTCAGATTCATAAGGGTTTATCAAGAACACCGTTATGTGTACAGTTAAATCACTGCTTGGGTCTTTTAAAAGTAAGCAGTCAGTTGCGCTCTGCCCTCTCCTTGTGAGTAACAGAACAATCAGGCAGTTAGAGGACTAAAATGTAATTTGTACGTCAGATAGGGGCTCTAGGCAATATTGCGGCAAGCAAAGAGGGCCGGGTTTAAAAATAGATGCAGAGTATTAAAACGCCCATGTCCTAGATGTGCGCTACATCTAGGAACCTTGCCAAATGCCAAGAGTGTAAAACAGAGTGACAAGCTCAAAACTCGAGCGGGTGAAAAAGCAACGCTGCAGCAACCGTTACGCTTACCTACTCCGTCGCTACCCCAGGCCGGATCCTGAGTATCGCAAGCGGTAGCGACCGGAAGGGGCGCAAGCTTAAGTACAAATGCCGGGAATCTTAAATTAACCACACCTGTAAGGGGACATGGGGGTAAAGCCATCCCTGGAGTGCCAAATCATGTGACACACGTCGCAGTTTGATGACACGCGACGCGGTCAAAGAGAACTACCCAGGAGCGTGGGAAACTTGGGGAATGTAGTGTCGAATGCACGTCTAGCATGTTTGGATACAGACATCGGCTAGAACCATGTGATTGGTTCGTAATAAAAAATCCCAATGTGGATCATTATGAATTCCCAAATGTGCTTCGGCTCAGTACAGGGAAACAAAGTCAAATAGATGTATATAATTCAAGTCAGTACAATGCAAGTCCGAAACTTAAAATTTCGTGTGAGTACAAAAAACTGAAGTAAGTACAAAGTACTACCAGAAGGTGTCACGAGACTAAAATATGTAGTTTAACAGACTCGTCATGTGTATCGATTTTAAAGAACTGTTGAGACAACTGTTCTTGAAAGTGCATGAAGGGCGCAAGGGAAAGGTCACAAGCAGTCCTCAATAGAGGTTTGGGGTTCGTTCCAACTAATATTGGCGACCCCTTTCTAATTCAATGTGAATTGGCAAGGTTCTTTCGTAAGATAAGACTCCACTTTTTCTTCAAGGACCGGATTGAAGACGATACCCAGCCCCTAGATGAGGACACAGACAGTGGCCTAAGACCAAAATCCACCTTTAGTCCCCCTAGCCACGCAGTACCAGATCAGGTTTTAACCTTTGAGAAAGCTGTCACTTATGAAGTTTCCAATTTGAGCACAACATCCAAGAATCATTATCAGAATCTTCCTGCTTTAGAAAAACAAGCGCTTAATTCCCTTTCCAGAGATTCTTCGATCACTATTAAGCCCGCCGACAAGGGCGGGGCTATTGTCATCTTGGATACCTCTGATTACCGTGATGAATGCCTTCGGCAACTGACGGACACAAGGTCCTATCGCTTGTTAACCATCGACCCCACAGCCAGACTCATGAATGAGATTAGTGAGCTAGTAGAGGAAGCCAGAATAGAGGGTTGGGTGTCTACCCATGAGGCCAGTTTCCTTGTAACCACTCACCCCGTGATGCCCTATTTCTATGTGCTACCTAAGGTGCACAAGCCTCAGCGTCCTCCACCTGGCAGACCCATAATTTCGGGTCTTGGCTCGCTTCTTGAACCTCTTTCCACTTTTGTGGACCATTTTTTAAGACCTTTAGTCAAAGCGATGCCTACGTATCTTCAAGACACTAAGGATGTCTTACAACTTCTTCCAGGTATCGACTTTAACATCGAGACGGATTTCCTCGTCAGTTTTGACGTGGAATCCCTCTATACTTGCATCCCCCAGGTAGAAACACTAGATGCTGTCAGGGCTCTTCTTGATCACAGACCAGGCACGACAAGTACACCAGTTCCTTTCATCATGGATTGCGCCAGGCTGGCTATGACTGAAATCTTTTTCAGATTTGAAGACCAGATTTACCTCCAAACATCGGGTACATCGATGGGCAGTGTTTACGCCCCCAGCCTGGCGCATCTGTATGTTCATTTATTTGAGCAAAATTGTGTACTTGTTGAGCAGAACCCCTTTCGCAGCCACATCATTGAGTGGAAGCGCTATATAGACGATATACTTGTCATATGGAGAGGGGATATGGCCACACTCAACTCTTTCCATATCTGGCTGAACTCACAGAACAACTACCTTAATTTCACAATAGATGTGAGCAAAACGAGTCTGCCGTTTCTTGACTTGCGCATTTTCCCATCGGCAAGAGGTCTAGAGAGCGAACTTTATACTAAGCCCATGGCCAGGAACTCATTGTTAACATACAACAGTTTCCACCCTAGATCCTTACGTGAAGGGCTACCTTTCGGCCAGTTCCTCCGGCTTAGAAGGAATTGTTCGACTACTGAGGATTTTAGGAAACATGCCACTGTGCTTTCTTGCAATCTGCGAGCCAGAAAGTACCCTAAGAGGTTGATACGTCAATCCTACAAGAGAGCTTCTAATAACAATCGTGAAGCACTCCTAGAACCTGCGGCGCCAAAACCTCCGCTTACAAGACTCACTTGTGTAAATACATTTAGTACCCAGTCGAACCAAATCCAAAAGATTGTGCGCAAGCATTGGCGCATTCTTAACGCAGGACAGAACAAGATACCTCTCCCTCTTTTTTTCTTTTAAAAGGAGCAGAAACTTACGTGACTGTCTTGTCCATACACGACCGAGAGATGTCCCTGCACCTGGACTAACCACACTCTGGAATATGCCAGCGGTCCAGGGACATTATCCATGCGGCACATGCGCAGTATGTCCACAAACCAAGCACACCACGGAGGTGGACATTGGAACTCCGAGACCATGGAGGCAAATTAAGCATACCAGTTGTAACAGCGAGAGAGTTATTTATTTAATAACATGCCCGTGCTCGAAAAAGTATGTTGGTATGACGACGCGCAAGATCAAACAAAGGATCATGGAGCACAAAAGCACCATTCGGTGCAAGAAACAATCCACTCGATTAACCAGACATTTCCTTGAACAAAACCATAGGCCTGAGGACATGATTTGGACTATTCTTGAACAGCCATACATACCTAGGCATATCACTGACGTGGCCAGATTTTTATTCAGGAAAGAACAACGCTGGGTTTTCAAGTTACGCAGCGATGCGGAGGGGTTAAATGATGAGATTCCTTGGACCTTAGTTTGAGCCCTCAACCTTGCTGACTTGTGGTAGTAGTTGCACCCTTAGTGAGCAGATCGTCTTGCCTCCTTGATTTTTCCTACTTGGTGGGGGCTCTCACTCAGAGAGATCAACAATTCTGCTGGTGCCATCTATATACCTTATACCTTGTAGCAACCACTATGTGACAGTTACAGCAGCCCTAGCTTATTTATAATAGTGCCACAACGACTCTATCCATAGCTTTGAGTCCTAGATGTTGCACTATTTGCACCGGTACTTCTCACATTGGTATAACGGTCCTGTGCTTAGGACAATACAACATAAAGTTTACTATCGCTATCTATAAACTGTATGATGAAGTTGTAGAGCCCCTAGTTACATTTGGGCTATGAGGGGTTTGGGTTATGTGTGTGGGCATCTCTTCTCAGCAATCGTGCGGCTGCTTGTGACCTTTCCCTTGTGCCCTTCATGCACTTTCAAGAACAGTTGTCTCAACAGTTCTTTGAATCGATACACATGACGAGTCTGTTAAACTACATATTTTAGTCTGGTGACACCTTCTGGTAGTACTTTGTACTTACATCAGTTTTTTGTACTCGCACGAAATTTTAAGTTTCGGACTTGCATTGTACTGACTTGAATTATATACATCTATTTGACTTTGTTTCCCTATACTGAGCCGAAGCACATTTGGGAATTCATAATGATCCACATTCGGATTTTTTATTACGAACCAATCACCTGGTTCTAGCCGATGTCTGTATCCAAACATGCTAGACGTGCATTTGACACTACATTTCCCAAGTTTCCCACGCTCCTGGGTAGTTCTCTTTGACCGCGTCGCGTGTCATCAAACCGCGACGTGTGTCACATGATTTGGCACTCCAGGGATGGCGTTACCCCCATGTCCCCTTACAGGTGTGGTTAATTTAAGATTCCCGGCATTTGTACTTAAGCTCGCGCCCCTTCCGGTCGCTACCGCTTGCGATACTCAGGATCCGGCCTGGGGTAGCGACGGAGTAGGTAAGCGTAACGGTTGCTGCAGCGTTGCTTTTTCACCCGCTCGAGTTTCGAGCTTGTCACTCTGTTTTATACTCTTGGCATTTGGCAAGGTTCCTAGATGTAGCGCACATCTAGGACATGGGCGTTTTAATACTCTGCATCTATTTTTAAACCCGGCCCTCTTTGCTTGCCGCAATATTGCCTAGAGCCCCTATCTGACGTACGAATTACATTTTAGTCCTCTAACTGCCTGATTGTTCTGTTACTCACAAGGAGAGGGCAGAGCGCAACTGACTGCTTACTTTTAAAAGACCCAAGCAGTGATTTAACTGTACACATAACGGTGTTCTTGATAAACCCTTATGAATCTGAACAAACCATATTGGTAGTGCAATGTCGGCCCACCAGTTTTTAATATAAATTCACATTCTTTGTGGGTTTAGTTCTTTTTTTCTTTTCTCTTTATCACAGAGCGTTGCCTCACGCCCTGAGCTGTTGCCAGGAGCGGTGGGTTCCCTCCCGATTGAATACGGGTAAGATGGCTGATATAGTGTTCTCTTGCATTCATTTTGAGAACTGTAGCATTTCTACATTGCTGTGAAATGTTTTCTTTCTATATATACAGACTTATATCCATGAACTCTTTTCTTCTTTCAACAGGAGTGCAACACCTATGCCTGTAGTTTCAACATAAAACATTACACAGGTATATGGTTGTATCGTTCCTTTAAGGTTGTGTTTCTGTTAATTTTCCACATATTTAGATTGCAGTAGTAACAACTAGGTCCTGAAGAAAGCCACAATTAATGTAAGATCAAGGTTGGCTGAAACATGTAGACCTTCTCACCAGCGCGCTCGCACATTTATTCAGATCGCGTCCTTACTGCTTTTTAACCTTTGACACCACGAGATATCTAATAAACCTTTTTTCTCCTGGTAGTCAATTTTAACACACTTATTATATACACTGCATCACGTATTCTCACCACATTGCTTTTTGCTTCATCGATCTTAGGTGATCTAGTTTCGGATTACATCAAAACATCCGCGAGCTCCTCCTTTACACTAGCAAGGAGTTGTAGCTCCTTGGTTGCACTAGCGTGCAGCCAAGAGGAGATCCCAAATGATGAAGCATGCCACCTTGGTGGGTGATGGGATTTCGTCCTCTTAATTGTGACTCTCCTCTTTTTGTGTTCTCCTGTGGGGGTGTACTGTTTATTCGTCTGTGTATATGCCTGTAAGTCAACACAGCTGAGAAAATGCACTGGGATCACACTAACCACTGCTGGACGAACAGCTGTTTAGGGATCAGATTAGAGATGGGTACAAAGCCTGTCAGGAGTCTTGTAGGCTTATTTATGTTCATAGGCTACCCTACTTAGATACTGAGAAGCAAATAATTATTGCAATTGTATAGTGAAGAAGTAATGCATAAAACCTATAATTATATAGTCGGAATGAATGCCACAATTATGTAGTTAAAAATCTTTATTATATGCTAACCAAGAGCGTGAAAAATTACAACCTATGGCAATAATTACTAACGCATTAGCACAGAAAGTATTGGAAATGAGAACGTGGAGTGAATACATAACATTTTGTATGTCTGGGTGAGGACCTGTGCCATTAGTGAGAAGTACATCCTAACCCAGCATGCAATACTTCGACTCTTGGCTCCTGAAGTGTGTGCCTTCTTAGCAGGATAGATTGTCCGGGTCTATTATAGGAACACTCCAAACCTACTTGGATTCTCTTGCATTCTCTCTTGATCACCAACACCTGAGGATTTTATACACTTGTTACAAGGAAGTAAAGTAGAAAGTATGTTTTCCGCTTCTGTGGCAGACGTTGTTTGAGGTAATGTAAAATTATTGCGTGGCTGTCTCACATTTTTCAAAGCAACACACACAAATAACATGAGGAACTCACTGGCACTAAAAGGCAGCATAATTGCACACTTCCTATGCCAGCCAGGACGACCAGATAACAGCATGAACACTAAATAACGTTAATTATATGACACTGAAGTGCAAATTATATGTGCTATCCTGCCCATAGGCTAATACTTCGGGCGAAAGTTGAAAACTGAAAACTGACTCCTGGAGCCACTTGCCCCAGGAGGACAGTCGCATGCTACGGAATTGCTCCACTCTGTGATCTAGTAAGGGCGGCAGCCCCCAACAGAAAGAGCACCATAAGCCCACATCTTGCGCCGGTGGCAACCAGAACTTCTCCGAGCTGACCAGGAACCCGCTAGCCTCTAGCAAGGCCAACATCTTGAACATGGATTCAAACACACAGGATGGGCAATGTGGAAACAACCTATGGACTAGCCAGTTAACTAGGAAAGAAGCAGGGGGATGTCCATTATGTGAATTGACTCACCAACGGCCCAGCATCTAGGCAATGAAACAAGGAGCTGGTTTGAGGGCAAAAGGTCTCACCTGGAATTAGACAGTCATCCAAACAGCACAAGTCTTCAGAACCTCTGGTGAAAGTCCTCAATGGCATAGGCAGGCAAGCAGGTTATAGGCTAGGATTGTCAAAACTCCCTTCTTTGACAGGTCAGGTGACTGTTCCACAGCAGACAGCCTATCCCATGAGTTCCACCCTTGAGATCCAGAGCAGATGGGAACCCTCGGAAAGTGTGACCTTGAGGACACAGACAGAAGAAACCCCAACTTGCCTTTCCTGCAAGGGGAGCAGGATCAAATGCCCATTTCTGAACAAAGATCACAACATAGCCCACAAGGCGGTTGCTTTGTACCAGCTCAAGGTGACGGCAGAAGGGAAGAACCCCAAGATTGGCGATATGAAGCTGGATCCATAAGCAACTCAGGCCTGATAACATCCAAAACCTTCCACTCCAAAAAGCTGTCCGCCCTTTTATAACTATTAACTTTTTACTTTATTGTGAGTTTCTTGAATCACCTTGTGATTGAATAGACATTCAAGGAAATACAGGACCATGGTGACGGGGTACTTGAACTCTTAATCTTTAGGCTGAGAGTCATACCTTAATTACTAGGCTACAAATGATGTTCTACAAGAACAGTAACTGACACAACTTCCCACAAGTCCCAGAACTTCCACCACTCCTCAACAGGCAAGAATACGCAGGATCAGACTGCCACCTAGAATGTTGAGGCTGAAATTGTTTTCAGCAGGAAGAACTACACACCAAAGTAAACTCCCACGGTACACATAAAAGAATGAAAGTGCAAGAAGATAGCCACTCCCTGAATGTTGAGGCATGTTCCTGGACCATTAACATTGGCCTACAGTTGGTCCTAAAACAAACCTTAGACAACTTGACATACTGCATAGAAACTTCCCACCAGACCCATCCATCGTCCTGTCACACATCCACATCTCTGCCACACAGACATAGCTGACAAGCCGAAGTACACAGACCCTCAACAGCAGCGCTGGACAAACAGTGTCCTCCACTCTACGTGTTTTTACAGCCGGGAGCCTTCCTCAACCCCTTGCAAAGTCCCATGTGAAACAGCAATGCCCTCCACCCAATACTGAGTGGTGCAAGCAGCATACATTTCAGCCCATAGACTGAAAAGCATCATCAACATATGTCAGTGGCACAGCACACACACAGGTAACACATCATAGAAGTAAAGACCTCAAGGCACATCAGACTGCTCGACATTCTGAAAAAAAGAGCAGGCTCAGGGTCCCCATGGTGTAATCAAGCACCAGAGAATCTGTAGAGGGATCTAACTAAACATAAGAGACTATCCAGTTCAAAAGTGATGGTGGCAAGGACAGACCCTTCACGCTCTTGCTGTGCATATCAAAATCCATCATCGAATCCATGAGCAACAGGTAGCAGGAACAAAAGGATGAGTTCAGTACCTGGCTCCAATGAGTCCTGTCTACAGGACATCTACTGGCACCAGCTTCATGACCTCCCTCTAGTTGCCGAACTGCAGGAAAATCCCTTCCAGACAAGGTAAGGACACCAGATGCATAGGACTAAGAAGAGCTTTCTAAACGAGCTCCTAGCCGGTCCTGTAGCATGCCCCAGAAGGTGCTCACATGGTACTTCACAAGCCTGAACCTAAACTGGTTACTACAAACACAAAATGGATCACCTATTCCAATGTTGTTCATTGTTCCTTTTGTATCACCTATTTATTTATACTTTTTTTTCTGTTTGTTATGTGACGAAAATGGCTGCCCTGCTAGCTGCACAAAGCCTCAGAAACTGCTGGACCAAACCAAAAGCAACAGCACAATCACTCTGTGCCCGTTGACCTAGTACAAGAAACCTCCATGACAGCCAAAGACCAAGCAGCTCAAGGCCTCCACGCTCTCTCTATCCAGAAGCTGCCTACAACAAGCATAATAATAGCATGACAACTTCCACACAAGTGCCTACCATCATGCCAAAGCCCTGCGGTCGTGTTGCCTCCCTTTGTGGCTTCAACAATCCAGGCATGCACTTCCAGTGAGTCCTGTGTAAATCCTCAGCATGTTGTTCACCAGACGCAGGCTACTATTCACAGCATAGACCACCATGCCTTAGGTCATGCAACCACCCAGTCTGCCCGAGAATGCAAGAACCGAGGCTAGACACAGTTTGCGTTCTGCACTACTTTGTAACACTAGCACAATTAGTACCCCTCAAAAAAAGACGAGCATTGGCATAGCCAATGTATCTAGATGTAATTCAGTGTGTGTGAAACTGGTGAAATTTGCTGTAGCGTAGTTACGAAAAATTACTGCATTATTTGCCGCACCAAACCAAAAGCAACAGCAGGATCACTCTGTCTGCCAACCTAGTACAAAAAAACCTCCATCATCGCCAAAGACCAAGCAGCCCAGGGCCTCCACACTCTTTCTTCACCCAGAATTTGCCTACAAGATGCATAATGGTAGCATGGCAACTTCCACGCAAGTACCTACCATCATTCCAAAGCCCTGCGGACATGTCCCCTCCCTTTGTGGCGTCAACAATCTAAACATGCACTTCTAGTGAATCCTTCTGTGGAAATCCTCAGCATGTAGATCATTTACAGGCTACTTGCTACACAGATCAAATGACCACCATGCCTTAGGCCGTGCACTCAGTCTGCTCCAGTTCATAAGAACTGAGGCTAGACACAGTCTGCGCTCTGTACTACTTTGTAACAGAAACACAATTCTTACCCCTCCCCCCAAAAAGACCAGCTTTGGCATAGCCAATGTATCTAGATTTAATGCAGTGTGTGCGAAACTTGTGTAATTTTCTGTAGCATATTTACGAGAAATGACCACATTATTACACAAATTGGATCTTGCACTCAAATTACCCGAACAAACCGTAATGTAATTTCAGGTTGGTTTCTGATCACCCACATTCAAAACACCTCCACTCACTTTCAGATTTGTAGTTTTAGTGCTCAAAAATTACCCGACCGATTTGCTTGGGAAAAAAACCTACCTGAAATGCTCCTCACGTTCAGAAACTAACTCAACGTTACATCTCCCGTTAAAATTTCTCCTAGAAATGAAGCAATGCGACATAATGGCTTCATCTTGGTACTTTTGTGAAATTTGGTTACGTGAAAATACCAAAATTACGACGCATAATTAAGATTTTACCCAGGTCAAGGTTTAATGTGCTAATGCTTTTAGCGCTAGTACATTAGAGCGAGACACATAGGAAGGAGCCAGCAGAAGCAGACAGAGAGAGGCTATTGATATTTCACTGCAAACACCTGAGTGGAAACTTCAGGATACACCCAGGCACCAAATTGCATTTGGTGAGAGATGAATGCTACATTGTGTTGCTTCAAGGGATGGTTTACAAAGACTCAAGTGAATGCTGAAAGAGGCTGGTCGAAGAAAGCTAATGCTAACAACAAACACTGTGTGTGTATGTTGTAAGCAGTAAGTCTGTATGACAGCTGCACTGTCAAAACCCGGATCTAAACAAGCATCAGCAAAGCCAATAGATCTTGCCTTTCAGTGGCAATAGCCAACCATTTAGATCTGCCAATGCCTTCCCACATCAACAGAATGAAAAAGAATGCTTGCCTGGAGATGCAGAACAGCATTAGCAAATACAAAAACGGAAGACAGCCTCACATGTGTGCCTGTGTGTCACCACTCATGAACATGCAAGTGTCATGATGCGGTGGCCATTTTGTTTTGTTTTTCAGCTTTTAATTTATCTTTCCAAAATGGCAGACACCATTCTTGGAACAGTCAAGGAAAGAAATAAGCAAAGAGCATCAAAGAGGAGGACTGGCGAGGTAGAATATTACAGCTGCTGGTACCTTTTAGAAAAGTAACAAAAATGAAAGAATGTGACAGAGAGGGTGGGAAGTAATACCTTCCTGAGCGGGGTGGTGCGGGACAGTACCGGGGGTTGAAAAATAAAAGAAAAAGAAAAGCAGGACAGGGAGGGGTGAGATAAGCAACCGCTGAGCTGATGGTGAGGAAAGCAATACAGAGAGTGCAGCTAAAAGCTGCCTACTGGTGAGACCTAAATACGTGGAAAGGCAACCTTCCATAAGAAGCGTGCCCAATGCATAATACCAAAGGGAGCACATTGAGAAATGATTTGTAGCAAAAAAATATGTGGAAAAGCTCATGGAACAAAAACAACCACTTGATTAAATCTAATTGAAAGTAGACAATAAGTAATAATGCAAGCAGTGCAAAAATAAGAAGATGAGAAAAGCACCCTTCCATGCAGCTGCAAGAAAATAGGACTGAAGTTCTTCACTGGCATACAGTTAGGTGCATACTCTTTGGGAATGGTCGTATTTGCTTTGATGCTGTTGGTTATTGTTCTCTTCCCCGGGATTGAAATGTACTTTTGCTCATAAAGATAGCCGCTGTTCAGTTCGAACAAGGTTAGAAAGCTTAACAGGAGCCTCCAGTTAGAAGACAGTTCAAAGCATTACTTTTAATAGTCACGCAGGGTCTTTCTGATCCGTGATCCTTACATTTTAAATGCTGCAAAACGTCAAGTAAATCAAATTGGCCCAGTAAGAAGTATTACGTTTAAAATAAACACGCCAATTAAGTCATTTCAGTTTATGGCGTAAGATCTGCATACAGCAGTAGCAAAGACACTATACATACCCCCGGGTCAGGTCAGCGCTATATAATACTCCTAAAATAAATAAATAAATAAACAGGTAGTGAAAGAATCCTAGATGATGTTCGCGCCGAATAAGATCTGTATGTTTTAATAACAATCCCAACTTTCAAAATGCGGTCAGCGTTTCATAAGATAATAGTACTCCATTAAAAATTCCATATTTTTAACCCAGTATCGTTGCATTCTGTAACACTATACTAACAAAAGTATGGAAACTATATTTGGTTGAGATTTGAATGTGCGAGTGACAGATGATCAAAGCCCGAAAAAGTATTCGTAGTAATTAAAGTGGGGCTGGGACTTTAAATTAAAATCCATTGGTAATAAGGAATCGGCCCTCTGCTTCCTGGCACCATTTATTTCTGCCTATAAAAAAATTGCTGCATATATATTAAAAAATGACCAAAATATGTATGTCTGGGTATGTCGGATGAGGTTGTCTATGTACTTGTGTTTATGTATATGGGTTTATGCTTCTGGTTTAAAAAAATTACAAGTCTATGTATATTTATGTCCAAAATACACGTGTGTCAATGTAAATATTATTTCATGCATGTACATGTGGTGTGTATATCTATATATGGGTGTATGCCTTGTATAAAGATATAACTATGTAAAATATGTATATGTGCGTAGCTATATATTTAAGTGTATGTATGTGTGTACACGTGTGTGTGTGTATATATATATATATATTTTTTTTTAAACCCTCCTTATCTACCTTTCCCTCCATTCTGAATCATCCCAAACCGTTCTGACTACAATGGACTCCCAGACATGCTTTCAAAACTCTTCTATATTTCTGTCCGGTTCATCCAACTGACAAGCACACATGTCCGCCACTCCCAGTAACATTGCACGTCTTACATTTACTAATCCACTTCAATCAATCTATCCCTAATCAGAATTCTAGAGTAAATGCGTGAGAACTCGAGAGCACAAACTTCACAAACCGAGCACAACTAATCCTACAAGGAAAAGGAAGCATCCAGTGCACGAGTC
This sequence comes from Calotriton arnoldi, assembly GCA_963921515.1. Classification (NCBI taxonomy): domain Eukaryota; kingdom Metazoa; phylum Chordata; class Amphibia; order Caudata; family Salamandridae; genus Calotriton; species Calotriton arnoldi. The sequence continues at coordinate 58,310 of CAWUFW010011266.1, forward strand.
AAGGGTACACGCGGTATACGGCGTCTACCCACTGTTTTCACAGGGTGAACGCCGTCTACCCTGCCAAGTAGTTGGCCCGACAGAAATATGCTGTACTCGTCGCAGCGTCATTTTCAGACACCAGGACACGTTCAGAAGAGCCTGCACGTTGTCTGCTTTTGTTCCCAGCAACAACTTGCAGGCAGGGTTGGGGCTTTGGTATTATAAATTCCATATGGGCTGAAAAAAAGGTCGAAGTTAAAGGGCCATCAGGCCTCCTTTTCTTGGAGTATCTAGACACCTAAATGCAAATGCTGTGAAGGAGAAGCAAAGGCACACAGCTTGTTATTACTTCAAAAAGTACTTGAGAGGCATTCTTTTGACCTTATTCAGTTCCCGTATCAATAGAGATATGCAGGCACTATAAAAATGTCAGATGTGCTGGTTTGTCACAGTATTTACGCAAATAACAATTTAAAACCACTATTTTGTTTTATTTCTTTAATAGTGCTACTCATCCGGGTACAGGGTGTCAAAGCACTTTACATCACATGTACACATTATATATTGACAATAAATCGTGTGTAAACCAATGTACAGGATGTGTTACATAAGACAGTGAGGGTTGCAAGGTGTAGTAGTTACATGTCTTTCAAAGCTCACTGTGCCGTATTAGAAGGAATACAATGTATGAATTGCAAGTAATAAAAGGATCTCGGTGTTAAAAGCAGTCACCCACTTACTTAGCTACATAAAATACAAATCTATCAACTGCATATTACATGATGTGCTTGCAGGAGACATATTACCCCTCTTTGCTACTTTAATTCAGAACTGGGACTAGATAAAACAGAGATCTCTCCAGCAAATACGTTAACCTCCAGAGTTCTCTTTCCATTATTATTATTCCCTGAGATTTTCTGGGCACACAAAGATCTCAACAGCAAATGCCTTAACTGCATAAGATATTTTAAAATGCAGACTTAACATATATTTGAGCAGAATAGATTTAATGCCATGCTTCTTCTTGTTACCAATTTCATCCTAGCAGAGTTTAGAAAACATAAATGTATATGTTGAGGTGCAGATTTTGCTTTGGAGCTGCATTACTTTTTTGGCACAACCCCAACGCAAAATCTCATTTGTTAAATCTCGAAATGCGCTCAAATGCACTCATGATAGACTTGCTAAACATAGTGTGAGATCTTAAGATCTGATGTCACTTCCTGTAAGGTCATGGGTTGTGATATCACATCCTGCGAAGCCACGTGCAGTGTCACGCGCCGTGATATCACACTCTGTGATGTCACATACCGTGATGTCATTTACATACTGCCTAACTAGGTTAGTCGCCCCACTTCTTTTTTTAGTACTTGTGCGCTGGAAGCATCCATTGCTAATCTACTACGTATTTAGCATTAACTTTGGGTTCCAGAGTAGCGTGCTACGCGCCGCATATCTCTTCAGTGCCGCATATGGGGCAGAAAGCATTATGTAAATACAATTACAAAAGGTTAGAAGATGAAGTTTCAGCACCATAGCTGTATCTGCCTTGCCTTGGAGTAACAGTGGCACATCCAGTCAATGTAAATGCACCATTGACAGTGGGGAGGAGGAGGCAAAGCTGTGCCTTTAAGCCTTGTGTGTTCTGTTCTCATAATCAGAATTTAACATTGATTTGCCCAAACACAATTCAGCCGCATGCTCTGTGCCTTCATTAAAGGAAAACGTGTCTGGGCAGATTTTGCCACAATACCACTTGTATTGTCTATATTCCCGACTAATCATTTTATGTGCATTTATCTCTTTATCTACAGTGATAAAATGTCCAGGTCAGTGGCGATAACTGAATATGCTAAGTTAGACTATTTGCTACAAGTCTTAATACCCCTGAACATTGATGCTCATTGTACATGAACTTCCCATCTAGGCTTGCTTTTAAGGTTGCAGATTTTCCTCCGTCAACCATAGATTTAATTCAGGTTTCCTCAAATTTGTCTCTGATTAGCTCAAATGTACCCATGTAAGATTGATGTCTGGATAAAAGCACATCGGACAAAATGGTTCAGTAAACCAGGCCAAGTGAGAGTAAAAGGCTACTTTATTAGGACAGGTGTCCAGTTCTGAAACTCATTAAAAATTTGACAATACTTGAAATTAATACAATAAACAAATCCTAACCCCCCACCCTTAAAACTCCCCCCCAACAAGAAAAAATCCCAAACTATTCTTAAAACTTTTAATCTTCACCATCCCCTTTCTTTCATCCTGCGGCCTTCACACGTGATTCAACCCTCACTCCCCTGTGTTCCCTCTGCCAAAGCCTACTCTGCAATGCCCCCAACCCTTCTGGCCTGTCGCAAGCTCCTCCATTTCTGCCACCTGTCCTAAAGGGACAACCTAAAGCCCCAGAACTGCAGAACCCCACAAGCAAAAAATGAGAAATAACCAAAATGTTAAGGTGGAAAGGAGGGACAAGGACAAAAACCCCTATCGCCTAACAGGACCACAACGTCGGAATGACGCAGCTGGTGAGGAAAAAACTAACGGACATCAGAACTCCCCCCGCGCAAAAAGGACCTGTAGGAGCTACTCTAAGGTCTTGGCAGCACCATTCGCTCGAAGCTGCCCAGGTGTGGGAGCCCCCATCAGGCAACATGGTGCAGTAAACGAGCTCAAGTGAGAGTAAAAGGCTGCTTTATTAGAACAGGCATGCAGTTCTGAAACTCATTAAAACATTTAATAATATTGAAATTTATCGCCTCACTAATACAATAACCAAATCCTAAACCCCCACCCTTAAGTTCCCCCAACATGAAAAACCCCCAAACCATTCTTAAAACTTTCAATCTTCAGCATCCCCTTTCTTTCATCCACTGACCTTCAAACGTGACTCCACCCTCGCTCCCCTGTGTTCCCTCTGCCAAAGCCTACTCTGCAGTGCCCCCAACCCCTTCCATCCTGTCGCGAGCTCCTCCATTTCTGCCACCAGGAACAAAACGTGTTGAGGCATTTTTCCTGCCCCCCCCTAACCCCCCCAATTGCTTGAATAAAAAAGAACTCCCTCACATCCTTTAAAAACTGTCGCCACAACAGCTAGCACCGATAATTGGTTTTGGAGCTTGAAAACTGGCTGTCGCCAAAACAGCCTGACAGTTGTTAACACCACCGCTTAAGGGCCAATGTCAAGGGCAATTTTTCCCTCATTTCAAGTAAATACAATTAATTGCCCACAAACGAAAGGTGAACACCATCCTGCCTAAAAGACTGGAGATCCTCTCTTTTGATGTCACTGTGCTCCAACCAAACTATTTCCCTATTCCTACAAAAGCAATGCATTTCCCGGTTGACTTTTCGTCTTGCTCTTTCTACTGCTATACATTTGACTGCACTTCCCCAAACTCTTCTAGGCACTAAAGCTGTCATCAAAATCTTTGTCCTTGACCAAGACTTCCCAATCATATCAAGATCTTTTTTCATCTCTTTTATCAAACCTAAACCTGACAACTGCACAAGATTATTATCGCCTAATTGTAAAAGTAAAACATCTGGGCACACTCTCACGAATACCAGATTAGACTGGCACGGTAACAGTTGGCCCCATTTCATGCCTCCCCTCCCTCACCAGTCAATCTGAAATTCATCACTGTGAAAACCCAGGTTCCTTTCAAAAGGACGATTTTCAGCTCGCTTCGCAGCCCATTTAATGAAAGAGTGCCCGACAATCCAAATTGAAAAGAAAGCCACCGCTGTTCCTGCCACACAACCTGAAATGAGGAACAAATGTTAACAACAACTTAAAAGCTAAGCATCCTTAGTCTCCCTAATATAACGAAGACCGCAATCAGATGACCAATGTCCTAATCTTTTTACCTCATTGAGAGAGAAACCCAACCTTGCCGCTTCAGATGCAGCACCAATTCGGAAAGAATGAGTGCCAAAACGGAAAGGATCCTCTCCGATATTACATAAAACCTTTCTCATGACCTTCAGAACCTGTGACGCTAGCATCCTAGAGCCATCTTGGTAAGCAAAAAACAGATCTGATTTAGCCCCCCCCCCTATACTGCTTTAAAATCCTTCCATGTGACCACTCAACACACCAACCCACCTGTACCAGGACCTGCCATTCTTCCTTCCGCTACCTCTTTATCCAGCTTTTGTCTCACTACCTGATAATGTTCTTTTTCTGATTTTAAATTCTCTGCAAACCTTCTTGTCCTAAAGCCCTGATAACCAAGTCGGAAACCTTCTCTGCTACCCCCTTTCAACCCCATTGCCTTATCTCTGCTAGAATAAAATTGTATCCAATAATTCAAACAATCAACCTTAATTCACGTAAAAGCCCTTGTACCCAGGCTGAAAGGATGCTGCCCCTCCCCACCGCTGCCTTGCCCGCTGCTTCCGAAATTTGCTTGTTCCCCAAAACACTGCTGGACTGCATGCTTACCCCCACATTTGGAACACTCATGTTTATATTTGCATGGGTTTCTCAGACAATAACCCCTGTTGTAACTCCAGCATTCACCTGAATTGGGACTTTGGCCTCTACCCAATGATAGCCACCCCTGGAGTTGGGCTTACTGGACAAAAGGCCGGTGTTGGATCGCTAAACCACTTACAGTGTGCATTGTCGGGGGAGGCGTCTGTGAGTACATCCATTGTACCCATAACTCATTGTCTACTTCCCTCCATGGTTTATCTGGTATGAACATCATACAGGCCCTAAACTCGTCATGGTGCAACCATGCAAAACCCCCAAATTTCATATGGGCCTTACGAATGGTATCTATAAATTTAAATATGGACACGGACCTATCAGGAAATTTTTTCACAGTAGACACGGGCAATTATTAAAAACACAGACGTCCACGTGTCAATTGTGATGGTTACTCTTCTTTCTTCGCTAGTTCCCAAGCTTGCTTCCCTGGAACCTTCTTTGGATTGTATCTCTCTGTGTAATAATTTGTACACATCTACAAAATCCTCCAAATGTTCTCTTTCATCGCATTGCTCAAATGTGCTCCCAAGGGCATAGATAGTTCCATATAAGACAGTCTTTTCAAACCTTCTGTTTTACTCTTTACTTCTTCTCCCCTTGATTTTTCTTCTTTGTCTGTCACCATCTTAGGTCTATGGTCAGTGTTCCCCCTACCCTTGTTAGTCTAACCTGCTCCCGTCTCTTTGTCTTTCTTACCTTTGTGTCCCGCATCCACCAAGATAGGGTCTGTACCAACACTTTTATTTACTGACATAAATCCTGCTCCCTTAGACACCTTTTTGTACAGCTCTTTCTTGTTACTCCCCTCCCAACTGCACCACCATTGCGCCTCACCTGTTCTTAGCCTGCCTGCTGAGTCTGGAGATGTGCGCCTACTTTTGCCCTTCTCTTTTGTCCTCCTAAAACCCTGTCTTTTATTGAGCTTCTCTGATTGTGACTCTGTAACCTGCAATATATGACTCTTGGGGAGAAATTTAGCATCTCCCCCTTTCTTTTCCCTCTTTTTACTTCTTTATATTCTCGCCAGCTTGGTATTTCACCCTCTTCCAATTCTTCCTCATCATCCCCATCATCTAATTTGCACTCAATTTGCCCTTCGTCATGCACATTACTCACACCTGGACATTCCACATCACCCACACCACCATCAAAATGTTTCCAATCAACTTTTTTATAGCTTTGAGACAGCATCAACTAAGTTTTCTTCTCTCTCGTCGTCGGGATGGTTGCACCAAACCTCTCCCTCTCTTCGAGCCGGTCATCCCAGGTTGCTTTAAACCCAGCTGGCTGGTATTCGCCACATCTGTTGATCACATGCAGCATTCTCCCTCTGTTGCCCAGCAGGTCGCTCCACCTTGCAGGTTCTGTGGTCCTGTGCCCTGACTGACTTAAGCTTCTTTGACCATCTTCAGCCTCCCTATCAACCCACACCCATCTACCTACAGAAAAGTCCTCTTTACCCTGAAACTGCTCCATAGCACAGCCACTGCATGACCTCATAGTCTCTGCCTGCATTTCCCCACCTGCCTTTATTGGTAAGGGCTCAGTATTATCCACAAATTCCCCTCTCACCAACTTATCAACTTTAGGTGTATTGAATATTTCCCCTTTGTTTGAACAAATGAAAGCTGAAAGTGCTCTCTCCTCAGCAGAGCCAGCATCTAATTGCAAAACGCTCCGCTTTACAGCACTCTTGAATATGGGCACATTCAGAAAACGAGCACTCACGATGGCAGACATTTGTGAGCACTCTACTGCCCCTTGCTGGCCTGGTTTACATACTGCGCGATTCGTGGGCAGCGCTGACTCAGCGCGGTTCCTGATAACGCCTCCTTAGAATCCTCTGGAGCCTGCCCTTCACTGACGGGCCATTTTCCTTTAGCAGCGTGTGTGTGCGCACAACTCCTGCCTTCACCTGCTGTACTCCCAGCTGGCTCCTCATCAAATAAATCTCCTCCCTCACTATTCTTTTCCTCAGCTGCCGACAATTCATCTGAAAAAACTGCCTGCCTGGAAACACTCTGGGGCCGATTACGATGCGGCCCGGAAAGGCTCCGACAATCGGTCGGAGCCTTCCCGTGCCGCATCTCGGTTTAATTTCCGACCGTCGCATTATAATTCTGGCCATCGGAACTTGAACCGGCCGGTCATTCCAGCTGGCTTCCCACAAGCTCCTTAAGCCCGTGGGCCAGTCAGAGGCCGGCCCGTAATCCCAAAGGGCGGCCTTTACACCCTTGGGATTACGATACTCTGTCTCTGGCAGGCTTTCCATGTTGGGCTTTTCGACATGGAAAGTCTATTAGAGAGCGAGTATGGGGGCCCCTAGCAGGGACCCCTTTGCCTCTGCGGCCTCTGGTTGGGGGTCAAGCGGGCACCCATGGGGCCCGCTCTGTTCATCCCTGCACCGTGTCGCAGGCACCCTGAGGTTCCTGCCACACGGTGCAGGGATGAACACAGACTCCCATTCTCCTATAAGAGCTTGTGTTACGGCCGGTTTACGGCCGTAACATGAGTTCCCATAGAAGAATGGGAGTAAGCGACCAAACAGTGTTTGGTTGCATCATGATTCATGATGAGGCGGTCGGGACCACCAACCGGAGGTTGGTTGGTCCCGTTTCCGAGACGGTGTCCTCCCAACATCATAATAGGCCCCATAGTATCCGGAGGTTTTGTTGCGGCGGTGAGCATGCTAATACAGCCGCCGTGACACCACTCGCCATGGATTGCTTGGGCCTAGACATACCTACCCAGGCCTGAGAAAGCACACCAGGCTGAATCAAATCTTCCCTGCCCGCCTTGATCCAGCGGGTTACTAGCAACAAGCATTCATACATCGAATACTCACCTGGGCCCATTCATTCATACTACGCTAGCAATTTCCACTGGTGGGTCAGTTGTACTCTTTATCAATATCCCTGCTACCAATTACTTTTCCGATTGAAGAGTAATGACTTACTGATGGACCCTTTGGTAATTGGGAAGTTTAAAATGAGTGACATTCAATACAATTCATAATCCTGAAATAATCACTGAGTCAGGAAGTTTTAAAATATTTATCTAAAGATTTAGCAGAGTAAAATACAGAACCACATGATACTTAATCGTATATCAAGGATGAAGCACAATAATCAATTATCGATCAATGACGGTCCCTCAGAAAGGAGAGGATAGAGACAGCAGCACAGCTAAAGGTTGCATTTATATTTACCTAAAGGTGCGAGAAACCAAACACCTTGGCCAAGGAGTTGGAAAGATAGGTCCCTGGAAGGATGAAGAGCAAAGACATCCGGACCAGGTTCAGGACAGGACAGGTGACCTCTCGATCAACGACGCCTGCGTCGTTCCCCTCTCTGATACTTCGCTTCTCCTTGCTTCTCTCGAGTCGTCTTCTAGGAATCCGCCGCCCCCACCTCAGGACCTCTCTGGACGGCGAATCAGCCTAGTTCTGCTCTGCATCAGCGTATGGATCAATGAATGTAGCATTGGTCAACTAATTAACTAATCTATACCTATTATACCCTTCTAGACCCAGGTACCTCCGATTAATGTTTCAAAATTATGGGCCCACTACTTCTAATTGGACGGGGACAGGGGGTTGATCCTCACACCATGTCAATTAAGTTCAATTTCTTTAAGCCCATTGTTTTAAAAACCGCCCATCACAATTAATACATTTGCTTTATTTCCCACCCGTTTCCCATTGATTCCGCAATACATTTTGTATACATTTGTTGCGACTTCAGGTACATTTCAGATGAACTTGTGAACCAGGCTTGCGACCTTGGAGAGCTTCCAAGTTGACTTCATCGCTTCCTCTGGCCAGCCTTGCAGGGCGCATGTGCAGAACCAATGTCTCTCGAGCTGCAGTTCAACCAACCCAGGCCCATTTACGAACTAATAAAAGTCAAATAAGAAAATTATTAAAATCACAAATAAATGTTTTCACTGTATACCCACTATGTCTACTCTATTCCCATTTAATTAATCTATCCCGCATTAATAGCATTAGAATATCACAGTTTTAATTGCAGCATATGCGCAAGCTTTAGCACGTGAAAACATTAAGCAGCCATTTTAATACACACTGCGCAGAAGCAAAGTTTTCCCTCCAAGCAAAGAAAGACGTCATACCACGTGATATGGTTGACACATGCGCAATAAAATTCCCGCGCTTAGCGGCCATTTTGGATTAGACAAGCGTTACTTATTAGTTTAAACACATAGGCAAGCTTCCCTCATATAGTGTTCATGTGTGTATTTGTTAGTAGCAACATTACAAAGTTTTAATAAATTAATACTGTGAGAGGATTGCTTACGAGCAAGTCTCATTTTGAGTTCTTGCTCCATCAATCCCCTCTCTGATGGCGTTTCTGAGCCATCAAAACACTACCCACAACCAGATGCCAACTTTTAGCATAAAATTGTCTCGGCTTTATTTTTACACTTTCTATTTTTATCATCTCCTTTCAGTTTCTTGTATAATTCGCTTTTCAGATCTTCTAGTTCAATTTCATCAAATTTTCGTTTCTTTCCTTTTCCTGTCACTCTATACGTCTCATTCTTTTTACAACATTTGCACCATATTATTATTGACAGTACTATTATTGCGATCCCTGCTAAGGGTACTAATATTTGACCTATAAGTCCTTTCCCTACATTAGCAAACGAGGTACCAATTGACGCTATACTATTCGTCAATCTTTCCCATACACTATCAACTTCCAGTGGTTTTAGTTCATTCTCAAGTTTTGTTATATTCTGTATATACGTTCCAATTTCTGCACTTTTGTCAGGTATGTACGTGCAACAGTGTTTCGTTTTCAATAATTTACAGACTCCGCCCTCTTTTGCCAATATTATATCAAGAGCAAGTCGATTTTGCATAACCATTGATCTAATCGCAACCATCTCCGCATTAATCATTAGAAATCCTCCAGCAGTGTCCGTTGATAAACGATCAACCACTGTAGATAATTTACATATTTTCCTTGAGTTCAGAATTATTCCCACTGAAGGTATCAATGCACCAAATATATCACCTACAATTTCCGAAAACTAGCTCTTTTACTACGTGTTAATTCACTATTATTTTCATTGCTCCCAGTGTTCCTCTTTACGTGGTATATTTTTGGAAATACTATTCCAAAATAACAACTTCCATTCCACCGTGCAGGAAGCCTAAAGTAAGCCTTATTCCCACGCACATAATAGATCCCCGGAAAAACTGAACCTGTTCCTCCTTTTAGTCCCCAACCTCCAAGAATTAAGAAATGATGTTCACATTCACTGGTACCGATGAAAATATTGTTATACTCAGTCTTTAACGTATGTAGACAAATTTTCCCTGTCTTTACAAAATCCAGAGCCATAGCAGCTTGAGCCTTGCCAGGTGTGTAACTACCCTCTTTCTCAGCCCAAGGTGGCAGATGAGCCTTATGCTCAGATGCTTTCTTTTGGAAATCTTGTCTTCTATTTTCTACTAAAGTCAAAAATATATTTTCCTCTTCATGTAACGAACATGTTAGATTTCTTCTATGTGCATGTGTTATGTCTATCGATTTCATGGTTAGGAAAAATTCTCCCATAAACTGTGCATCTTGACTACTAAGCACTGGATTCATATTCTTTCGAATCGGAACCTCAGAAAATATCACATCTATATCTGAATAATAATACTGAAGTCTCCCTGTTTTATAAAATAAACTAGTTAATACACTACATGATATGCCATAAGTTAATGGCAAATGATGATATGTTAACCCTTCTGCTACTGATTCGGGTAATTTCATACAAACATAACAATCACTAACTTCCATGGTATCTACATATTGAAACAATAATTTTGTGAAAACATTCAAACTAGTATCGTTATCTGTTACCACATGATGAAACTCTGGTTCACCCTCTGCTTCTAATTTTACTCTATTACCTTTCAAGTTATCTATCCTTCCCTTCGTTTCGTTGTTAATCTTTTTATCCATTATCATAAGGTAAGGAATTGCTACAATCACAACTAACCATACTACAAGCATCACTACCAGACTACATATGCATATAGCACAGCATCTTTTACAACATTTCCGTTTCGGTTTCCCAGAAACTCTGTCGGCAGGCATTTTGACAAGTAAGATTTCTCTTATTATCTTTCTTTCAAGACTTTAACGTTTATCAAGGTGGTTTTATTTCTTTCTCATAAATCAGTTCCGCACTTGTTCCTTCGTCACCACTTTCGCTTGACTCTGAACTCTCGTAGTCTTCAAGAATTATATAATTCCAATTAGGACCTTTATATTTATTGTTCACAAGTTTCAGTCTTTTGCTTTTTCGTTTTTCAGTTCCACCTGTTTGTCCAGTTAGGCTTGTTACTTCATTTACTTGTTCCGGATCTTCACTTCTGGTTTCTATATGGTATTTCACTCTTTTAATGACACTAGGCCAATGATCACCTTTTCTGACCTTCTTTGTTTGCACTGTCTCTTCACTTCCTATTTCTTCTTCAGAAATTCTTTTATTTTCAAGTTGTGGCACAGTTTGTTTTTCTTCGATCTCAGTTTCTTCTTCTATTTGTTCTTTTTCAGGTCTTATTGGTTTTTCTTCAAATGCTCCACTGTGAGTTTCTAACAACTGACCTTGTTCAGGATTTACGTCTTCATGCTTGATGTTCTCGTGATCTTCTTCTTCTTGAATGTATTTTCCTAAATCTAAATTGTTCTGATCAGGGTTTATTGCACTTTGTACTTCTGCAGCCTGACCGCGTTCTTCTAAACCTGTTTGTCCCTGCTCAAATTTTGTTGTTTTGCTGTTGATTTGAGCCCAATTTCCTTTCCCTATCTGATCCTGCTCAGGTTCTCTTATTGTTTCATTTTCCTTATCCTGAGCTGCTTCTTCTTCACCTATCTGGTCTTCCCTAATTTCTTCTAATTTTGATCGGCTTCTTGTTCTGTTGTAAACTTCTGGTATGTCTACCACTGGTATCCAGTCCTGACTTGTGCTCGGTTGTTCTTCTTCAGCTTCTCTTGAATCTCTCACCTGGGATTCTTCAGCTGGCCAACCTTCAGCCTCCTCGGTTATTGATGCTGTCTGAGGATTTTGTCCTTCAGGCTCTGGTACCCTTTTGGTGTGACTTACATGAATCCAGTTAGGCAATCCTGCACATTTCACTGCTGTGTTCGTGACTAGTATAACCTGACAAGGTTCGCCCCACCTGGGTGATAAACACGTTTCTCTGGTGTGATGCTTCACAACCACCCAGTCTCCGGGATTCAGATCATGCTCTTGCTCAGGCTGTCTGGAAACTGCGTCTTCTCCAACCTGGTGAGAGACAGAACGCACTAGGTCAGCCAATCCTTTGCAATAATCCAGAACCATATCATCAGTTATGTTCAGCAGTTTACTTGTAGGTACATGTGCTTGTCTCATTGCTCTTCCCATGATTATTTTGTGCGGACTCAATCCGGTATTTCTATCAGGAATGCTTCTCAGTCCCATTAAAACAAGTGGCAATGCATCTGGCCAATCTAACTATGTTGATGCACACATTTTTGCCAGTCTTGATTTTATTGTGCCATTCATTTGTTCACCAACTCCAGAAGCCTCTAGATGGTACGCACAGTGCAATTTCTGCTCAATTTGGAATGCTTCACAGATTATTCTGATCACATCGTTGTTGAAGTGACTTCCTCTATCTGATTCCAAAGTTACTGGAAAACCGAACCTAGGAATGAGTTCTCGTAGCAACAACTTTGCGACTGTAATACTGTCATTCCTTCTGGTAGGGTACGCCTCCACCCACCTTGAAAACAGACACACTATGACAAGTACATATTTCAGTCCTTTACATGGTGGTAACTGTATGAAATCTAGCTTTAATCTCACAAAGGGACCCTCAGCCTTTCCAATTTTTCCCAAACCAATTACTGTTTTTCTTCCTGGATTATTCATTTGACAAGTTAAACACCTTTGGCATAGACTCTCTGCTGCAGCCCTAAACTTTGGATTATACCAACTTTGTCTGAAGAGTCTAATCATGGCATCTCTCCCTACATGTGTATCTCCATGATACATTCTGGCCATTTGTGAAATCAGACAGTCGGGCATGACTGGTCTGCCGTCGGCATAAACCCATACATCATCGTCTGCTCTTCGAGAACAGCCTATTTTTATCCAATCATCTCTTTCACTCTCGTCAGCATCATCTTGCAGTCTTTTCACATCATTCCATGTTTCAGGTGGTGCATATAGCATAAGTTGGCAGCTGATTCCCATCCTTTCAACCCTTTTATTTACTGACAACATGTTTTTGGCACAGTGTTGAGCCACCAGATCTGCATATCTGTTACCGACTACCACCAAGTCATCTCTTGACTGGTGTGCGGCACATTTCACCACCGCCAATTCTTTTGGTGATTGTATTGCTTCCAGTAGTTCTTTTACAAACTGTCCATTTTTGATTGGGGATCCTGAAGAAGTCATGAAATCCCTCTGCATCCACAGTTGGCCAAAGCCATGCACAACCCCGTAACCATATTGACTATCAGTAAATATGGTCACTTTCTGATTCCTCCCAATTTTGCAGGCTTTAATTAAAGCAATTAATTCAGCTACTTGTGCAGATTTGACTTCTGGTAAATAGGATGCTTCGACTATTCCAGTTAATTCACATACAGCATATGCTGCACTTAATTTGCCATCTTCATGCCTTTGGCTTGAGCCATCCACAAACAGCTCCCTGTCTGGATCCCTGAGAGGCAGTTCCTGTATATCATGACGCGGTTTGGTGCACAATTCTGTGACTTGTAAACAATCATGTTCCACTTCATCATCTTTGACTTCCTCATGATACGGATCTGGTAGTAAAGTAGCAGGGTTTACAATTGTGCACCTAACGATAGTCACATTTTCAGCACCTAAGATTATTCTCTCATATTTAGTCAGCCGACTAGGAGTAAGATGCTGAGTTCTGGTTCTTGTCAACAGAATCACTACTGAGTGTGGGACAAACACTTTTACAGGATGTCCCATTACAATCAATTCACTTTGTTCAATGCTCAAACATGTAGCAGCTACTGCTTTTAAGCAGCCTGGCAACGCTGCTGCCACTGGGTCCAATGTAGCAGAAAAATATGCTATAGGACGTCTGTCCAAACCATGCCTCTGAGTTAGGACTGAAAGTGCACAATTTTCTCTCTCATGACAGAATAACGCAAATCCTCTTGTATAATCAGGCATACCTAGGGCAGGTGCTTCGCACAACGCACTTCTCAATTTTACAAAAGCTCCTACGCTCTCATCATCGCACTCAACTGGATCCTTTGCCTTCTTTTTCGTCATTTGAATCAATGGCTTTGCTAGCAGCGAAAACCCTACTATCCACTGTCGACAATATCCCACTATTCCAAGGAACATTCTCACTTCTCTTTGAGTTACAGGCATTTGCATTCTCTTGATTAATTTTACTCTTTCAGAGGTTATCCTTCTTTTTCCCCCTCTCAATTTGGTGTCCTAAATACTTAACTGCTGTTGTACAAAACTGCAATTTTTCAGGCGACACTTTGTCCTTCCTCAGCCAAATGGTTAAGTAATGCAATTGAATCTTCAACACAATCATCAGTAAGTCGTCTATATACTGTACCAAGAATGAACTTCTGGGTAGCACTAACTTCTCCAAACATCCCTTCAGTATTTGATTGAAAATGGAGGGACTTTCCGTGTATCCTTGAGGAACACGATTCCACACATAGACTTTGTTCTCGAATTTGAATGAAAAAAGATACTGGCTATCTGGGTGCAATGGAATTGAAAAGAATGCTTGGCATAAATCAATCACAGTAAACCATTCTGCACTCCAGGGGATCTGATATAGGATTACTGCAGGATTTGGTACTATAGGACAACAAGGTACCACAATCTTATTAATTTTGCGTAAATCCTGAACAATCCTATACTTACCACTAGGCTTTTTCAAACCCATGATTGGTGAATTACAAGGGCTACTCATAACTTCTTTTAATATACCTTGTTTTACCATTCTGTTGATTTCCTCAACAACTCCTGTTTTTACTTCTGCACTCATTTTGTACTGTCTGGTATTTGGGAAAATTGCACCTTCCTTTACAGTGATTTTTACTGGGTCTATTTTGGCCATAAGTCCTACTTCTTTCCCAGTGAAATCCCATACCATGGAATTTACTGTAGTTCTTAATTCTTCAGGTAACTCGTTTTCTGTTATCAAAGAAAACATCTCATCTACTTCTGTACCTTGTTTTGCAATCATAATTTTATATACATGATCTTCATCCGGGGTCTGAACTGCAACACCATCCGGTGTGCAGAAAATTGTGCAGTTCATTTTGCACAACAAATCTCGGCCCAGTAAGTTTACTGGACTGGAATCACACACTACAAACTGATGCATTTCTCGGAAGTTTCCTATTTTTACTTCCATTGGTTCGGTAAGAGGTGTTTTAATTTTTCGATTAGCTACACCTACAACTTGGATAGCTTCTCCAGAGAGAGGAAGGTCTGGGATGTCTGCTGTTCTCACAGTAGAACGGGTAGCACCAGTGTCCAAAAGGAAAGTGATATCATTACCTCTTACTTTCCCTTCAACATATGGACCTGACTGATTTACCGGCAAGGATGCGCCAAGTACGCACTCCTTCTCCCCCTCTCTTAGGCACCGTCATTGGTTACATGGATAAAATTCATCCTGTAAAAGAAACTGTGAAGTTACATAGTCATTCTTGCCACTTCCTCCTTGATATCCGACGTCTGTACCGTGCTTTGATCTGCTTACATTACCCTGTATAGGGGCAGGTGGCAACTGACTCTGAGGATTTACACCCTGCTGCGAGTCATTCTGCGTCTGTGGATTTAAATTATGATTTGGGCCATTATTATTTCGAATCTTTTTACATTTATCCTTCCAATGTCCCAACTTTCCGCATCCATGACAAGGAAATTTCTTTTTAGCCTCTTCTCTACTCATTCGTCCTCCCACTTTACCACCATTTCCTGTGTCACCATTTGTTCCAGAATCTTTTCCCTGATTATCAGTTGGATTATCCAAATTAATTCCCTGTCGCTCAGCCATTTTCACCTGAGCCCACATCACTTTCTCTTGCAGTTTCTTGTGCCTATCCTCAATATCGTCTCCACAATATTTGGCATATTTCAAAATTTCGTCTATGGGTTTCCCTTGCCAGCACAACATGTGCTGCTTAATCATCTGGCAAATCTCTGGCTTTAAACCATAAACAAATCGATAAACAAACTGACTCATGTTTTTATCTCCAATGTCCTCAAGTCCACTATACTGTTTAAAAACCTGCAATAAGCGTTCATAATAGGCATGTACTGATTCATTTGCTTCTTGAGTAGTCCTGTCTATTTTCACCCAATCTGTTTCCTTCGGTGGTATTTTCCCTTTCAGGTAAGTTATCACCTGCTGATACTTTTTCATCCCATCACTTGTTGGAGCACCTGTCTTTGGATCTCTAGGATACTCTTCACTCGGCCAGTCAACCGTAATCTTGCAATCTGTCCACAAATCGGCAGGTACCACTATGTCGAACAAACCATCTAAGTCCTTTAACAATACCTTTGACACTTTCACAAACCTCTCAACCTGCTTGTACCATTCAATTGGCTTTTCTCTCAACTTTGGGAAATCATTCGTAAATGACAAAATATCCGGTCTACTCCATGGGACATGTACATAACCTCCTCCAGGTACTTCTCGCATCGGGTACATCTGATCTGCTTTCCCTGTTTCTTTCAATAAATATTCAGAAGTTGTTCTACTGTACCGTGCCTCTTCCTTTTTCTTTGTCCATCTAGCTTTCCATTTATCTAGATCTCCCCATTTCTGTAATACTGACATTAATTCTTTTACTTGTAGTTTTCGGCCAGAGGCATTCATATTTTCTAAATCCTTGTCGGAAAAATCTGCTCTATAAGGCTTCTGTAACACTTTTGACTTCCCTATTTCAATTCCCATCTGCAAGGCCAAATCTGATAATTTCTCATGAAATATTTTTACATTTCTAGTGATGCTTCTGCATACAAATAATAGCTCTTCTTCATCGTAAGTGTTTAAACGATCTACTCCCAAATTCCTGCTATCATTTCTTCTAACTCAACTTTTAATTTATATATATCCGTGATCTTTGGGGGTGAACTCTGTCTGATCCTTGTGCCCACCTTTCTAAATCTTCTGGCGTTACTACTGTGGCACTTTTGGTTCCAGATGAGGTTACTATGTTTACATCCTTGGAGCAACCAGGTGTTACTCTTCTAGGAGTGGTATTTACAGATCCTCGAATAGGTAAATCCATTAAGGATATCATGGATTCACAATCACTGATTTGATCATCAATTATTACAGGTTCGTGTTTAGGAACTTCTACAGGTGTAGGCATAACTAGAGGTTTCGGGTAATTTACTTTGTCACCATATAAGGGAACCACTGGACCAATCGTTACAGGTATGGTCAGGGAATCAGGATGTACATTCAACTGTGTTATCTTCTGTATCAATTCTGCTCTGTTTCTGTCTATAGCTTCCTTCTCTTTGTCCTGAAGTACCCTATTAACTGGTGGATTATGTAATACTTGCGGTACCAATGGTGTTTTTAACAGTGGTGCGCTTGGGGTGCATCCACTTGCCCCTTCCTGATATGGTGGCGGGTTCTTTAATATTTCTTCCATAAATTCATCTTCAGAATCTCCAAGCCCTGTCAAATGTTTTGTTTTTTCTGTGCATTTGCCTCTTAATGACTCTTCTGTCATAAATACTGGATACAAACCCTCTGTAAGCATCGCTCTTCTCCACTGCTTCATTTGACCATCTCTTGACTCATTTTGGTATCTAGGAAAAAATCCCCGATAACCCCTACTGCTCCTTGCTCGATCACGTTCGAATGCCACTGTTTCCCACTCTTCTAAGGCTTCGTATTGAGTTAATCTTGGTCTGGGTTCTAAATCATTCATCCTCAATCTTAAATTTTGAAGAATTCTCCCATTGAATGTACCATTCTCTGGGAATGCTAATATTCCGTCATTTTTGGTATATTCTATCCAATTTTCTAACCATACGCAAGTATGATAACCTCTCTCCATCATCATGAATGAAGCGGGCGTTTTTGCTGGTGGAATGATAATTCCTTCTCTAGTTTTGATGGGTTTATCTTTCTTAAAATAATTTTTAACCTCCTGTTGAAATGACATTTTTCGCTTTTCTCCATACATTTTGGGTAAATCTCTGTGTATAAAATGATATTCTGCAAAACCTAGGAATCTCCTATCCGGAAGGGTTCCTGTTAAAGTCGGATTGCGTTTCCACATACAACCTCCACTATCCACTAGGATTTCGACTTCTATGCTACCAACCAATTAAATTCCAGCTAACATTTGTCTCTGAACCAATCCTAGCGCAGTTTTTCAGTGACGTCTGTCTGACGACCCCTCCTTTACAATCTGCGCTTCTCTGTCCCTCGCTGTTTCGACCAATCCCAGCGCGGCACCTGTGACGTCAGTATTACTCCTGACTAATGACCCCTCCTTTACAAGAGTCTTTCCACTCTCGCTGTTTCAACCAATCCCAGCGCGGCGTTTTGTGACGTCAGTTTCCTCTCCGGCAACTGACCCTCCCTTTACAAAAGCGTACGCAAAACTTTATTTTCTCTACGCTTATTATTAAAATTCAGTAACAACATAAAACATTCGCTATCGTGCCAGTTTCTCTAAATTGGAAAAGATAGTTTCTCTCACACTTAGTAAAACCTTTCCGTTTACTAAACATACACTACGAGTAAAACCCTTCCGTTTACTCTTCACGTAAGCTTCAGAAGTACCTGCTACTTCTTCAATGTTACCCTTTCTAAGTGATATAACATCACATTTTTACCAGGGTGTTCCTTTGCTATTACTCACACGCATAGAGTCCCTAACAAGTACTGTTAGCCCTGCTTAACTTTTCAGTACTATTTCGGCCTGACAGATAACCTCACTGCAGTATGGCTTCCACTTACCATCCGCTATTCAATTTTCCCCGGGGAATTCTGGACAACATAAAACAAAATTTTTGAACAAACGGATGTTAGTTTATAAAAATAAAATTCTCATTACCCAATTAACAAAGTACAACCATCCTCTGATGACCAGATAACTGATCCAGCGAGTTACTAGCAACAAGCATTCATACACCAAATACTCACCTGGGCCCATTCATTCATACTACGCTAGCAATTTCCGCTGGTGGGTCAGTTGTACTCTTTATCAATATCCCTGCTACCAATTACTTTTCCGATTGAAGAGTAATGACTTACCGATGGACCCTTTGATAATTGGGAAGTTTAAAATGAGTGACATTCAATACAATTCATAATCCTGAAATAATCACTAAGTCAGGAAGTTTTAAAATATTTTTCTAAAGATTTAGCAAAGTAAAATACAGAACCACATGATACTTAATCGTATATCAAGGATGAAGCACAATAATCAATTATCGATCAAGGCGGTCCCTCAGAAAGGAGAGGATAGAGACAGCAGCACAGCTAAAGGTTGCATTTATATTTACCTAAAGGTGCGAGAAACCAAATCCCTTGGCCAAGGAGTTGGAAAGATAGGTCCCTGGAAGGATGAAGAGCAAAGACCTCCGGACCAGATTCAGGACAGGACAGGTGACCTCTCTATCAACGACGCCTGCGTCGTTCCCCTCTCTGATACTTCGCTTCTCCTTGCTTCTTTCGAGTCGTCTTCTAGGAATCCGCCGCCCCCACCTCAGGACCTCTCTGGACAGCGAATCAGCCTAGTTCTGCTCTGCATCAGCGTATGGATCAATGAATGTAGCATTGGTCAACTAATTAACTAATCTATACCTATTATACCCTTCTAGACCCAGGTACCTCCCATTAATGTTTCAAAATTATGGGCCCACTACTTCTGATTGGACGGGGACAGAGGGTTGATCCTCACACCATGTCAATTTAGTTCAATTTCTTTAAGCCCATTGTTTTAAAATACCGCCCATCACAATTAATACATTTGCTTTATTTCCCACCCGTTTCCCATTGATTCCGCAATACATTTTGTATACATTTGTTGCGACTTCAGGTACATTTCAGATAAACTTGTGAACCAGGCTTGCGACCTTGGAGAGCTTCCAAGTTGACTTCATCGCTTCCTCTGGCCAGCCTTGCAGGGCGCATGTGCAGAACCAATGTCTCTCGAGCTGCAGTTCAACCAACCCAGGCCCATTTACGAACTAATAAAAGTCAAATAAGAAAATTATTAAAATCACAAATGTTTTCACTGTATACCCACTATGTCTACTCTATTCCCATTTAATTATAAATCTATCCCGCATTAATAGCATTAGAATATCACAGTTTTAATTGCAGCATATGCGCAAGCTTTAGCACTTGAAAACATTAAGCAGCCATTTTAATACACACTGCGCAGAAGCAAAGTTTTCCCTCCAAGCAAAGAAAGACGTCATACCACGTGATATGGTTGACACATGCGCAATAAAATTCCTGCGCTTAGCGGCCATTTTGGATTAGACAAGCGTTACTTATTAGTTTAAACACATAGGCAAGCTTCCCTCATATAGTGTTCATGTGTGTATTTGTTAGTAGCAACATTACAAAGTTTTAATAAATTAATACTGAGAGGATTGCTTACGAGCAAGTCTCATTTTGAGTTCTTGCTCCATCAGCCTCACATATCACCCTCAATGCCCCTCTAACTGCCAACGCTTTTCCAGCCATAATAAGCCTTAACTCACGCTATTAACACTAATATATGCACATGGACAAAAACTCCTAACTCATAACAGGACCACACCATCAGAAGAACGCAACTGGTGATTAAAAATCCAGCGGACATCAGAGCCCCGCCCCCGCGCAAAAGGGACCAATCTGAGCTACCCTAGGGCCCTTAATACAGTTTGTTACGCACACTTCACTATTGTGCGCGCGGTTCTCATTTTACTTTCGTTTGTACCACATGACCTGAGCCATACCATATCAGGCCAAGAACATAGGGGAAACCGAACGCACAGGGTCTACCGCCATTACAACGAAGACCACCTTTTAACGGTGAACAATTTGAGAAAGGAAGAAGCGCGAGGGTGAGACCAGATTGCACTCACGTGCAGACCAGGAAAAATGAAAAAGCATTTCCCTGAAAGTAAGTACATTAGTGTACTCTTTCGATCTGCTTTACTAAGAATGAGTTGTGTCTATAGAAAATTGTATTTGGCTTCCTGTCGCTTTCACAAACGTGGGCGTAAAGCAGAGGAAATTAGTATTTTCTTGCTAAATGTCCGTTTTTTGTATGTATTCGGTTGTAACATAAACGGGAGTAGATAATTAAAATGCAGTGTCATTTGGTATTGTACCGATGTACTTTTATATTCTAAAATGTAATGAAAATAAAGATATACTATTACGTCTCCTAATACCTAGTGACGCCTGCTTTCAGAGTGTATCAGAAGGGGGTTCTAAGGTTCATGAACAGAGTTTTCATCGCCTAATTGTTATGTGGCTTGTGATCTATTAAGCACATTACAGCACACTTTTATTCTGTTAAATGCAACGGTTCCCCTCGTACCCACTTGGTGGTGCTGTTACTTCAGCTGTGAATTAACCTAGTCTCCTCTCATTTATTTGGCAATATAATTGCCTATTCAGGCCACGAGTGAAAATCGCAGCAAGGCCTGCTTAGCCTGCCATCCGGTTGAGCTCAGTAAAGAGTGTCATTAGCATCAGTAATAGTCGGTGACACTGGAATTATGCGTCAGAAGAGGACCAAATTAAGCGGCAGCGTTGACTAAATTATGTGGCAAGAAAAGACAAATAATGCAGCATAATGCTGCACATTTTGTGATAGTTTTACTTGATTATTTTTAATTTTTACACCTCGTAACAGTGTCTGAGAAAACAGTTCACCATAATTAATACCAATTTAACACCCAAATACAGCAATAAGCAACTGGAAGATGACCAGCCAACCTTTGCAAAAAGCCTTTTGGTGCGCAGGAACCCAAGTCGCCATATTTTTTGTAACTTTTTATCCATTTGAGCTAGAAACAAAAATGTTTTTTTTTGTTTTATCTGCAGATTAATGCGCAGATGATGGATTATTTGGCAAATGCGGCATATCCATAATTATGGGAAATCGCTGCGGCCGCAGAATCACATCATTCCAGTGGCCCTGGTAATAGTAAACCCTGTTACTGAAGAAGCACGGTGTAGGATGTTCTGCACTTCCCGGAGAGCAGGAGAGAGCCTGATCTTCTGGAAGAGAGGGCGTGATATATAATGGTGGGATCGTGAAGCAGTCTGTATTTTTCAGGGTTTCCCCACCTTTATTTTGCCCCACAACAGATATGCAACACCATGCCCCGCAAAATGCCCATTCTTTAGGATTTGCAGAATCCTTTCTCATTAACGCTAATGAGGCAGGATTATCTTCTTTGAATCCTACTGCATGCCTGTGAGTAAATGGATAAGGGCTACTTTTGAGAAGAAATGGCATGCTGCAAGAGGATATCAGAGAAGCATGCAGTGGTCCCTTGACCATTGTCTTTCCCGCAAATAATGGTAAGTAGGCCCTGTCCATCATGAGCAGTTTCCACTTTGTGAATCAATTCCGCCTGCTTTGACAGGTTTGTGTAGGAAGCTGGCTCTTTATATAGTGGAGCCAAATGAAGTACCCTGTGTAAAGAGTCCAGGATAACCCCGATTGGTTTACAGAGGCAAAAATGATATCCCAAATGCTCTCTTTAGTGGTAGTGTGGGCGAGCAGGTAGTAGTATCAAAGGGTAGTGCTAAGCATTTGTTGACCCCGACAGAGGCAGTAAATGAGACACGCGCTCAAGTATAAATCAGAGACCAATTTAGAAAAATAAGTTGTATTTTTATATACATTTTGATACCAAGAACTTCTTTTTAAGTACTTTTTTAAATATTACATTTTGCAGGTACGTAAAACAGTTACTTAAGTGTGCCTTTACGCACAATGCTTTCCTATGGGATAAAGCATAGATAGCATACAGGTATTTACGGTTGGCTTCTGGAGGTCTCCTTCAGTTCTTAGGATCGTAGTGGGGCCAAGGTCCAAAGTACGACCAGCAGATTCTCGTTACCTGTCCTGGGGTGTCTGGGTGCAAAGGTGCTGGTCGTGTTGGTAGCTGTGCGCGCTAAGCCAGTAAAGAGAGAAGGGAGTGAACCTAGAAACAGGCTGCAGAGGGGATTTGGGGACAAGTTTGAGAGCTCCCAATGAGGAGGGGGGCTCGGGTCACAAGGGTCCGGGGAACAAGAGAGCACAGTTGATTCGTTGGTACCGGGGCTGGAGGGCTCAGGTGCAGAGCAAAGAGGTCGGCTGGGCTCTGTGCATCCTGGAGCCTTGCGATCGTCAGTCTCGCCAATTGAGGGTGCACAATCAGGACAGTTGGGCCACTCTTGAAGTGGGTGTCTGTGGTGCTGACATCCCTCGGGGGCTGTCATTCACGGTGTTGTTGGATTCCGGATTGGACTCTCATGGTCTTTGTTTACTGCAAGGGACAAGGTACCCCCGGTATTGGCCCTGTGTAGCTCTGGTTGGTCCTCTCACTTGATGGGGGGGGGGGCAGATCTGACCTTCAAGAGCACAGGGTCCTCTTCCTGAGAAGCTGCTTCATCAGGCTGACCAGGGAGTGGCAACTCAGTGGTCCAGACTTTGCTTTTTGGTGCCTGCGGACTATAGGTAAGTAGCTCCTCTACTCAAAGGGAGATTTGCTGGTAATTTGCAAAGTGCTGGCAGCCCACCGGGGTTCTTGGCTGGAGTTCAGCTGCAGGACGAGTCGCTGGGTCGAGATTGTTGAAACTTAGTGCGGCAGGCAGGGTTTGGCACCAAAAATCCACAGAAGTCGTCAGTTCTTGCTTTTTCTTGTGGCTCTCAAGGTCCTCTTCTTGATCCGTTTAATCTGAGTTCCTGGTGTCAGTAGTGCCACCTAAATGCTCAATTTAGGGGCATTACAGGGAGTGACAGGTAGTAGCCAATGGGCTACCTACATTTAGGGTGTCTGAACCCTCTATATGACCACTTCCTGTGAGAAGTGGGCATAACCCTGACCCGGAAAGCCTAACTCATCCAAAACTAAGATGGATTTCTAAAAGTTGTGTCCACTTCAGGTAGACCACCTTAGGGGTGGTACTAGCGTGAGAGGGGGGCACGTCTCCTGACTAGCTAATTTCCCCACCTGTCCTGGTGCCAAATGGGTGTGGGGCAGGGAGTGGCATCTCCCCTGTCTGGAGAAGCCTTGGGTCGCATATCAAAGTCGGCAGAGGCCTTTGAAGCTTCCTGCCTTGATGTGCTGATCACTTAGCCATCCTGCTTGGAGGAGGTGATAATACCTCCGGCCGGAGCAGACATTTTTGCTGCCTTCAGAGAGCATGGGCTCTCACCTGCAGCGGGTCGGAAACCTGTCTATGGTGGCAGGCTGATCTACACCAGCCAGCCAGCACACTAGTAGTCGGTAGGTTTTCAGGGGGCACCCCTAAGGTGCCCTCTGCGTGCATGTATTAATACATCCATCATTGGAATCAGTGTGGGTTTATTAATAAGAGATGTTTGATACCAAACATCCCTATTTTCAGTGAAGCCATCATGTAGCTGGGGAACTTGTAAACACCAGTGTACAGCACATGTTCTTAAAATGGCTTTCCTGGTCACTTGTAATATCCAAAAATTGACTTAGATGTCACAGGGGCGTATCTGCTCATGCAGGTATGTCCACAAATGTAGTATAGTGCACCCTGCCTTAGGGCTGTAAGGCCTGCTGTAGGGGTGGCTTACCTATACTGCATGCAATGTCTGTGGGCATGGCACCCAGGAGATGTGCCATGTTGTGTCTTCATTTTTCTCTGCACCATGGCATGCAGCCTGCAATTGCAGTTTGCATGTTGGTGCTGAGGGGTCTCTTAGGGTGGCACAATACATGCTGCAGCCCTTAGGGACCCTCTTTAGTATCCCAGGACCTAGGTACCAGGGGTACCATTTACGAGAGACTTATAGGGAGTGCTAAAGGTATTGCCAATTGGGGAACAATTGAGCAGTTTTAGGGAAACCGATCTGGCAGTGGTGACGTGGTTAGCAGGAACCCAGTGCATTTCTTTCAAAATTGCATCAGATACTAGGCAAAAGGTAGGGGTGACCATGTCAAAAAGGGGCACTTTCCTACAGTTAGTATCAGATCAATGGATTGTGACTGCAGTGGGCTGGCAGACCATTGATTTGTGGCACTTAGAATTTAGAAGGTTCATTTTTGTAGATTGCAACTTTGCATTTTGCGAATCACCGAATTTGCAGCCGCAAAATCCTTTTGAACATCAGGCCCAAAGTTCCAGCGTGGTGGGGCTTGACATGTACGATTGCTTAAGAGTTGTTGTTTACATTTTGTATGTCCAGCATGAATTTGGTTTTACTTCTCATATAGTGAGGCCTTCTTCCATTAGTAGCTTGTTTTAAAGATAGTATGGTTGATGTCGGGAAATTGCTTTTAGGCGATACAGCAGATTTTTAATCTGATTGTTGTTTTAACGGCAACCAGTGCAGGTATCTGGAAATGTGACTGGAATTTTTGGTATCTGTTATTGAACAAGTGCTTCTTGTAAAATGGTAATGGGCAATAATGCCAATTTGAGCGACTTGCAAAAAAAAGAGGGCCCAGATCAGTGGCCCTTTGCAGCAGTGGGAAACCCTTCTGACTGCTGCAAGGGTCAGTGGGTAAACTGCTACCGCTTGGTTGCAGTCCCCCTTCCAGGTCCCCACCACCTCTACGTCCCTGTCTCCCTCCTGCATTATACATGGGCCCATGCCACGTGACTCCCCTGGACCAAGGGCCCGATGGGTCAGATCTTCCCCTCCCGCTTCAGTTACCACCACCTCCACTTGCCCTGTCTTCACTGGTAAAGGTTTTACCCTCTCTTGCCTCTAGTATCGAATGACTTTGAGAAACCATTTTGGGAGATGTGCTTTCAGTTTCACCATCCTGATGTGAAAATACCGTGGCTAGAATATACAGGGCTGAATTACATTCGGATGTTGCACAGGTTTCTCCCTCATTCAAAGTCTCAATGCCATTTCAAGATGGTTTTATTCCACCAACAGTGTTCGCCTCTTCAAACCTAAAGTCACGCTGCCCCTTGTTAATGGCAGTCTTCATAAGTTCTATGCAAATAGTGTAAAACATTGTATCCAGTGCTTAATTTGTGACGGTGTTGAAGGTGGTGGGCATCAGTCATCGTTTTTGTGAAGACGGACATATTTTTCATAATCAGACTTGACTTTGAGCAAGAGAGAAAGAAAAGCAAAAAAAGGAACAAGAAGGAAGAAGAAAAGGTAGGAAAACAGCAGCAAAGGGAGAACTGAGTGATGAAAACGAGCCTGCAAGAGTGAGATAAAGGTACAGGAAGTGTAGTGAAAGAAAAGTGTTATGACGTGGAATCGAGACTAGGCAGCCTTGGTATTCGACAACTTTAGAATTCTACAGTACCGGCAGTGGGCTAATAAGAACAACTTTCGGCTCCTGCACACATTTTTACAAATTAAGCACTGGCATTTGTTGAGCCTCTTCCTGCGTCTCACAGCCTTCACATGAAAAAAAATATATATATAAAGACGTTGAAAGTACTCTCAACCCTTGTCTTGCATGATACCTAGTTGCACCTCCTTGCCACTGTTGTATGTAGATGCCCATGCGATTTGTGGTCCATATAAATCCAAATAACGTAATTTACATTTTTTTATCCCTTGAGATATCATTTCACTGATTCACTACAAAGTGAACGGAAAAGGAAATTCAGTTTTCTTTGCTTTAAATAATATATTCTTGCAAATCTAAATATTTCAGGCACAAGAGGGGCAATTGTCTGTCTTTGCTTTTAGACCACTGTATCTGTTTTGTATGTTTGTATTGTGCTTAAGTCCCCAGGAATTCAATCAATGGTTTATCAATTTATTGCATGCGCAATTATATATATAAAATATATGTGTTTTTATCCTTTATTTCATAGGTGAGCACACCATTTGGCATCAGCACTAAAAGTCTTGGGTGCTTACGACATTAGACTTTTGTGTTCCTACGTTGCGTCAACATAAAATACATAATCTGCTATGTTCTGACTTCCAGCTGGGGACCAGGGAGCCAGAATATGAAGAAGCTGGAACTGTTGTTTACGAATATGAACCAGACTACGATACTGTGAGTAATCAATAGAATTATGCAACAATGGAGAACTAAATTATGCAGCATGTCTGACCAAATGGTGCAAGAAAAGGTAAAGGATGCAGCATTTTGCAGTACAGGTTGAAGAGTTCTTATGTCAATATTTTGACAATGTTTTATGCTATTCACGGTAAATTGACCGCCCTTTTAATGCCTTATCTCAACAATCAACATTTGAAAGAGGACTAAACTCAAACTCAAAACTCTCTTTATTCGAACATCAAAGGCAATCATAAAAGATACACATAAAAAGTCTAAAAACATACGTGACAATCAGAAATAACAATATAAAAGTACATAGATTAAAAATCAAGACTTTTCCGGTAAAACACAGCTGCCGTAAGAAAGATAACTGTTGACTCTAAAACAAACATCACTACTTGGCAGCAATTGTAAAAACCTGAGGGAGACTCTACATTGTTTAAAATTGTGGATTTCAAAAAGGGCAAGTAAATAGCAAGTCCTAAAAGATTTTTTTTTTTTTTAAATTTTATTTTACCGGTTAAACACAGCATACAGAGTTCCACAGTATTTATACAGATACTTTACATCCATTCTGTTACAAGTACTTACATGTATATGTCCTTACAGTTGTCTTTTTCAAACCTGGAATTTGCTGGGTTCAGCCATGTCACAATTACTGTTCAGTTTTAATGCCTTGTATAGGACGAGAGGGACGACCAGGAACTCCGGTGCCCCATCCCACAGCACCGCATGTTTTCGGCATTAGCATCAAACGCATAGGAACAATACAATTGATCTTGCAGTACAAGCATTGCATACATATTGGGTTGTACAGTCAGTCATCCGTTTGTGTAGAGCTAAGGTATTGCACTAACGGTTCCCAGAAATCCCTAGGTCTAGAGGCCTGTCGTAGTTCTTCGCATATATTTCCAGTTGCGCCTTACAATAGGTCATATCTGTGACCCAGTCCTTGCTTTGTGGTGTTTGCCTGCTTCCCCATCTTTGGGCTATGCTCCTTTTGGCTAAAAGCAATGCCACTGCTAAGACTTTGCGCCGTCTAGCGTGCTTAATTTGATATATTCCTAATAGACAGACTAAGGGTGTATTGGGTATCTGGTCGGCTAACATAGCAGTGAGGATATCAGTGACCTCTTGCCAGTATTGTTGGAGTCTTGGGCATGCCCATGCCATATGTAAAAAATCTGCCCCTGTGGCATTACATCTATGGCATCTGTCATCTTCTTTTAGGCCATATTTGTGTAGTTTCACCTGAGTGTAGTACGCTTGCTGTATAAATTTGAAATGTATGATGCGCAGATTACAGTTCGATGTGAGCATTTGCATCTGGGCGCAGTTATACTCCCAGCCTGCTTGGGCAATGGGAATACCTAGTATTTCTTCCCTTCTCTGTAGGGTCTTTTCTTGTGCTCGGAATTGCTCCCGTTGGGCCGCAGTATAGAGGCGAGTGACTAGGCGTTGGCGTGCTGGTGATGTTAAAAGAATTTGTAGCGCATTATGTGTCGGTGGCTCATTGGGGAATGTGGGGTAGAGTTCTTTCACTGCCATTCGCAATCTGAGGTACGCAAATATTTTTAAGGGTGTACGGTGGGCGGTTAGTGAGACGTCAGTTGATGCTATGAATTGCCCGTTCGGGAATATGTCACCCATGACACTGAGGCCCATTTCGTTTAGTAGCGTCATCATTTTCTTTTCTTGTGTCACCGTTAGTCGTGGGTGATGCGTCATGGGCAATGCTGGGGCATATGTATGAAGTTTATGAGCTCTTTCCGCCAGCGTATGCATCGCCGTTGATGTGCAACATACTGGGTTTATTTCAGCCCTCGGGGTGCACCGTCTCGGTTCCAGTATATAGGTGACCAGTGGGGTGGGACGAACGCTATCGAATTCTACTGCTATGTGCGTGCGGGTGTAACCAGTAATGTGCGTGCTGTGCTTGCGCACAGTAGTAGTATAGTTGCAGATCTGGTGCACTGAACCCACCCTGTATATATGGTCTGGTCATTTCTGCCCATCCCACTCTTGCATGTTTGCCCGCCCATGTCAGCCGGAGCATGGAAGCACGCAGTTTATTGAATACCTGTTGTGTAGGCTTGACCGGTATATTCATGAATAGATAAAGAAAGCACAGCAGTACCACCATCTTTTGTATAGCTATCCTATCCGCCAGCGGCAATCCGATCCATTTATCTATCTGATCATCCAGTTTCCACATGGCTCTTCCGTAGTTTTCTCTGAGTACCAGCTCCGGATCACGGTGGATCCAAATGCCTAGATATTTCACTGGATCCGTCTGCCACTGCAGCGGGTAGTCCAACGGGGGTTGCACTGTAGTGGGTGTGAGCGTTATCACCACTGATTTATTCCAGTTAATACTGAGTAGTGGTCGAAGCGTATATATTCTCTAATGAGTTTATTTAAGTTGTCTGCCGGGTGACGTGTATAGAGGACCATGTCATCAGCGTAGAGCGATATACTGACTGGTCGGAGTTCGAATTGCAATGTGGTATCTGCGTGCTTTTGCCGGATCTTACAGGCTAACGGCTCCAGTGTAAGAGCGAATAGGAGTGGCGAGAGTGGGCAGCCCTGCCTTGTCCCCTTACATATTTTTATAGGGTCGGATATGTTACCATTAACTCGTATTCGTGCACTTGGCTCCGTGTACAATAGCGTTATCCAGCGTAGGAATGGTTCAGGGAATCCCATTCTCCGCAGTACAGTGAACATAAAAGGCCATTCGACAGAGTCGAACGCTTTCGCTGCATCGAGGAGTGCCGCAGCGGCAGGTAACCCCGGATCCAAATGGTGAAACATGGTGAATATGGTTCTCAGGTTTTGCGTCGTGGATCTAGTTGGAATAAATCCAGATTGATCCGGCAAAACCAGATTGCGCATTAAGGGTTGTATTCGCTGGGTAATGATTTTAGCCAATATTTTTGCGTCTATATTTATCAATGATAATGGTCGATATGACCCACATCTAGTGGGTTCTTTATCTGGCTTGAGAAGCGTCACCAACAACGCTTCCCGCAGCGATGGTGGCAGTGCCCCCTCCTCATAGGCTTCCTCATACATTGCGGCAAGATGGGGAATAAGCGGGGGCGTGGCTAACCGCCGACGGGAATGGCCGCTTGGTAGTTTTACTCCGGAGCACCACTCCCGCATTATCCTGTATAACTTCGCCCCTGCCGGCCCGATTCCTGCCCTGGGGCCGCCGACGTGCACCTATGATCCCCGACCATTGCCAGTAAAATTCTGGCTCCAAACGGAGACATTGCCCCGCGAGAGCTCCGGAGACCGCGACCTCGCGGAGGACCCTGCCGGCGGGAGTGCGGCGCTGAGCAGATCGGGGGCCACGCGAGACCGCGGCTGCGGCCTGGCGAGGCGGAGATATCGGCCAAGAAGTGGGGGCCTCCGCGTCGGAGACAGTGCTGCCAGACCCCTGCGGAGACCGCTACAACCATCCCTGGTGACACAGTGAGAAAAGGGGGGCCGAGTAGAGGGTGCGGCGGCCCCCCGCCACGAGCGCAAGTGCAAGACACTGTTGAGGCGGGCGTGTAAGCCCGAGCCGGCCTCGCAGATAGTAGAGACCGTGGAGAGGGAGCTGCAGGCTGTTGAAGGCGTCGTTGAGGCACGCGCTGAGGGCCCCCAGTGCCGGTTGAGCGCAGCGCGCTGTGAGGTCCGGAGGGAGAGGCGACTCAGACTGGGGCGCCATGGAGCCCATGAGGCCTACCTGAATGCTGAGAGGGAGAAAGTAGTGGCCCCCCCACGGCGCTGGGGAGAGCAGACAGTGCCGGGCTGGCGTGGGAGAGCCGGATGTGACCCTTGAACTGCACAGTGATTTTTAGCGGATCGCCGCTGGGGTCCTAACGATACCATTATATTCAGGTCCCTACTGGAGGAAATTCTACTCCTGCTCATTCCGCTACCCCGTGGATAGCCTATCTGAGCGATAACCCAGCGGAGAAGAATCGCTGTAGCCACTGGAGGAAGACCGGCTACCGCCTAACCACCGAGGCACGAGGGGTGCTACTGTGGGGCCCTGGGGTGCTGGGACCGGTCTCGCCTACCTGGTGTGCCATCCTGGCCCTTGAGGCAGTGTGCGTGGAGGGGGCACTGATGCTTTGGTGCACCTGGCATACTTGCACGTAGAGATCGTCGCCCCAGGGGCCCCTGAGCCTGCTATCTCCCCACACGACCTGCATGCCACATGGTGTCGACATTACAGCCACGAGGTGCTTTCCAAACCTGGGAGGCTCGGGCCCTGACCCTAGACTGACCACCCACGGCCCGAACGCTGGTGTGCGTTGCCCTGCTGGCTGCGACCGCTTCGCTGTGACCCCGGCTAGATCCCCCCCTGTGTGAGGGTGCTTCCTGCGAAAGCCGACAGACCGGGTGAAGATCTTCACCGCAGGCGGCGGTGAGTAGCTGCGGCGCCTCGCTCAGTTGTGGTGTCTCCCGGGAGATAGACAATGGCATCCGGCCGTACTAATCGGACGGCGACTCAGACCAAGCTAGAGAAGTTCGCTTGGCAGAAACAGCAGGCTGAAGGCCATGCAGAGGCGGTGACGCCGGGGGATGCTGTGGAGCCGTCGAATAAGGATCTACTTGAAGCAATAACGTCAATAAGAACCTCCCTGGAGACGAGGATCGACACAGTGGCCACGGATGTGGCACTGATCCGAGAGAATATGAAGAAAATCGCAGACAGGGTAGAGACTGTAGAAAACACTGCCAAGGACCTGGTTACTGACACCACCCTGCTCAAGAAAGAAGTTGCTGACCTCTGCTCTTCCCACGAGGCGATGGCACTGCAATTGGACGACTACGAAGGTCGAATGCGAAGGAACAATGTCCGGAATTATTGGCGTGCCGGAGCGCGCGGAGCGGCTGGCGGTGGATCTTTTTGTGGAGGAGCTGGTCCTTAAACATCTTCAACCCAGAGGTCTCTCTAAATCCTTCATGATTGAAAGAGCTCACCGAGTGCCCGGAGGCCCGAGGCCTGGTGCGGCCCCCCGCTCCAGGCCCCCCGCCCGCTGCTGGCGCGGGTGTTCAGCTTTCGAGACCGCGACGTTATTCTACAGACAGCGAGGGTGGCCCCGCCGCTCACCTTGGAAAACAGCAAGATCATGTTCTTTCCTGATTTCACCCTGCGAGTGCAGAGACTGCGTCGCAGCTTCCTGGAGGTGAGACGGGCTCTGCGTGACCAGGACATTAAATATGCAATGATGTTCCCCGCCAAGCTTCGGGTGGAAGCGAATGGAAAATCATGGTTCTTCACTCGACCTGAAGAGGCCTGGGACTGGCTTGAGGGATGGCGCACGGTCGAAAAGAAAGGAAGGAAGCCATCATCAGCGGCGGACGACAACGCGGACTGGCGCCAGCAGAAACGTTCTCCTCCGCGCTCTGACTCTGACTCCCAGGGACACACTGGAGGGCGCTGATTCTATGGTCGGTAAGACTGTTTGAGATTGTAATGTCCTCCTGATGCCCACACGGACTTAGTGGACTATGGGCCTGGGGCCCCAGCTACCCGAATCCAGACTCGCACACGTCTAGTGCTGAGAAGGGGATGCTAGAGTAGATCTTTGGTACTTATGCCACGGGGATTGTCCAATTTCTGGGAATTGCCCCATTACGAGATTGAGTTAATTATATTGCTGTTTACTGTGGTCGTTTAGCATGTTAGGCTGTAGTGGGAAGGAATAGCTTTCTTGTGCATCGTATTACTATACTGCTATTACTACTGTGGGGGCCACGAGACATCTGACGAGGATCGCAATGTACTTAATGTCGTGCGCTGCTCTGGGGTGGGGGTCGGGCGGGGGGTGAAGAAATGACTGTATATAGCGATGCAACTGGGAGTGGGGTTACTCGCGTTCCCAGAAATTGTTCATGGGTGGGCGACAGGCACTCTGCATGTTGGGGGTGGCGGGCGGTTTTGTTCCCGTTACGCAGGGAGGCAGGGAGGGGGTAAGTTTCTTGGGCTACAAGTATTCTTGAGTTCAATATGTTGGGGGGGGGGGTTATTGAGGGGTGTTATGCAGCAAAACAAAGTGATTGCTTACGTATGCACGGCTTGGTTTGCTACTATGTACGAATAGCAACAGGAGAACTCCAATACCTTGAGACGGATACTGAAAGTCCGGGGGTCGCTCACTTGGCGGCGTGGGAGGGCACGGGAGGCTACATGTCTTTCAGGGGCTCCGTCCTTCCTATATCTGTGATAATATGGCTACATGTCAGGGACTTAAACTCATCACCTGGAATGTCAACGGGTTAGGAGACAAAATTAAGAGGTATAGGGCTGCAGTATGTCCACCGCCACGGGCTCGATCTGGTGTTATTACAGGAAACGCACCTAATTGGCAACTCCTGCATTGCCCTCGACAGAAAGGGGTATCGTATGGTAGTCCACTCAGGTTTCACCACGGGGTCCAGGGGGGTGGGGGTCCTCCTCCGAAAAGGCTGTCCATATGTTATACAGAATACCTGGACGGATCCACAGGGCAGGTACGCAGCTTGCACGGGTACATGGGAGGGCAGAGTCCTAAATGTTATTTCTGTGTATGCCCCACCGGGCCTACAGCGACCGACATTGACAGATGTGGGGACACTGTTACTTCACCTACCTGTGGGCACATTGATAATGGGGAGTGACTTCAACCTGACGATTGACGGCCAACTAGATAGATCACCGCCCAGAATTGACTCAGCACGCTTCTCCCCCTTGCGAGACTTTATTGAAGCCTTAGGGATGGTAGATATTTGGAGGTGGTCGCACCCTGGTGACACACACTTCACGTTTCAATCCGGGGTACACGGAAGCCAATTGCGAATTGACTATCTATTTACACATGCGCAACACATACATGACTTTTCTAACTCTGGATGTTTGGCGCGGGGGGTGTCGGATCATTCCCCGGTGCTGACGGACTTTGGAGTACAACGCCCGCCTCAACCCGGCCCGATACGGATTCAACCTTGGGCACTCACGATCCCGCATATTAGAGACGCCTTGCGGAAAGATACAGACCACTATTTTGACGAAAATATAGGCTCGGTCCAATCGGCCATTACGCTTTGGGGGGCATATGGTGCGGTGATCAAGGGGAGGGCACTATCGGGCGATTGCTGGTCATAGGGCTGAACGCCGTCGCAGGGTGCTGGAGCTGGAAGCTGAAATCTTACGTCTTGAGGGTGATATATCTTGGGCCCCGGCCCCTGACACCTCACATCTGCTTAATGTAAAACGGCAAGATTATAAGCAACTACTGCTGGAGGATGCGAATAGGCGTGCGCTTGCCACCCGGCATCGTCTCTATGAGCAAGGGGAACGCACCGGCAAACTGTTGGCGTGGCTCGAGCGTAAAGAACAATCAGCGAGATGGGTGCGCGCGATTAAGGGCCCTGATGATGCTCTGATTACGGACCCACGGGACATCGCTGAATCTTTTGCGAACTATTATAAAACAATGTATGGGGTCCCACAGGATTCTCAGGCCTCGAGAGCGACCGAACTCCTTGCTACCATCGGAGTGCCGTGCCTCTCGGAGCAGGATAGGGAGGTACTGGAGGCTGACTTGTCGGTTGCAGAGATTCAAAAGGCAATACAAGGCATCCGCGCGGGAAAAGCGATGGGCCCGAATGGGCTCCCGATCGAATTGTTCAAGCCTATGGCTACCAAATTGGCACCACATTTATTAAATCTATATAACGAAAGCTGTGAGAACGCCCTCCTCCCGACGGATATTCGTGAGGCCACTATCGTAGTCATTCATAAACCCGGAAAGCCGGTGGATGAATGCGCCTCATACAGACCTATCTCTTTGATCACGGCGGAGGCTAAAATTCTGGCAAAACTTCTGGCGACTCGTCTGCTCCCCTATCTCACCGACTTGATCCATCCGGATCAGTCGGGATTCATGCCGGGCCGGAATACTGCGCGCAACCTGCGTCGTTTGCATGGTGTATTGGGCCGTGTAGACACTCTAGAGGAAGAAGCGATTCTTCTGGCTCTCGACGCCAAGATGGCGTTCGACACCATAGCGTGGGAATTCTTGTTTGCAGTGCTGGGCCGCATTGGGTTCGGACCCAAATTTATAGGATGGGTCAAATTGTTATATACACGACCCTTGGCTCATGTTTCAATGAACCATCATCGCTCTACCTCTTTTCCCCTGTGCCGGGGGACACGGCAAGGATGCCCGTTGTCGCCGCTCCTTTTCGCCATGGTTTTGGAGCCCCTGGCGGTGTGGATAAGGGGAGACCCAGGCATTAGAGGCCTTCGGTGGACGACCGAGCACGAAGACCGTATATCGCTCTATGCGGATGATATCCTGCTTTATCTTGCCTCACTGACGCGCTCATTGCACCGTGTCCTTCATATTTTTTGCATTTTTGGGGCACATTCTGGATATCAAATAAATTGGTCGAAATCCCAGATGTACCCCCTTTGGGGACAGCCACCGCAGAGTCCTCGAGGGTATGATATTCCGGTAGCCTCCCGGGGCTTTCGATACCTAGGGATTTTCGTCACTATCGACGCCACACTGTTTTTTTACCAGAACCTGCAGGGGCCGCTGCAGAGGTTTCGCTCAGATGTCGCACACTGGAAAACACTTCCCCTTACCTTATTAGGACACGCATCCTTATTTAAAATGCTCGCCTTACCGTGCTTTTTATACGTGCTACAAAACACTCCCATTCCGGTGCCTGAATCTTATTTCCTGCAGATTGATGCTGCAGTGCGAGATTTATTATGGGACAGCAGGCCGCCTCGCATAGCCATGGCCAAGCTTACCATGGGATGGTACGACGGGGGTATTGGTCTGCCAGACCTGCGCCTCTACTATCAGGCCTCCCAATTGATAGCCATCAATCAATGGGTGTTCGGGCGGCATGCTGATCCCAGCTTTCGCACTGACCACTGGTTGCTGGGGAAAGGAGGCTACAATAGAGCCCTGTATACGAACCACAGAAAACTGCGCTTGACTGGCCCTACAGTGCGCACGGTGGAAGTATGGCACGGAGCGCAGAGGCGGATGGGCTGGCAGGGACGCCTCACGAGGGCTACCCCTCTATGGGAATCGGATATCCTGGGACGGCTTAGCACCTGTGCAGGATTTGCTAAATGGGATATGATAGGGATTTCTACAGTGGGCGATATGTGGGCCGGGGGCAAGAAGGCGACATTTTTACACCTCTAATCTAAGTACCAGCTAGCACCGACGGAGAAATTTCGCTACCTCCAAATCAGTCACCCCATTGACTCTGCCCTACCCGGGGATACCCCTCTTCCGGACTCTTCTCCCCTGGAGGATCGGCTTTTGCTGAATCCTATGACCTGAAAGGCCGTCTCTCTCACATATAGAAAACTAATCAATAACCGGGCCGACCCAATGCTAAAGTTGAGGACGTCTTGGGAGGGTGACTTGGGAGAACTAGCCGACGAGGACTGGCTGGAAGCGTTATCCTCACCCCGGGAGGTCGCCATCCCGATGCGACTTCACTTGGTGCAGCTTAAAATTCTGCATCGAGTATACTTTGACGCCATCCTCCTACACAGATTAGGTAGACGACCCGACGATTTCTGCCTCCGACATTGTAACCAAACGGGAACATTCCTACATATCCTATGGAGCTGCCCCTACATACAGCAATACTGGACGGACGTGACCAGACAACTGACTAGAACGTGCGATAAATCCATCCTTCCAACTCCCACACTGTGTCTTCTTAACATCTGGGAGACAACGGACCTCACGCAAGCCGAGCAATCGTGGGCCACGATGGGGTGGAGCATAGCGAAAAGAAATATAGCTCAGAAGTGGGGCGTAGCCACCTTGCCTCTGCTGAAGGACTGGGCAAAAGATATGGATCATGCCATGATAGCTGAAAAAACAGTGTATAAAGGCAGGGGATGTCCACGCAAATGGGATCACAAGTGGGGGCGCTGGAATAAGTATAGAGGGGAGATATGTGTCTCTCCGACAGTTGAACTGAGGAGGGAAAGACTCCTGGCGTTGGAGGAAGACGCGGCTGAGACCCCGGCACACACCGTGGGCAGTCAGCACTAATTATGCGTTGGTTGAATCTCCTGACCCGAGAATAGATAAATGACTTACTTTGGATTGTCCTGTAATTGATGGAATATGCTGCCGTGGGCTCCTGCCGGATTACTACTGTAACAGATAACGCTGTACTCTCTTGTATATCTCTACCTAAGCTGTTAATGTACTGTCTTTACTGCTGCTTTTGTTCTTAATAAAAACAGTTTAAAAAAAAAAAAAAAAGATGGGGAATAAGCAAATCTCTGTATTCTTTATAGAACTCCCCAGGTAGCCCATCCGTTCCGGGGGCTTTATTGTTTGGAAGGGAGTTGATCGCCTGTCTGAGCTCATCCTCTGTGATAGGATGGCAGAAGTATTCTCTATGAGCATCTGAGAGCCAGGCTAAGGCGATGTCGTCCAGGTACTGGTTTATCTCAAATGGGGTCACATTTTTCTCCGTAGAATATAAGCGAGTGTAGTATTTCGAAAAGCAGCCTATAATAGACTGGGTATCGTAGTGAGGTATTTCGTGTTCGTCTAGCATTTGTGTTATGTAGGGACTTGGGTGCGCAGAGCGTATCTTATTGGAGAGTGCTCGGCCGGGTCGTCCTCCCTCCCCGTAATTACGTGCTACGGATCTGCGTGAGATGTATTTTACCTCACTGTCTGCAAATTCGTGGTATGAGTTCAGTTTGTTCCTGATGTCCGCTAGTATCTTCGGGTTCTGTGTGGTAGTGTAGTCTGTTTCTAATTGTTTAATTTCTAGTTCTACCTTAGACAGCTGTTGTTGTATGTCTTTCAGTATGCCTGCATGTTTCCCTATACAGTAGCCCCGGATTGTAACTTTAAATGCTTCCCATAGCGTTCGTGTGCTGGTCACCGAACCCACATTATTCTCAAAATAGTAGGTGATGGCCTGTTTCAGGTCTGCTTTGAACACCTGATCTAGCAGCGCGCTCTGTCGGAGACGCAAGGTGAACTTTCTAGGGGTATGCGTGGGGAGGGCCAGCTCCAAACGGACTGGTGCGTGATCTGATAACGTTTTGGGCATATGTTCTATTGAAGTTGCCCATGTGCAGACGTCGTGGGTAGCTATCCAGAAGTCTATTCTAGACCATGTGTTATGGGTCGTGGATATGCATGTAC
Organism: Calotriton arnoldi; assembly: GCA_963921515.1. Lineage (NCBI taxonomy): Eukaryota > Metazoa > Chordata > Amphibia > Caudata > Salamandridae > Calotriton > Calotriton arnoldi. The sequence goes on from CAWUFW010011266.1 coordinate 96,242, forward strand.
CTTCTCTGTGTCCCGGGTGTCTCATGCGCCATATATCTGTCATTTCATACTCTTCCATACCATCCCGAAGTGCCTTAGCCGACTGTTTCCCATACTTCTCGTTACCTGTGGATCTATCCTGTGTGGGATCTATACACGTATTGAAATCCCCCCCCATACTATCGCCGACGTGGGGAGTGCGCGCAGCTTAGCCCAGATTCGTGTAAAGAAGGATGGGTCATCCGTATTTGGTCAATAGGTGTTGACCAGGGTCAGAACCGTCCCTCCAAAGTTACCCTGAAGTATGACGTATCGCCCTTGGTCATCAGCGACCGAGCTTATTAATGTAAAGGGTGTCCCACGCTTAATGAGAATTAATACCCCCTGGCATAATTAGAGTATGAGGAGGCTACGCGGTGTACCACCCATTTCATGCCAATTCTGCCGTCTGTTGAGTCAGTGAGGTGGGTCTCTTGGAAACAGGCTATATCTACGTTATGACGATCTAAGTATGCAAAAACTTTCCGAATTTTCTGTGGGTTGTGTAGACCTCTTACATTCCAAGTCATAAGTGTTAGAGTTCTAGTGTTCCGCTTCCTAGTGGTCGTGATGTGTCCAAATCAATGCAGTATACATGTTCTATTCGTGTGTATCTGTTCCGCACATTTCGTGCAGTGCCTCTGTCGCCATATGTCCAACCATTTTTCTACGCCTTGACGCCCTTGGGCTAAGTTCGCGCTTTACAAGTCCAATATTCATTCATTCGTACATATTCCCCCCTTCCACCCCCCACCCACTCTGCCATCCCAATTATGGCAGAGACAGTCCCATGAAACTTGTCCTCCTTCCCCCCTCCCCATAAAGATCCCCTTAGGTAACTTGGTGTGGTGCACACTGTGTGGCGGGAGCTGCCTGCCGTATACCCCGGTGAAATATCACACGGGTGGTCGCTTCCGCGTTAAATGAAAGGACAAGTGCATCATAACCTGTTATTGGTAGTTCACCTGACGGTTCTACTGTGTCTATCACAGTCCCAAGTTGACCCCACACTAGAGTACTTCCCATCTGTATTTCTCACACCATGGTGCCAACTTTGTCATATGGGCATACAGTTAGAGGTTCATCACTTATCTGTGTCCCTCAGAGCGCTGGTCAATGTGCCATCTTTCGTGTACATGTCTTTTCCGCACTCGTCTGGGGGTTTGTCTATTCATCGATATCAGAGGTGCGATCTTGTTCATCTGGTTCTCCTCTCTGTGATTTCCGCCGCAGAGTCTGAGAGCCTTTCTTGCGTAAATACTGGGTAACCTCCTTGGGATCGTTGTATATTATTGTTTTCCCGCCATCAGTAATTCTTAACCGGGCCGGGTATATCATAGCATTCTGAATCTGTTGTTCACTTAGTTTCTTTTTGACCCCCATGAATTTCTTTCTCGCCTCCTGCACCTGTGGAGTAAAATCAGGGTAGATGGATATTTCCATTCCTTCATGTTGCAGGTTTCCCAGCTCTCTGGCCCTGCGGAGCGCCGCATCTCGATCTCTATAGTTCAGCACTTTCGCGATTATTGGTTGTGGTCTGGCCCCGGGCGGTGGCGGAGGGGCCAGCGATCTGTGCGCTCTTTCTATGATAAAGACATCTGAAAAGGTTGCTCTGCCCAGGAGGGTTATTAATAAAGTTTCTATGTAGTGTTCCATGTTTCCAGTATTTGTGGATTCCGCTATCCCCATTAATCTGAGGTTCTTGCGGCGTGAGCGCGCTTCTAAGTCCTCAGACTTTGCTGCCAGTGCTGCAAGGGTTTTTTCCATGCTTGACTTCCATTTGTTGCTGCGTATCTTCGGCCTCTGATATCCGACGCTCCGCCATATCTAATCTCTCTGTATGCCTATCCAACCGCTCAGACATGTGGTCCACTCTGTAGGTCAGTGCGTCTATCTTGCCATCTATATTTGATAGAGAGGTTTGAATTGTCGAAAACATGGCATGGAGTTCGCCACTGGCTTCTGTGCCCGTGGCTGTCATGACCTCCTCACTGGTTTGCGGGGTATCTGTTCTCGCCTCTGGCATCTTTTTGGGTTGGTCAAAGTGTATCTTAGGTTGTGTTTTGTCTGTTTTCCCCATGACGCACGCTGTTCGTTGGTGGTATCTTCTCGCCGAAGCGGTAGCTTTACGTCACGCAGTTCCTGGGCTCTAGAGGGATAAGTCCGTGTCACACACCCAGATGAAGCCCCGATCCCTTTCAGCGCCCTCCGGCCCAACTCCAATAGGGGCTATCCCCTCGATCCGTAGCTGACAGGCGATGGCGCAGTCCGTATGGTGGGGGGATGCCTTGTCGTCTCCGGTCTGTCTCCGGTCCCTGGCTGCACAAGATTGGGTGAGTCGTTTGTAGATCCTGTAGGGCAGGGGCACGTTGATGTTTCACCTAGTGTGGAGTGTGAGCCAGAACTCGTATTACCCTGGTGGGGAGCCTGGCCTCATGGGAGTCTGGTCTTGCTATCTCGCTTTCATTTCCCCTGGGAGCCACAGGTTTGTACCGGGTGCCCGCATACAATATCACTACAGGCACTCTAAGTAGCGGCGTGTTGATTGCCTGGCGGTGGCGGCGTCCCCGAGGCTAACCCCCGGTCCGTGCGTCTCTCCCCGCGTTCACCACCACTCACTGTGAGGACCTCGATAGTGCACACATCCGCCTGTGCTGGGCTCCGAGCAGTTCTTTTTCCAACGTGTTGCTGCTTGACTGAGTGCGTGCGCTTTCCAACTGCACAGCGCGCATACGCCAGGCCCGTATTGAGCTAGGCTTCAACTCCCCACCACCCCACTGTCTGGGTCTGCGCCGTACAGTTCTGTGCATGGGTGCATTCACAGCAGTCCGGGATACGGCCTCACCCGGTCTCCCTCGTGTCCGCCTGCGGCCCTTACCCAGAGCCGGGGGGATCGCGTCGATCTTCAGGCAGTCACGGGCCGCAGTCTCGATCCGGCCTCCGAGCCTGGGCATCGGTCCCGCCCGCGTGTTACGATGTGTCCGCAAGTGAAGGCGGCGACCCAGTTTCGGGCCAGACTTATGATTATTTATTGCTATTGCGCCTGGGGGGAGCACCTCCGGCTGATCTCCTGCTTGTCGGCTTCCGTATTTCACAGCGCGGTTCCGTCCACCATATACTCGTGTGCGCGCCCCCGGCTTCACCTCCGCAGCGTGGCCTTGACGGTGTTTACAGCCCTTTCCGGTCGTCCTCAGTGACAGTAATCAGCTTCACAGCGCGGTGGGAACTTCCGACACAGGTGAGCGTGGTTTTTATTTGAGCAAAGCAGGTTTAATGCAGGATAAGTTCAGGAGTTTGTAAGCGACCGAAGGAGCTCGCTCAAAGCGCGGCCATCTTCAGGCGTGGCTAGCTCCGCCCCCCAAGCCCTAAAAGATTTATACAGTGTGCAAAATATAAAGTGCAATAAAGATTGGTTGGAAATATTGTCACAGGGACATTTCTTGTCTGTTAAACTGCCATAATAACCTTGCAGAAAACACAACATATGACATATAACGCCCATCCTGAATTTTGTCAGTAGAACTCTTTCCCAGTTGTTGGTCACATATGTTAAATAAGGCTCTGGACCAACATTGGTTTTCAAAACTGAATAGTTACACACAAGTGGTTTTCTCAGTTCAAGATCTTCCCTTTCCACACAACATTTATCTTTATCCAGAAACAATTATTTCACACTGATCTTATCAGCCTTACATATAGGTAACGGATTGTCAAACAAACTAAGTTTATTCAAAATAAGGAAAATACGCTTAACATAAGCTAACCACGGGGTATCCAAGCCTCGAAAGGTGACTAGTTAAGTATCTGACATAACCTTGTGCAGTAACTTTAATAACTTTTGATCCGTTTGAGCAAGAAACATTTTTATCTTAATTTTACAAATTATGCTGCACTGTTGGATAATGTGGTGAGTGACGCTAATGCAATTGTGTGTAATAGAGCTCAAGATGAACTTGGTGTTCTTCATAACAAATAAGCACTTTGAATATGGAAGTGTATTTTTGAGCCAGCCTTGTGTAAGATCTTTGACTTGTATTTCTTTTGTATACATCCATATTTAATTTTTGCTTAACTTTCTCTTTGTGATAGGCAAGTGTTGTGTCTGAAGCTTCCTACAGTGGTGACCAACAGAGAACTCTGGCAGAGGTCCTCAACTATTGTCAGGTATGGAGATGCTTTAAGCTTAAGCTCTGTACAAGATCACCTAAACATACAGAATTCTGTACCCAGTTAGCCTAAAACACATGCCAGTTAGATAGCTGAATGAGATAAGCACTTGCTCTTGAGATGTGTCTGTAACCTACAGGTTGCAGGTTCAAATCCTGGCTGGTCCAGCTCTGCAATTTGAAAAAAAAATACCATTGAATTGAATAATAATAGCTTCTGTTGTCTTCAGTGACCTTCCTCACTTCCTTTATTACTAGATAATTTTGGCATTAATGGTTTCTTTGTATTGTTTCTTTGACGTAACCATTTCAGTGAGTTCTGAAACCAATTGTCTAATTCATTTCCCTTGCTGCTGCCTCTTTGTAAGCAGCATTCCTGAACCCCCAATGTTCAACTGGTCTAACAATCCGATATTCCATACTTCTTCGGCATCCAGATTGAAACACTTCTGTTGCTTAGACCACATACACCAAATTGACTTTCAGTACAAAAACTAATTGCCACAAACCCTTTCGGACGCAGTTGAGATCTAGCCAATCCCAGCTTTGCAGCTCGCCAGAGAGTAGGTTTGTGGCTTACAACAAAAACAGATCCACAGCACTGTACATGATAGTATAAAAAAAGACCACAAATAAGTACAGAAATTAGTTTCCTCGCTCCTCTCTGATCTTAATGAACTGAAAACAGTCTGCAGTTGAGAGAGAAATTGGACATGCTTCTTCTCACAGTCTTCGCACAGTCTAACAGCGGCATCCTTCATATCTTATGAAAACATACAGCCTAATTTTAGCCGAGGAAAAAAAACATACTTTTTTTCTGTAGAAAGTTTGATGGCTTCTGCAGACCCTCCTCCAACCTGATCACTATCTCAAGGGGATGCTTCAATCTTTGCAGTATCACAGACAGAGTCATTTCCTCTTCTGACTGGTACAGCACCATCCTCTTTATCTTCTTATCCTGGCTCACCAATACCCATGTCCACACAAAAGAAAAGGGGAGGAGAAAAAGATAAGTCCTGTGTCGACCTCCTCAAGGAATATACACACACACAAAGATACAGGACCAAAACTGATCAAAAGAAATTCTGGCTGAATGGGGGATACCCAGGTGTATAAAACTTCTCGCACACAGCAAGCTGTGTCATGCTTCATCATAGGGCTCAGCAAACACACCCCGCGCTAGCCAACGCTGGGGTGGAGCAATAGGGAGGGGGTGGACAAAACGACATAAAGTGAACACCTCAAGGAAGGGGATCAGAAAATGAGGAAAAAGAAAAAGTGCAGAGAAAATGTGATTAAGAACAGGTAAGAGCAATCCCACTCATAACTTTATTGCTGGGCATTCTCCACCTGAATTAAAAAATATTTTTTTGGTCTAGCCGTCAGACCTATGGATGATGGTAATGTGACCAGTAATAGGTCACTTACCCCTCCATTCTGCTATGTATGTCGACATGTTTCAGCCGTATAAGGATTAAATAAATCAGTACACCAGCTTTCATCAGGACAAACCTCAAAAGATCCCTATTATACTGACCCGAAAACCCAAAATATGGAGACCGGGTCAGGCAAAAAACCAACAATCATTCGTTGTGTTCTTAAGAACCATGTGGAACCTATAAGACAAAAATACAAACAATGAATAAAAACAAAAACAAAAATTTGAAAATAGTAGTCCAATATGACCCCTTATTAAATAAACACACAAAAAAGAAGAATATTGTGAATATACTAAACAAACACACGTGCTACCAGGTAAACCCCAAAGTAACCAAGCAGCCAGAAAAGCGATCAATAGATGGAAGAGAACAATGTCTCCATCTCAGACGGGCTAATCTCCCCCATTTCTCAGCCACGAAGGGCATGAACGAAACAAAAATTAAATATTGAATTACTTGTTCCCAAAACCCTCAGTGAGGAAACGAAATCTATCAAAAAATAATAAAAACACAAATATGCGTAATGTAAAGTAGCCAAAAAGCCACCGAACAATTTTTCTTCTATAGTTTCGAGAAACACTTGCAGACATTGATTATTGTGGAGAAACTGAGAGACATTTCTAGTGGTAATCCTGCTTACCGAGTTTACTGTAGAACCCAGCTTAAACAGGCGTCAGAGTGAGAACAACTCCCTCTAGTCACACTCTAGGAAAAGGAGCATATCGTGTGACGGGGGAGAAAGGAGAAACAAAAGAGAGAAAAAGAGAAAAAAAGGAGAGACAATTAGAGGCATCTACCTCGTGTCTACTTAGGCTGAATCCTGCAGAGTAGCTTAAATCAGTATTTCAAATATGTCTATACACCCCGTGTATGCACAAACCCTGCGAAATTTCAAAAGCAGAGACCGCTTATGTAGCCCCAAAGTCTACCTCTGCTTCTCAAAACCCACTTACTTCGTCAAGGTGAGTTGTTTACCAACCAGTCGTCACTCTCGGCACCGTGTAGGTAAGAGAAACCCAAACCGGCTGTGTGCTAAAATACTCTTCTCGACATTACCCCGGGGGGACCAACCGCGTACAACGTCATGACGTCCGGTTACTCCTCCCGAGGCGTGCTAGATGAAGAATTACGGGCCGTGGGAAAGCTAGTGCACTGACCTCCCCACGTAGGCAGGAAATAACAAAACAAACAAGGGGGACATCTCCCCAGCCCGATCTCGTGCAGCGGTAACACACTAATGAAGGACCCCGTCTGGTGAGTACCCCTTGATACAGGGAGGGGAAAGAGAGGAAAATAATTATAAAAAATATATATATAAAAAAAAAAAAAAATTATTACTAAGGAATCCTCACGTCCTAGACACAGAGGGACGTAGCTGCCCAAGGGAAGGTATATCAAATTTAATATAAATGTAGTATCGCTCACCAAACTGTAAAAGGATACATAGAAATTGCCACAAAGGAGCCCTACAGACTATTATTTAGTATATAAGCCCAAGCTAAAGTCCGCTTATCTTTCTAGGGCCACATCGGGCAAGCTCTTCAAACAGAGGGTACTAGCGTCAGGGGCTATACTCTAAAGAAAAAAGCTGGAAATAGTCAAAAAGGTATTATATGTATTACCAGGCCCCTCTTAAACCCCCACTTCTCTCGAATAAATGTAAGAATCATCATTTAAAACTCTCTCATAGGTTATGTAATGTATTCCAGGGTATCTCATCATTGAGCCCCACTCTGCTGCTCCTAAGCCTATGCACCCATTTCTGTTCTCTCAAAAAAAGTGCATTTGTTAAATTCATAGAGGGACCACTCTCCAGTTTATCAATAACAGTCCAATAAAAATCCTCCGCTCTGTGTTTCATCTCCACGAATTGGGTGGTAAGTCGGCTGAAGGTTTTGAGGCACCTAAAAGTTGACCTATGTTCCATGATTCGTACTTTAATCTTGCGGGTTGTCATACCTATATACATAAGACCACACGGGCATTTCAACATGTAGATGACATTTGCGGTGTTGCAATTTGTGTGCCGTCGTTGTTCCCACGGGTACCGAAGGCCCAGGTCAACTGTCTTGGTATTGTTTGTAAGGTGGCATACATCGCATCCTCCACATTTAGTATGGCCTTGAACCGGTGAAAAGTTCCATGCTCCACCTCCACCTTCTGTTCGATCTCTTCCTGAGCCAAAAACCCTTGGTCTCGTATGGACCAGTTGATCTTTAATGTTTTTGCTCCTTTTAAAAGAAAACAAAGGTTTCTCGATGTTCAGGCCATTGGAATTTAAAATTCTCCAGTTTTTCATAATGATCTTTTTAATGTGGTTGGAAGCTGTACTAAAAGTCGTCACACAAATTGTTTTGTCCATAGGAACTCTCTCCCTAGTTTCCAGTAGTGCCTCTCTGTTGCAGTTATAGGCCCTCTTGTACGCCCTCTTCACAGTCCTGGTTGGGTACCTTCTTTGTTCCAATTTCTTAGTGAGGGAGCTGGCCTCTGTTCTGAATTCATCTTTGTCCGAACAATTCCTGCGGATCCGCAGGAATTGACCCACTGGTAAATTCTCCCTGAGTGATTTAGGGTGATAACTATCAAATAGTAAGAGGCCATTTCTGTCTGAAGGTTTATGGAACATTTTCGTTTGTAACTTCCCTTCAGCTGGGTAGATGGTAAGATCCAGGAAAGGAAGTTCTTTCTTAGAGACAGTGGAGGTAAAATGAAGGAAAGGGTTTCGTGAATTAAGCCATACTAAAAAAGTCTGGATGGACTCTTCGTCGCCTTCCCAGATCAGCAGGATGTCATCTATGTAGCGTCTCCACAATTTAATTTGGCTAGACCAAAGCCCACCAGGGAGATATATATGTTGGTCCTCAAAGGACGCTACATAAAGGCCTGCTAAACTGGGGGCAAAAACGCTGCCCATCGAAGTTCCATACCCAAGTTCAATACCCATAACAAAATACTACCAACAAGTCACCCTTGATAACTTACCGTTATCCTGTTCCACTTATCAAACACATGCCAGACCCATGACTTTACATGCAAATGAAGGCAATGGGCACTTTTTTGGAAGTTCTTGTAATCTGCTTTCTGTGCCTGGGACTCCTGTACCACCTGTCTGCGAAATCCTCACTCCATGCCCTAGCTATACAGATATGCAAAATACTGTCACTTTTGTGGAACTCTTTAAACGTAATTATTCTTGCACTCAAAACCCCATATTAGACCCTTCAAACAAAGGTTTCTGTCCAATATCCACCCTGTCAAATGTATGCAAGATTCTATGGAAGCCGTTGCCTAGCAGCTCCAACACTATTTAATATTGAACAATCGCCCCAACAACTTCCAATTAAGCTCCTTCCTACCAATGATTTGGTGAAAGAGTAAGAGGTGACTAGCTTGACCTGTCACTTCTCTTTGACCCGATTGACTAAATGGTTCTGCTCCAGATCCTCATGCACCTTATGGGGTTGGCAGGATAAGTGCAAACCTGAGTCCACTCTTTCTGCAAGACCCAACTCAGGCTCTATTGATCTGTCATTATTGATTTAAACAGTGTAATTTTATTCAAAATGTGTGTGTCCCCACTCAGTTCACTGTGTTGTGCAGCCGGCCTTTCAGTATGCAGTCAACGTCCATCTAGAACTCATCAGATAGCCAGAGGACATGCAACTACTAACTGATTGCTTCAGTATTGTCATAAAATGAGAAAGTGCCTCTCCAATTACAAATCCAAGCCAGAGGTAATGAGAGTGGACACTAAAGCCTAACCTCCTTAGGATCAAGTCTTCATTTAATATTCCTCTTGTTTTCTAAATGCATCACAAATTAGCCCATAGGCAAAATCCAGAGGTTTCTCTTCTACTCGCGTATAACAAAAGGCCTTTCCATGTTCACACAATTAAAAATTAAGTTACTGAACAAACATAAGGCCCCCTTCCCATCACCAAACGCATGTAAATAGCCAACAAGAGCCTTTTTCACAGTTTTTGCATTGCTTCACCAACAAATTTCAGGTATGCTAAATCTTTTTCCATTCATGGAACCACACAAAACTCTTTTTGTTACACTGGACATTGACTGAAACATGCTATACAAAGACACCCATGTTTACCCATGCAGATCTTACAAATGATTGCTTGTACTAGCTCCTACTCTAGGACTCCAAATTGCAAATTCTTACTGCGTCTATAGTGAATTTACCTAAGTCCTTGTACCTTTCACTCTGTCTTCCCTGCATTTTAAAATGTTCTACCATGCAGGAACACAAACAAAGGTATCAGTTTTACTTTACATCGCTAAAAAACGAATAACTACTAATGAAAAATATGGGTACTGTTTGTATTTGGACATGTTGATACTTATTTCCCAGAGTCTGTTACAAAGGTCAATAAAGTATCATCTCTGTACAAAGAATGTTCATCACAAGAGCTTTCTCATCATACTCTTGCAATGTTTATGGTTATCTTGTAGGCCATTAACTACTACAATCTGAATATTTCAAAGTCTTTTTTTTAATAAAATGTTCTTGGTGTTTAGTTTTTTTTATCATCCCTCACCCACTCTAACATATACAATTAGAGTGCACCAGGAACCCCTAGAGAATGATGTAAAAGTGACACACTATTCTCCAAATCCATATCCTCTGACTAGCTGCTCCTAGAACTTGCTCTTTCAATTGACGAGGTGTGTGGAAGTGAGTTAGTGAGTGTTACCATTTCTGTAGTGAACTCTGCAAAGACATTGCCTCTTACATGAAAAGACTAGGCCTGATCCCTGCGACCAATAAAAATGTCTCAAGGGAATACAGGGTGATATTAACTTTTTAGGGTTTGAGACTTTTGCTTTTTCTGTTCAGGGTTCTGCTAAATGAAAGAGGAAATGCCTTCTATTTGCAAACATCAGAACCTCTTTTGGGCAGACGGTATTGCATTTAGTGTTGGGATAGTAGTATGAACAAAGGTGCCCAAAGAAACAAATCTGTTGTTGGCTGGCAGCAGCAGCAGCAAAGTAAACTATAGCCAAGATCTGAGGCCAAGTTATAGCTGTCTGCCAACAAGGAAGATGTAAATGGATGAGCATAGTATATATTTCAAGAGAGAAAGCCAGTGCTGGCTGCATTAATCCCTTAACAGTCTAGATCTGATCCAGCTAGGGACGAAGTGATAGAAGAGGAAATAATAGCAAGAGATATGTATGAAGGCATACTGCTGGGAAGGCACAAGCAAACACAAACCGAGATTATGGTAAGGGAATTCAGAACATATTGCGTGATGACAGCTCTGTTAATGAGTAAAGAATGAAGGACAATCGTCTGGTGCCAGAATCCTATCAAGTTATTTAGGAGAAGGAGCTGTGTGGCTTGGAGGCACTCGTCTCTCAGATGGAACTGCAGCTCTTCACTGCCAGATGTCCAAGAAGCCTTCCTCTAATGCATGTGCAGTGATGCTTAACCATTTTTGCACATTCATCACAGTTATATATTCTTTTGGCAATCTCTGTAGTCAGTTTAGTTTTAGTCCAATAGGGACTGCGGGAGCTCTGGAACCTTTGGTACCACTGAGGAAACAGGTGATCAAGAGATTCTGCATTGGACATGGAGGATGATGCAGTGCCATCACTACTCAGACCATGAAGCTTCTGCTAGGAGATGAGGGTAAGGGATCCTTGGAAATCTCCTTCCCTTGGATCTGGATTTAGGAACATGGTGCACACGGGTTGCCCTGAACATATCCGCGTCTGAAGTCACATACTGGTCTGTGAAACTGCATAATGCAAGAAGAAAAGGCTAGCCTATGAGACTGAAAGACACAGAAACAAGTATGTATAAGATAGGGATGCTGTGCTGACCTAAGCCCTAAAAAGCTGGTGTTGTAGTTATTCAGAGACCCTATCTGAGTGATCTTGGACTGACTCATGACAGTGTGGGTCTTGCACTGCAGGGGAGAAAGGAAAGAGTCAATCAAGGTAAATCTGAAAAGTCAGAGCTACTTGCTGCGGAAAGGGCCAAGAAGAGGATTGGAATGGGGAAGGATTTCCCCAACTCACAGTCACTGTAAACCTGGTATTCCAAACTTTGGGCAAGAAAGTCTTGATAAACCTGTTCAAGGAAGATGAGCAGAAATTGGTTACCAAAATGTTTGCAGGCTTCAGATGAGCTTGACAGGGCTGAGGCAAGCACCGTTCTCATGACGGCATAGGAGACGGCGGATGTATTCACCGTTTGCGGATGGAACCCTTTCCAGATATGACCAAGGGTTAAGGAATTTCTTCCCTACACGCTCCAGCAGTATCAATTACAATAGGAGCCAAATAGGATACAATTGAGGAAACAAGATGACCTGCAGGAAATGGGGCATTTACACTCCTGGCGTGGGCACTTGACTGAATTTGTTCCCTACACGCTCCAGCAGTATCAATTACAATAGGAGCCAAATAGGATACAATTGAGGAAACAAGATGACCTGCAGGATATGGGGCATTTACACTCCTGGCGTGGGCACTTGACTGAATTTGTGGGTGCACTAGTCGGCTAACTTTGTGCTGAAGAGACCCCAACAATTAGACAGTCGAAACATCCACAACCCCTCCCTCTCGGTTTATCGATTGAAGTGATATGTTAGGGAGTTACCACCCTACTAAAAACTATTCTAAATTATGTAAGAAAACAGTGAGATTTATGCAGTGTCTTATGTCATGTATTCTAAATATATATTCACTATTGGAGCAACGTGTCGTCTGCATTATAAACACGTTTTCACACATTATTGCATATGTATTGGTTGAATATGTATATTTGACAGAAACTACAATTAGTCCGGTGTTTCCTGTTCTTAATTTACATTAAGTGATGAGTATTTAAATTTGGAATTAGTTTGTGGATTCCTCGAAATCATTTAGAGGTCTCTAACTTTAAAAAAGTCCCACAGGACAATTGTTCATCTCGCATGAATCTCGCATGACTGACACCCAATTGGAAACATTAACTAAGTATCCCATTATCTTTAAACCTCACAACTCTATAGGCAAACCAATCCTATGAGAAGATAAAACAAGGAGGGAATACCTCCCCAAAGAATCCAGCAACAATCCAGCATAGTAACTCGGGAAACAGAAGCAATCACCTTCAACCACCATAACTGGTGAGGGACAGAAAAGCATTCTAAAATTGAAGAAACACCCTTGATCTAGGCGGGAGACTTACAGATTTTTAAACCCACAAATTATCTTATTTTATCTTTCACCCAATTAAAACTTTCACCAATTCAGTGGAGTTAATGGGATAATAAAGTTCCCCTAATTTTTACTTCTAACTCTTCTTCCTACGAATTCTCAACTCCTGGGTTTATGGTCTCAAATGTATCATACACATCAAGAGTGATTAATAAGTTACCTCTAACAACACAGAATTCCCTAGAAGAAAATATGTACTTGTTGACGGTTAAAGCATTATTGTGTTGTATGGTACCTGTGCTTTCCTTCAACTTTTTAAACAGTCCAAGGACAGCGGCAGTGCACAGGGCTAGAAAGAGACTTTGGGGATGATTTTGTGATTATATAAAATGTAACTAGTGCTGTCACACTCTTCCACATTCTTTATGTTCCAATAACATAGGTAAAAGACATCTGGCTGTTTTCTCACTCCTGCACTTCCCTAGAGGCTTTACTTTAAAGTATTATCTGGCATATTAGCATTGTTTTTCAGCTACTCATTACACAATACTCACTTCAAAAATAACTTTCTGCAAGTTTTCTAGGACCTCTTTTGAACCCTGCCTTTAAAATATGAAAAAGCAAGCAGACACGCACCCCAGCCAAAAATCTTCTGTTTTCTCCCCTTCGTTAGAGAGCCGGGCAAGGCAGGAAGAGGAAGGGCTGTAACTCATGCATTAGCTCTGCACCCCTTCATTCTGTTGAAATCAGAAGGCAGCCCTCTTAGACAAGTCTTGCATACTGGTAATGTCACAGTTGTGCCCAGTGAATGAAGAAGGGATGTGCAGTTATCAAGACAGGTGCAGCAGGTGTTTTATTGTTGCCCATCCTTTTGCTGCCTCCTCTTTTTCTTCATTCTCACAAATACGTTAGTGTTTCAATATCCTCTCTCCTAAACTCTTGAGGAGACAGTACCCAAACATCAAAAGATGATCTCATTGATTAGAAGTTATTAACAAATATTCTTTGTTTCTGTAAGGACTGACTACATCCTATTACTCAATCCAAAAAAGACCTGATCTAATATAAGACAATCTTTGTGAGCATACCCCAAGCCAAATCTTGGCTAAAATATTGAACTACAGCCATCACAATGCTGTCCACTCCTGGGTGCTCCTGTCCATATTTTTAAAAATAGTTGTTCAGTGTCAATCCCCATTATAAGACAAATAACGTCCGTTTCACGTAAAAGAAAAAATGTGCAAAGGTTTGGAAACTCCTCACGGAAACACCACCAAGGGAGCTGCTGATTGGTTCTCACCAGTGTGCTCCGGTTCTCATCATTGGCAATTCCAAACTGCAAAGAATACTGTGAAAAAGTGTCAAAATTATTTAAATGTGTGAAAAAGGTAAAACCCGTACTTGGAACAATCTCCGCGTGCAGTCCTATTCTGACCCCCTTCTAAAGAAGCAAAATTACCACTGCCTTTCGCTTCTCCAAGCTAAAAACGAGCTAAACGACCACTGGCAAAACCACCAATTTAATCATTGCCGTGCGTCTGCTCAATTTAAAAAAAAGACATATTGTCGCACACCATCAATGTTTATGGAAGGCCAACATGTTTCATTGCCATTCACACTTCCGGCAATTTCTTCAGGGCTAGGGGTCAGTCCTCGCCACACTGTCAATTCAATTATATACCAGGAAGTTGCCCCCTCCGTGCATACCGGAAACCCGCACGTGGAGTCCGAGGCCAGACGCAGGAACATAGCGGTTGACATAAACCAACTGTGACAATATTTGTGGGTGGTGTAGACGTGTACACATCCCCATTGAGAAGGGGTTGCCGGTATGCACGGAGGGGGCAACTTCCTGGTATATAATTGAATTGACAATGTGGCGAGGACTAACCAAAACGACAAAAATCCAAAATACAGTAATAAAAATATGACTTTCAAATGGTAGAAATAGTTCAGTTCAAAGCAAATTGCAGATGCAACACTTTTCACACAAAGTTCCTTGGATGCGTCGTGCACAAAAAAAAGGGTTGCCGGGAAGGTGATGCGTCGGTTCCTTACACTCCGGGAAGGTGATGCGTCGGTTCCTTGCTCCGGGGGAGGTGATGCGTCAGTTCCTTACTGCTGAGCAGGGGAGGTGATGCGTCGGTTCTTTACCAGAGAGGAGGTGATGTGTCGGTTTCTTACTGCGTGGGGAGGTGATGTGTCGGTTCCTTACTGCGTCCCCCAACGATGCGACAGACTTGGCAATGCGATGCGACGATCCGGGGCAATGCGTGGGTTCTGCAGCTGCACAGCAGGGCTTGTGTCGGAATCGGTGCAGTGATCTTGGACTTCAGAGATCGGTGTACTTGATGCGGCGTGCGGCGATTTCTCGAGCCGCGGGCAGGCGCTGCGACAATTTCTTCGGCGATGCGTCGGAAACGGGTGCGGATGCATCAGCTTCTCGTTGTTGCGTTGCTTTTCCAGCTCCCAGCGGCAAACAGCCTCCAGAGGTCCAAAACAACAGCAGGCACCTCTTAGCAGGTCAGAACTCCCAGCAAGGAAGTTCAGGGGAGCTGGTGGTGAAGTATTTGTGTCCCTGAGACTCAGAACAGGAGGCAAGCTCGTCTTCAAGCCCTTTGAGATCTTCCTCAAGCAGGGGACACAGCAAACAGCAAAGTCCTTTTCCCTTTCCTTGGCAGAAAGTAGCCACTGCAGGCCAACCCCAGACAGCAAACAGCACAGGGGCAGTATTCCTCCTCCCTTTCTCGAGCTCTTCTCCTTGGCAAAGGTTCCTCTTGATTCCCAGAAGTGATCTTTGAAGACTTTTCTATCCCGGAGACTTCCAACAGGAGGCAAGCTCTACTTCAAGCCCTTGGAAAACTCTAACAGCAGGATGATGAAAGCACAGTCCAGTCATTTCCCTACCCAAGACAGAAGCAACCACTGCAGGCCAACCCCAACAACACACAGCACAGGGGCAGTACTCCTCCTCCAGCTTACCCGGTCCTTCTTCCTGGCAGGTTCCTTAGTTCAGCAGTGATCTCATAGTCTGGGGTCTGGGCCCCTCTTTTTATACAGTAAATCTCTTTGTTCTCTCCTGGCCCAGGGCTCTGAGCCCAGTCCAAACTAGTTCTGGGGAGCACTTTTGCAAGTGCACAGCAACTTCCATTGTCAGTGTAAGCCCTGGCTCCAGACACACCACAGGCGGGCAGAGCCATCATTGTGGAAGGCAGCCACAGCCCTATTCAGGTGCAGGTGCTACTCCTTCCACCACTCCAAATGCAGACCAGGCCTATTCAGCCTAGCGCTGACTCATCCAGACTCTCTGGAGCCACTGCACACCCCCAGCCCCTGTCACTCCAAAGCCAGACAGTCAATACACATCCTAGCAGAGGCACACTGGATGGCTAAGCAAGAAAATACCTACTTTCTAAAAGTGATATTTTCAAACACAGAATGTAAAAATCACCCTCACTAAAAGATGCATTTTAACATTCTGAGTTCAGGCATACTAAACTTTATTTTCCTACCTTGTTCCCAGGTGTAGTTAGGCTTATAAGATGTTCTAAGCAAACTCCCCATTCTATCCTATGGGAACAGATAGCCTTGCAATAGTGAAAAATGAAAGAGGCAGTATTTCACTATCCGGACATGCCACACACACCAGAGCATGTTCTACCTTTCACATACACTGCACCCTGCCCACAGGGGTACCTTGGGCCTACCTTAGGGGTGACTAACATTTAAGAAAAGGGAAGGTTAGGGCCTGGCAAGTGGGTGCACTTGCCAAGTCGACATGGCAGTATTAGACTGCACACAGGCACTTCAAGGCAGGCCTGAGTTACATTTACAGGCTGCTTATGTGGGTGGCACAACCAGTGCTGCAAGCCCACTAGCAGCATTTGATTTACAGGCCCTGGGCACACACAGTGCACTGTACTAGGGACTGACTAGGAAATCAGATATGCCAATCATGGAAACACCAATCCATACAGACAATTTACAGGGAGATCATATGCACTTTAGCACTGATCAGCGGTGGTAAAGGGCCCAGAGTCATAAAACCAACAAAAAAAGGTCAGAAACAGAAGGCCACAAAGCACAAAATCTGGGGATAAACACGCTGTAAAAGCCAGGTTTAACACTCACTCTTACTTCGTTTTGGCTAAACAAAAGGACTAATAATCAGCTTCTCATGGAGCACCCATACTTTGAATGACTAAGCCTTTTTGACAAAATGTATTAATGAGATGTCTATTTTGAAGTTTGATCAGTCTTCATCAACAAACTTTTGATATGAATATATCCTAGAGCAAGTAATTGGCAGTGGTTTTAAGCACCAGTGAGTAGTCCTATCCAACATGTTTTCTGTGCTTGGACTGAAAGGTGATTTTAAAAAGTAGTCTTTCCTTTCTTTCATTTTCAGAATTCTGAGTAGTCCTGAGTATAGTCTTTGGGACTTGTACATTTTTATTCACATATTCTTCAACATTTCAGGCAATGTATGACGCTATACAGAAACTTGATAAGAAGTTTGATGCACTCCAGCGAAAAGTGTCAGAAATGCAGCACCTCCGGATGAAGCCACTCCTTTTCAAACCTGTAAGTAACCGAAACACTATTTTTTTTATCATAGCTTCATCTGTCACATAAACAGATGTTTCACTGGCATCAAGATCTGTCAGCTCAGCTATGTTTCCCTATTTTGTAAACAGATTTGTATCAGCAGTATTTGAATTTGTCAACGTTAAAAGTGATTGATGGTATTTTAATCTGTGGACTATAAATTGCCCCATGATATTGGCACCATGTTGCTCTATTTAAAGTAATTTTCATTGTTGACAGTGGTATTGCTGTGCTTAACATTTCGTCCAACAGTACCCGCTACAGCTTACGTCACTAACAAATTCAAATGTCGCGGACACAAATGTGTTAACATGAAATGGTCATTGATCTTGGCCCAGAGTTGACCTTGCCTTATGATGATCAGGATCTGAAAAGGGACTATCTCGAAGCCTCAAACTTTTCTTATCTATTTTATACTCTACTTTCTCTCTCTCTCTAGCCACCTTTTACATATCTTCTTCTATCCACTCCTATGTACTGCTTAGCACTATTTAGTACCCCAAAGCTGTCTGTAAGCACACATGGAGCTAAATAAATGCCCACGCCATAAACATAATTGAGTTATATTTACCCACGTTATAACTAGTTATTTAAGAAAAAACTAAAGCTGTTACATTTAATTTCACCTGAAATTTCAGCTACATTAACAGTTTTGTGCTCATTTAGTGGTATTTGCCTTCAAGCTCGAAATGCATTTTAATTGGTAAAAAGAATCACCTCTAGCTTTAGAATGTCTGAAAGAAGTTTCCCCTTCAAAACTGAAGTTGCTGGAAATGGATTAAGAGCAATTTCAATATTCAGAAAGTTATGCATTGTTTACAGAAATCTCTTATGAACTCACTCATTGTGACCTGCTGATCAGAATGCTAGTTTCTGATTATGGCTTCATGAGTTATTAAGTGTGTCCCACAGTGTTTGGCATCTACATGTCATCTTTTGTGTGTGTCTTTATGTGTGCTGTTCCCTTCTGCAAAATGTTTAGAAAATGCAATGCCCATTTTTTGGTCATTCAAATGCTAAATTGAAGGCAGTCCTCTTGGCCTTGAAGTCCTTCATACCAGTGCTGAGATCCAGGATGGTAAAGGCCCACACAGACAATGCCCAAACCCTCTTGTACATCAGACAGCAAAGGGCACCCACTCCCCACAGCTCTGATAGTTGGCTGCAGCTCTGTGGAGAGAGCTATGCAGCTTGGTATGTTTCTGTTAGTCTCCCATTTTGCAGGATCTAACAGCACTAGAACATGCAGCCTCAGAATGTGTTGGGAACCTTCATGGATGATCTACCTTTCATGTGAAGTCCTCAATCACATCTTCAAAGCTTGAGGGCGACCTCCTGTAGTAGCTATTGCAAACCATCTCAAGTTCAAGTATGAACAGTTTCCTTTTTGGATGGACGTGGGATCTAGATCTATAGGGAACGGCCTAATGACGGAATAGGCAGGAATGTTTCTGCACTCTTAGATTCCAAGAGTTCTCAATAAGATCAGAAAATGTTGCCTCTTTCTGTCTTAGGGAAAGGTTTGTACAGGTGATGTGAGCACGTGTCCTCCCTCATCCGGCCTATTGCAATGCCTGTTACCCGGGATTCTCAGAATGTTTGACTGCCATATTATAGTAATATCAACATTAGAGGGAGTTATTCCAACTGATGCAAGAAATGGTGCATTGAATGAAAGGAAGAAAAGAAAAGATTATTATTTTTTTTTTAAAGAACCCTCACTCGCCAACCTGGTTGGTGACATGCTTCATCATAGGGTCCCCACCCGAGTGGCCGAATGCCGCTCGGGTGTGCTACAACGCCTGATTACAGCAGAGCTGGTTTTTTGATAGTGCAACGTGAGAAGTGGTGAAAAAAACTTTAAAATTGCCTTTATTATTCCCTAAAATTTTATATTGGAGTAATAAGGCAAGATTAAAAACGAGGAGGATGTCCTATCGGGTATAATTTGGCCCGTGACATCCAAAAGGTGTGATAAGTGACAAAACTACGGTCTATATGTTTCAGCCTCTGTGTGCATAATCGCGAGGCTTTCTTCAGGACCAGCAATGACACGAGAGGTATGCACACGCTAAGGTGCACCCGTCCCTGTGTCAAAATAAAATCGCAAACTTACGGTTTTCCCTCTCAGGATTCTCTGAAAAGTAATCAATTGTAATATGGGACATTGGTATGTCCTACTACATAGATCCCGTCGGGGGGCGTTGGCTATTGTCAAACTTTCATCAAGCTCAATCGCCCTCCTTACGCACCTATTCTGTGCCCTGCCCGGCACAGAATAGATGCGTAAGGAAGGTGATTAAAAAACCAACTCCGCTGTAATCAGGCGTTGTAGCACACCCGAGCGGCATTCGGCCACTCGGGTGGGGACCCTATGATGAAGCATGTCACCAACCAGGTTGGTGAGTGAGGGTTCTTTTTTAAAAAAAATATATATATATTTTCTTTTCTTCCTTTCATTCAATGCACCATTTCTTGCATCAGTTGGAATAACTCCCTCTAAAGTTGATATTATTGATTACCCAAGGGGACTGGGAGTAGTTCCATTGTACCCTTTCTCTCTTTGTGTTTGATGCCATATTATAGTACCTTTAAAATGTGGCAGTGAGGGTTGTGTTGGGTTTGACTACGTCTGTCAGGCAAATTAACTGGATGTCAATAGAAAAGAAGATTTTACTGAAGACCCTCTTTCTCATGTGCAGAGCAAACTATAAAATCAAGCCCATGCCTGCTTTCCTGTCATTCACGGGGGGCTCCCTAATCCTTATCCAGGCTGTTACAATCAAGTGGAGCTCTACTGTTGAATGCACCACTGGTCAGACGTCCGTGGGCAGATGGCAGATTGTAGGTAGTAGGCTATGGAACAGTCTAACTTGAGCGCTCCCAAACTATTCTTCATTTCTAGCGCCAAGATGCTTTGGTATAGGTGCACGAATAAATATTATAATGAAGATAAGATCCAAGCGAGCCTAGGTGTGTAGTTAGCTGACCTTGTCAGATGTGTGCTTGCAACTACTCCACCGACAGTGTGACCTTGCCTTCCTCACCCAGATTAGCAAGTTCCAGTACATGGAAAAGTGGAGGGTGCTACACCCTTCCCTACCATCGCTCGGCTTGAGAGCTTGAGCGCATTGCTCCCTAAGGTTTGACCTGTCAACACTTGCAATTTTCATTAGAGACCTTAGAGGTCCTGGTAGCTACCAGATAATCCTCCATCAGATCCCAATGTAGGAACAAATGACTGAGGTCTTTTCAGTGGAAATTGCTGAAGAAAATTAAAATGCTTAATTCTCAGACAATGATGTAATGTTTTTTCCACACCACCTGCCTGAGACTGGTGTAGGTGGATAAATGCAGGACAAACCTTGCAAACGTAGGGTCCTACTGTTACTGGCCTGTGAAATTTTTGTCCATGGTCAGTGAGACCATCAGGATATCCTGAGGCTCTAGTGTACCTTGCCAGCTCCTGGTCCCTCAACTGGCTGATCCACAAGTCGTTTAGGCTAATGCCATTCTTTGACTTGAATGTCCTGCATTGAAGATTACTTTCTCAGTCCTTGGGATGCATAAGCAAACTTCAAGCCCTTTGTGCCTCAGAGCCATTAATAATGTGTCACACGGAGAGGGTAGGTCATCAAACACACCCTTCCTTTTTTACTGAAAGTGCTTTTGTATTTATACCTGAATCAGGAAATCATTCTTCCAACTTTCTTTCCATGCACAAGTCTACTTATATGAGATGTGTCTGCGTAAATTTGACATGAAGTGTGCACTACACTGATCAGCCTTGAACCAAGGACCTTTGTTAATCACATCAACTTTTGTGACTGTTGTGACCAATTATGATAGCTAAGCGGCTGTCATCTACTATATGGCTAAAGTCATGCACCACCAACTGCTGGACTCTGCACTGGAGTCCAACCTCCATTCAGTGTCGGGCACACTTGAGTAGGGCTAAGGCAGCATTGGTCGCATTCTCCAGTCATGGTGCTCTCAGAGACATGTTCTATGTCATTATGTGCTGAAACAACACTAATGCTTCTGATTGATGCTAAATTTATCCAGCAATGTATATGAAAACTCCTTGTCAAGACCTAGCTGCCTGATAATGCCTTCTTGTATTATCCTCCCCTTGTCACTTTCAGTTGCTATTGAATCTACGTACAGGTTGAAAATGGGAAACAGCCAGGGCGTAAGAGTGGGTTATCTCTATGATGTCTCCGTTATCTGAGTGAATGGAGCTCTACCCCATTTTCACTCCTGACAACCCTTCTGCTGTTAGTCAAAAAGCACCTGGTGATCAACTTCTGGTGCCACTACTTGTATGCAAAGCTCTGTATGTAACCCATGAAAAAGTTGTTTCTTGTTCTGCTAATACATTGTAGAGATACCCTCAGACTGGCAATTGTAAGAGTAGCTCAGTTACTGTAAAGATAACTTTATCCATCTGAAAGTTTCGGCCATGTCATGGTCAGGTCTTGAGCCATTATGAATATTTTTTCAACACATTCAGTTGATGTTTCATGATAACTGTCAAACGAACTTGCTAAACAAGCATACCCTAACACCAAGCTTTCAAATATGTTTGTTTCTTTTGTGGTAGTATATTAAATGACTGCAACTTTGACTAAGATTTCCCATTTGTGCTCTCCTTTACAGAGACCAGTTGGTTTTTCCCACAGAAGTTCATTCAATATGCCTCCTGGCAAAATGAAACTAAAACTGCAGAAGCCCTTTCACAGAGAGTCCAACTTGCAGGCTTATTCAGCTCCACAAGGAATGCCCAGTTCTACGGTGAGGGTTAGACTGGAAAAGAATCCTCTCCTTGCCAGCCCTACATTGAAGCCTATTCACCCAATGCCTCTTCAACAGGAACCTCAACAAACTCTCCACAGACAGAGTCCACCACTGCCCACTATTGTATCCACACACTCGTTACATGCACCCTTCTCAGTGGATGAAAGGGTTCCTGACCCAAATATCCAAGCAAATTTTGTGGAAACAGTGTCCCAAAGCTCCGCTAGGCTCTCACCAATGGTTGTTAGTACACCTGTGATGTCTTCAAGAGAAACGGGTGATAACTTACAGGTACTAACATTTATCTTGATGGTTTTTCTAAATATGATGTATATTAGATCATGTTGAGTACTTTTAACAATAAAGCATTTTGATCTTTTTCAATAAAGCAGGCCACCCCAGAAGCCAATTTTAGAGATACCGGACCAGTGCTCACTAACTATATTCCTCCCCTGGAAAGTGTGACCATCAGTCAAGAGCTACCTTCCTCTTCTG
Source organism: Calotriton arnoldi (assembly GCA_963921515.1). Taxonomy (NCBI): domain Eukaryota; kingdom Metazoa; phylum Chordata; class Amphibia; order Caudata; family Salamandridae; genus Calotriton; species Calotriton arnoldi. The sequence continues at coordinate 118,929 of CAWUFW010011266.1, forward strand.
AATCTGTCAATCCTTCCTTAGGTGAGTTGGAGCAAGCACATAGTTTGCAAATTTTCAGTGGAAGACAGATATTTTTCTCAAGGTCTGATGTAAAAATATACATGTTCACACATTCTAATTGTGCCTTAAATATTAAGTGAAAATTCTTCATAAGTGGTAGAGGAAGACGGCCAGGGCATATAGGGAGATGTTTAAGGGATGTAGATGATCTTGAGGAATACTTGTTTTTTACTCTACTGAATTTTCTTAATCCATAATTGTTTATCCTAAATAAAAGTTGATTGTACTTGTTAACCCAAGGTAGAGTCATAATTCAAAGTAACAATATTTATATATGTTTTGCATTTACACTGACCTCTGTACTTTGCATTTCCCCTTTCTTGCTACTGCTCAGATATCCCACCCTCCATTTGCGCTGTCATAATCCAATTAGATAGCTAAGTGGGTTAATGTGCCTCACTGTATTTATTGGGTTAATGTGACCATGTTTATTTGCCCTTGTATTTAGTGTTTTTGCATAGCACTCCTGCTACTTTACAGTTACACCTGTGTGCTTCAGAATATAGGGGCATAGGATGGCTCTGGATAGGATGTGTGGGAAGAGGTTCAGATGATCCCATCAGCTATGCTACTATTCCAATGATGCCCGTTTAAAGAGAGCATTGAAGTAGCCTACGTCTGTAGGCATCCATAAACGGGAGTTTTCCATTCACTAGAGAGACACAGAAACTTCTCTTACCATCTTATGTGGAAGGCAAAGCAGTTCCAGAATGTGACTTTCTGGATGGCCAATGAAGTGCTGGTTCTTTTAGACCTCTGTTAGTAGGTAGAGCAGGAGAGGATCTTCTAGAGGTCTTCTGAGGCTCTTTCAAATAGAGACTTTTGGGCAATGCAAAAAATTCCAAAAGTTGAAAATGTTCGGTTTTAGGAGCAAGTCCAAGGCCTGCAGTGCTGGGGTAATGGGTGATGGAGCAAGGTGATTTTTCAGGATTTCTTTCCCCTTTGAGTTTCGCTTGGAGCAATGTTTAGATGGTATTACAACATTTAAATCATGATGATGTCACTGCTTAAACCAGAACCATCTGATGTTCAGGATCGCTAAGGAAAGGATACTCATTGATTGAAGACACTCTTGGTGACAATAATGACATTAGAGGTACTGGATAGGTCACAAACATCACCCCTTTGTCGCTGGACACTAGCCACAAGGAAGGGAGGCTGGTTGAGTTAGTTGTGTGTTAGAGAAAGATCCAATTCTTAAATTCATCGAGGGACGTTTTTACTGGTGTAGCCATTATTCATTTTAGTCTGACCAAGTTCAGGCTTGCTGCCAGGCTTGAGTTCCACCAGAAGCTTCAGATGAAACTCGAAGTCCAACATACATGTATGCTAAGCTGTAATATTTGATGACTTGAGTCATTATTATGGAACAAGGTTGGTGGTGGTGTAGGTTTTCTTGTTAAACCACATGAAATTGTGTCAGTGCCTGGAGTCGTTGGACATTCCTTCAGGCTGACCTGTCTGAAATCTGGGTGATGCTATTTAGAATCCGATTTGTTCTACACTATGATAAAAACACATGGAGTGAGCAGGTGTCTGCAGAAAAATGCCTCCAGAAGAGAGAAAAAACACTATGGCAGAAAAAACATCTGGATGCAGGTAACAAGTGAGTAGTTTTCCAAGACGTTTTGCTGTCCAGGAGCAAGACCAATGAGAAGATTGCAGGAAAAGGTTCAAGGAAAGCAGACACAAACAGTACTGGCCAAGCAAAATAGGACTAAAGGTACTAAAAGGCGGGGACAGAAAAAGAGACAAAAAATAGCGCAGAAGGGGATGATGAACTTGCAGACAAATAGGTCTTTGACTGCGTTGCAACACAGGCAACAGAATCTCCTGGCCTCCTTTTATATTGTAGAAGGAAATCAGAAAAGGAATTGTGTCACAGGAAATGCAGTACCCATCTTAAACTGGACTCATAACTTAGGGTTCATATTGGCAGCCATCTTGAATTGGGCTAGAATGAAAGAAGTAAAATGTGTTGTAGATCTAAGTGAGGGCTTTCACACATGTGCTCCAGATCTGTTTTGTCTTAACTGCAAAGCCACCAGACCACTGACTTCCGCCACAGGCTAACATGATGAGAAGCAGGCAACAACAAAAAGGTCAGAATTGGTGCCCTGCAACTGACAGAACACAATGGCTTCAACATGCCACTTGGTCTCTGTCTCGCTCTTGAACTCCTGAAGAGCTGATTCTGAGTCTGATCCAATGCAACCTGTGATTGGGCCAGTGGTAGACTCCTCTCTGTACCCCCACCCAGAGCTGACATTGGTGGCCGATGTATCACTACTGGGCAGTGGAGGCCTTTTGGGAGAGGTGAAGATCAGAGGACTTCACATAAGTTTGTTGGTGTTGTGGGTGATCTGCTTGGCAATGAAGGCCGTCCCACCATCGATCAAAGGGTGATTAGTACAGGTTATCATCATCAATATACTTTATTCGGTTTTACAAATAAAATCATAAAAGACATAAAATATCATAAATGTTTACATACAAATTGTCACAGTCAAAGTCATCCATATTTTAACACTCCCGATAGAAAACGTACAAGACAAAAGCAAACAAATGGGGAATTTAAAAGCTGTAGAAACAATAAAGCGGGCCTGACTTGGGAAAAATTCATTGACTTTAAAATTGGAAATAGAAACTTATGCCGCAGATTATTATATTTTGGACAGAACATAGTGGCATGTAAAGTATCATTAATCATTGTATTATCACAATTACAACGGGATAGGTCCAGATATGAGAAACAACTGTGATTAGAAGGGATAAGGCGAGGAAATAGGTTCAACCTGAAATAGGTCAACAGACGACGTTGATGGCGTGTTATGTTCCAGGTTAGATATGGTTCTATGTTACTGACAGTTTGTACTGAAATTGCATGCCGCATAGACTATTTTGTTAATGCTAAATCCCCACGCTCTGACGCCCACTTTTTCCTAAGAGATAACACTGCCTTTTTTCCCACAGAACGTGTTAACACAGAGGGATTATCAAACAGATCGGACCTCCTCAAGGCCCGCAGGTTACCGGCCACATACGCCAGCCACGGGATCAGGAAGGGTTTCTCCAAATTTAAACAGTCTTGCAGAATTAATCTGCTAAAACTAAGTTCCTCCTTTAACCAAATCAGGTTCCCAAGCTTTAAAGGGCCAAGGCGTAGCTGGTCGGTGAGGAAGTCTATACCTAGTTCCTTGTGGACAATTTCAGAGGGTATACTTTGGGGGACCCCTAATAGACTTCTCAAAAATGTATTTTCGGCTATTTGAAGAGCGGTAACCCGACCATAACCCCAGATTCTGCTACTGTAGTTCACTAAGCCCTGTAAATTTCCAAGACCGATTTGATGTGAGTTTGTTTGAGTTGACCGGAGAAATCGTTGATACTAAATGCCACTCTATTAAAGGCCAAAACATTCTGGGATACAAGTGATTAGTACAGGTAAGCACAGACAACACCACCATCATGTGGTACTACAACAAGCAGGGCAGAGTGGGGTATTGGGACTTGTGCCAGGAGGCTCTGTGCCTCTGGATGTGGCTGACTCCCCAAGTCATTTCTCTGATCGTGATCCACTGAGTGGAATCTGTAAACACCAGGAGAGATGAACTATGCTGCCGACACCTAGCAGATCACGAATAGCAACTACACCCGTAGACAGCGCAATGTGTTTTCCAACAATGGGGAAAACTGCATAGACTGCGCAATATCAATGTTTTTGCATGCTAGAGTTCAAGAAATCCCTCACTCTCTCTAAAACACATTCTGACTAGAGTGGAGCGTCGGACTCCTGTATACCTTTCTGCCTCTACGCCTCCTTGCTTGAGTTCTGAAGAAGATCAAACTCGCCCAGGCCCAAGTTATCCTACTGGCTCCAAATTGGGCCAAGAGGGTGTGGTATCCACAACTCCGGGGCATGAGCATCTATCTTCCAATTAGGCTGCCGCTTGGGGAGGACCTACTGTTGCAGCAACAGCTCAGAGTCCTGCACCCAGGCCTCCACAATCTGAACTTCCATGCGTGGAGATTGAGCAGCATCAGCTAATTACCTTGGATCTCCTTCCCAAAGTCACTGATGTTATTCTGGCAGCCAGGTTCCCATCTACAAAATCAGTGTACGCCAGGTGCTCTAACAAGTTTGTGGCTTAGTGTAGCACCCGCTAGATTGATCCACTACCAGATAAGCTGTCTGAGGTGTTGTTGTTTGTTTTATTGTTGGCCCAGCAAGGACTTGTGTTTCACACCGTTAAAGGTTATTTTTCTGCCTTTTCAGCTTTTTTAAGGTTGCTGGATCAGCCTTCTTTATGTAAATCACCTGTTGTGTTGAGATATCTTATAGGTTAACAACATATGTTTCCACCAAAGCCCTTTGTGATGTCACAGTGGGACTTGAATTTGGTTCTCACTTTGCTAATGTGCACCCCATTTGAGCCAGTGCACAGTTGTCAACTATATGTTTGGACCCTAACATGGTCATTCTGGCTGTGGTAACGTCAGCTTGTCGCACTCGTGAGCTCCCGGCACTCGTGGTCCTGCCACCTCACACTACATTTTTCCAGCCAAACTGGTGTTGATAACGCCAGCTTCATTTCTGCCAAAAGTGGTAACACCTTCCATGTCAGGCATGCTATCACTCTTCCAGAAGGCTGTGCTCCGCCTCATCCATTGTTTGGACTATAAGAGAGCCTTCAGTTTCTACATTGATCATACCTGAGACCATCTGGTGGACAGTCAACAACTTTGGGCAGTGTGCAGATCTCTAGTTTATGAACTTTTTAGGTGGAAAAGAGTGCATTCCACGGAACGGGCATCAGTGCACTCGTTCACAAAGCACTATTGCCTTGACAGTCAGGTCTGTCTAGAAGGGCTTTTTAGCTGTTCAGTCTTGCAGGAATTTTTGGTCTGAGCCATTCCACAGACCCACCACCTTGGAAGGTATTGCTTTGGTGTCTGTTCACAAGGTGAGGAATCAGCAGTTAGAAGTATTCATCAGAAGAACAAGTTGCTTACCTTCGGTAAAGCTCTTTCTGGTGAACACTCTATCTAACCACAGATTGCTCACCGACCCTCCAGTCTCCCCTTTCTTTGAAATGGACACTTTTCCATCTAAAAATATCCCAAACTATAGATCTGCATACTAGTCAAAGCAATTTTCTGATGGGCTCTGCATCCGAGGACGCAGACAAGCCTTTGAAAGCAACTGACTTCAGCACGCCTGGGTGGCGTAATATGAGGCCCACAATATACTGTGCCACCCAACGCCATCTACCGGCATGCAAGAGTCCTGCTTTTGAGATTCAGGATCCAGTCTGATCCCTGAGGGACTATTCACAAGATGAGAAATATGGGGTTAGAGTATCCACCAGAAACTGCATTTCAGGAGGTTAGTTACTTGTTCTTTAGTGCGCATGGTGTGTTTTTGACCTAGTTTTTGCGTTGCCTAATTATTTGGTATTCACTTTCTGGCATTTCAAGATTTAATTTCCATGATAATAATCATAACTTTTGTAATAATTTTTATTGTGGTATTTTGTTTCTAATATTATAGCTTTAGGCTTTACAATTTAAGTATTATCAATATACAATTTATATCTTATCAATCTTTTTATTGGATTTTGCAGACAGTTACAAAGTAGACAATCAAAACATTTCAAAAAGCCACAGCCAGTATTTCGATAATAGTAACGGAAACCATCTACCCTTGAATCCAAGCTCGCCCCGTCCTGCATCTACTTCCATGTAACACAGGCATTTACTTCGATGTAACACTTTTTCTCCCTTTAATTAGTGCTTTCACAGAATGTGTTAAAAACCATATAGTTATGTCATTTTCCATGTGACTTAAGTTAAAAATGTTTAGGGCCTAATTTAATTTAGTGCACAGGGTGTTCCATATCAAACACAGTACCCTGTCCACCAAACCCTAGTTCCACCAGCCTTGTTTGGAGACGTCAAGTGTTACCTTTTACGTCGACAGAGCCCCCGTTGGCTCAGTCGACAGAAAACATCCGCAGACAGAGTAGGGGCTGCCTGAGGAAGGACATTTCACCATTCACCCTATTTAGAGTGCATACTGTAATGTCTTTTTCCCCTGTCCAGTATCGCTGGAAAAAACCTGGTGGTTTGGAAAATAAAATAAATAATGGCCCCCCACCTTAGGAGAAATCTACCAGGGGTCTTTAGTTTCTTTTTTGTTATTTTTCAGAACGAAACTTCTGCTTTGGCTGAAAGCCACCATACATCAAACCTTTTGTAGATTGAAAGGAACTGCTGTTATGGTGGTTCCTTTCAGTTTACAGAGATGACCACTGTGCCAACGGTCATCTCTAAATTTGGCAAACAGTAATCTTTGAGAGTGGGTGGCAGACAGACAGAGTACAGTCTGTCAAACTGTGAATCGGGCCCTTTGACTTTTTCGGGGAAGACCTTGACTCTTTTCATATGATCTAATGAAGTTTGCCAAACATCACACATTTCCTTAAATCATCATGAAGAGAGAGGATCTTTTCAATGTACAGAATGTTCCACAATCAATTGCTTTCAATGTAATGCAGTAGGTGATGCACCACTACTCCACCTATTGCTAGTATTTGTTTTGCTGACTTAACAAGTTGCCATAACAGTGTGCAGTCATTGTGTTAACTTCTGATTAGTGCCCAGAAAGCACCTCCCGCAGTTCTTCAAGTATTGAATTTTGTAAAATGTAATTAATTAAACCCAAACCTCCTTCCAGAAGATTGTTACCTTTTTTTACTGTGCCTCTAACTTTGAACTTCTTAGCCCTGCATGCTACATCTCATCCAGCACACCCGGAGTATTCTTTTGAATTTGACGTAGGTATATTCCAGCCTACATACTTTTCTAGTGGACTCCTTGCTAAGTATCCCCCAATCTATTCCATTTTCTTCTGGCACAAAGTTCACCAGCATTTTAACCCATGTGTGGGACTAGTTTGTTTTCTGAGTACATCTATATTTCATACTTCTTATATTTTTTGTCTGAGATGTGGGCAGGCAGAGATTTTGCATTAACACCACATCTGTGTACCTGGAGATATATATGTTGCCAAAGCGACAATACAGAGCAGAAAATACATGCTTACCTTTCAGTCTCCTCCATATAAATTTAGTAACCCACATCTGCCGCCTATCAAAAATTTCCTTAGCAATAGCTACTGTGGTATGACTTAAAATATGTAAAGTAATCTTGATAGCATATTTATTTTCCTAAGGTCTGCTCTGCCTAAACCATGACATGACAGGACGTGATTATCTATTGTAATCTGCTTGTATGTCTGTTAGTTATTAGGTAGTAGGGGGCATTAGTACTAGCAAGCAAGGTTTGGACAGGAATCCGAGAAATGGTCAATATCTAAAACGTTTTCATGTTCATTTTTAAAACTGTCAGCTGTCTAAAGAATTCAAATTTGGCAAGTAAGGCTGGCATAGATTTGAGCTGCAGCTCTGTGGTTACTAGTATGGGCCCGATTGAGTTAGGCAGAGCAGTATCCCCAAGTAGGATACCACTATGCCTGATCATGAAAGCTTCTGCGTGCAGGAACACCAGGTCTGATTTAACTTGCTGGAAAGGCAGCTAGTAAAATTGATGCCAGTTGGGGTGCTACTGCATGCACTGCTTCAACGTGACCCCGGCCAGGCTCACCTGTGGCACGGGGGAACATGGTAGGCTCCTCCGTGCCTTGCATCAGCATTCTCTGCTCCAGGCTCCCTTCTCGTCGCCTTCCCGATGACCCGCAGTAGTTGCCCCATTCCCGTTTGCCACCTTCTCAAAGCTGGTGGTATAAGGGTGTGGAAAATAGCACATTGTTCCACATGAAATGGGGATGCCATGTGCATATTGACCTGATAAAACTGGGAACACATGTTATTCCCCATTACTGCTGAAATAACTCATAACTGGATGGTGCTGGGGAAGAATTACAGGCTGGAATCATTAATTCCTTCCTACTAATTCCAGCCAAGGTAATTTCCCCCAACACTCCATCCACTGCAATGCTCAGCTCCTAATCCGGCCTCCTGTCCTTGGCAAAGATTATTAGTTTACTGTTACTTTCTCCTAAACTTTATGTCGCATACATTTCTTGGTGCTGGAGATCTTATGCCTCTGTGATCAGCGCCGTGTCCAAGCATAGCCATTCATGCTACTCCAAACTACAGGTTGTATAAAACAGCACATTATTTCCTTCCTGTAATTGGTACTTAGCCAAGTTTCTCAAGTACTTCTCTGGGAACTTCAATAGTGTAAGTTGGTCAAAGACTTATCAGCATCAACAGAAATCAATATAGCTGGATGTTTTTTTGTTTTCTTATTTTCTTCTCCACACCCTTCTGATATTATCATTCGTTTGTCTATCTGTACAAATCTTAGGTGGTCTGAACTCACCAGTTGTGATGAGATGGAGGCCAGAATTGCGTTAAAGATATCCAAGTCTGTATCTATCAGTGCCACGGGTTTCTGTGAGGCATACTGCCTGAAATCTTAGCCAGGTTTTAGAATGATTGTTATTTATGTTTCAATCATTGAGTTTGTTACCAGCCCTATAGTGATTAGTTAATTGTAAACAAATATAGGCTGCGATAACCTAAGTGCAAATGTTGTATAAGCACTCTCCTCCAGGCCATCAGGTCCATGATGTTTTTTAATTTCTGATGGATACTTCTGTCTGCAGATCCCTCATCTTTTGAATGTCCCAGGTTTCAGATTGAATACAGAAACTGTCCAGTAGCTGCCCACGCCAGTGGGGGGGTGCCGGCTCCACACCAGAAGCTAATGCGACGTCACTTGAGCTACAAAACATCCCCACCTGCACCCTGATGTTAGTTCCCTTTTTTCTGCACCATCAATGTAAATCCAGAGCTTCAATCTCCTTAGGGAAATCTCCTCAAAATGTTTTGTCGTTTTTCAAAGCAATTTGTCTTACAGGTGGAGTACAGGGATGAATACTCCTAAGCATTCAGGTTTCAAACCATACAGTGACTGTGAACACACAACATCTACTTGTGGTGCTTGGGATCAGATCACGATGTTAAAGCCTGTGCTTCATGCAGAAGCATGGACCCCAAGGCCATAAAGGAGCAGTAAGCCAAGCTCTTTATGACCCAGGTTTGGGATGATCACCGAGCTACCTGGAAGTCGAGGCCCAGGATTTGATCGCCAAAGTAATCGCCGGAGTCAATCAAGTTATCCCGGGAGCAAGCACAAGAAGAAGTTACTCCATGATTCTGAATGCTGCCCATCTTCAAAGGGTAAATCGCCACATAGTTACACTCCTCCCCAGGACTCTTCTTCGGAGACAAAGCTAGTTGAGCTTCCTTCAGAGGATCTGGCTCCTCCTTCAAACCCGATGGCAGTCCCTGATACACTGACACCTGTGGGGCAGTCACCAAGGCCCCAGTTTGGTCAGCAATACCCCAACTTTTCTGCCCCTGGGAACGGACCCTGCCTCCTTGAACGCCATGTTGAATGTCTTCTTCAGGGCCATGGTCCCCTCTGCAGCTGTTTCAGACCCATGTGTCCTATAGGGTACGCGTTTGGCACAAAGCCCGCGGCCTATGCTCCATTCAGATTTATGCCATTCATTCCGTTGCCTCCCATAACGTTGGTATTAACTCTGATGCCAGCTTCAACTTTGGTGCCACGATTGACAACGGTAACTCTCCATATTCTAGCAGCATCACCCTTAGTGCCAAGTCAGCCCTCCCCACCACTACCGGCACTACAATCCACACTGCTGGCACCGCAACTGACTTCTCCAGAACAGGTCTCTATCCCGGATTATTGCCTCTAATGGAAATGTTGGCTCCGCAACACAGATTCAGAAGAGAGGCAGAGCGTCTCCAGTAAGAGAGATGCTATTTCTTCGGAAATTCCAATCCACTGGAAGAACCAAGTCAGGACACTGATAATGGGGATGGGCAGTCCACCACCATTGACCCAGACTTCATGACACTCAGATACTGAAGTGGCCTCAATACTTCGTGTGAGTGGAAACTCTACTCTTTGATGGGCCTTCTGCTCCTGGAGGTCTCCTCCCACCACACAGGCATGAGAAAGGCTGCCTTAGCCTTTGACCTACAATCACCCTTCAGCAGAGACCAAGGCTCAACCTCTTTACCAAAGTGTTACACCCAGCCGCTGATGGAGCAGAACGTCTGCTACCTTTTTAATGGAGCTCTCACAGAGCCCATCCTTGCAGTATGGGAGAAGCCCACCTGTTCTTCTGTGATCAACAGAGTGGTTACCAGGAGATATGGGCCAGCTCCGGACGGCCCGGCGTTTCTTTCCAGTCATCTGTTGCCAGAGAGCCTTGTTGTTCAAGCCTAATGCTCATCGAAAATATCGCCAAGAACCTTCCTCACTAAACCCTTAGACAGGGAATCCCAGAAACTGGAACAGGTCACAAAGAAGTCCTTTTTGACTGGCAGTATGCCCCTCAAATTCATTAATGTGACCTGCCTGATGGTACAATATAATCACACGCTACAGTACGTGCCACAACCGGTGACCCCAAACTTGCCTGACCACCTTCATCCCCACTTCTCAGAGTTAGTGAGAGATAGACAAGTAGACACAAAACATGTCATCCACTCAGGTTTAGCTACAGCAGATTATGTGGCATGGGCCACGGGTACATCCATATCCTTGCATCGCCATGCATGGCTCAGAAACTCCGGATTTTCACAAGATGTTCATTCTACCCTAATGGATCTCCTGTTTGATGGGTCATGCCTCTTTAGAGCAAAAACAGATATGTCTCTCTACAAATTTAAGGAAGCAAGGCCACTGCGAGTTTGTTTAGCCCATAGACTCTGCAGCAACGTCATCCCCAGTAATACCAGAGATTTGGGGGCTTCTGTAGAGGTTTCTCCTTTTGAGGCTTCTGTAGAGGTTTCTACTTTTGAGGTAGACAGCAAGCTTAAAGCTCCCAAAAACATTCGCAAGCCAACCCTCTGTACTGCTGATATTGAGGGCATGGCAAAGGTAGAGGCTTTCCCTGACCTCTCCTTCCCATCTCTTCCTCATCGTCCTCTCCAGCCACTGCAGGAAGTAGCCCTAGTTCCCTCTTGTAGGAATAAAGAAAGATGGCAACCTTCATCCAATGCTATCCCTAGCACATGTGTTGCTTAAGTTGGAAGTGGGAGACTGAATGTTGTCTTTTGACCTGCAGGACATATATTTTAAAATACCAATTCTGCTGTCAAACAGGAAGTATCTATGTCTCACTGGCAGATAAGCACATTACTACCGTTTTGTCTGACTTCAGCTTCATGTGTTGTCACGAAGGTGATTGGAATGGTTACTGCCTATCTCAGATGCGCAGGGATTCCAGTGTTTCCTTACCGGGATAAGTGACTCCTCAAAGCTGAGTCTTTAGAGGAGGTGTTACAGCATCTGCAAGTCACAGCATCTCTGCTGTTCAACTTGGGCTTTTCCATCAATGAGCCCAAATCTCACCTGGTGTCCTTTCAGCACATTCGGTTTACAGGGGCAGTGCTGGACACTGGATCGAATTGGACATTTTCACCTCCTCAGAGGATACAATATATTCTTGCTATGATTGCAGTGTTTCAGAAGATAGCACAAGTTCCAGTCCTGATGGTCTTTCACATGCTACATCTGCTAGCTTCCTGCATTCTGATGATCACTCACTCACATTGGCACGTGAGGAGCATCCAGTGGTGGTTATGCAAGCAGTGGTCCCAACATAGGAGACATCTATGGTGTTCTGTCAGAATCTCAGGGGAGACTGCAGCTAATTTGACTAATGGAGTGTAGGCAACCTGGTACAAGAGAGGCTATTCCAGCTACCACCAGCAGTGGCTGAAAATGACCATACCTCAGGTGGACCTTTCTGCCACCCACAATGCTCATTGCTCAGTGTTCTGTGCCATTCATTATCCGTTGCAGGGAGACTTGGGAACATGTTTCATTTGAAGTGGAGCTTTCCGCTTCATTACGTGTTTCCCACAAACCCTTGATTCCTCAGGGGCTAAAGATTTGTCTCGACCGGCCCAAGCCATTTTAATTGTCCCAGACTGGCCAAGAAGAATGTGCAATGCAAACTGATGCACCTCTTCCTGTGCCCCCTGCTCCGTCACCCTCACAGGATAGACCTCCTCTCACATTCACAGGGCTAGGTATTGCACCCAATTACAAGAGGCTCTATCTTCATGCCTGGAGATTGAGCAGGGTAACCTGAATGCTTTTTTTCTACCTCATGAAGTGGTGGATATTTTCCTAAGTGCCTGTAGACATTCCACAGAAACAGTATGTTCGAGGCATATGAGCTGTAGATCATATGCTATGCATAGATCACCATCTAGTGTTGGGTCCGGATGTTTGCACTTTGTTTTCCTTCGAAGAAGTCTTTCCAGTCACGAGGTAGGTGACTACTCCTTTCGGTGACAGCGCGCATGGGCATCGACTCCATTGTTAGATTGTTTTTTTCCGCCATCGGGTTCAAATGTGTATTGCTGCGCTCCGGTTCGGCACCGTTTTTCGGTTCCCTTCGACGCGCAATCAACTACCCTTGACGGTATTGTTATCGATTGCGGTTCTCCATTCGTCGCGTATCGTCTCACCTCGAAAAAACTTCGATCGGAAAACTCGTGTCGGGCCTACCCGCGCCGACCGCACTAGCAGGCGATGGAAAGGACTCCCTTTAAGTTATGTCCCGGGTGTCGTGCTAAATTTCCACGCACCGACTTGCACGAAGTGTGCAACCTCTGCCTGTCCCCGGAACTTAACGAGAAAGACTGCGACTCGTGTCGATCGTTTCGATCGAAAAAGACACTTCGTGACCGTCGGGCTCGACGCCACGAGATGCAACACCAGAGCGGCTCCGCACCGGACATCTTCGGTGAAGATTCCGACACAGAACAGCAAACTCAAGGAGCCGAAGAGGAAGAACATTTCTCCGTGTTTGAAGTCGACTCCGGCATGGAAGAAGAGGAGCAAGTTACTCCGGGTCAACGTACCGTGAGTAAAGACACCCCTTTGCCCCCTCAACAACCAAAGACAAAGGCTCCGGTCCCTCTGCCTTCGGGCCAAGGTCGGCACCGACAAAAGGTTTCCGATGCCCCGCCCTCGGGCCCGGCTCCGAAACATAAAGAGAAGCCTTCCGGCTCGGGCTTGAACCGGCCCCGCTCTGGTGCTGAAAAAACACCTTCGGCACCGACACCCAAATCTAAACATGTGTTGGTCGCAATTCCACCGTTGCCGAAGACTCTACCTTCGACACCGAAAGGCTCTGAGCCGAAACCTCCGACGCCGAAAGGCTCGGAGCCGAAACCTTTGACGCCGAAACAAACAACTAAAGATAAAGATACTCTGTCTAAAGAGCCTCAACCCGATGCCCCGCCTTCGGATCCGAAGCAGAAAAAACTTGTGATCAACCCTGATACAGGACATATCCATGCCACTCTTCCAAAAAAACGGAAGATAGACCAGCCAATGGACCAACCAGAGGACTACCACATTCCTCTCAAAAGCAAAAGTGTGGGCACTAACCCTTCTCCACCTTACATTCCACCTCCTTCCCCCACTGATCCCAATTTACTTATTACACCATCAAATTCACCACCACCACCACTTACACCTGACCCACAGGATGATGGGGATGAGGATCAGGGTAGGCCATAGGACATTGACCCTTGGGAGGATTATCATACTGACCCAAGCCCAGATAATGGCCCTGATTTGTACCCGTCTAGACCCTCCCCACCTGATGATAACATTGGGTACATTGAGCTCCTTAACAGGGCTGCTCAATATCACGGGGTGGAGCTCCATAAAGAGCCTTTAGAAGAGGATTTCCTCTTTGAGACACTTAGTTCCTCTCAGAGAGCCACTCATATCTTACCTATGCTAAAAGGTATGTTGAAACACACAGACAAGATATTTAAAGATCCTGTGAGGGCAAGAATAATTACACCTAGAGTGGAGAAAAAATATGAACCTTCACCCACCGACCCTGTTTACATCAGAGGTCAGTTGCCTTTAGACTCTCTTGTGGTTTCCAATGCTCGCAAGAGAGCTAACTCACAAACCACGTGTGAGGCTCCTCCTCCTGATAAGGAGTCTAAGCTTATTGATGCCTCATGCAAAAGAGTGGCTTCACAAGCGACAAATCACTGGCGCATTGCCAACGCTCAAGCTCTGTTGGCTCGTTATCATAGGGCTCATTACAATGAGTTAGAGAAACTCATGCAATTTTTACCAGACAAACACAAAACTAAGGCTAATGACCTTATCCAAGAAGGTAAACTTATCACTAATACCTCAATCAGGTGTGCCCTGGACGCAGCAGATACAGCAGCTCATGCAGTAAACACCAATGTACTCCTACGCAGACATGCTTGGTTGAGAATCTCAGGATTCAAGCCTGAGGTGCAAACCTCCATCCTCAACCAACCATTCGACAAAGAACATCTCTTTGGCCCAGCGGTTGATACCTCGCTGGAGAAGATGAAAAAAGACAGAGAGGTCGCAAAGTCCATGGGTGCCTTGCAATTGCTTGCCACTAGGTGTTCCTTTTGCCGCTCCTTTTATAGGGGTGGTTCCAAGAATATATCCACCGAAAACCCCTCCTCATCTTACAAAGGTAACAACCAATCCCCCTCTTCAAGAGGTTATTTTAGAGGTGGTTTCAGAGGAAACAATGGGAAGAGGCAGAGGCAACTCCACACGCACTTCCCCTGCAAACAAACAGTGACTTCCTTCCGTTACCCCTGATCATTCCACTCCTGTCGGTGGACGTCTCTCTCAATTCTGACATGTCTGGAATTCAATCACCTCAGACAAGTGGGTACTACAAATTATCCAATATGGTTACTGCCTGGAGCTTACACACACTCCCCCAGATATTCTTCCAAGATCACATGCAATGTCACCAGAATATCTTACCCTTCTAAAGCAAGAGGTTCTCTCTCTCTTGTAAAAACATGCTATAGAACCAGTCCCAATACAATATCAGGGAACTGGGGTGTACTCTCTGTACTTTTTAATTCCCCAAAAAGACGGCTCTCAGGCCCATACTAGACCTCAGAGAACTAAATCTATACATTCAGTCGGACCACTTTCACATGATCACACTCCAACAAGTGCTCCCACTCCTTCAGCAAGGCGACTTTCTGTCCACTCTGGACTTAAAGGACGCCTATTTCCATATTCCCATTCACCCTGCTCACCGGACATACCTCAGGTTTCTGGTAGACGGCCAACATTATCAATTCAAGGTCCTCCCATTTGGAATAACTACCGCACCCAGGGTTTTCACCAAATGCCTGGCAGTAGTCGCGGCTCATCTAAGGAGACAGCACATTCATGTGTTCCCTTGTATTGTATTGTATATTATTCTTATATAGTGCATGCTGTCACCCTGCGGGTATCCTGGCGCTGTTGCTTATCAGATAATCTTATCGGCCAACGGGCCTTATTAACAGGAGGTAGCAGTGCTCTCGTTCCTGGGGAATAGCCATGTTTTCAGGCTTTTTCTGAAACATAACAAGGTGTCTGCCTGTCTGATCCTCAGGGGGAGGTCATTCCAAAGGCGGGAGGCTACAGTGCCGAAAGCCCTACTGCCCATTCTCGTTTTTTTTAAACCTGGTAGTTGTAACCAGATTGGCACTGGAGGATCGAAGGGGTCTTGCAGGCTTATACCATGTAAATCTGTCTTGCATGGAGAGAGGGCCCGTACCATGTACCGCTCTATACACAATGCACAGAGATTTAAAACTGACTCTTTCCTTAACAGGTAGCCAGTGTAGATCTCTCAGGGCCAAAGTAGCAGAGGATCTACGCTGCCTTTTTAGTGCCAGCTTTGCTGCCATGGACTGGACTCTCTGCAACCCCTGCAGGATATATTGCGGGGCTCCCAAATATAGGGAATTGCAGTAGTCCAGTCTGCTCAGAATTATACTCCTTACTACAAGGGATCTAGTCTCGTCTGGTAGTAAGGGAAGGATCTTCCGGAGTGCTTTTAATAGAGCAAAGCCCGTGCTTATTGTTTTATTGGCCTGTGATACCATTTGGAGATTTTCATCTATCAGGACACCCAGGTTACGAACGGTCATAACTGGAGACAATGGCTAGACGACTGGCTCATAAAAGCCAGCTCGCAGCAAAGCTGCCTACGCCACACTCAAAAGACAGTCCAACTGCTTCACGACCTTGGATTTACTGTAAACCTCACCAAGTCTCATCTCCAACCACCCAATACACAACTGTATCTAGGAGCCACAATAGACACTCAAAAAGCTCTAGCGTGTCCTAACCCAGTCAGAATCCGCAACATGCAGACTCTAATCTCTCAGTTTCAGTTACAACACTCATTAACAGCTCGAGTGTTCATGCAATTGATAGGAATGATGGCTTCTTGCATTTTAATCGTTCCTTATGCAAGACTCCAAATGCGTCCCCTCCAGGAATGCTTAGCACATCAGTGGAACCAGGCTCAAGGTCAGTTATCAGATCTAGTGTTGGTAGATGGCCGCACCCATCGCTCTCTGCAGTGGTGGAATACAAAAAACCTTTCCAGGGGGCGGCCATTCGTCGACCCGGTTCCACAAATAGTGCTAACAGCAGATGCTTCGCTCACTGGTTGGGGAGCTCATCTACAAAAACATACCATTCAAGGCATGTGAACTCTTCAACAAAAGCAACTCCACATAAACCATCTAGAACTGCTAGCAATTTTTTTAGCGTTGAAAGCTTTTCAACTTCATCTAGGAGGCAAAGCTGTCCTAATTCGCACAGACAACATGACAGCAATGTACTACATACAAGAACCGGGGGGGACACACTCTCCCCAGCTCTCAGTTAGCCCAGAGCATCTGGAGATTGGCCATACCTTACAAAATATATCTCCTTGCGGAACACCTTCCAGGAGTAAACAACCACATTACAGATCTGCTCAGTCGTCAACGAAACAGATCCACGAATGGGAACTCCACCCTCAAGTTCTCCTCCCGTTCTTTCAAATGTGGGGCTTCCCAGACATAGATCTGTTCGCCACCCACTTAAACGCAAAATGCCCAAACTTCGCATCCAGGGATCCACACCCATTGTACAAAGGCAATGCACTATGGATGAATTGGTCAGGGATATTTGCTTACCCTTTTCCGCCTCTCCCACTCATTCCATTAGTGGTTCGGAAGCTCAAACAGCACTCTCTGACACTAATCCTAGTTGCTCCCACATGGGCCCGTCAACCCTGGTTCACAACCCTCTTGGAGTTGTCAGTAGTTCCCCCACCAAAAGCTCCATCTCACTCCCAATCTCCTCATTCAGAACCATGGAGGGATAAGGCATGCAGATCCCAGTCATCTCAACCTTGCGATCTAGCACCTGAAATCTTAGAGTTTGGCTACCTCAATCTTCCCCCAGATTGCATAAATATCATCAAAGAGGCTAGACATCGTACCACAAGGGCATGCTGTGCAGCTAAATGGAAGCAGTTTGTGATTTACTGTAATAACGATCAAGTCAATCCTCTCGACGCTTCAATCCAAAACATCATTTGTTATCTATTACAGCTACAGCGTTCCAATTTAGCGTATGCATCCATACGCTTACATCTTGCTGTGATAACTGCATATCTGCAGCACAAACAACATTCGTCTCTTTTTAGGGTGCCTGCTATTAAGGCTTTCATGGAAGGACTCAAAAGAGTCTTTCCCTCCAGACTTCCACTTGCCCCAGTGTGGAATCTCAACATCATTCTTACAAGACTCATGGGTCCGCCTTTTGAACCATTGCATAGATGTGAACTGCAATTTCTCACTTGGAAGGTAGCTTTCCTCATAGCTATCACATCTCTAAGAAGAGTGGGTGAGCTTCAGGCACTAACAGTAGAAGAACCATTTTTACAAATACATCAAAACAAAGTGGTTCTTAGGACTAACCCCAAATTTCTACCTAAAGTCATTTCTGCTTTTCATATCAACCAATCTGTTGAGTTGCCTGTGTTCTTCCCTCAACCAGATTCTATGGCAGAATGTGCTCTTCACACCTTAGATGTAAAAAGAGCGTTGCTATATTACATTGAAAGAACAAAATCTTTTAGAAAGACTAAGCAACTTTTTGTTGCTTTTGCTCCACCACATAAAGGCAATCCAATATTAAAATCGGGTATTGCAAGGTGGATAGTTAAATGCATTCAAATATGCTATGCAAAAGCAAAACAAACGTTAACAGTTCCCCCTAGAGCACATTCTACACGCAAATTAGGGGCTTCTATGGTATTCTTAGGAAATATACCCATAGATGACATATGCAAAGCTGCAACATGGTCTACACCTCACACATTCACAAAACACTATTGTGTAGATGTGTTAGCAAGACGACAAGCTAGAGTGGGCCAGGCAGTTTTACGTACACTATTTCAGACCACTGCAACAGATACAGGTTAGCCACCGCTTTGGGAGAGAACTGCTATATAGTCTATGCATAGCATATGATCTACAGCTCATATGCCTCGAACGGAAAATGCTACTTACCCAGTATGCATCTGTTCTTGGCATATAGAGCTGTAGAGTCATATGCGTCCACCCACCTCCCCGGGTACCTATACCTGTTGCAGTAACATCTTACTTAGATACATGCATTCATGGACATCTCCATTTTACTACTCTTACTAATTCCATTATCACCCTCGACGGGAAAATAATCTAACAATGGAGTCGATGCCCATGCACACTATCACCGAAAGGAGTAGTCACCTACCTTGTGACTGGAAAGACTTCTTCGAAGGAAAACAAAGTGCAAACATCCGGACCCAACACTAGATGGCGATCTATGCATAGCATATGACTCTACAGCTCTATATGCCAAGAACAGATGCATACTGGGTAAGTAGCATTTTCCTTTCTGGGAGATGGAGCAGGTTTGTCAAATGATGTGCAGACAATTATATAAATCCTCTTAAGGCCCATTTATCAGACATCTTATGCGTTGCCCTGTCAGACCAACAAGGGTGTGCAGGTGGCACATCAAGAGGCTCCTTATCTGCTTTGTCGGTCTTTTTCTGTCTTCCGGACCTAACGTCCCTCTTCAAATCACCAATAGTTATGAGGTTTCTGAAGGGCCTCACTAACTTGTTCCTGCCTACCCCTTTCATAATGGCACAGTAGGATCGTAATCTGGTACTTACTTTTTTAATGTGTTCCCAATTCCAACCCTTGCACAGTTGCCAGTGGCATCG
Organism: Calotriton arnoldi; assembly: GCA_963921515.1. Taxonomy (NCBI): domain Eukaryota; kingdom Metazoa; phylum Chordata; class Amphibia; order Caudata; family Salamandridae; genus Calotriton; species Calotriton arnoldi. Next base: position 138,214 of record CAWUFW010011266.1, read on the forward strand.
GCTTACTCTTAAGGCTATTTGTCTTGTAGTTATTACGCCAGCGACGCATGTCCGTGAGTTGCAAGCACTAAGAGGCAAGCCCCCCTTCACTACTCTCTTCCTCGACAAGCTGGTTCTTAGAACCAGGGCAGCTTTCATGCCCAAAGTGGTTGCTTCCTTTCATATGGCACAGGCTATCACCGTAACCACATTCTTTCCTCCTCCTCATTCTATTAAAGAGGAACATAGGCTGGATCCCAAGAGAGCGGTCAGTTTTTATATTGACCATACCAAAGCCTTTCGAATTGACAACCAGCTTTTAATAGGCTACACTGGCAAGATGAAGGACAAAGCCACCCAGAAGGGGACGGTGTCAAAGTGGATAATTTTATGCAATAAGATATGCTACTCATTGGCTCAAAAAGAACCCCCACAGGGCACGAGGGATCACTCCGCCAGATAGAAGTCTTTTACTTCAGCACTGGCAAGGGAAGTTCCCATTGCAGAGATCTACAATGCGGTAACCTAGGCTTCCCTCCGCACCTTGGCAAAGCATTACTATTTGGACCCAGAGTTGCGGAGGGAAGGTCACTTCACCTGCTCTGCCCTTCAGGATTTCTTAGTTTGACCAGCCATTCAACCCACCTCCTCATTTGGTACTGCTTGGGGAATCTATTTGAAAGGGGAGTAATCTGCAGGTAAAAGTATTCATCAGACGAAAACATTACTTACCTTCTGTAACGATCTTTCTGGTGGGTGCTCTATCTACCTGCAGATTCCTCACCAACCCCGCCTTCCTCCCCATTTTCATGGCTGGTTACTAAGTCGACTATCTTAATAAGGTTCCCTTTCTGGAGATAGTATTGCACCTTGTACAGCTGATGTCGTCTCATCACGTTCACCTCAAATATGTGTAAAAAATGGATGGGCCTGATGTTGGGGCGCTGGTGGGGGCATTTTATGGCTCCAGTAACGTCACAATGGAGTTGCTTTCAGTGTCGAAGTGGAGTCAGCCCCCCAGTACCTGTGAGGAGAACTATTGAAAAGTTTCCGGGTTCAGTCTGACACCTGGGGTATTCTAAAGTTGAGGAATCTGCAGGTAGCTAGAGATCCACCGAAAAGCTTGCTACCGAAGGTAAGTAACTTTTTCATTTAGTTAATGGTTTACCTCAACTCCTCACTAGTTGTAGGCCATCCCAGTATATCGTATTGAGACTTAGAACAAATTGACAATTCATTGTGGCTCAAGTTGTCATCCTTCTGAACACAGTTTGTCGTTCCTGCCTTATTTAGGTTCTAGTACAACTCTACCAAGGGTTTCAGTTTTTAACTCCCTGCTCCATAAGTTTGCTCCTGATAATTAAAGTTATTTCCTGCTCACCGATTATCAGTTGCTGTTTGACTTTAGTCTCTAAGCCAGGGCTGTTTGCTTTGTTCCTCAGCACTTTCATGGCCACAGTTGTTAATTGCCCTATTTTCCTTTGTACCTTTCAGTGTTATACGTATGCCTAATAATTTATGTTGATGTTTCAGAACCACATGCTACCCCTCTAATTCTTCCATTAATTCTTCTTCAGTATACGCATATAATGCATCCATATTGTCTCTTCATAGGTTAATCAACAAGCCAATCTATCTTTTCCCAGACTTCTTCTTTAAGAACATCTTAAATTTTAATTACATCCCCCTTCCCATATTTCCCTTCTGGATCTCCAGAATTAAGTTAGTCGCTTACTGGGTTATGCGTAGTGCTAAGCCTGATGACTGACCCATTTTTTGCAAGCCAAGAGCAATTTTCTAGTCTGTAGATTAATGATAAAATCAAGAAAGATGAAGAAGAGTTCGAGTCCTACGAGGAAAAAGTCACAGTTGCAAAATAGCCTGATTCTACCGCTCTGCGCTCAGATCAGCGACTGGGACCAAATCTTTCTTCCAGTATGATAAGAATCAGTTTTTAAGCCTTGAATATCGTAAACATATTGGTCAAATTAAATCAAATAAATATTTGTAAGCACCAAAGACCTGCAGTTAAGGGTACCCCTAGATGTACATAGGTTTTATTTAAGAAAATGAATTTCCTCCTACTCAAACTCCAGCCTTCAGGGATCAAACAAAAAAACAATCCTTCTTTTAGAGTGTTCTGAAGTATTGAACTCCTTTTTCGAAATCTTCAAAAGAGAGCTGAAATGTTTTTTGGTACAGTGTCACTTAAATCTTTGGTATGTTTTTCTTTAGCGCCGAGCTACCACTTCAGGGGGTGATTCCTGCGCTATATAAGTTATATCTGAAAGAGACACGTTAGTGACAGATTCCTTACCTTAGAATATCCCCAGGCGTCAGGCTGGATCCGGAAAGTTTTGCGTAGCAGTACCCCTGCGCGTCGGAAGGCGGCGTCGTGCGGCTCCGCGTCCGTCGTCGGCGTCGTGATCGCCGGGATGACGTCGCGGCCAGTACTTAGACGCCGCCCATGCGCGCTGGCGTTAGTTCTTTCTTTTTCCGCGCCAGCAAGCGCAGATCCGGATTGAGCAGTGCCCCAGTCATTTTTTGACTGAGTATTTTTGGAGACTTTTTGTCCAAGTTTTTCGAGTCGTTTCGACTCCAAGGTGTCAGTAGGGATGCCCGGCTTCAAGCCATGCGAGATCTGTAATCGCATGATGTCGATTACGGATCCGCACCGAGAGTGTCTCTTCTGCCTGGGGCGCGGCCACGACCCCCAGTCGTGCCTCGAGTGTCGGTCCCTCGCCCCGAAGGCTTTGCGAGAGCGGTCTCGAAAGCTTCTCGAGGCCCGGCACTTGGCTCCGCGCCGCTCGAGGTCCTGGTCCCGGGAGAGGTCGAGGGGCCGGTCGCGGAGCCGTCGTCATTCGTCGGGGTCGAAGTCTTTGTCCTCAGGTAAGGCGAAGCACAAGAGGTCTAAGAAGCGTCGCTCTAAGACCTCCCCTCGCCGGTCTCACGACCCGGCCGAGGGTCCAGATGGTACCGCCCCCGCGGCTCCGGGGGTACCCGCGCAGCCGACGCCGGCCTACCCGCCTGTTCCGGGTCCGACGTCGACTCCGGCCGAGATACAGGACTTCCTGTCAGCCATGGCTCACGTCTTCGGGCCTAGGGGTTACCCCGGTGCGCCTTCGGGCCCCGCGGGCCCCAGTGGGAGTCCTCCCTCGGCACCACCGGCGGCTCCGGCCCCGGTGTCTCCGGCGGCTCCGGCTCCAGGCCTGGATCCCGGTCGACGCCGGTTGACCTAACCACACCTCCACCGGCGCCGACCTCACCGGTACCGTTCACGGCACCGTCCGAGGCCCCGGGCGGCGCCGTCCCCAGGTTCTCCCCGGCACCGGAGCCGGATCGACGTCGCTCGACGCCGATTCCGACGCCGATGGGACCTTTTTTCCCTCATGTCCCTCCTCCATACTTTTCACCTGTTTTGGAGGACGAGGAGGGCTGGGAGGGGTCGGAAGACCCTCTCACAGCTCAATGTGAGCCTTATCAGGACTGGGCTGAGGAACTGGGTGATGCCAGTGGTCTGGACACCTCTCCTGACCTTGGCTTGCTGTCTCCTCCTTCCGTGGCTACGGAGGAGGGAGCAAGTTATGCAACGGTGTTGCGTAGGGCGGCCGAGGCCTTGCGCCTCGAGCTCCCTACGGTGGCTGTCAGGACTAACCTCCTGACGGAAGTGCTTCAGCCGGCGGCTACCTCTTCGGAGCCACTGCTGCCGTTTAACGACGCACTTTCGGACGTTCTTTTGGGCACCTGGTCCAGGCCCACCACAGGGGCTCCTGTGGACAGGAACGTAGCCCGACGCCATCGCCCGGCCCCGAGCGACCCTCTGTTCCTCTCCCAACACCCCACCCCCGAGAGCTTGGTTGTCCAAGCCTCTACCTCTCAGAGCGCCTTCCCTACGGCTCCGCCGGATAGGGAATCCCAAAAACTGGACCAATTTGGGAAGAATGTTTTTTCTTCCTCCAGTGCTGGCTTGCGGTCCGTGCACACCGCTTGCCTTTTGGGCCGTTACTCCCACTCTCTGTGGGATTCGGTGGCGCAGGTGCTGCCCAAGTGTCCTGAGGAGGTCCAGGCACTTCTCTCCCGTGCTATTGCAGATGGGAGAGATGCAGCTAAGTTCACTATCCGATGTGGCCTAGACACCGCTGACTCGCTAGGCAGATCGCTTGCTACGACAGTGGCGCTGCGCCGTCACGCCTGGCTGAGGACCACTGGTTTCTCGGGCGATGTCCGAAACACCCTTATGGACATGCCCTTTGATGGTATCCGCCTTTTTGGCAATAAGGCAGACAGCGCGCTGGAGCGCTTTAAAGACTCGCGGGCTACGGCCAAGTCCTTGGGCCTCTCCGCCTCGCGCCCTCCGCAGCAGTCTGCTTTTCGCCCCTTTCGTGGCCACGGAAGGGGCGCCCAGTCACGTCCACTGCCCAGCCACCAGCCCGCGCAGCAAGCGCCTTCGCGCGGCCGAGGACGTGGCTCCTGCCGAGGCGGGTCAGGTAACCAGCGAGCGGGTCAGGCCACCACCTCCGCCCCGTCCGCGGCCTCCAAACCCTCCTAGTCCATCCTTTCCAGTCCACAGCACGCCAGTGGGGGGCAGGGTCCGCCATCACCTTCCCCACTGGCGCACCATCACATCGGACAGGTGGGTTTTGGACATTGTCCGAAGGGGCTACTCCCTCCCCTTCGAGACTACCCCCACCAGCCATGCCACCTCAGCACCACCGCATGTCGGGGGACCATTTGGTACTTCTTCGACAGGAAGTTGCGGCCCTCTTGGCCATTGGGGCCATCGAGCACGTTCAGACCCCAGAAGTAGGGCGTGGTTGTTATTCCCACTACTTTCTGGTGCCCAGAAAGGGGACAAGGAGGACATGCGTCCTATCTTGGACCTCCGGAACGTCAATCGCTTCCTCCGGAAGGAGAAGTTCAAGATGCTCACCCTAGCTCAGGTCTTGACTGCCCTCGACCCTGGAGACTGGATGGTAGCGTTGGACTTGCAGGACGCATATTTTCACATCCCCGGCCTGCCGGCCCACCGGCGTTACCTGCGGTTCACGGTAGGCCTCGAGCACTTTCAGTTCACTGTGCTTCCCTTTGGCCTTACCAGCGCCCCTCGGGTGTTCACGAAGGTGATGGCGGTGGTCGCAGCTCATCTGCGCCGGGCAGGGGTTCCAGTCTTCCCCTACCTCGACGACTGGTTGCTGAAGGCGGGCTCGTCCCAGGCAGTCGTCTCCCACCTCCAGACTACGGCCGAACTCCTGCACTCGCTGGGGTTCTCCATCAATGTGCCGAAGTCGCACCTGGTTCCTTCTCCACAGCTCCTTTTCATCGGAGCAGTTCTGGACACAACGCAGTTTCGGGCCTATCCTCCCGAACGGCAAGTCCAGGATATTCAGGCTATGATTCCGATCTTTCAGCCTCTATCCTGGGTTTCGGTACGGATGACCCTGAGGCTGCTGGGCCTCATGGCCTCCTGCATCCTGCTGGTCGATCATGCCAGATAGCATATGCGGGCTCTGCAGTGGGACCTGAAGTTCCAGTGGGCGCAGCATCAGGGGAACCTGTCCGATTACGTCCAGATCTCAGTTGCAGTGGTGGCTCTCGAACCGGCAATGGGTCACGGGCAGATCCCTCTCCCTTCCCCAGCCAAAGCACACAGTTGTGACGGATGCGTCCCTTCTGGGATGGGGCGGTCACATGGGAGCGGCGGAGATCAGAGGCCTCTGGTCTCCGGCGGAGTCCCGGCTCCATATCAACCTTCTGGAGCTCCGGGCGATCCGACTTGCACTGAAGGCATTCCTTTCCTCTGTCAAAGGGAAGGTAGTGCAGGTGTTCAGACAACACCACCGCCATGTGGTACTGCAACAAACAAGGCGGGGTGGGGTCGTGGACCCTATGTCAGGAGGCTCTGCGTCTCTGGACATGGCTGGAACATCAGGGCATATTCCTGATGGCTCAACATCTGGCAGGTTCCCTGAACTCCAGGGCGGACGAACTCAGCCGCAGGTGCATGATGGATCACGAATGGCGTCTTCACTCGGAGGTGGCGCAAGGACTCTTTCTACAGTGGGGAGAGCCTTGGTTAGATCTATTCGCCACCAAAGAGAACGCGCAATGTCAGCAATTCTGCGCGTTGGAATTTCCAAGGTGGCACTCGCTCGGCGACGCTTTTCGTCGCGAGTGGAGTTGCGGTCTGTTGTACGCCTTTCCGCCTATACCACTTCTGCCCAGAGTGTTGAAGAAGATTCGGCGCGACCGGGCCCAAGTCATTCTTGTGGCTCCGGACTGGGCTCGAAGAGTTTGGTATCCTGAGCTACTCAGTATGAGCATCGCTCCCCCGATCCGTCTGCCTCTTCGGGAGGATCTTCTGTCGCAGCAGCAGGGGACGGTCCTCCACCCAAACCTGTCCAGTCTCCACCTCCTTGCATGGAGATTGAGCGGCGGCAGTTGATTCCTTTCGACTTGCCTCCCGAAGTTTGTGATGTGATTCTGGCAGCCAGGCGTCCCTCCACTAAGGTGGTATACGCCTGCAGGTGGAACAAGTTTGTGGCATGGTGCACAGCAAAGGCTGTGAATCCCCTTTCTGCCCCTCTTTCTGAGGTTCTTCTGTTCCTTCTTTCTCTGGCCCAACAGGGTTCTGCCCTGGGTACCATCAAGGGCTATCTTTGTGCAATCTCGGCCTTCCTCAGGCTTCCTGATCAGCCCTCCCTTTTCAAGTCCCCTGTTGTTAACAGGTTTCTTAAAGGCATTACACACCTCTTCCCTCCTGTTCCGTTTGTGATGCCTCAGTGGGACTTGAACTTGGTTCTTACCTTTTTAATGTGCGCTCCCTTTGAGCCTCTCCATAACTGTCCTCTTCGTCTTCTCACTCTGAAGACAGCCTTTCTGGTGGCTATCACCTCCGCTCGGCGGGTGAGTGAGCTCCAGGCTCTTTCTTGCAAGCCCCCTTTCTGTCTGTCCATCCAGACAAGGTTGTTCTTAGGACGCGTCCGTCCTTCTTGCCAAAGGTGGTTACTGCCTTCCACATTGGGCAGACCATCACTTTGCCCACCTTCTTTCCGCCTCCGCATCCTTCCAGAGAGGAAGCGAGGCTCCACCGTCTGGACCCAAAACGTGCGATTTCTTTCTATCTGAACCGCACACAACAGTTCCGGGTGGATGACCAGCTCTTTGTTGGCTACGTGGGCGCCAAAAAAGGTCGGGCAGTACACAAGTGGACCATCTCCCACTGGGTTGTCTTGTGTATCAAAGCCTGCTATTCTTTGGCTAAGAAGGAGCCCCCTGTTGGGCTACGTGCCCATTCCACCAGGGCGACAGCCGCCACCACGGCTTTGGGACATGGTGTCCCATTGCAGGACATTTGTCAGGCAGCTACGTGGGCCTCACTGCACACGTTTACCAAGCATTACTGCCTTGACAGCCAAGTCCGTAGAGACGGCTTCTTTGGCCGTTTTGTTCTCCGAGACTTCCTCGTCTGATCTTGTTCGCAGACCCACCACCGGGTTTGGTATTGCTGGGGTATCTATTCTAAGGTAAGGAATCTGTCACTAACGTGTCTCTTTCAGATGCACAAGTTACTAACTTGTGTAACGATATATCTGTAAGAGACAGTAGTTAGTGACAGATTCCTTACCGCCCCACCCATCCTCCCCATTCTGCGAACTGATTTCTAGGGTTAAGGTCATCCCTTTCAGGGCCCTAGTTTTCAGACACCAGTGTCAGTTTCTTGCATGGCTCTGCGTTTCTGGCGCGGAAAGTCGTGTACAGAACTGACGCCAGCGCGCATGGGCGGCGTCTAAGTACTGGCCGCGACGTCATCCCGGCGATCACGACGCCGACGACGGACGCGGAGCCGCACGACGCCGCCTACCGACGTGCAGGGGTACTGCTACGCAAAACTTTCCGGATCCAGCCTGACGCCTGGGGATATTCTAAGGTAAGGAATCTGTCACTAACTACTGTCTCTTACAGATATATCGTTACACAAGTTAGTAACTTGTGCATTAAGATAACATATATTAACATAACATCGATGTACGACTGGTCTTATACAGTTTGGGAATCTGATATGCATACTACAATTGTACTATACATTATTATGGATTGATATTTAGCTGATGTTTTGTAAGTTATAAATTCATATTGGTCTCAGACATATGTTTATAGTTCATCTTTTCCTAGCATCACAACCAAATTGTTCACACAATGATCTGTATTATTGTGGTTGCTTCCTGTACTTTGGTCCTATGTAAAGCGAACTGTCCCACATTTTGATCTTGTCTGCACTGTATAAAACTGCAAGTAAATAAAAGATCGGACTCCTTTTTCTAGTTTTAACAATGTCTGTGTGTCAGGTGCTAGAGAATGGTAGTTTTACCAGTAGGCAATCCCCCAATTCGTTCTAGTGATTCTATTTTCTTATGTGTCCAGATAGCTATACCATAAGCCTGCATATTATACACTTTGTTGAAAAGCTTATTTCTTAAAACCTTTCGCTAATGCTTTCCATATTATTAGAGCTAATCGGCTACACAGCACTGTATAATCTTGGTTACAAGTAGAATAAAAATACCTATGCTTGTATAAGTCTAAACAATGTGATGTGACAATCTTAGAGCCAGATATTTACCATTCTGATAGAAGTATGTGTAATCTGCTCCCTGATTTGAATTTGTTTCTCTTATTTATCCCTTTGAAAGAATTTGTTGGTGATCCTAAAAGAAATGTCAAAGTGTTTGGAAACTATTTGATGAAGGCACGACAGAAGACAAAACCCAAGTATGCTGCACGATATTTGGTCCGAATGCTGTTCCCAAAGGAGACATTACTATGCAGCACCATGGGGACCGGTGCAAGAGGACGCAGATCCCTGGATCCCAACAAGGTGTCCGCTATGAGAGGTATTATTGTTTCTATATCATCACTGTTGTGCACAATGACGTTAGCAGTTAGGTGAAGGTTAGCAGAGAAAATGCAGGAGCACATAATAAAAGATACGAGAAGGAGTGGTGAAGGAGCAAGATATTATTCCAGTTTCAGGGGTGCAGCTGTGACTTTGTTTGACATTGAGGCTTTTGTTTTGAGCAGCTTGGAAAATAGGCTATTTCCCCCCTCCCAGATTAACTGATACTGAGGGTACCAGTAACTCCAGAGGTGTGGAAAATCTATCCCATTATGAGTGGGAAACAGCGTTTACATCGCATGCGCTACAACACATGCGATTACAACGCGGTCGTTACAACCTTGTTGTTACAACGCAAGCCATTACATCGCAAGTCGTTTCTACGACTTGCTGTAGGGGGCGCCCTAAACTAAGGAATAGTATAATTTACTATTCCAACACCTTCCCTACTGTTGCACATGCTGGAGTTGGAATAGTAAATTATACTATTCCTAAGTCCAGCGCGCCCCCTACAGCAAGTCGTAGAAACGACTTGCCATGTAATGGCTTGGGTTGTAACAACGCGGTCGTTGTAACGACCTTGTTGTAATCGCATGCATTGTAGCGCATGCGATGTAACATCACATATTCATTATGAGTTTGATCCTGATGGTCCACTAAGTATTTAGGAATTACAAGAGCAATCGGTAATTACGGGTCAGGTTCCCTCAGTAATTTCTCATTTCCCTTGGACTTTCTTAATGGAATTTCAGCTGCTTTCAGTTACCAAAATCTTCGTGTGAAAGTAAAAGTATTTTTATTCCACCACTAGGTGTAACCCTTCACTTTTTTGCCATTCGTTATTTCTGGGCAGAGATTTACACCCAGGTGTATGCTTACATGTCTCTACTCATGCAAATAATGGCATGCAGCCACCTACAGCAGAATTTATGAGTGTAAATTTGTCATCAACAACTTTTCATATATTTTAGAGATCCCGACCACTGCTTTGGAGCTCTCTTTATAGGAGAGTATAAGAACATTTTAATAAAGTTTATGATTTGAAAAAAATATAAAAATATTTTATTGTATAATCTAAATGAAAAATCAATTTAAAATATGTATTAATAACCTGGGAATAATAGAGTAGAACCTTACAGTAAATTAATTCATCAAATTAAATGTGTATTAGATAAAACAAAATAGTTTAAATATATTAAGTTCATACATGTTATTTTTAAACAAATTAAAAATAAAATTCTCACCCTTATTGACATTTTTATTTGTTTCAGTATTTAGTAAACCAAGTTAAAAGGTATGAATTTATCTCAATTCTGTTTAGTAAATTAAAAAGAAATGATTCTGTGATGTACATAAATATTGGTGATTTACTTGACATATAAGATCTTTATGGTGGAATGAGAATAAATAAAAAGTGATTATGCTTAATTGACCATGTTACATGTATATGTGGTTGTGTTGCTAAATAGAACTTTACATAAAAAAAACAAAGGTTGAACAACTATTCCCAGTTATATTATACAATATGTAGTATTTTGATAGACCACATTTGTACACCGCTTTACAATAATTGTACGGCTTTTGTTTTTTATATTCTAAGATGCAGATTCTATTAACATTGGTTTATGATATTTAACCAATTATATAGATACTGGGATAATCTGTAGTAATGACGATAGTGCATGGGCATTTGAAGAAGGCTGTAGTCATTTAATTGCTGAAGAAACCATTCAATTACAGATTGATTTTTAGTCTCCACAGTAAAAGTAAAATCCAAAATAGGGACATTACAGGACCACTGCGGAAACATGTGAAACAAGAATCCAGTTGCTTAAGGGGGAAGAAACCTGCCCTAGTGTATGTCTCTGAGAAACCTCTTATCGTCCTAGACAAAGACCATCAGGCTCCTCCGATTCTCATGCCTTATCTGCAGCATGTGACACAGTAGACTACAGAACCATAACCAAGATTAAAAGATTGTACTGGAATCACAAATACAGCTTCAACTGGATCTGATGCTACTTTGACAATCAAAGCCAATTGAGACCACTTGTAGAAAGGTCCTATTTGCAGCATGTGGTGTTATAGAAGACCTTCTGTACATTCAGCTGCCATCTTGCCTTGGATTGACAATATTACGAATAGTTTTTTTTTGTTTAAATTTCTTTCCGTTTTGAGGACTCCTAATCACATTTCCAAACCCTACAATGCATCAGTGTGAAGATTGCATCCAAGATAATGTTTACCATCTACGGAAGTATGTCTCTATCAAAACATGAAGTAGAAAGCACCGATGGGGACATGGAAAGGGACCCGAGAGCACGGAGCGAAGAGAAATCTCATTGTTCGTTTGGAGTCTCGAACAAAATAATCACCCTCTTGCATTAGTGTTTGAGAATAACTTGAAGGGGGAGAGACGTGGAAAACACTTGATCATTTATACAGTGACCCACGTTTTATCCTTCTAACTACTTTTCTACATATTAATTTGCCCTCTGGCTGAACTACTGGAAATACACAGCACACAATTCTAGACTGTATGGGTGATATTCAGATCTGACTGCACTTGCAAAATGAAGCCACGAACCAATCGAGCATCAAAAAAACGTTCATCTGCATCTGTCAGTGAATAAGAAAAAGTTTACCATAGCTAAGCAACACCAAAATTGAACGTTCGCTTTTGTCCAGTACCATAAGCGAAAACAATACTATTCACAAGGCCTCTGACACCAAGAATAGCCACAACCCTTGCTAGAAATATGAGAAACATGAGTCATTTCTAACAGTGGCGTAATGCAAAGTGATGGGGCCCCCATGCAGGATGTGATGAGGGACCCAAGCGTCTCCCTGATCGCACAGACATTCATTGGTCTTTCTGCTCAATTGGGGCCATCTGAACGGCTGGGCCCAACCATTCCCTCCAGCCCCCCCAACTGCAGGGGCCTGCTTGGGAAAGCAGAGTGTCTTTCCCGAGCGTTTAACTATTTTTTATTTCATGCCATTGCACGCATTCTGCAAGGCATGCAATGGCATGGCTTACAGGGTGAGGTAGCCCCCTCCAAAACAAGAAACCATGAGGACCCCCTGCACTGCGGGGGCCTCTGTTACGCCCCTGATTATTAACTCAAATTTATCATTCATTCCCCAAATAAACATTGCAAAAGAAACCATCTTCCAACTTCTGGTCCTCTGCAAGGTTCTATCACTTCTTCAAACAAAGCAATGTGCAGAGCTAACCAGATCTCAAGCCACAGCTCACCTGTGCTACTTGGACTATGGTCTACAGAGACCCACACATGAATCTCATTGACAGAATGCAACATATATAAAATCATATTACAAGGATAGGTCTCCACTGAAGGAAAGTGTACCACCCATCTTAAAAGTACACTTCTTGCTTCTGGTTCCATTTCGCTACGGCACTGTCTCTCGTATTCATGTTACTGCAGTTTTTTTGGTGAATGTTGGCTCTAGTTAACATTTGTAGGTTTTTTTTAGACCCGGCCCTTATGTTTTAAAGGATAGATACCAGTTAGCATTTGCCACACTATTGAGTATGAGGATGATTCTGGGGCTCATTAAACACCATTGTACTTTTAACTAATTGATGGATGAAATATAGACATCTGCCATCACACATGCGCCATTTTTCTGCTTTTATTTCATTTTAAAGCTTCCAATTATTAGATTCTCTGACTTCACTACACCACAGTGGGCAGCTTTGATCGGCTTCGGCTCTGTACACCCAGTGCTGCTCTAGTTCTCCTCTCTTTGGTCGAGTAACTCTGTAAAGTTGCTCGACAAGTGGGTCTAGTGGCAATTTTCAAAGTGTTTGAGCTCTGACTTGGTGATTCAGATTAATTTATTGCACAATTCGTTAGTTTCAAAATTGCCTCAACATCCGACTCTAATACAAATACGGAATTCAAAACCATGATTGGTCAGGAAAGATGGTGATTTGTTAATAATTCAAAATACTTTGCTACGCTATAAATGCAATCTGTTAAAAGATCATCAAACAAATGCATTCGGCCATCCTATATTTTACCTTCGACATGAATTTAATAAATCTCTTCAACCTTTTCTCCACTGCCAAGAAAAAGTCCCTACCCTAGGCAAGACATACAGCATCATAAAAAGCAATCATAAAAACTACAGGTAAAATGATGCGTGCTAGGTGAAAATTCTCTAAACCACCTTCTTCAGGACAGATTTTCTATAGTGATGTATGACGATTCCTCGACCTATAATTAGGTCTGGAACCCTTGATAAGGTTAAAACACTAGGATGACTATTAATGTAATCCTCCGAACTTCAATAATTAATAAGGGATAAGAGTTTTATCCAGTTTTGATTAAAATAAAAGAAATGCCTTAAAATGCGGTACTTGTTCCAAACATTACTGCGTTGTGTGGAGCCACGGATAAGAGCTCGGTATATTTCTACCAGATAAAAACGTTCATGGAAAGAGTTTATATTAAAAACGGGCGCGTAAATAATGCCGTGATTTCTCTGTCTTCTGGTGCTCTCTCTCTCTTTTTTTAAATAATTGAGATGGAACTTGAAGACGTGTCTATAAACCTCTCTATTCCGCTCCAGCACAAACGTCCAAGACTTCCGGGTTAGATCTAACCTCTTATCCCTTATTAATTATTGAAGTTAGGAGGATTACATTAATAGTCATCCTAGTGTTTTAACCTTATCAAGGGTTCCAGACCTAATTATAGGTCGAGGAATCGTCATACATCACTATAGAAAAATCTGTCCTGAAGAAGGTGGTTTAAGAAATTTTCACCGAAACGCCGCGTCGACTTTTTAACCTGTAGTTTTTTTATGATTGCTTTTCTTATGATGAATTACTCTCAACATTATATGTTGTATTTGATGTACTGTATTCAAAGTGGTATTCTGCATTGATGCTCAGCTTGAGATTTGTTGAACACTTTTTAATATTTGTAATAAATTTTGTATTTTGTAATTTAAATTTGATTGTTTGTATTTTTATTAGGTTTTTGTTGAAATTAAGACATTAGTGTGTACATAATACATAGGACCAACAGCTGCAGTTCTTTGACACTACACATGATCCGAATCTGTTTTTTAGGGACTTTTTTTGTTTTCTGTCGTTACCCTGTCCCGTATATTAGTAAGAGAGGGTCCCTCCCCCTTTTGTTTTCGTAAGACATACAGCATATCACATTTAAAACAGAAGCTGGTAGCTCTGTGGCATCTCTGAATGCCCCATTTGCAAAGTAAAGGTCTGTGCCAATACCATCTCTGCTTTTCAAAGTGCTAACAAATGCCTAACATGCCCAACAAATTCTCAAGCACCACAGCCAAATCTTCAATTGATCACTTTCCTTTTAAAATTGATGTGATTTCTCTTTAACATGCGTATTAGGATTTGAAGAAAACGTAAGCAAATTGACTTGTCTCTTTTTACTACGACTGTAGTTGCAGTTACGAACTATTGATACATACTTCTCTGTATCTGAAATAGGAGGGGTGCCCCTTTCACACCATCTCCTATTTAGGTTTCAAAAAGGATTACAAAAAAAATTTGCTTTTAATAGAATTTGCCAAGTCTTAAAATGGCTTTTGTACATTAAGAAAAGCTCTTTTGTGATGGCAAAAGATTTGTGAATTGGGCCCCAAGTTCTTAAGTGTGCCTTCATCTGCAGCCTTGAATGGTCACAAGCTTTATATGAGCAGCTGTGTTTGCTACAATTTCTTTCAAATGTTGCACTATAACCTTACTGGGTCTGGCTCATACAGTGAGAATGTTTGAATATTTTCCTGAATTTTCCAGGAAAAAGAGTCCGGCCATAACTAAAGGATGGCAGAAATGTTTTTTTATTCCTGCCACCCTTTACTTATGACTTTGGTGTTTTTCCCGAATTGTTTAATTTCTGGTCCGCCCTAATGGTTTGTCAACCACAGTACTCTTGAGAAGGTCGGGGTGGCTGAAGTATTTTTCTTAAAGTGGGACGCTCAGGAAAAGGTTATAGGTAAAGGTATTGGGGAGAAGGTATGTTCTAGTGGCTACGTCACTGATTTAAAACATGGGACCCTGGTTTTAATCCCAGCTCCGACACTTGAATTAAAATTATATGATTATGGGTATTCACTCTTGTGCCTAAAACACACAAATACATAAAACGTAATGCAGGTGTAAACATGTGAAATATAATTGTATAATTGAAAATGTGTAAAATCCCACCTGAGGTACACAATCCTGTATCTGTCTCTCAGTGTTTACAGTGCTCTGTCACTCGGTTGCGGTATATAATACCAGCACATACATACACTGACATATCGTATTTGATGATCTTAAATTCTCTAGTTTGAACAGCAGTACTGAAGATGGTAGTTGGTTTGACAGTTTTTCAGGTAGCTGTTTGTTTCTCCCAAAGAACGCCTCTAGAGGTGTAATCTGCGAGACAGAACCCAAATAATAATGACATTACTTTATTAGGATATTCTAGAAACCTCAATGCCATTTCTATAGTTAGGGTCTGCATTAATAGGTGAATGTTTTATTTGTTTTTAATTTCTTTTACTAGGATTGTTTATTCACAGATTTCAATAAGCAGAATATGGCATTGCAGTACAATTAATCATGTGTCTCTAGGACAGTCATGCATACAACTGGTTGAATAGAACGAACAAATCTGAATAGTATATTAACTTTTCTGGTAATTGTACAGCTTTAGAAAGGAGAGAAGATAGTGAGTGTAGGGAGAGATAGCAAATGAGCTTGTAGTAGGAGTAAGTTAGAGAAGTTGATGTGTATATGGAGAGTGCTATAGTAAAGGAAAAATCATAGCCAAGACAAGTTGTAGTATAATCCATCAAGGAGGTATGTCTCATAGGGATGGGTTATGAGCGAGTTACTTCTTGTACATAGGATAGTTGGGGCAGATTCACAGAACTAATCTGAGATAAAATCCTAAACTTACTACTTTGGTATTCACAGAAGGCATTTAGTAGTAGTAAAGTTAGGACTGCTAACTTTACTACTACTAAATGCCTTCTGTGAATACCAAAAGTAGTAAGTTTAGGATTTTATCTCAGATTAGTTCTGTGAATCGGCCCCGTTGTATTCTTTATGTGGGTTAGGTGTTCAAGGGGTTTGGATTTTTGCATGTATATGTCAAGGTACTTCCATAGTTGGCATGAGGCCAGAGAGTCAAAGGTCCTATTCTAGACCGTGTTTTTTAACAAGAACCTTGAATTCATTTGCCTTTTGAACAAGTACCTTAAATTCGTTCACTACAAATACTGTGTTTTGTGTGCAGAATTTCTTGCATCTACTTTTACAAACTACGACCTTGGTGAATACGGAAGAGACTGGAAAATGTGCATTACAAATGTGAATGCCATGATACGTGGCATACGCTGTGAAACCAAACGTGACTTGGTAAGTGTAAGAAGGATGCAAAATATGTTTTAGCTCCATTTCAATTTGTATTCTGACTTCACTTTCAATTTGTATTTTAGCATTCAGTTGTGGCTGTTGAAATTTTCATATAGTTCTTCATTTTTTCTTCAGATAATGTTATCCGTTTGCAGGCGCAACAGCCCCAAAAATTAACTTCTGGGAAAGTTGTAATATTTGTAGTTCTCTCCTAAGACAGCACGTGCTGTCTCTTGCGAGACCTTTTTTTTTTTTGTAACAAGAACCTTAGAGACCGCTTATTGTTTACATTGGTTGGTTTAAACGTCACTCATTTGCTTACTTCTTATTAGTCAGCTACCATAATCATTCTTCCTCTTTGTGTGCTTGTTCCTCCTCAGGAGCATGAATGCCTTACTTGTACCCTTCTACTGCTCATGTTTTCAGGCTGTCTCCACCAAATGAGACTTCAGTCTATCAGCCTATCATACAATGTGCAACTTTCCAACATGAAGTTTTATGACTGTTGAAGAGGATAACTATTACCTCATTAAAACCCTGTCACACTGAGTGGATCATTCAGTACCTACTAATGCTTAAACTGCTTAAATGTACTACAGTAATCTTCAAGCACCCTATCAAAGCCCGCTTCATTACTCCACTAGTTGAATGAATATACAGAATGCCACTACAAATCCCGCTAAACATTTGATGCTAGGTCTCTTCTGACCATATAGTTATCCATACTGCTTGTAAAAGGGGTCTCACTGAAGCTGTTGGAAACACGTCATCTCCATATAAGGAGAGTAAGTGCTTAGACGTGTATGAAAGGATTGCCTTATGCAAAGCCATGATTTGGCAAATAGCCAGTTCCTATGTTCTTCACAGGAGGTATTACCACTTCCATTGGAAGCAAATGCATTTCCTCTTACAGCACCTTCCAGGAGAATATGACAAAAAAAGGGAGCAGAAACTATTGTAGAAGGTAAAACCATCTCAAACACGAGTATTCTGTATGCTTTGAGTGAGGCTAATACTGTCTGTCGCCAACTTAACACCTGTGTCACCTTGAGAAGTTGCACTTGGCTCGGCGTTCAGACTAGAGGGCAAATAACAACTACTGAGCTGGCCCTTCATTGGAGTACAACATCAATCCTCAGAGGCAGAGTCCTACCTCTGATTTCAAGGTTCCAAGAAGGGTCCAGGTAAAGGCTCTCAGAGCAAGAGGTCCTCTGCTACCAAGCAAAGGCGCTGGTCTAGTCTCCACCCTCCTGATGTTGGGGGTACGTTAAGAGTTTTTGATCACATTTGTAGGACATTTACCACCAATAAGTGGGTGTTCTCCACAGAATAGAAAGGATGTTCTGTTGAGGTTACTCACTAAACATTCCTTCATCTCATCACAAACACCATATCATCCTTTTAATGGGAGGAATATGCTTCCTGCTTGACAAAGGAGCAATAAATGAGATATTTCATCTACGAGGATAAGGGTCTACACCCATCTTAGTTTACTTTTTTTCCCTTCAGAATCAAGTAAATACAGTAAATGTCTCCCAGTGGCGGCCACACACCTGTGGGGCTAGGACACCCGTGTATCTCTCTCTGTTAGAACTGGATGACTTTTTGTTTGATTGGGGAAGGTCTTCAACAATGCCTCTCCCACGCATAGAGGATGGTCTCACTGTTACACAAGTTGGGATTCTCCCACAATGTGAAGAAATCATATTGACAGCCACAGCAGGCAAAGCATTTCTGGGCTTCAAAACCTACTTAACAGTAGTGAGAGCATTTAAAAACTAAGAGTGCAGGCACTGTTGTGAGTGATTCCTCTTTATCAGACTTCTCGATCCCCGACGATGAAGTGGTGATGAAGCTGTAAGTTATGATGGCATCATTCATAGCTCTAGTAACTCCATGCATTCACTGTAAGCGACGTTAGTGACGGAGTGTGCTCAAGTTTTAGGAGGATTTAGTGTTGATGTTGCCACAGGTTATTGAACAAGAAGACTCTCTTAGTGGAACACCATTTTGCGAATCCCAAGCTTCAGTTCACAGTCAGGGAAGACCTCTCTATACAGGAATAAGAAACACACCTTACATCTCTCCATACAAGAAAAATTGACTGGGATATAAGTGAAGGCAGTGTTCTCAGTTGTGAGGTCATTCCAGACACACCTTCAAGGCAGGGCCATTCTCGTTCACACAAACAGCATGACAATGATATATTACATTCACAAACTGTGCAGCACACAGTAACTAAAACTGTCAACTCTTGCACAGTAAATGTGGCATTGGGCTCTCATAAGCAACCTGTTCCTGTTTGCAGAACACCTAAGAGTCTGTAACTTCTAATATCCGGACTTTCAATTTACCAGGACATTAGTGTATCAGGGAAGATTTGCAACCCTTCTTCACCAAGTTTGGAAGAGTATCTACTAGCATGTGTTTGTTTCAAAATAATTTGGTTCCTGGTTTTTAGAGGAGCTGATAATTCTATTGTTGTTTTCTTTGCAACAGAAGATGGTGGTACATTTAGTTTATTTACCCTTTGATAAGAAGATATTATTCTCTACCTTCTGTAGGAGGTGATTAGGCCCATGCACAATGCAAACTAGGGGGTTTCATGATCAAACCATATAAATCATTGCTTTTACTATCCATTGTCATTCTGGCTTTCATGTAACTGAAGCATCAAGGACTTACATATTTGAGAAAGCATCAAGAACGTATTCCAATAAGTATAGATTTTGTTCCAAATGTACACTTTCTTCATCCTAAAACTTAACCAGGAATGTCACAAGACACTTTTAACTAGGTCTCTCCATCATTTACCATGCCAACTGTTAGGATGGTGTGGTGGGAGATGACTCTTCTTCCATCTTTGCATCTTTATATCACAGATCACAGGGTTGTAAATGTCATCAAAGAAGGATAGTCTCCCATGTTATCCAAAGAAGAAACTCCATTGAAAAGCTTTGGGCGCCCGACGCTGAATTGGCACCCTGCACCCGGCCGCTCCGCTGCCGCTGGTGGTGTATGTTTGGTGGTGCTTTGTGACCCCCCTGTGGTGGTCCTCACCACCAAAGCTTGGCCCCTGCAACTGATCTACTTACCTGCAAGCTGCGTGGCTCCAGACACCCTCTGTCTCCATTAAAAAGCATTGGGCCGAATTCCGAATTTGACCTCTGCACCCGGCTTCCCCTCTCCCGCTGGTGGTGCAGTTTTGGTACTCACTGGACCCTTGCCCTATGCTGACCTTTGGTCTCGAAGACTGAAACTGTAAGTGCGATACTTACCTGTTTAACCGCAATATTGTTTTCCCCATAGGATAACATGGGACTGTGCAGAAATCGTTCCAAGTGTCGATTTCTGAAAGTAAAAAGTATTTACATTTAAAAACTTACTTGCCTTCATACGAAGATCTTGATCTTAAAATAAAATACAAACAAAGCTTATTTTTCTAAAATTGGTGTGGATCTCCTTATTGAGTCGTGTATCCATTATTGGTCAATGTTGTGCAATAAATGTCTTACACTCCTCTGTGTTAGGCCTAAGGCTGCTCGCCCACACTACCACTAAGAGAGCACTTTGGGCTTTACATTGAGCCCTGTGCACTTTTGGGGAACCCCTGGACTCTGTGAACGGTAGAACCACCTAGTGGTAATACCATATACAGAGCCAACATCCTACAGAATGTTTAATAAAGTTGAAAATACAATAACTGTAACAGTATGTGGTGGTACAATTGAAATGAAGTAATATGTCATAGAACATACAATGTATTGCAAGTTAATGCACTGAAAGACTGGCAGATTAAGATGCCCACACCCAACAGTCTGAATCTAAAGAGGGTTGAGAGAAGCAAAGTCCTCTCCAAATGTTTGGTCTGCATGTCGTATTAAATACCTTGTAGAAGGTTACACCCAGCTCCTTTACGCCAGACACTGTATTGAGCTGGGCAAGCCTAATGCATTTCAGAGTAGCCATTTTATGTAGCCTAACTTGCCCAAAAGGCACTCAAGTGAAGGACGAAACCTAGACACCATTGCCAACCTCACCCAGGGAATATGGTTCCACACATTTGAACAGCAGCTTATGTTATGTCTAAGTCCCTATACATATTGTGAAAATGAGCAGTGTCTCCCTGATGGCAGAGGGAGAAACATACTGTTTTTTAAAGGTGATCCTTACGTCCAGTAGGTGCTAAAGGTTAGCTTACCCACGGGTACCCTCTCTGAACGCACTGTGTATGAGAAAATAAAATAAATCGTAGCCGTTTTTGCTAGTTCTGAAAAAAATATGCTTCCTTCTCTCCATGATTATTTGTCCCTGCATGATTTGAAATTTTTAAATCCAATGTCTGTTTTATTTTAAATGGCGTAAGCAAGCTAACTGCCTATTGTACTGAGGGGGTTTGTTTAGAGTTTCCTTCCTAAGATAACACATCACGTTTTTACCTCAGATTGGTCGCCAGGATTTACTGTACTCAATAGATCGTAAGTGTTTTTGCCACTTATGCACTTCAAAGGCTAACATGAGAATTCAGTATTTGGAAATTGGAGGATGGCTGAGGTCGAGAATTGTTTCCAGACTGTGTGACAGTTTCTCTTAGGGACAGTGGTCATTGAACGGATAACGCATTTAAAACATTTTAATGGGAAAGTTGGAGCTTTTCAGTATTTTGTTCGATTTCTGAAAGATGAAGCATTATGCTAGACTAGCACATTGCTGTCTTTTTTGCTCTTAATACATGTTCTGTTTTTGTCGGCACATACCAATGCTATATTTGAAGTCCATACTAAATTCTGTTGCATGTACTTGAACTGCTCCCACACGTCAAGTTAAGGATAGCATTTTAATTTGTAGTCTCCAATTTCATACTCCTTCACATTTATATAGCGTTTTAATATTTTCACTTTTATATGTTGCTTTTTTAATGCATATATTCTTTATGAATTTGCTAAAAATGTTTAATTTTCTAAACAGCCGCAGACCCTCTGAGAAGGCGTTGTGGGCCCCTAACGGTCCGTGTATCTGCTGGACTAGATTTAAGTCCAGCCCTTATTGTCAAATTGACTGAATTTGCTACGAGAAAAGCTTTTGCAACATATCTTCAAAGTTTGGTGCCCATCTATTGGAAGGAATACCATTCCAGAGCTCAGCCCACAATTTCAGAGGAAATTTCTTTTAAGCTTTGAGTCAAGAATAGATAATAATTTTGCCAAGCTGTACATCGGCATCTATTGCAAAATAATTATTCTCGTAGAACTCCAGAACTGTCTCAGTGGCCCTTGCTGCTAATACCTTTATTAAAATAACACTCAAAGGAATGCACTGGTACTCACCACAAAGCAAGGGTTATCAGACAACCCCCAATAACTCTCGATCTGTCTCTGATGATTTCACTGGGTATGTTCTTAGCTGGTCTTCCATGTCGGCTCTAGAACGGAAAGCTTGTGCATCATGCAGATGTCTATGTACAGATGATAAAGTTGAGGAGCACCCAGGGCTTCAGTTTCAATTTTGAATATAAAATCTTTAAATAATTAAATATGGTTTCTAATTAAATATGTTTTCAAGGTTGTTTAGGGATTCTGGATATGGTACTCCATTATCAAACGTAATGGACCAGGAAATCTGGCTACCCTGGTACTTCTGTGTGACTCTTAAAATAAGTACTTGACTATGTTTTCTACTTCTAGGGCTTTAGCGAAGGGACGAAAAACAGTGCGGATGAGCCTCAACCTTCGATTTGTGTGGACTCAGACAACAATGAAGATGACGATGTCGTTTCCCCAGTCTCACAGACCGCAGCAAGCTCAACGGAAGTAAGACCTC
The DNA here is from genome assembly GCA_963921515.1 of Calotriton arnoldi. Taxonomy (NCBI): domain Eukaryota; kingdom Metazoa; phylum Chordata; class Amphibia; order Caudata; family Salamandridae; genus Calotriton; species Calotriton arnoldi. The sequence continues at coordinate 160,323 of CAWUFW010011266.1, forward strand.
CCAACCCACCACTAAATAATGTGGAACAAGAAGGAGTGCCAAATGCATCACCAAGTCAACCTCAGTCTGCAGAACCAATGGGTATGTCAGCAGCTGATCAAATAGTAGCAGATGTAGTATTTTTAAATATTATTTTGTAATTCCAAAGCAAACGAAGTTTGTTAGCATCACTAACACTTTGTGAATTGTGCTTAAGACTTTGATGTAAGTTGCATGCTACCTGTATTGTCTCAGAGTACAACAACAGATAGTAGATGTTTTTAGTTACCATTTTTCTAACACGAAAAAAGTGGTGTTGCATGAACAATAAAGTGTTAAAAAGGTTTTGAGGACCAAAATGTAGGAAAGGGTTAAAAGTTGATCACAAGATCATTTCAAATCCTAGATTCTAAATCCTAAGCACCAGAAGTACAATTATACAATTGCTTCTACCTATGCACAGTGAAGGAGGCAACTTTAGGCATTATAAGATTAGTGCATTTGTCAAAGGTGTTTCTCGCAAAGACGCCCATGGCAGTCTGACACCTCCTACCAGACTCTACCCGTCAAAAATGAGTGGATGTCCCATTTGACCAATTCAGAGTTTATAGCCAGATATACACTCTAGATAGAGCAGACGGGACATCTGACAATTTTTTTGGCAGATGTCTAGAGTCCACTACACTCTAAAATCGCTCTGTCTGCAAAAGCTCCTCTAGTAGGCAGGTTATGCTTCGCTATGCTGGAGCCGAGATCCCCTTCCTTCATGGGTCTCCTTGCCCATTAACAAACGCTCCCTAATATAATCTTGTTGGACGTCTGATCCTCAACTCATAAATGATGAAATGTGCATTCAGGAAAGCTTGTGCCTTTCTTCCCCTGAAGTTGAATCAGGTTGGCCAGTCCAGGCCCCCAAGCCCTCAAGCAGCCTCTTTGCAATCTCCTGATGGCTCCCACAAATATCAGCTTATTATGAACAGATCACAGGCTTCAACTGGGACACACCTGTAAGAAACCTGTATGGTACATTCTGTGGATTTTGCGGACAACTAGCCTAAAGATTTTGAGAACTGAAGTGCAGAAATCTACTCCCTGAATCCAAATAGCAAAATGACTCCAGCCTTCTGAACACCTTTCAAACATCGCTCATACACAGCATTTTCACCAGGATTTCACCACCACAGAAAACTCAGATACTCACTCTCTCAGCAAAAGGATCTACAAGAATTGCCTTGATCAGGTTTGCAAACTGAAATTTCTATGCTTATTCTCTGTTCCATGAATGTAAAGAACTATGTTGGCATTTGGTGCACGTAATGAGAATAGAGAGGTTCAGAATATTCAGATGTTTCAGTGATTTTATTGGTGACCACATACACATTCGGTCATTATTTTCACTGAACCTTCAATTATATTTACAGATATGATTGGACTCTACCCCAGTCAACTCAAACCGTGCTAGAACCAAGATCCCAGTGGTGTGCCATGAATAAAGCATGCATTACAATGATTTGTCTGTGAACATTATAATAGGGCATACCTCTTTGGGCTGGACGAATTGCTAGGGAGGCAACAAAGGTTGAGGTCATCTAGCACTGAAATTTCAGTCAAAGCCCCACTGGCTAGGGCTGGTGCCAGAAAAGAGCCTTTAGCATCCTTTCAAATGCTCTTCCTCTAATCTTGATGTCTGTGTCTAACCAGTAGTCCACGTGACTTGAGAAATGAGTTGGCTACCACCAACCCCTCCTCCATGTTCCTCTTTGGTTTTATGTCAGGATATCATTGACAAAAATATCATCTGACACAAATTTTGTGTCCTACATGTCATTTGCAAAAATATTGTTCTGTTGGATGTAGATTTACTCTTAACTCCAATGGGGCAATATTTTTGTAAACAAATTTAGGACATAGTATTTTTGTGAGACCGTATTTAGTCCACGATCTGGTGCTATGCCCCCTCTCAGCTTTGCGCAGTGTCCCTTTTGGCAGCATGCGAGGTCTGACTGTCAACACAGTGTCGAGATGGCAGCCTTCTGCCAGACAGGTGCTTTCTCTGGCCGGCCCTAACATCTCTTCAGCAGTGTACCTTGATTCCTAATTTCACTTTGCCATGCACAAATTCCTCTCACCGTCACCCCTCCCATCTCCTCCATTCCAACTCCTTCGCTCCCTTCCTGCTCCTCATCTTCACCTTACTGCTTCCTTCCTACCTTCTAGCCAGACGTCTATGCTCAACTGCCGAAGTGGCACTATTGCTCCGACCCCTGAGCTACTAGAGCGAGGGCTCTAATAAGACCTATGTATCTACAATGAATATCATACCGAGTGTGCTAATAGTGACCACATCAAACAAGATTACATTAGTGGCCACCACATTACCAGTACTGGTCACCTCAGTGCATCAGGCATGGTTACCAGCGGTAATGTGACGAAGGCTTTATCAATTTGGAATGGCACCACTACATGGTTAATACATGATAGCCATAGCTGCAATGCCCCTGGCACGAAAGTAATAACATTAGTAATACGTTTGTCCAATGACTCATGATTTATCACTCAAATATCACCTTTAAATATGTTTTTGAAATCCAACCATTTTTTTTCAAACGTGAACTTATGAGTTCTTGAAAATGCACACATTTTCATCTCAAATGCACGCTTTTCAATTTTGGGATTCATATGTCAATTTGACCACGCGAAAGCGTCTAATTTAGTAGGCCGAGTTGCACACAGGAGAGCTACTTACAGGTAGCTGGAGAGCTACCAGTAGCTCATGAGCTACTAATTGGAGAAACCTGTACTAGAATGTTGCTGCTGAAAACCACTTCATACACAGGGCTTCTTCCTGATTCCCAACTTTGCTGTCCCCACCTTTTATCTCTCCCGGTTCCCCTTTCCCGACTTTCCTGCCAAATCCAATTTTTAAGGTAACCTCAGAATTGTGTAGCGTGCTATTCAATAATCAACTTTGAGTAACTATTGTGTTATGCTAATTGGTGTTATGTATTTTGAACGCTGTCCAAGTACTCTCATCCTTCAGTGTTTTATTTTGAATCTCAGATTAAGGAAGTAGGTGCTAATACTTTCATATGTTCCAGTGTTTTTCGTACTAACATAGGGCAGCCCTTTTGCAAGGCACTAAACTTGACTTCCCCGTACAAACAGATTTTTCAACGTATTTAATGTATTTTGTAAGATATTATGTCAACTCATAATTCTACGTCTCCAGAAAACACAGATTGGTTGTGGACCAGGTGTTTTTATCTGTATGGAACACACACTGTGACACATAGTACGTTTTTTCAGATACGTGCAAAAATGGTGGAAGTATATACAGTGTTTAAGTGAAAATATTGCATTTAACAGCCGGAAAGCTCCCCATACACAAAAGGCAATTATTTCCAGGCCTTTTGCAGTAATTTGGCGCCACCACTTGTTAGTGCCTTAAGGCTGCAACCTACTTTGCCTTATGGAAATCCCAGCCCTGGACACATCAAACATAGATCCTGTAGTCTTAGGCTTGTGTTTCATGAACTGCATACAATCATGACAAAAACAAGCCTATTAACTAATCAGAAGCCTGCATTTATGAAGGACAACGGCACAAGCCAATGACAAATATGGGCAGAGAGTGGGCGGTGCTTCTCTTCCATACTCAACTACAGCAGCTCGCCAGAGCAGCGCATGTGCGCTGACTCAGGCTCGCCCTAAAAAGAACAGGAGTAGCTTTGGCTGCAGACTGTTTCCTACAAGTATTTGTCAGACAACTAAGCTGTGCTTCTTTTGAATCTCTTCCAAAAGGCGATTGGGCTTGTTCTCCAAACTTTTTTTAGAAAAGCTGCCTGAGATGGGCTCCTGTGGGTTCGTAGTTGCCCCGTTGTAGAAACGCATTTTTTCTGCAGTGAAACGGCACTATGTTATCCCTTCTTAATGAAAAAGTGGTGCCTCTCGCTCTTCCGGTCTATTTCTAGGGACAGTTAACCAACTGTTAACTAAACAAAACAGAGAAAATAACCTAAACATATAAGACCGTGGGCTAAGATTCCAGCATTATATTTGTGGAAAGGTCCACCTATGTATGTTTTCATAAAATCTGTACCATGGTCTCATTAAGACAATGATCCTAAACTCCTTGATGCACACTTAAAAGTGATTCCTGCCACTCTGTTATCTGCATCCTGGAATGCAGAAGAAGAAAATGCGTAGTTGAGGAAAGTTTAATTTTAAAAATAAAAAAAGAAAAGCCGAAAACTGGAGTAAAATCAGCTGGGCAGTACATTAAGTGCAGAGAAAAAAAAGTTTGCTTTGTCCAGTCCTACATCTCTTACCAAGAACCTACAGAAGGCATTCTAGAATGTTTGTTTGATGTCGGCTGAGGTTTTGAGATCAATTGCGACAACATTCACTGGATGGCCCCTTTAAAAGCACCAATGGAATGACAGCAAAACAACACCAGTATAATGGCAAGAGATTGGCACAGTGTTGTCATTGCATGCAGTTTGTAAGGATGACTCATGTTTGTAGGTTTGATGTATTAGGAGTTTGCAGAATTCATGGCAAAGGTATTGTATTCTATACTTACTTTTGTGTCGGCCTTCTTCAGCAGTGGGCTTCTTTTGACTTGGAACCTTCATACTTTGGCTTGTGATATTGTCAATCACATTTCGGGTCAGACGACAATAGTTTTTTTGTCACCTTTTTTTATTGGCTGTGCTTATATGTCCTTCTGCCTCCACTGGAACGCGCAAGGGACTACTTTATAGATTGTGAGCAGTCCAGCCTGTACTGGAGAGCAAGTGCTGATGAGCATGTGAGTTTGAGAAACAAGAAACAAGCATTGGCAAATAATTTTGAATCCTAAAGTATTATATAAAACCTGTGCTGCAATGCAAAAAAAATCAAAAAATTGCTTTCTCTTTATGATGCATTTGTAAGGCAAATCATGAAATGTGTCTTGATTCAGTGTGCTTTTGAGATGTAAAAGAGTCCCTTGAGTATTTCAGTGCACGCACCAAACAATCAATTGCACACAGTGAAAGAGGAATCCTCCTCTGGGCAGAGCCAAAGTTCACTCAGTATGTTTTAAAAAAAATATCAACAATAGGTCAATGTAGACCTAATTCAAAAATGAGTGCTGCAGTAGAAAAAAAAGGAACCCTTTCCAAGTCTTGCCTACAGATGGCTTTTTTGTCGAGGACTTATTGTGAACAATACCAATGCGCAGGGTAGGCTTTGATAGAAAGACTTGTATTCTTCTACTGCCTAAATTCTGCACTCCGTGTGTTTTCTTGCTCTCTGCTCCCTGTGTGCTGCTTCCCTCTTCACATCCACGCCCACCCATGAACTTTCAGTGTTGGTGTTGATCCCTCCACCAAAGCTAGTCTGTTGCTTACCCCCGCCCTCTCTGTCCCTCACTGTCACACTCAACTTGCTTTTTTCTATGTACATTTCAACTCAACCTCCACATTCAAGTCCATCTGTACCCGCCCTTTCCCCTTTAATTTACTGCTCAAAAATGGGCTTTCGCCATCTTTGAAGAGTAAATTAAAGCAAAAATGAAACGGCTGCCACATCATGATGCACACGCCATTGGAAGTGCTGAAAGAAATTAGTAGCACTAAACTTTAATCAGTGATGGGGAGTGTTTTCCAATGCAGTAGACTAGATCAAAGCCTTTTGTTACAACCGGTATAAAATGAATAATTCAAATTAGTTTGGGGGAAGCACTAAACTTGTGTTGACAATATGATGAGCTGGAATGTGGGATTAAGAATATGATTTATTCTTTGTTTTAGCATTGTTAGCCATGAGCTTATGTTGCAACATGTTTAAAAGTATATGCATTTTGAAATAAGATCTAAACACATTGACCGAACATATGCAAAACATATTTACATACATTGTGTGTCAACAGAATACGCCCATTTTAATTATTTTTGGTCATGTTTCACTGGTGCGTTCTTGTCACTGAAAAACTGACACAGCATACCATGGTCTAAGTTTAGCCGGTGAGTGCTTAATTTGTGAAAACCAAAAATATGCATTTTTGCACACCTTGGTTTTACCAATACCAAGGTTGCCTAGTCTTGATTCCACCTACTGCATCTTTATCCAGTATTGGATCTTTCATAGATTCACATGCTTTAATCATTCCCCTTCGTCGAAGTGGGAGTCCCACGTTACCATAATAAAGCAGTATATATTACTATCATAGGCTATAAAGGTAAAGAGAAAACTAGTTTAGTAGCCTATTTTATTTATTTGAGAGGTTTTATATAGCGCTGGCTAAACCCGGGGGTATCAGAGCGCTTTACATGAGCATCGATTGTTACAGTAAAAACAGTTGTTCAGTAGGATAAAAACACAGCAGGCAAGATAAAAACATTATTAAATTGACAAATAGGCAAAAAGCTATTTACATGAGGAGAGGTTCTCAAGAAAGACTATTGTACACAAAAACCATATTGAATTAGCAAAAGGGCAAAAGGCTATTTACATGAGTAGAGGCTATGAAGAAAAGCAGTTTTTATACGATGACAAGAACACTATGTACAGCTCATTGTTGAGTGAAGGGGGGGAGGAGGGGATTAGAGGGTGATAAATCAAAAGCAGGAGGGGGGGAGAGGGGAAAGAGTCAGGAAGAAGGAAGAGTGGAACCGGAGCGGGGGAAGTTGAATGAAGGGTCAAAGGCGAGGTTATGGACCCCAATATTTGTTGACAAGGTGACATTTGAGGTCTTTTTTAAAGCTGAGGTAGGAGGGGTTACAGCGCAAATCCCTAGGGAGAGCATTCCAGATGATCGGGGCATTCCCGGAGAAGGAACGAGATTGTGCGGTTTTCTTTTTTAACGGGGGGGGGGACGAGAAGTAGGGCATTAGTGCTTCTCATCGGTCGGGAGCAGCCTGCTTTTTTAAGTTTGTTTGTAAGGTACAGCGGGGTTTGTTGGTGAAGGGCTTTGTGCGTTATGCATGCAGTCTTGTAGGAGGATCTTCCTTCAACGGGTAGCCAATTGAGGGCTTTGAGGGCTGGGGAGATGTGGTCAAAACGTTTACAGTCAGTGATTAGCCTGGCCGCTAGGTTGAGCACAGATCTAAGGGGGGCAAGGTGTACTTTGGGGGTTCCGGTGAGGATAGCGTTACCATAGTCAATTTTGGAGAGAACTAGTGATTGGACAACCCATTTAAAGTCGTCGGATGGAATGAAGGGTTTGATTTTTTTTAAGATGTCGGAGAGTGAAGAGAGCTCCTTTAGCCAATTTTATTATGTGGTCATTAAGAGTAAGTTTGTTGTCAATAGTGAAACCAAGTGATTTCACTGAGTTTGATAAGGAGAGCGAGTAGTTAAGGGCATTAAGGTCAGAGAGCCAGGCTTGGTTGGGGAACTGGTTGTTTTTAGGAGAGAAGAGAATGATTTCAGTTTTGTTAGGGTTAAGTTTGAGGTGGTTGGAGAAGACCAGGATTGGATCTTACTCAAGGAATTGTTTAGATGAAGTACATCAGATTGGGATCTAATCTTGTAGTAAAGTTGGGTGTCATCAGCATAGAGGTGATAGTTGATTCCTGCTTGTTTCAGAATAAGGGTAAGGGGTTCCATACAGAGGTTGAAGAGAGAGGGGGAGAGAATAGAGCCCTGAGGGATGCCTAGGGAGACAGGTGTAGGGTTAGAGAGGCAGTCATTGATTTTGATTTGTTGTGTTCTGTGTTGGAGATAAGAGGAGAACCATTTGAGGACAAGACCATTAAGGCCAAAGTGAGCTTTAAGAGAGTTAAGTAAGGAAGAATGGTTAACTGTATCAAAGGCAGCAGAGAGGTCAAGGAGAATAAGTAGGCAGGACTCACCATTGTCAAGGGACCAGTGGAGGTCATCAACAATATTTAGCATGGCTGTTTCTGTGCTGCATCCTTTTCTGAAGCCGGATTGGAAGGAGTTAAGTAGGTTGAAATTGCAGATGTGATTATCCAATTGTCGGAGAGCACATTTTTCAAGGGCTTTAGATAGAAGTGGGAGGTTCGAGTTAGGGCGGAGATTGTTGGGGTCGTTAGGGTCAGCAGAGAGGTTTTTAAGAATGGGAGTGATTTGTCCGCGTTGGAGAGAGTTGGGGACACAACCCGTGGCAAAGGAGGTGTTAATGATAGTAGTCCAGTAAGGGGCAATGATGTGTTTTAGATCTTGGACAAGGTTAGAAGGGAGAGGATCTTTGGTGTGTGATGTCGGCTTGAGTTTGGAAATGATGTTAAGGACTTCGTATTCAGTCACGGGGTGGAAATTATGTCAGGAGGCATTGTTTTTCAGATGTACGTTGGAAAGGCTGGATTCAGGAGAAGTTGAAACGGGTCGGTGAGTTGAAGGGTTGGGAGGTAGGGGCGGGGTCAACAAGGGAGGTAAATCTATGGAAACGTCAACGGCAAGTTGGGAGGGCGGGGCTTGAGATAGATGGAAGGATTAATCAATTTTGGCGATTTTATCCGAGAGGTAGTTAGCAATTTCCTCGCATCTCTCTGTTGAGGCCATCAGCTCAGGGGGAGTGGAAGATGTTTGTTTTCTTACAATGTTAAACAGTTCTCTGGGCCTATTTTTGGCACGATCAAGTTGTGCTCGAAAGAAGGTTGCCTTTTCATTGAAGATGTGTTTCTTGTAAGTTGATCGGGCGGATCTTAGGAGGGCGAGATGGGAGGGAGAGGGGTGTTGTCTCCATGTTCGTTTGGTCAGTCTAAGAGAACGTCTTTCGTTGTTAAGATCTGAGTTGAACCAAGATTTGGATGGAATATTTCTTTGTTTTTTTAGTTTAGGAGGGCCTAATTGGTCCAAGACATCCTTAACGGTCGTATTGAAATGTTCAGTGAGCTCATTGGCATTTTGGGAGAGAGGGGTAAGAAGGAGTTGGGCTTGGAGTTTAGACTCGAGTATATCAGGGGGGATTTGACTAAGATTTCTGGTCCATTTCAAGGGTTTGGTAATTTGTATAGGGGGGAGAGGGGAATTGGTTACGATCTTAAACAGAATGAGGTGATGGTCAGACCAGTCAATGGGGATGATGTTGGAAAGGGAGGTCGAGCCATTGTTGATAATGATGGCGTCGAGTGTGGCTCCTTTGATATGGGTTGGATTTTGACATAATTGTTTAAGGTCGTTAATCTCTAGGAGGTTAATGAGGCGCATGACTGTGGGATCCTCAACATTATTCCAATGAATGTTAAAATCTCCTAAGAAGAGATTTTTTGAGTCGGAAAGTGAGGATTGTGTAAGAAAGTCGGAAAATTCATCAGCGAAGAGAAGAGGTTCACCCGGAGGGTGGTAGATGTTATGTAGTCGGATCGGGGAGAGCCCTGTGCAGTGAGTTCGGCGCCAAGGTATTCAAAGGTTAAGTAGTCTGAGTCCTTTAAAAGGGAGAGTTGAAGTTCGTTTTTATAGATTATAGCTAGACCACCCCCTTTTCTGACTGGTCTGTCTTTCCTAATGATAGAGCAGCCGGGGGGGGGGGGGGGGTTGAGAAAGTAAAGAAAAGCCGTTGAGTGGTCATTGAGCCAGGTTTCCGTAAGGAAGGCGATGTCAATAGCTTCGCTGAGGATGGTTTCTGATATTTCAGTCGCATGTCGGACAGCCGATCGGCAATTCACAAGCCTGCACGTGAGGGGATTAGGGTTGTCTTTGGTAGGATTACAAGGGTGGATGGTGGTAAGTTGGGCTGGGGGTCTAGGGGAGATGGGTATGGAAGGGATTCTGTTAGTTCCCACAATCACTGGGATATTGGCGTATGGGAAGGGAAGATCTGAAATCAAAGGTTTAGGAAGGTAGGAGTTGCAAAGGTCAATGAAGTCAGAAGTGGATAGGTAGCTCACTGCGAGGTCTATGTGATCGGTTGCATAAGGGTGTAGTTCTCCATCGGTTATATTTGGAGATGTTTTGGGAGCAAGAACAGGGGGAATCAGGGAATCAGTGTGATTAAGGAAGGACATGGATTTAAGGGCGTCGTAATCCTCTCTAAGTCGTGCAAGTTCAGTCGTCAAGGTTGAGAGATTACGTTCTATGTTTGTTAGTGTCTGAGTTAGAAGATTGAGGGAGAGCTCAGTTGCAAAGGAGGGGGGGATGAAGTGGATTCCGTATTTGTCGGGGAGGGGAGTCTGATGAGCGGAGGGGGAGAGAGGCCAGGGGGGGAGTCAGAAAAGTGTTCCGGCTGTTTGGCGAAGTGTAAAGCGTGAAGAAAGGCGGGTCAGTCATAGAGTCAGTCAAGGTGGAAGGAGAAGATAAGTGGGAATGAGGGATGTAGTGATAAGCCACTTCAGGTTGAGGGGGAGGAATGCAGTTAAGAGAGGGAGAGATTGGCGAAGGCGGGGGTAAAGTAGGAAATTCAAGTTGTGGAGGCAAGGAAGTAGGAGTAGGGTTAGGGGTAAGGGTAGGGAGAGGGGTTAGAGGGGGTTGGTCGTTAGAGGGAGTGAGAGTTGGCATGACGACGTGTGCAGTTGTGACGTGTAGGGGAGGATGGGACAGACCCGGTGGGGTGGGAGACAACATAAGGGCGTCAGGCAGTTGGGTTGAAGAAGGGTTTAGAACTGGTTGAGAGAGTTGGTAGGTCAAGGTACTGAAATGGTTCTCAAAGAGGTTGAGGTGGTAATCAGAGGCTTGGATGAGGATATTGCCAGATTTGAATATGGAAATGTCAATTTCACTGGGAAAGGCTGGGGGTGGGGTAGTAGACAATTTGAATCCATATGGAATATTACTTGATTTAGTAATTGTAAGGTGGTGAAGGAAAATGTTTTTCCTTTTGGAGGGGCGTTTGGAAAAGAAAATGTAGTTCGATTTAATGGGAGAGGAGAGACTGAGGTAGGTATCAGCTATTAATGTTTCAGGGTGACGAATCAGTAATTTATGTTTAAAAATTGTCTTGGCGTTTTTAGAAAGGTTGGAAGGGTATAAGATGTTCCATGAGTTGGGGCCATGTCTGGTGAGAGCAGGATCAGGAGGAGTGAGGCGGGGATAGGGGGGGGACAAGATTAGGTCGTAAGATGAAGACTAGGTGGAGAGAGGGAGGGGGAGAGATATAAAGAAAATAAGAAGGAGGGGAGTAACAAAACTGGAGGGTAAATAGTAAGAGAGAAGTGGAGAGTCAATGTTAGGGGGAAAGAGAGATGTGTTAGTCAGAGAAAAAATAAACGGTAAAAAGAGAATTACAATGAGGGAGCATCAATGATGTGAAGCCTGGAGATATGAAGACGATAGTTGTGGGAGGGGGAGAGGGAGAAGGAATGATAGAGGATGTAAGAAGGGGAGGGGTGAAAACTGTAGGAAGAATTAATTAGCAAGAGAGGAGAGAGAAAGTGAGGAGGAAAGAGGGGGTACTAAGTCAATGTAAGAGACAGAGGAGATTTGCAAGGTAAGAGAACAAAAAATTTCAATTATTATAGTAACTTAGAGGTTCACAAGTGCAATCTTAGGAAGTTGAATTAAAAATACCTGGAGTGAATTGCCTCGAAGTTATTAGAACATAATCATTTGAACACAAATTATTTGACATCAGTCCAGTGTTTTAAAGGGGGGCTCAGGACGGCATAAAACAGGGCCTTAAGGTCGGCACAAGGGGGTATGTCCAAAAAGTCTGTAGTGGGAAAAATATCCTGTGAGGCAGAAGAACCACCACGGTGGGGGAAAATCAAGTTTGAGAGGGGAGCAGGGTGAAGTACCTAATCACATAATCATTTGAACACAGATTATTTGACATCAATCCAGTATGTTAAAGGGGGGCTGAGGACGGCATAGGACAGGGCCTTAAGGTCGGCACAAGGGGGAACATCCAAAAAGTCTGCAGCGGGAGAAAAAAATATCATGTGAGGCAATAGAACCACCAAGGTGAGGGAAAAATCAAGTTTGAGAGCGGAGCAGGGCGAAGCACCAGGATAAAAAAAAACGACACTTCAGAGTCCAGGTCAGGCACGATCAAGGGGATTGAGACACAGAGGCTGTGGGGTGTCTCCTGCAGTCACTCGCAATTTCAAAGAGGACTCAGTGAGAGGCACGTCGGCAGGGCAAAGCGCAGTCAGTGTAGGAGGTGTGTTGCGCTGCGGCACAATGTGGATCTAGGTTCAGGCAAATCAATACAGTACAGGCATATGGGGGCACCTTAAACAGCCGGTTCTGGCTGCAGAATTAGTTACCTCACTGGGGAGAGCCAGGGGCCAAAACAGCAGGCAAGAATCGTCGTCAGGGAGGAGAAGCCACTCTGGAATCAGGTAAGGACGTAGGCAATACGGGGTCAGGGCATAGACCCTGCCTTCCGGTCCGGATGAAGTCGGTAATAGTGGGCCCCCGAATGGCACAAGCAACGGCGCCAGACGGGCCGTAAGGAGAAACGGCAGGAGGGGACGGCCACAGGCTTCAGGGGGGCCGGGAGCAGCTGGGACAGATGGCCGCCGCAACGTCTGAAACAGGTTGCCGGACAGGAGGAAACAGGGCCCGGGGACTCCGAAGTAACTGGCAATACAGATGTCCCCAACTCAGCCAGAGCAAACCTTAGATAGTGGGTCAGGTCAACACCATCTTGAAGAGGGCTCGTAAGGAGAAACGTTGGACGGTCAACTTAGCTGGAGGGACGACAATCGAGCGCCTCTGCTGGTTGAAACGTCGCGAGGCTGACAAAGTAGACCATTCATCGTGGGGGACCCAGTCGTTAGCCATCTAGGGGCGCAATGATGTGGGAGGAACGTCGGTTGGGCTAATGCCGCAGTCAGAGGACCAGCGAGGCTGAGGGCTGCGCGGTGGCAGGGCATGGCTCGGGCCCCAATGCATCGGCGACAACTCAAGTGGAAAATAGGAAGGCCCCAACAAAGCCAAAGACAAATGCTAAGCTGTGGCTTAACTAGGAAGACAGTCATTATCATTTTGGGGGAACTCAGAAGGGGGATCGCTGGTTGGGCGATTTGGCAGTAGGAACGTCAGACCGCTCAGTCAAATGACCGTAGGGCCGATGAGACAGACACCACTCACCATGGCCTCACTGAGGGATCCAGACGTTCGCCATCTTGGGCGCAAATTTGGGCCAAATGTCGCCATCTTGAGGAGCAGAGTACGGGAGGATCGTCGAGCAGGCAGGAAGCCCGAGGGCCAGAGAGGTCAAGGGCTGAGAGGCACCAGGGCGTAGATCCGGCCCCAGAGACCTGTCGGCAGGTCGAGTGGAAAAGAGGTCCCCGTACGGCAAGTTTGTAGCCCGAGCAGTGGGAACCAGGGCAACCACCACTTCAGGTCCGTTCAGCGCCGAGGAGGACAAGAAAGGAGACGATGCAAAGCACGCCCGCTCAGAAGGCATTAAACCATCAAAAGAGCGGCGTGTCCAGTGGCGGAACAACACGGCATTGATGCGTCTGGTGGTGGCGGAGTCGCTGCGCGACTGGTCTGGTGGGCTCGATCCTGGCGCGACCGGTCCGGTGGGCTCGATCCTGGCCCGAGGGCCAGAGAGGTCAAGGGCTGAAAGGCGAGAGGGCGAAGATCCAGTCCCGGCGCTCTGTCAGCTGGTCGATTGGAAAGGCTCCCCAAACGGCAGGATTATAACCCCAACAGTGGGAAACTGGGCCGACATCACTTAGGGCCCATTCAGCGCCGGGGAGGAAAAGAAAAGGAGACGATGCGAAGCACGCTCAATCAGGGGGAATCAATCCAGCAAGAGAGCGGCGTGATTCGATAGCGAAAAGAAACGGCATCGTTACCTCTGGTGGTGGCGGAGTCGCTGCACGACCGGTCCGTTGGGCTCGATCCTGGGGATGAGTGGCGAGGTATAAGTTGAGAGGAACGTCAGATCCTTTGGGGGTCGTTCTTGAGGTAAGCCACAAAGAAAAGGTAAATCCGATGATTAAAGGGAGTTAAATGTGCGAATATTGAAGGCGGATGGCCGGGTAAACAGAGGGATATCTACCGATATGGTAATCCCAACCCAGGAGCTCTAGGGAAGAGCTCCTACTCGGCGGCCATCTTGTATGAAAGCCTATCTATGTCCTTACTTAAGAAAGGACCAAACTTAAACTTCAACCAATCAGACGACAGCACACCCTAGAACACTCCCAACAGAGGCTTAGTCCCTCAGATTTTCTACCGCACGTCGTGTGCAGGGAGTCCTCTGAGCTCTTCTCAACCATCTGTCATTGGGTATAGTAAAACTTTTTATTTTTGGTTTTTACTATGCCTTAAAGCGAACTAAAAGGCTCCTTTGACCATATAGCTATAGTGTGAGGACACGTCTTTTTTTGATGAGCCATATTGAAATAAATAAAAAAGAATGCTTTCTTGGAATTCAAAAGGAGGACAATAACATTTCATTGACCTCTACGAGGGTCACATTTACGGAACCAAGCGAAAAATATGCACTCTAGATGTTTTTTCTAAAGGGTCAGCCCGAGTTCACTGGGGACAGTTCATAAGGAGAAAGTTAATCTCCTCAGGAACCTTCATGTTTAAAACTGTAACTCCTGCTATTTTCATGGAGTTTTTTCCCCTCTATTGTCCTCTTAAGGTATGTCGATGGCAAAGCCCAAGGCTGACAGTATTGCCTCGAATACCTCCTCATAGTCTGCAATTCCAACGTCGACAAGGATGCCTCTCAGTGATGGCCAATACTCGACCTCAGCCCACTGATGACGGCTTGATCTGCTGTTTCTTTTCCGTCGATGGTGGGCCGTCGGCACCTTGCCGTCAGAGTCTGCCTCCTCGACGAAGGTAACCTGCTTCGATGCTGTCGTTGTGGACGCTGATCATATATGGCTGCTTTGTCAGTGACCTGCCGTCGATGTTGTCCTTGCCTTCGTCGACAGCGGTCATCGACAGCAGTCATGTATTGCTTTGTGACGTCAGTGATCCGCCTCCTGCGTCGACGGCATCAGCGGTGGTTGTGTATGACCGTTTTGTTGGTCAGTGACCCAACGTCGACTTGGTTCTTGCCGTCGTTGACAACGGTTGTCTATGGCGGTCGTCCATGACCTCCTCGTTGATGGGGTCTTGTCATAGAAGTTGTTCTTGCCGTCAGCATTCGTTGGTGGCTTGTCGACGGAGGCCACGATTAATCACTATCCGTGTCGACGCCACTTATGCCACCATTTTTCTTCTGTTTCTGGCATAAGTGATCAGGTCTAATGACATGGGCTGGAATACATAGGCTGAATTATGTTGTCAGTCGTTTAGCTGCTTGACGAGTTGATGGGCAGGGACCAGAATCTAGCTAACTAGACAGGGGTGTAACGCTCACTGACATCACGAGACTACGATTGCAACAGTGCAGTAAATAATGGCACTAACCAATTTTAAACATCAGTAAATGACTGCTACTTTAAAAAAAAAAAAATCCCATGACCCCCAAATGACAGGTTGTAGCGTAAATCCTGCAGCGTCGGACTTATTTCCTGAGGCACTTTTTTTCAATCTTTGCCTTATTTGTAAAAGGATGAGGAGAATTCCTTTATGCTATACAGTCAGGCCAAGCTGTTCAGTTCATGGTCCCTCGTGGTCTTCCAGATAATGTTATAAACAGAGCCTGCATCGTTATAGACATTTCAAGGTATAATATAGAGTCAAGCTTAAGACAACAGCTATCAGTTTCCATCTAAAGCATCAACCATAAGGATTAGGTGCATACACTCAATAACACTTTGAGACGCCATTAAATTCACTGGCCTCTTTAGGGTGTCACCTTAGTCGGAGTTTGTAGTTACCCAAGTAGTGCCCTTCACTACTCTTACGGACTCTCATCCTTTTGCCCTACTCTTCACAAGAAGTTCAAAGTCTACAAGGTATGTTTCCCCTTTTATGCCACTGCAATCAGCTCAGCATGGTGATCCTTCACCCCAGAGGCTCACGCCTCCACCTGAGATGGCGCAGTATTCAGCAGCGCTTTATAGGGTCAGATTACTGGTATTCCATTCAACCCGGATGGGACATAAGGGATATGATGGTGTGAGTGTATCAAATAGCGTTTAATAAGCTTCTACATTTGATAGCTCCTTTTTGTTCCTCAGGAGTGACTATGGACATAAAAAAAAAAAATGAATACAACTATAATCTTTCTGCTAGGATTCAACGTAGTTGCAGCCGTATATCAAAGCCCTAGTTATGTAAGAGCTTCCATATAAGGCTTAAGGGGTGAGTTAATTGATCCTGCCTAATAAGGGTTAGGATCTGCTATTCAGCACAAACATACACAACAGTAAATGTGACTTTACCACCGCAGGTATATATTATGTTCACAGCTCCCAGGTTTAAAGTTGCCATTTCCGTCTGCACCAGCTTAAACATTCTCATCAGTTTCGAGAGAATTCTACAATCTCATCAATTCCTATCTTTCCACTAAAAGGTGCGCGCACTGGCTCACTGGGCTAGCTGGTGATGCTAACACATCAGAGATGGGGAGAGGATGTATCCTTACGGCTAGAGCTGCTGACTTTGGAACTGGGGAACCGGGTTCGAGCCTCGGCGTCGGCTCAGCATCCTGTGATTCTGGGCAAAATCACTTAATCTCCCCCCGCCTACCAAATAATGAATGTGTCCTTGTGTAACGTAACTGGTGCTCATGTAAAGCGCTCCAATACCTTCGGGTCGAGTTCGTGCTATATAAATCTGCAAAGAAAAATAGGATTGCCAACCTGCAGTGAGGCATACTTTTGAATAGCGTCCTCCTTGAACGGGTCAGGAGACCGTTCCCTCTTAGTAACCTCAATAAGATACCGCCTACCTCAAATCCCATCTCATCCCAGGGGTGCGAGCATTTACAACAACCTTCCCCTTTGGGGACAGTGACCTTCAGTCGGCGGGTTGTAGGATTACTTATCTACACCATACCCCGCGATTCACTAATGACTAATACACCAATAGGGAGGCTTCCTCCTCTTGAATGCGATTACGATAAAGAAGTCGGCTTCATGCTTCACTATGTACTTTCGGCATAGCTACATGTTCCCATAGAACGTTGGATTTCTAATTTCCTTAAAAATATATATATTTTTAAAAATGTCCACCTTACGGATGGTTCCTAGCCTACACATCCTTTATCCTCTGACCAGCAGACTACGAACATATCTAGACTTACAAAACGCATATGCCCACTGCAACCTACTCACAATGCTAATATATCTAATTTTTCCAGATACACATCTCCAAGTACTTGTTACCACTACCAACTACTCTCATAATTTAAAAATTATCAGCCTTCCCAACCTGCCAGTATTAGCTACTTAGTTTTAACATAGTTCAAGGTAATCAGAGTAGCACAGTTTCTCTTATACTATTTACAAACAGAATCTTCCGCTAAAGGTTTGGAATTCTATTACTGTCCAAGGCACCAAAACGAGGGCCATGCTGTACATCTGTACAAGTCATTTAATAGGCTTCATCTCCTTAAAATCAATGCAGTACCTCTTCCATTCTAGAGGAAGAGATTATACCAACAGGACAGAATCCTAACTCACACTAACAAAATGCTCAGCTAATCTCACAGACAGACATATCCTCCAAGGACATTCTATGCAAAAAGTGCTAGGGGCTTCTTTCAGCTCCAGCTTTTTAGAAGGTCTGATATTTTTTCCCCGGTCACCCAGCTTCTTTATAAATGCAGATATCTGTCTACAGAACTCGGCTGCCATCTTCAAAGTTTGCACATTAAATAACAATGGTCTGCAATGCGCAAGAATATATACATATACAGCTTTAAACTTAACGCAAATCTGCTTACCTGGCAAATTCTCCTTCTTCCAAAAGTAGTATAATACAACCTACAGTCATTATATCAACAAACAGAAGTTACTCCATCAGGTATACTTTCCCAAAACCTCAAAGTGATGGATCTACCCTACTACCTGCCAGACATCTCCCAGGCTCCAACATATGGCCAACATAACCAATTCTTCACCAGCCGCTGTTTACCATGTTCACAGCAGCGGCCAAGAGTAGAACTTGGACCCATCAGAGTTATTCAGAATATTTTCACCTTTGATAAAGCCACCGCAGGATCTATTACGATATGTTGCTACTATAAATGCCAATTTTATATCGCCTCATCCGCTCCTAGGTCGTAGGGAACACGTTTCATTGTATGATCCGGCACTTATACTTCTTTTTCTTTTGCCCTTTCAAGTTCATGTATACGGTCCCACTAAAAGGGAAACCAGAACATGGTCACCTCATCCTCCTTCCTCCCAGTTGGCCAGTGACACTAGTTTGCGGAACTACTTCTGCTAACAAACGATAACTCCATCAATTCCTCACCATGCCGGCACTATTGACCATAACAAAGGTCAGATCATACACCCAGACCACCCACTCTCCACTTAAGCACCTAGTTATTTATGCTACAACTGCACGGTCACAGATGTTCATTAACACTGCAGTTAGGCTTTTTTTATGAGGGAAAAGCGGGAAAAAAAATAATAATAATTTTGGTTGCAAACGATTTCACTTATAGTTTTCAACAATGTGCCTGCACTGGTTGGGTGCATCTCAGAAGCATCTTATGGATTATCTTCCATCGCTCGCTATGTCAGAAGTAGAGCATGCATCTGCTAGCGTTCTCTTGCAGCAATACCTCCATGTACACGTTCTTCTCGCTCTCTTCTCTCTGTTCCACAATAATAATAAAGTTCCACATATGGAGCGCTTTTACTGTTTTGTCCTGTACAAACTCCCCCGCAACAATAGCATCCTAATGATTCAGTTCTTTCCCGTCTTGGGAAACCATTTCATCCTATTAATATATATGTATGTGTATGTATATGTATACATATATATATCAAGTCCAAACTTCCACTCTGAATCAAGAATGGAGCTGACACAACTCGGATGAATCACCTGTGAATTTAATAAGCCTGAATTCATTTGTACAGCTCAGCCAGTTAATCCGTGAAACGCTGCGGCAGACGCGTTTCAGCCTTACAGCTTTTCTCAATGCCTGTCTCACTAATGGGTCATATATATATATATTTTCTCTCTGGAGGCGAGGTCCAATCACTCTGAGCTTTCTCTTCAGCTCGAGCAGTCAGCAAGTTCAGCCTTTCATAACACCAAACTCTTTTCTACGTTTCTCTAAGGAAAAATTGTTTCTCACAACAAATGTTTGTTTATTATTGTCACCATTTTATCTCTATGAACCTATCTTGCTTCGTATTTATTCCCAACTCCAACACCACCAATTAAAATTCTCTCCGTACCCAGAATCAAACAAGGTCCTGAATCCACACTACCTTAATTCAGTTAATTTCCAACACAATATAGAGGACAAACAGATCAGCTTTTGGTTTACTAAGTATGATATACACTGTGTACTTCACTGACTAGTGAAACCTTTACAAATTGTTTTTTCTGCAACTATTCAGTTTGTGCCACTCCAACGTTGGTGCACTTCTAACATAGAGGATAAATGCAAATTATACAAAGATTGTATACACCTCGGCTAATACAGTTTTACGATGTTCTTTTGCAAGGGATCTGCCCTTCTACAATGGTGAATAACACCCACTCATTCCCGCAGGGCTGTGGATTTAAATCATCACACTGCAGTGATGCAGAGGTAGGACAGTTAGGTTAAGACATCTGTTCCTATAAGGTGAGCCTCTATTCTAAAGTATTTATCGATACAGTTATTGCTAGTGATATTCACAATTACATTATAATATCATGTAAAGCATACTGATTCAATCATGCTTATTGTGTTTATACAATCATAGATATATATATTTATTAATATTATATATTGATAATCCTTTTTTTAGTAACGTTTCATTTACGATATACATGTGTGTGTGTGTATATATATATATATATATATATATATATGTTTGCTTTAAGTCAATTCCGACTACTACTACAATATACTGTTTCATTTAGCCGCCATCCTCTAAGGGTACTCACGCTATCTACAATACTGTTTGCTATTCTGATTCAAGCATGTGAATCTATGAACTATCCAATACTGGATAAGAAAATAAGTTACTTACCTGTAACTGCAGTTATCCAGTATTGGTATCTTTCATAGATTCACATGCGACCCACCCTCCTCCCCTAAGAGGCTTCTACATATAGCTTGGGAGTTATTATTCCCACTTGTGCTTGAAAATCTGAGGGACTCGGCCTCTGTTGGGAGTGTTCTAGGGTGTGCTGTCGCCTGATTGGTTGAAGTTTAAGTTTGGTCCTTTCTTAAGTAAGGACATGGATAGGCTATTAAACTAGTTTTTCTTTACCTCTATAGCCTATGATAGTAATATATACTGCTTTATTATGGTACCGTGGGACTCCCACTTCGACGAAGGGGAATGATTCAAGCATGTGAATCTATGAAAGATACCAATACTGGATAAATGCAGTTATAGGTAAGTAACTTATTTTCTTCTTCCACCATCCTAATCTTCCTGTTTCTTTATCTCACTGTTACAGTTTCTCTTTAATTTCTAGTTTCTCACTTTGTCATTGTTTCTGTATCTTTCTCTTCCTGGTTCTTTCCTTTTCTTCCTTTCTTTGGGTCAAAGTCTCATGATGAAGAACTTCCCAGCCCACAAAAATGAGTGCCTGTGCCCAGCACCACGGGTACAAGTTAAGCATAGAAGTTAGGCCATAGGAAGCGTATAAATGTTGAACACCAAGAGAGACAGGGTAACTAATCAAACTACAGTGTAAGGGTGCACATGACACTAAGTTTTACCTGCTCGAACTTTCCTGAGAGGAAAGACCTTACCCTGTCTCACGCCTTCCCCCAAATGCCATTTAAATGCACCAACCAATCTAACAGGGTACCTTGTCCTTTGCACCAGACTTCCAAAAGAGCCAATTACACTTAGTAGAGGGTTTACCTCTGCCCCATGCCCATACTGACAGTCTTGGTGTGCCCTTGAGGACACAAACTGTCTGTTTGAGAGCAGAGATTTTAATACAGCATAAACCTACAGTTTAACATGTGCTTCCTACTTACATCTTGTAAGTCTGACGATACCCAAGCCCTTTTGATTTTACTAAAATTATATTTATATTACACTTACTTAAAGGGGCTTTCAACCACCTCTCTTCGTCTTTTGATCTATTGTTGTGTCATTCCCATTTTGATTCCACCCACTTCAGCATACAGAATGGGGCAGTAGGTCAGCCTACTTAAGCCAATAGTTAACTTCACTTAGAGTGACTGCAATTTGCTCTCACAATGAGCACATCCGCACACAAGATAGTTCCCTTAACTGCCAGCGTTTTTGCTTTTACTTTAAAATTCCTTTAGTGTTGGCTTTGTGTTTAGAGCCCAGTGTGATAGCAGGACACGTTTGTTGTGAACACCGGGCACATTCAAGCTTTATCAGTTCCTGACTCCTGCTAATGCTGTTGTAAATTCCTTTTGGAGTGGCCGTGGTTTATCTGACTGCTGCTACTTCACTAATCTGAATAAGTTGTGGAGGACAGAGCCTTTTGAAAGACAACAGTAATGCAAACAAAAGCTCACACAAACTCTGACTATAAGCTCACTAGTGTGCTCTATCTGTGCAACCCTGTCTGTCTTTCTTCCTTTTTGCTTTCTGTCTTGTCTTCTTGCCTAGTTTCTTTCTTTTTCCTTTCTTCCTTCCTTTCTTTCCTTTTTCTTCTTCCTTCATTCTTCTTTTCTTTCTTCCTGCTTTCTCTCTCTCGTCTTTCTTTGTTTCTTTCTCTCTCTCGTCTTTCTTTGTTTCTTTCTCTCTTTCTTGCCTTCTTTCTTGTCTTCTTTCTTTTTCTTGCCTTATTCTTTCTTTTTCTTCTTTTTCTTCCCTTTTTTCTTAATTTCTTTCCATCTTTTTTCCTCTTTGTTTCTTGACTTTTTTCTTGCCCTTGTTACTTCTTTCCTGCCTTCTTTCTTTCCTGCATTCCTTCTTTCTTGCCTTCTTCCTTTGTTATTTCCTTCTTTCTTATTTCCTTCTTTCTTGCCTGCTTTCTTTCTTGCTTTCTTTCTCAAAGGCTGACTTCATTTTGAGTTATGTCACGCTGCCCTTTCACAAGGAGCACACCCACACGCAAAGTTGTTCCCTTTAGTGCCAGGGAGTACTATGCTGCTGTGCTTTTTTGAGAACAAAACATTTTTGCCTTTAGCAATGTTTTCTAGATTGATGAAGCCCAGCAGCTTCCTGAACAATAAAGTTTTGCAAAAACTATGACAAAACAAGAATTGCCAAAAAGTTGGCAGCCAACGCCAGACCTTTTGGTTTTGCCAAGGCTTGTTTTAGCAATGGTAATATCCTGGCTTGTTGGACTGCATTAGGATAAGTACCTCTCTCTAAGGAAATATTTATATTTCCAAGTCTTCCGCAACAGAAGTATGATCAATATATATTTTTAGCCTAGGGCTCTCGTAGGTTATACTTTGATCAGTACTTCAGTTACTGAAAGCAAACAAAAAGCGGTAATGTAATTGGTGCATCCAAATGAGTCAAGGAGCATGAATCAGTCCACTCCCACCTTACTCACTATTTGACTTCATTTCTACTTGGCCACTGCAGATCCATTGTACTACATTGATACTGTTGAATATGTGAGTTTCAGAAGTATTTCTTTTGCTTATAAATCATTCGTGTTTTTCGGTTTACTGTTTTGTTTAGAGTTCCTGGGAAATTCCCGGAGGAATGTTCAGCTCCCCTTTTCAGTCATTTATGTAGCCAAAGGAAAACCTCGGCCAGAGCTGTCGGCTCGTTTCCTCATCCGGGCTCTCTTCACTGAAGATGTGCTTGTGAAAAGCAATGTATATGGAAATAAAGAACGGGGAATGGCACCACTGGACTGCAACAAGATCAATGCCCTCAGAGGTATGTGACATATGACTGGTTTTAGCAACAGATTTTTAATAATATGACTGGTTTTAATAATAGAAATGTATCATGCTTAAGCATGGTGTCCTTGTACAAATTACTAACCATGGGCCCCATTACAAGGGGCCATTTCAATATGGTGCAGCAGTAATCCACCATTACAAGTTTTGGGTCTGGAAAGATGTAAATAAGCCTCCCTAGGTATACGAATGTGGAAAGAGGTGAGCTTTATTGAAACACCTAATCCACCATCAAAGCAATAGCTGTCCATGTGGTTATTCCATGCGCATTCAAATGAAAACATTCTGAGTTAGAATGGTAGTATGTCACAGAGAAAAACTGCAAACTAGAGGCGACGGAGCTTCCTCCTTATAAATATGAATCTGAAAGAGACACGTTAGTGATAGATTCCTTACCTTAGAATATCCCCAGGCGTCAGGCTGGATCCGGAAAGTTTTGCGTAGCAGTACCCTTGCGCGTCGGTAGGCGGCGTCGTGCGGCTCCGCGTCCGTCGTCGGCGTCGTGATCGCCGGGATGACGTCGCGGGCAGTACTTAGGCGCCGCCCCTGCGCGCTGACGTCAGTTCTTCTTTTTCCGCGCCAGCAAGCGCAGATCCGGGAAGAGCAGTGCCCTGGTCAATTTTTGACCATACTTTTTGGTGATTTTTTCACTGTTTTTCCAACTTTAAGGTGTCGTAGGGATGCCCGGCTTCAAGCGATGCGGCGCCTGTGCGCGGATGATGTCCGTCACCGACCCGCATTGGGAGTGTCTCTTCTGCCTCGGCCGAGGCCACGACACCGAGTCTTGTCCCGAATGCCAGGCCCTCAACCCGAAAGCTTTGCGAGAGCGGTCTCGAAAGCTCCTCGAGGCCCGGCATTCGGCTCCACGGAGGCCCCGGTCGCGTGAGAGGTCCAGGGGTCGCTCGCGGAGTGCACACCGGTCGTCGGCGTCGAAGTCTTCTTCGTCCGGTAAGTCTAAGCACAAGAAGTCCAAGAAGCATCGTCGCTCTCGGACTTCGCCTCGCCGGTCTCGCGACTCGGCTGAGGCCCCTCCCGGCACCGTCCCCGCGGCCCCGGACTTGCCTGTGGAGTCGCCCCCGCCATACCCGCCCTTCCCGGGTTCGGGGAGGATCCGGCCAAGGTACAGGAGTTCCTGTCGGCCATGGCCCGCCTCTTCGGGCCTTCAGGCCCCTCCGGTGCGCCTTCGGGCCCCGCGGGCCCTGATGGGGTTGCTCCGGCGTCGCCGGCGGCTCCGGCCCCGGCGTCGCCCGTGCCTCCAGCCTCGATCCCGGCTCCGGCTTCGGCCCCGGCCTCGATCCCGGCTCCACAACCCCCATCGACGCCGGTCGACCTCACGACACCCTCCGCCGGCGCCGATGTCTCCGGTGCCGTTCTCGACGCCGCCCTGGGCTCCGGGCGGCGTCGTCCCCAGTTCCTTCCGGCTCCGGACATGGACCCGGAGCGACGTCGCTCGACGCCGGCGCCGATGGGACCTTGGGTCCCAAATGTCCCTCCTCCTCCTTATTTTGAACCAGAGGAGGACCAGGAGGACTGGGAGGGGTCTGATGACCCTCTGACGCGCAACTGTCAGTATGATGAGGACTGGACAGAGAGTCTAGGGGAGGCCAGTGGTCTGGATACTTCCCCTGACACTGGCATGCTGTCTCCTCCCGTGGCTACGGAGGAGGGGGCCAATTTTGGTACGGTGTTGCGTAGGGCTGCTGGGGCCTTACGTCTCCAGCTCCCTACTTTGACGGTCAAGCCTAACATCTTGACAGAGGTGCTTCAGCCGGCAGCCTCCTCTGCGGAGACTGTGCTGCCGTTTAACGACGCCCTCACTGACGTTCTTTTGGGCGCCTGGTCCAAGCCCAACACAGGGGCTCCTGTGGATCGGAACGTGTCACGACGCCATCGCCCCGCTCCGGGCGACCCCCTGTTTCTTTCTGTCCACCCCACTCCTGAGAGCTTGGTTGTCCAAGCCTCCGCTTCCCAAACCGCCTTCCCTACCGCTCCTCCGGATAGGGAATCCAAACGCCTGGATCAGTTTGGGAAGAAAGGTTTTTCTTCCTCCAGTGCTGGCTTGCGGTCCGTTAACACCGCTTGTCTTTTGGGCCGATATACCCACTCCCTGTGGGATTCGGTGGCGGATGTTTTGCCCCAGTGCCCTGAGGAGGTCCAGGCACTGCTTTCCCGCGCCATTGCGGAAGGAAGGGATGCGGCCAAATACACTATCCGTTGTGGCCTTGACACCGCCGACTCGCTGGGCAGGTCGATTGCAACGACGGTGGCGCTCCGACGCCACGCCTGGCTGAGAACCACTGGTTTTTCAGGGGATGTCCAGAATACTCTCATGGACATGCCCTTTGATGGAGTCGGTCTTTTTGGGTCCAAAGCAGACCATGCGTTGGAGCGCTTTAAGGACTCACGGGCTACTGCCAAGTCCCTGGGCCTTTCTGCTACACGCCCTCCGCTGCCTTCTGCTTTTCGCCCCTATCGTGGCCACGGTAGGGGCGCCCTTCACGTCAGCAGCCCAGCCACCGGCCCGCGCAGCAGGCGTCTTCGCGTGGCCGAGGACGTGGATTCCGCCGTTGCGGATCGGGCAACCAGCGTGCGGGTCAGGCCACCACCTCCAACCCGTCCGCGGCCTCCAAGCCCTCCTAGTCCCTCCTTTCAGGTGCACGGCACGCCAGTAGGGGGCAGGGTCCGCCATCACCTTCCCCACTGGCGCACCATCACCTCGGACAGGTGGGTCTTGGACATTGTCCGAAGGGGCTACTCCTCCCCTTCGAGACCACCCCCCAGCCATGCCACCTCAATTCCACCGCATGTCAGGGGATCACTTGGTGCTTCTACAGAAGGAAGTCACGGCCCTCTTGACCAAGAGGGCCATCGAGCATGTTCCGACCCCAGAAGTAGGGCGTGGTTGCTACTCCCACTACTTTCTGGTGCCCAAAAGGACAAGGAGGACATGCGTCCTATCTTGGACCTCCGGAACGTCAATCGCTTCCTCCGGAAGGAGAAGTTCAAGATGCTCACCCTAGCTCAGGTCTTGACTGCCCTCGACCCTGGAGACTGGTTGGTAGCGTTGGACTTGCAGGACGCGTATTTCCACATCCCTCGTCCTGCCGGCCCACCGGCGTTACCTTCGGTTCACGGTAGGCCCCGAGCATTTTCAGTTCACCGTGCTCCCCTTGGCCTTACCAGTGCCCCCTCGGGTGTTCACGAAAGTGATGGCGGTGGTCGCAGCTCATCTGCGCCGGGCAGGGGTTTCAGTCTTCCCCTACCTCGACGACTGGCTGCTGAAGGTGGGCTCGTCCCAGGCAGTCGTCTCCCACCTCCAGACTACGGCCGAACTCCTGCACTCGCTGGGGTTCTCCATCAATGTGCCGAAGTCGCATCTAATTCCTTCTCCACAGCTCCTTTTCATCGGAGCAGTTCTGGACACGACGCAGTTTCGGGCCTATCCTCCCGAACGGCGAGTCCGGGATATTCAGGCTATGATTCCGATCTTTCGGCCTTTATCCTGGGTTTCGGTACGGATGACCCTGAGGCTGCTGGGCCTCATGGCCTCCTGCATCCTGCTGGTCAATCATGCCAGATGGCATATGCGGGCTCTGCAGTGGGACCTGAAGTTCCAGTGGGCGCAGCACCAGGGCAACCTGTCCGATCACGTCCAGATCTCGGAGGGGACTGCAAAACAGTTGCAGTGGTGGCTCTCGAACCGGCAATGGGTCATGGGCAGATCCCTCTCCCTTCCCCAGCCAGAGCATACAGTTGTGACGGACGCGTCCCTTCTGGGATGGGGCGGTCACATGGGAGAGGCGGAGATCAGAGGCCTCTGGTCTCCGGCGGAGTCCCGGCTCCATATCAACCTTCTGGAGCTCCGGGCGATCCGGCTTGCACTCAAGGCATTCCTTCCCTCTGTCAAAGGGAAGGTAGTGCAGGTGTTCACAGACAACACCACCGCCATGTGGTACTGCAACAAACAGGGCGGGGTGGGGTCTTGGACCCTTTGTCAGGAGGCTCTGCGCCTCTGGACATGGCTGGAACATCAGGGCATGTTCCTGATGGTTCAACACCTGGCAGGTTCTCTGAACGCCAGGGCGGACGAACTCCAGCCGCAGGTGCATGATGGATCACGAATGGCGTCTTCACTCGGAAGTGGCGCAAGGACTCTTTCTACAGTGGGGAGAGCCTTGGTTAGATCTATTCGCCACCGAAGAGAACGCGCAATGTCATCAGTTCTGCGCGTTGGAATTTCCAAGGCGGCACTCGCTCGGCGACGCTTTTCGTCGCGAGTGGAGTTGCGGTCTGTTGTACGCCTTTCCGCCTATACCACTTCTACCCAGAGTGTTGAAGAAGATTCGGCACGACCGGGCCCAAGTCATTCTTGTGGCTCCGGACTGGGCTCGAAGAGTTTGGTATCCCGAGCTACTCAGTATGAGCATAGATCCCCCGATCCGTCTGCCTCTTCGGGAGGATCTTCTGTCGCAGCAGCAGGGGACGGTCCTCCACCCGAACCTGTCCAGTCTACACCTGCTTGCGTGGAGATTGAGCGGCGGCAGTTGATTCCTTTCGACTTGCCTCCCGAAGTTTGTGATGTGATTCTGGCAGCCAGGCGTCCCTCCACTAAGGTGGTATACGCCTGCAGGTGGAACAAATTTGTGGCATGGTGCACAGCAAAGGCTGTGGATCCCCTTTCTGCCCCTCTTTCTGAGGTCCTTCTGTTCCTTCTCTCTCTGGCCCAACAGGGTTCTGCCCTGGGTACCATCAAGGGTTATCTTTGTGCTGTCTCGGCCTTCCTCAGGCTCCCTGATCAGCCCTCCCTTTTCAAGTCCCCTGTTGTTAACAGGTTCTTAAAAGGCATTACTCACCTCTTCCCTCCTGTTCCGTTTGTAATGCCTCAGTGGGACTTGAACTTGGTTCTTACCTTTTTAATGTGCGCTCCCTTTGAGCCTCTGCATAACTGTCCTCTTCGTCTTCTGACTCTGAAGACTGCCTTTCTGGTGGCCATCACCTCCGCTCGGCGGGTGAGTGAGCTCCAGGCTCTATCTTGCAAACCTCCCTTTCTGTCTGTTCATCCAGACAAGGTTGTTCTTCGGACGCGTCCGTCCTTCTTGCCAAAGGTGGTTACTGCTTTCCACATTGGGCAGACCATCACTTTGCCCACCTTCTTTCCGCCTCCGCATCCTTCCAGAGAGGAAGAGAGGCTCCACCGTCTGGACCCAAAACGTGCGCTCTCCTTCTATATCGACCGCACAAAACACTTCCGGGTGGATGACCAGCTCTTTGTTGGCTACGTGGGCGCCAAAAAGGTCGGGCGGTGCACAAGAGGACAGTCTCCCGCTGGGTTACCTTGTGCATCAAGACCTGCTATTCTTTGGCCAAGAAGGAGCCTCCTGTTGGGCTGCGTGCCCATTCCACCAGGGCAACGGCTGCTACCACGGCCTTGGGCCGCGGTGTTCCGCTGCCGGTTATCTGTCAGGCAGCTACGTGGGCCTCGCTGCACACGTTTACTAAGCATTACTGCCTTGACAGTCAGGTCCGGAGGGACGGCTTCTTTGGCCGTTCTGTCCTCCAGGACTTCCTTGTCTGATCTTTGTTCGCAGACCCACCACCGGGGTTGGTATTGCTGGGGTATCTATTCTAGGTAAGGAATCTATCACTAACGTGTCTCTTTCAGATGCACAAGTTACTAACTTGTGTAACGATATATCTGTAAGAGACAGTAGTTAGTGATAGATTCCTACCGCCCACCCATCCTCCCCGTTCTGCGAACTGATTTCTAGGGTTAAGGACATCCCTTTCAGGGCCCTAGTATTTTTCAGACACCTGTGTCAGCTTCTTGCATGGCTCTGCGTTCCTGGCGCGGAAAGTCGTGTACAGAACTGACGTCAGCGCGCAGGGGCGGCGCCTAAGTACTGCCCGCGACGTCATCCCGGCGATCACGACGCCGACGACGGACGCGGAGCCGCACGACGCCGCCTACCGACGCGCAAGGGTACTGCTACGCAAAACTTTCCGGATCCAGCCTGACGCCTGGGGATATTCTAAGGTAAGGAATCTATCACTAACTACTGTCTCTTACAGATATATCGTTACACAAGTTAGTAACTTGTGCATTAGTAGCAAAGGAATGTAACTCAAAACAAAAAAACTATACACAAAATAGGCAAATGTGCTAAGCAATAAAGTTGTGTCTTTAAATTCTTCTGCTTCAAGTCAATAAATAACATAATCAATAAGAAACATAATCTTCCAGATAACCCGGTCTCCTCCAACACCTTTTTCTAGATGCCCACTTTCTGAACCACAGATTCCCCTGACTGGTATTTCCCTGGCACACCCAACATCGAGATTTGCACAGCCGTGTTCCACTCACTCTGTTCCATCTCTCACACACGCCAATGCGGCTCATATTCCATGTTTTTCTGTGACTAGTTTTGACTGCATTGTTAGTTTGACCACTTTAATTGGTTTGCTGAACTTAGACCCAGCAAAAAGAACAATTGATGGATGGATTGCTGAACAATATCAAACCTTCACCCCCAGTACAGAGATCTGGGCCTAAGTCCATAGTTTTTTTTGCTCACCATGCCCTTCCTGTTTGGACCCAGCCATATGCAAATCAGTCTTGACCCTGCTCCCCATGAGAAAAGTCCAGCCGAACTGCTAGGCCAATTCTTCCCTGGACCGTAAACAAGCATCCTGGGACCGGTTTTGGGGTTTCACCCCTCATCAGCCAGGCTAGCTTGACTCCAGTGGCATGGTGAGCACGGGACCCACGTCTGGGCATACCCGTCCCACTCGGGGAGACAAATGCAAAACGTACTTAGACCAAGCAGCACAACTTACTGGTGTTTTCATGTACATTCAAGCTGGCACCTTCACACTGAACTACCTCATACCATGTCTTCTGTCATAATAATTATTCCTCTTCTGTTGCCTTTCTTTCTTTTTCTCGCTTAAATTACCTCCTACTGACACATGCACCCAACAATTGTTCCATAGCATCCAACCTGCTGTGAGTCTGTTATTCAGCTTTCTTCCCTTAAATAGCTCAAATGATCTTCCCATAATGGCATGGGGGAACTTCCTGTAGTTTAGAACTGTTTCTTCCGTCTCCTCCTTCAAATTTACACCATTCACTCTAGCCGATTGAAATCCATCCTTGAGGGTCCTATTAAATGTTTCCACTACCCTGTTGTACTGTGGGTGATATAAAGCACAATAATTCTGCTTAATGCCCTGTCTTCCAAGAAATGTTTCTACCTCTCTAGGGCACAGATGCAACCCATTGTCGATCAAATTACTTTTCTGCAATACTTCATGCCTGAAAACTTCCTCCAAAAACATTGACCCTACGTGAAGAAATCTTACTTATCCACATGACCTCAAGCGACCAAGAAAATAGATCGATCCATACTGCTAAATAGGGTATAGCTCTTCCCCTTCGTAGGAGCCCCACAGTGTTCAGTGCTACCTCTTTCCAAGGTTGATTAGGTGGAACAGCATTTAGCATGGGAAGCACCAAAGGCTTAAGGTTCTTGTCACTCCTAGTATAACTGCCACATTCTCTGATAATTCTTTTCATATCAAGATCTAAGCCTCCACAATCCAAGCATAATCTTTACTTGGACTTTGCCACACCTAGATGTCTCTCAAGGGCCAAGTTGGCGAGACTCAAACTCAATGCCTCAGGAGGTATCAACCTAGTTCCACTGAACAATAAATCCCCTTCCTCTTCAAGTGAATCTTTGGCTAACCAATATGTTTTGATGCCCTTGCTCAGAAATTTCTTCCTGAGCCAGCCTCACCATATAAACTGTGTACTTCAACCAGAATTTTATCTCTAGCTAGCTCCTCTTTCAACTTATCCTCAGTAACCACTCCCTATATTACAAAGCAAACACTCTCCAGAGAACATTCATCCCTCTCTACCGCCCCATTGCACTCCTCATTGGTTCTCAACCGCGATAGGCTCTTCATTGGTTATAAACCGCAATAGACAATCTGTAGCACATTTCTTCTTGTAAGGAGTGTACTCTACCTCAAAAGTGTATTCCTGAAGGTCAATCGGCCATTTCTTAATCCTTTCCGAAACTCAGTGGCGGCGGCCGCACAACATAAGTGGGGAAGGGTGGTAGGGGGGATTGAGGGTAAAAATAAAATATTTTTCAAAAACTTAACTCTCGCTGCCCTGACGCCGACGGCCACATCGGGTTTTCCCTCATCTGGGAAGGCACAGGCTTCCCAGCCAATCCAGATGCTGCTTTGAAAGCTGCGCCAGGATTGGTCTGAGTGGCCTGGTCTGCCACTCAGACACTGCCTCGGAGCCTGCGGCTTTTCTCCGACCCGGCTGTGAACACAGCCGGGTTGGAGAAATAGAATTGCGCATGTCTGTTTGGCCGGCCTAAGACAGCCAGCTAAACTTACATGCACACTTCTAAATGCTATAGTTTCTTTAACTTGCTCATCAACTTGTAACAGAACAGCACCTACACCCCTCAAATTCATGTCAGTCACTACTACAGTGCTCCTACCAGAACGAAGGCTAGTAAACCAGGCACCAGTTCTCAATAAATCTACCATAGGACCATGGCTGTTAGAGTCAATAACTCCTTCTTATGTGCTGGATGACTCTCTACAGAAGGCACTAATCCTTTTTTGGTTTCCTGTGATCCGGTGCCCCAAGTAATAAAAATATGTTTTGCCAAACCAGCATTTATCTGCTCTAAGAGTAAAACCAAGTTTCTTAAACCTTCCTATAATGGCATTGACTCACTTGTCGTGTTCTGTCCACATCTCACCATATATCAGAGCTTTGTCCTGAAAGAATCTGACCCCCAGTAGATCACTCAACATCAAAACCCCAGCCCTCTGGAACATCGATGTCACCAATACTTGACCAAATGGCATACTGCTCTCATTCACCACATGCACTTGTGCCTGCGGTCCAGCGTCGGGGTTGAAAAATACCCCCAACTCCTTCTGGTGTGGACACCCTATGGTTCAATCGCCTTTACACAACAAATATATTGCTTTGGATAAATCTTCCTTAAAACTGCATGGAAGCCCTGAAGAGCTCTTTCATTTTAGTCTCCTGCCTACCTACTCCCTAGACATATATCCATCTTACTCAACTTGTGCTTACGAGCAAACAAAGCATCAAACACGCCTTCAGATATTATGGTAAACATTGAAAGATGAGCCAACAATCATCTCTACTTCTCTGTCTACAATCAACATCTGATCTGATGGATTTCCGTTCCAGCTGTGTCCCAACTGCCAAAAACCTTCCGAACAAACCTCACACATTTCCCCGTTTCCATTCCTCCCATACACTCCATCAGCACTTTATATAGTGCCCATTTCTGCCATATTTAATGCACATTAGCTTTGCAGTGGGACAGATTTTACTCAAAGGCGTAGTACCTATCATACCTCATCATTAAGAGCACCCCTCGAAGGCACCATTACATTTCACTTGTTCTCAGTTGCCTTGTTTTCCTGATACCACCACATTAATTTACTATTACCCTTTATCGCTTCTAATCTGTCCCACACATCTCGTCATGAGTTCAATACCTTCGGCTACAATAAGTACTTCGGCCAGCAGAGGCTCGTCCTTTATCTTCAATTCTTCTCAAGCGTAATTTATACTGCAGTGTAGTCAATATTGAGCTCCTATCTGCCTGGTTTGCCACTGGATTCAAGATAGCCTGGCTGATGAGGGTTTTGAACCCGAAACCGGTCCCAGGATGCTTGTTTCCGGTCCAGGGAAGACATGGCTTGGCAGTTTGGGCTGGACTGTTCCCATGAGGCACAGGGTCAGACTGATTTGCATACGGCCATGTCTGAACTGGGGTGGTGGAGTGAGCTAAAGAATGATGATGGATTAAACCCAGATCAGTTGACTGGGGGTGAGTGTTTGATTTGCTCTAACGCTCCGTCCATCATCCCCTTTGGTATCGCTTGGTTCTGTATCGTCAGCATGAGGCAAGTGCTGCCTAAAACGAGTGAAGCCAGGTCAGGTGAAGAATTGTGTGTAACTTTTGTCACCGTGACACAAAGTGAATGACACGTAATATAGGAAGTTCCTAGGAGGCCAGTACCACATGTTGGAAAGTGAGATGAATACAGAATTTTTAACCAACAGCATTCCAGTTAGGGCATATATGTTGATTATTGGATGCTGCAGTGTCGATTTCAGTGTCGACTAAAGATTTAGACTAGTACCTCCTTACCTCTGGCCTGTGAAATTGATTGATTTCAGGCATACCTAAGGAACCTAACAATTGTGCTTGGCAGGGACTACATAGTACCATTTTGCGCAAACAGTGACAGGCACACTTTTTTTCCATACCGTGCTTGCTCTATACTGGTAAAAAGCCTCCTGTCTTGTCACATCATTTTGACTTGAATGCATTATATGTTTAGGTATCTATTTACACCTTCTTTAGCATTGTATACTGTTACTACTCAACATTGTTCACACCTGAGGCACTCCCAACACATTTACATATTCTATTTGTGCGTCAGGGAATTTTATGTGATAGGTTCGTGCTGCTTGGGGTGCTGCATCTCTTACTTTGAGCTTAAGGCAATTAGTCAGTGCCCGATGGACTGGTCTGACAGGTTCGTGTGTGGACAGTTTTTCTGCTGTTTTGGGCCGGTTTTATGGGCTGTTGGGCCTTTTTGTACTACTGATTTCTCTTCATCTTGTAAACTCAGCCCTCAGACTGATGAATAATATAAGATATCAGTACCCTCTTTGGAGAAAATGAGAAGAGGCAGCTGTCTCTCGCTACTATAATTTATGCTAATTCGGATAAGGAGTGTTAGGAGTCAGATTACATTGTAAAAGTAACTCTCTTCTGCAGGGGAAGTTTTGTGTATGGATACTGCTTCCCACCCTACCTCCTAGAAACAGTAGACCCACACAGTTATTGGTATTTGAGAATAAAAGTTTCTTTATTGTGCACTGTTTGTACATAATTTATACCTGTCAAAATGGTGATTAATAGTATGGTAATCTTGGCAGTCATAACGTAGAATAAGTTGAATAATATTACCATTTCTGACATAGTACATCTCAAATCCCTATTTTACCTCCTAGATTAGTGTAGTCCCTACCTAACATCTACATATATGTTATCAACCACATGGTTAATATGCTGATTACATTGTTATTAGAATTCCATAACTAGTTATATGCCAAACCATATAAGTGCCCCACTTATTTCAATAAGCCATCCAGTCTGCTAGCCAAATAGCAGTCCTTCAGCATACCTCTCAACAATCGGTCCTTCTGTCCACCTCACCCAAATCCTTGGTTCTCTTCATACCTTCTCCTCCAATCCTTCTCAATGGAGATGAGAAGGGAAACTCCTGGACAGCTCATCAGCTCCTTGTATCATCACTCCGGGACCCTAGCCATGCCTCTGTTGCAGAAGCTCATGGAAGTCAGGCAAATGTTACCATTTTATTTCCTTCCAAGCCTGATTTATGCTAGGCTGGGTAGCCTACAGCTCAAATCATTGCACAAAGTACTGTAGCTTTCAGCTTGCGCACAGTTTCACTTATCTGTTTTGTTAGTGCGACTGTCACTTACAACTCTGGTAATAAGTTCTGAAAATAATATGGCACACATGCAGCAAGTTGTGACGCTTTGTTCCTGCAGCCTTAACATGCTATTGTGCAGGTCATCAAATGTAATAGCTCAAATGTATGCATGAAAATTTAGGTTTTGAAGAGGTTTGGGGAATCACAACCAGAATTGTGTTTCAAAAACTTCGTAATGTAAAAAATGATGATAAGCAAAAAGTATTGAGATGACAGGGAATTCAAGATGGTTAACTTAATGCATATGTATAAGCACACACATTCGTGTGTGTGTGTATGTATGTGTATATATATATATATATATTATCTACTGGCGGTCCCCAGTAGTTAGTTATAGTTAGGACCTATTTTCCATAGGAAATCCGCAACATTCTATTTGAAATAACGTTGGCGTCGGTTGACGAATCTTCGCGAAATTTTCCAACTTGTTGGGGCGCTCTGGTCCGCTCCTATCCTGAAAGTCTCGGGGTGATTCGTCAAGCGGGGGCCGAGAAAAAAGGGAGGTCCCAAAACGTGTTTTCCCCATTCATTTTTCCATAGGAACCGTTCATCGAGGCTACAGCCCGAACTACTGAACGGAATTACACCAAATTTGGCAAAGAGGTAGCCCTTGGTTCAGACTCGTGCCTTTTGCTTAAATGGTGTAAATCCGTTCAGTAGTTCCTGAGAAAATCACAAGTAAAATCACATATATATCTATGGCCGAGTAGGGTCCGCGTACCCTCCCGATCACGAGCTGCATGCTAATTGGCTGTCAAGTGGCTGTCAACACTCGGTAGAACCGAGGCACAGAAACAAGTGCGCAAAACGCACAAAGGGGGCAGGGTAGAAACACCCTGACCCCCTAGGTCAGCTCAGGGGGTCCCACAAAGACCCCCTGGGCAGAAAAAAGCATTTTTTGAAAAAAAAATCGGCGGGATGCGCGGATCCCGCCGAGGAAAAAGAAACAAGTGCGCAAAACGCACAAAGGGGGCAGGGTAGAAACACCCTGACCCCCTAGGTCTGCTCAGGGGTCCCACAAGGACCCCTGGGCAGAAAAGCATTTTTTTAAATCGGCGGGATGCGCTTAGGGTGCGCGGATCCCGCCGTAAAAAAAAAAAAAACAAAGCGCGGTCTTCCGCGCTTCGATGCTATTTTGCCTCCGGGTGGGCCAAGTCCCGGGGGCATGCGGGGGGGTGGGGCTTCTTTTTTTAAATTTTAATAACCTGTGTGGGGGGGCTCCAGCCCCCCCACACGCCCCTGGGGAACACCACCTCCCCAGGGCTGTGCAATTGAAGGGAGGGGGGCCGCGTGGCCCCCCTCCTGGAGCCTGTGGTGGCCCTGGGGACCGCCACCCCCCAGGGCCGGCTCCTGCAGTGTCCCAGGGTGCCTACCCCCGGGACACTGCTGTTTGCAATGGCAGGACGGGAGCCTCGGGGCTCCCGTCCTGTCATTGCAAACTTGCTTGCTTCATTGAAGCGAGAGCAGGAAACCTGCTCTCGCTTCAATGAAGCAAGCAGATTGCTTTTCCATAACAGGAGCTGCATGTCAGCAGCTCCCCTATGGAAAAGCAATGCCGGCTCCCGCAGGACGCGGGGAGCCGGCGGGACCGTGCGGGTATTGGGGACACCCCCACGGTCCCCAACGAGTGGCCAGGCCCCGGGGGATGGGGTCCCCGGGGCCATTAGTGCCCGGGAGGGGGCCATGCAGCCCCCTCCAAAGATTTTAATTTAAAAAAAAGAGGGCATGCCCCGGGGGATGGGGTCCCCGGGGCCAATAGAGGCCCAGGGAAGGGGGGCCACGCGGCCCCCTTCCCGTTTTTTTTTATTTAAAAAAAAGAAAATCCTCAGGCCCCGGGGTATGGGGTCCCCGGGGCCAAAGAAAAAAAAAAAGACCGGCATCGTGCCGGAGGCCCCGCCCCCTTCCTGCAGCAGTCTGCAAACGCGCCCCCTGATGCGTTTTAAGAAGGGGAAGTAATTCCCCCTGAATACTGGGGGTCCCTGGGGGCCAACTAGCCCACCAGGAATCTCCAGTATGCGCAAGGGTGCTGCGTTGCAGAGAGGTGTACAGAGGCCACGCCCCTTTTTACACCTCTCTGCAACGCAGCTCTGTGGCGCTTTTTGGAGGTACATGGTGGGCTAGTTGGACTCCAGGGACCCTCAGGATTCAAGGGGACTTAATCCCCCAACTTAAAACGCGCCACGGAGCGCGTTTGCACAGTGATGAAGGGAGGGGGCGGGGCTTCAGGTGACGTGTGCAAACAGGCCCCGTGGCGCGTTTTAAGATGGGGAATTAAATCCCCTTAAATCCTGAGGGTCTCTGGGGGCCAACTAGCCCACCAGGTACCTCCAGTAAGCGCCACGGAGCTGCGTTTCAGAGTGTTGTAAAAAGGGGCGTGGCCTCTGAACACCTCTCTGCAACGCAGCTCTCTGGCGCATACTGGAGGTATCTGGTGGGCTAGTTGGCCCCTATGGACCCTTGGGATTGAGGAGGAATTAATTCTCCAACTTAAAACGCTCCACAGGGCGTGTTTGCAGACATGTCACCTCATGCCCCACCCCCTTCCTTCACCATTGTGCAAATATTCCTCTAAATTCAGCCGAACTACGAATTCCGATTTACTCACCTGTTATCAGGAGAGACCTCAGTGCTGCACCTTTGAGCCCAGTACAGATCCTAAAAAGTAATTCTAACCGTACTTACCAGTAACTTGAATTTCCTTCCATAGGCCAACTGGTCAGTGACATCACTGATGACATCACTGATGACATCTCAAATGACATCACTGATGACATCACTGATGACATCATCCACGTGATAATCTGATGCACCTCCTCACACCCTAATATAACCTTTGATACACCCACTCTAAATTACAGACTGCCATTCGCAAAACCATAGACACTCCAACACCAATAACTACATACCCACTCACTGATTCTTAGGTCTACACACACATCCACTCACTCACCCGTACAGTCACTCATACTTACGGTCACTCAGTACAGGACTATCATATGCACTCATACTCCTATATAGACACTCAAACACCGCCACTCATCCATAGAGGTACTCACACACCTAGTCAGTCATGCAAATAATTAAACACACTGCCATTTACTCACCTATACAGTTATACACACACCAGCTCACTTACTCATACAAATACTAGCACATTCTTACGCTCTTATACAATCACTGATACAAGCACACACTCTTCCATACAGTCACTCTCACAATCACACACTCTCGCTTATAGCTATTTATATACTCCAACACACATATATACTGCCTTTCACATATGTAGTTACTTACACATGTACCACTGGGACATACATTCACTCACTAACACACTCTTACACACACTTACCCACCCATACAGTCTATCACAGATGCACTCTTGAAACCATCCACCCAGTGAATCACCCACTCACACATCTATGCACAGAGTCGCACACACCCCACCCACACAAACCCTCAGGCACCCATACAGATTCTCAGACAACCAATCAATAACTCATATAGACACTCATGTAGCTATTCACAAACCCATGCAGCCACTTACACAGCAACAGACAGACGGATACAGACATTCACCCAGTTTAGTCACTAACCCATGCATTCAGTAAGATACGTTTAATCACTCACTTATAGAGTTAGTCACGCACCTACTAAATCATCCATACAGACACTTATACACCCACTCATTCTTCAATACGCCTTTCCCTATATGTATATAAAATATTTAAACTTTACCGAAACACAGTCACTGGATGATGTCATCAGTGATGTCATTTGAGATGTCATCAGTGATGTCACTGACCATGTCATGAGTGATGTAATATGTGACGTCATCAGCAGTGCATTGCGGGGGCGCGAGTTATAGTTAGCTGAACTAACTATAACGGGGGAATTTCACGGGTTTTGTACGAGTGCAATGTCCAACTAACTATAACTGTCCCTAAAACCTATGGTTTTTTCAGTGAATATATATATATATATATATATATATATATATTACCTACTGGTGGTCGCCAGTAGGTAGTTATAGTTAGGACCTCGTTTCTATTCAAAAAGCGTTTTTTCTTTTGCCAATATCTTTGGCTCCGTTTGACGAATCTTCGCGAAATTTTCAAAACGAATGGCCCGCTCAGGTCAGCTCCTGTCTTGAAAGTTTCGGGGTGATTCGTCAAGTGGGGGCTGAGAAAAAAGGGTGGTCCCAAAACGTGTTTTCCCCATGATAATTTCCATAGGAAAAATTGGAACAGGCTACAGCCCGAATTGCTGAACGGAATTACACCAAATTTGGAAAAAAGGTAGCCCTTGGTTCAGAAAGAGACCTTTTTTTTAAATGGTGTAAATTCGTTCAGTAGTTCCTGAGAAATTAGAAAAAGAAACATATCGATATCTGAGCACCGAGGAGGAGTCGCGACTCCTCCCGGGCACGAGCGTCACTCTGATTGCCTGCCAAGACTCTAAACCAGAATGTGTTGGCAGCCATCTTGTGACTCTGTAACCGAGTCACAAGAAATCAGTGAAAAAAAAGTTAAAAAACAAGAAAAGGGGGCAGGGTAGAAACACCCTGACCCCCTAGGCCTACTCAGGGGTCCCACAGGGACCCCCAGGGCCAAGCATTTTATTTTTTTAAAATCGGCACAATTCACGCTGGGAGCGCGAATCCTGCCGAAAATTTTTAAAAAATGAAGCGTGGGCTCCCGCGCTTCATTTTAATGAGGCCCCCGGGTGGGCCATGTCCCGGGGGCAATGCCAGTATGAAATAGCGGGGGCGCCCGCAGCCCCGGGGACCCCCACCTCCCCGGGGCTTCCTGCTAAATGAATGCGTGGGGGGGTCCCAACCCCCCCACGCTGCCCCGGGGACCGCCACCTCCCCGGGGCTCTTGTTTTAAAAAAAAATAGATGTGTGGGGGGCCAAGAGCCACGCCACACGCCCCGGGGACCACCACCTCCCCGGGGCACATACTTAATTAAATTCGGGGGTCCGTAGCGGACCCCAAGCCCCGGGGACCACCACCTCCCCGGGGCCAATTTGACCAAGGGAGGGGGGCCGCGCGGCCCCCCTCCTGGAGCCCTTGATGGCCCCCCAGGGCCGGCTCCTGCAATGTCCCGGGGTGCCTACCCCCGGGACATTGCCGTTTGCTATGACATAGCAAACACTACTTTGCTTCATTGAAGCGAGAGCAGGAAAACCTGCTCTCACTTCCAATGAAGCAAAGCAGAATTGCTTTTGAGCAAGGGAGCTGCATGTCAGCAGCTCCCTTGCTCAAAGCAATGCCGGCTCCCGCAGGAGGCGGGGAGCCGGCGGGACCGTGGGGGCATTGGGGCTCCCCCCACGGTCCCCAACACAAAGGGCCGGCCCCGGGGATAGGGTCCCCGGGCCAGAAGTGGCCCCCCCTTTATTTATTTTTTAGGTCTCGCCTACGCAGCGCGCAAGCGCTGCTTAGGAGATGACCTCTTGGAATCGCTCCGTACTTTCTAGGAAACTTGTGCATGTTTTGCACTGTTTCCTATTAGTACTCGTGCATGTACGGCGTTTCCCTTGCGGGAGCGAGCAGCAGCGCCATCTGTTAGCAATTATCGCGCTTGGCGCTGCTCGCTCCCACAAGGGAAAGGCTGTCCATGGACTTCCGGCCGCGCTCCACATAAACCTCATTATTACTGCTACTAGGAAGGAAAACAAGCGCGTCGCTTTTACTTTCGCGGCCGCACTTGTTATTTTCTTGATAACGTTTGGGGAGAAGACCAAAGGCACCCCCTGCGGCCATGGGTGCTTTATGAGCCCCAAGCCGTTGTGAAATCTGACTCTACTCGGTGGCCTTTTTGACATTGCTGTTATTGGGCGGTAACTCAACGGAAGCAAAACACAGAGCCTCTGTTTTTGCTCTCTACTTGGGATCCAAAATGTGAAAAGGCGCAGCTGTTGCTGGTCCAGCGTTTTCCGGCAACTCCGTTCTCAGTGGCGGAAAGGAGCTTAAGAAGCTATCCGTCCCTGGCGTTTTAGCCCTGTTTCCCAGTCTGCGCCTTGAGGCCTGTCCTCATACAGATTTAACTGCTGCTCGGATGCAGAGCGCTCCAGAGTAACAGGAAGGCCTTTCCTATCTGACACGGAAGATCTTTTTACTTGACAGCCCCCGAAGCCTGGTTGATCGGCGTTGTAGTGGTCCCTGATCGGAAAGCAGCCTGCATCGTGCACTGGATCCTCGGTGCCACCTAGTGTTGTGTACCAAGTTTCCAATCAATACAAGCACCACAAGATGGCAGCAAAGGTTTTCAAATGTAGAGCGCAACAGGAAAGCTGCATATTATCCACTATCGCTTTCTTGTAAACCTCTGTCGTTCCACAGATGCATGAACAAAGTCCTCGAGCCTCCCAGGCCCATGCGCAAGTAGCTTATCCAGTCCACGTGTTTGCTGTGCAATCTAGGACTTATAGGCATCATTGCTGTGGGATAATTGAAACTAGGATGGGTAGTATGAATCCGGACTGGACTGGATGAATTACTCCGGCATCTCCCTTTAAAATATGAGACGCTCTGGATGAGTGCAACTGGCTCGTCTGTCTAAACTTGACACAGTGCTGGCTTTAGGATGGTGCGACTGGTGCCACCGCACCGGGCGAAGTGGTCGGGTGGCGCTCTATTATGAAATATTTTGTGGGCTTAAAAGCACCTGTTGCATAGCCCCTTATGTACCCAGCAATGTTCAAGCAAGAATACCAATATCCAGATTACTTTGGTGATTAATGTACATGCTGGGGAGATCGGAGCTTTGTCTAGTGGCAGTTTTGACATCATAAAGTAACGCAGAGGGTCAAAGTGCCTGCTGCAAGGCACGTGTTTAACGCAGTTCACATAATTGAATGTTACAAAGATAGCGCGGGCTTACTGCTGTTGTCACAGAGATTCTTTTGTTACTTTCAGTTCATAAGTTACAATCCTTCGAGAAGACCGTGAGCTGTGGGCTGGCTTCAAAGAGCTGCATGCGAAGTGCAGGGCGCAGGTTTAGAACCTTATGTTTTTTCCTTTGTCTTTCGTTATGCTAACGTTGCTAAAAAAAAAAGTTTGTATGGGTAGAAATTCATTTGTATAAGTAAAGCCAGCCCCAACAACTTTATTACGTTTTAAATCGCAAGTTTGTGCTTCTCCTGATCAACCACTCGTAAAACATAATGCATTCCAGTAAAGATGACATGTGATTCCTACACCTAGTAGTTATTGTTCTTATGTAACCTTTCCTATGTACTGATTTACAAGCTTGTATGATTCATTCTCTGCATAATAAGGTGCATGTGTGATGTGAAGTGCTCTGACCCCCTACATTAGTATGAGTAGCTCTATTAAAGAAATGAAATACATGTGAGAGAAGGTCCAGGTGGCAGTGAGGGAATCAAATGGTGAAGGAGGTCATTGGGGGCACCAAGAAAGATTGTCCCATCAGGGGGCACCATTGCTAAAGCGGGCCCTGGCTTGGCATACACAACCAAGGGGAAGGGCCAAGCTTTCTGAAATGGTCTCAACCCAGGGAATGAGTCGAAGGGCATTTGGGTATAGTCTCCATGTTCATAACTAACAATAATGGCAATCTGATGAAACACTGAACACCTGACCTTCGATTTTCTAATTTTAGTGTGTCGTACAAGTGCTTATGTTGCTGTTTAAACTGACTTTGCCACAGCCTCTACAGTACTCGAGTGATCATCTGTACTGCCACGGTCCTCCAGAAGTGCTGGAATCTTCTCCCATACCCTGCTATCTGAAAGTGTTGTATTTTGCAGGAGTACGAGGTGGAAGAACCCACACATTTGCTGACCGAAATTGCCACCTAGTCTGAGCTTGCTCAGTAGTGTGGTGTGGTCAGTTGTATCATAAGCAGCTGAGAGTAGGGTGACCAGAGGATTTCATGTCATCAGAACACATCTTTTCTAGTTGTGAGTTTTGATTTAATATTAGTGCATTCTGGGGAGTTGTAGTCGGGACTCAT
Source organism: Calotriton arnoldi (assembly GCA_963921515.1). Lineage (NCBI taxonomy): Eukaryota > Metazoa > Chordata > Amphibia > Caudata > Salamandridae > Calotriton > Calotriton arnoldi. Next base: position 202,675 of record CAWUFW010011266.1, read on the forward strand.
CTAAATTTAGCCAGTTGGGCCAACAGATTGGATAACAATAATATGTAGGAGCAAAGTCCAGAAGTGGAAAATTGGTGACCCTGTGACATGGAGCCATCTGGTTTCCTAGCTGAGAGACTGAAGAGAATCGGAGCAGCTAGAAAGAAACCCGACTCTGAAGATGGACATCAATGAGGTGGAAGAAAATCTCTTCTAAGAGATTATCCCAGAGTAAGACTTACAGCTCACACGAAGAATAGTGTGACTCACAAAACGAAGGTCTGAATAACCTTCAGTAGAATGAAAGGCCAAATCAGCGTAGCAGATATTCAAACTTTCTCTAGCAGGTTGTATGTGTATTTTATCCACGGAACCCTCCAACTCCCAAAAAATTCTGGAATTCACTGTAGATTCATCTGCGCTGTCACGTTTTGTGAGTTGAATGCGTGTGTGTGCTGCCAAGAGCCGTAGGTCCCAAGTACAGTAGAGCACAAGAGCAGCAGCACAGAAGAATGCACTGTAGGAAGCACACACTGACAGTAGCACATCGGGACAAAAAGGGAGATACACATGTTATTCAATTGAAAAGCATGCATACAGCACGCGGAAGAGGCAAGCATTTCATCATAAATCAGACAGCATAACACAATATATAGTAATTGTACAGCTATTCAATACCTAGCAACACAATACATAGGATAATGTGCTGCATACCTAAACGCTTATAAGGTCCCAAAGGCGAGACCTATTGGCTTTGCCAATGCTTGTTTAAAAAATGGCCGGGGGATGGGGTCCCCGGGGCCAATAGTGGCCTGAGGAGGGGGGCCACGCGGTCCCCCCTCTAAAATTAAAAATAAAGGGTGGCCAGGCCCCGGAGGATGCGCTTACTGGAGGTACCTGGTGGGTTAGTTGGCCCCCAGGGACCCTCAGGATTCAAGGGGACTTAATCCCCCAAGTTACAACGTGCCAGGGGGCGTGTTTGCACACTTGTGATATCAGGCCCCGCCCCCTCCCTGCACCACTGTGCAAACACGCCCCCTGGCGTGTTGTAACTTGGGGGATTAAGTCCCCTTGAATCCTGAGGGTCCCTGGGGGCCAACTAGCCCACCAGGTACCTCCAGTAAGCGCCACAGAGCTGCGTTGCAGAGAGGTGGTCCGAGGCCACGCCCCTTTTTACACCACTCTGCAAACGTGGCTTCTGGCTCACTGCTGGTGGGGCGATGAGGTCCTCTTGTGTCCTGAGGACCTCAGGACACAAGTGGACTTCATCCTCCTATGATGTTATCAGTGATGTCATCAGTGATGTCATTTGAGATGTCATCAGTGATGTCACTGACCATGTCATGAATGATGTAATATGTGACGTCATCAGCAGTGCATTGCGGGGGCGCGAGTTATAGTTAGCTGAACTAACTATTACGGCTGAATTTCTCTGGTTTTGTACGAGTGAAATGTCCAGCTAACTATAACGTCCCTGAAACCTGTGGTTTTTTCAGTGAATATATATATATATATATATATTTTTTTTTTTAAAAAAGAGTTGCTCCTCCTGGGAACTCCGCCCGTAGTACGGTGGCGCGATGAAGCCGGTAGAGCAATGCCGGCATAAATATGAGTCCACAATTGCAAATAAGCACGCGCTCTCAGATTCCTATTAGAGGTTTTTTAATGTTCAAGGTTACGCGTTTCGGGAGCAAGCTCCCTTGATCACACACTGAACCAAGTGTACACCAAGTGAATACATAGACTCAGTACAGGGGAAATGAAATCGACATAGGACTGCACGATACCCAGCTACCTACGTAAAAGTGGCGGCCATATTGGAGTGACTAAATTCAGATTAAAAAGGCAATAATTCCTTAAAGAATAACAGCAGATATGTTATACCAAAAACGAAAATCCATTTCAATACATGGTAAATCAATATCAAATTAAGATGAATAAACATAAATCCACATCATGCTGAAATACAGCTAGCTCAAGACCGGAGGGCATACCGACAGAGCGTGTGAATTACATTGTTTCTGGTCGCCAAGTGGCAAGAGAACTTTCAAGTACCATGCAGTTACAGTAGACCAATACTAACGTCAAGTGACATAGTCATACAAATCCTTATACTGTACAATAGTCAAATAGCAAGCGTGACTATAAGTGAAAAAGTAAGAAATTCCCAAGCAGGAAATAGAAAGGCAAAGAGAAAGAGAAAGGATAAATGTTATAAATCGTCTTATCTTTAAAACATTAGTGCTCTAGTCGTGGAGACGAAGAAAAGGTTAGGAGGCCCGTGAAGTGTCCGCAGAATATCGGTGGGCCCCTTCCTTTCCTCCTGTGTAGAAAAATAGAAAACACAAGAATATAAAAAACACAAGATTAAAAATGTGCAAACATTTTAAACAAATTGCTAGACTGTTCATTAGTTGCTTATATTAACCAAGTTACTTTAAATCGCATGCAAAAATTGCTTATACAGTCTAACTTATGCAGCTTGCTGATCCGGGAAAAACAATATCATAAAAACCTATGTTGGTGTAAGCCAGTTATTCTTCCATAAGGTGCGTTGCTAATTCCTCGTCCAAATTGTGCCCATTCGGGTACCTCGTCTCGAGCTCAAGTATCCATTTAGATTCTTTTTTCCTCAATCTGAGCTCCCTGTTCCCCCCTCTAAAGCTAGTTGTCACTTGTTCAATAACAAAGTAGCTGAGAAGTGAGCTGTTAGCGAGGTGAAAATCGGCAAAGTGTCTTGCGATAGGATAATGCGGATCCCTATTGTTTATGGCCCTGAGATGTTCTAGGACCCTTTTCTTAGCCATATGTGTCGTGCTGCCAATATATCTTTTGTTACATGGACACACTAAAATATAAATGACATGTGTGGTACTGCATGTCAAAAATTGTGAAATGGTATTTTTCTTCATAGAGTGTGGCACACTGTATTCTTTCACCATATGGCTATTTTTACAAGCTTTACAGTGTCCACAAGGGTAAAACCCTTTGAGATTGTGTGTGGAAGTCTTAGGAGGTATGGTGATATCCCCATGCATAAGCAAGTCCTTCAGGCTACGACCTTTGCGATAACTAATACTCGGTCTGTCGCTAAGGGTGGGGCCCACAATGCTATCACTTTTGAGGATATTCCAATTATCTTGGAGAATTTTTTGTATTTTCCTTGACTTGTTGTTATAAGTAAGGATAACACGTGTTACTTGGGGCTCAGTTTCCTTGTTTTTCTCCTCTAGTGTACTGGGTCTGTCGATGTCTTTAAGTTTGGAAACTGCTCTCTGGAGTACCCACTCGGGGTAACCACGTTCCCTGAAGCGTTCTAACATAATTTCCTGTTCTGCCAGATAGTTCTCATCCGTATTGCAATTCCTTCTTGCTCTCAGCATCTCTCCATAAGGGATACTCCATTTCAGAGCATCCGGGTGATGACTGAGAGCATGAAGAACGCTATTGCCAGCTGTGTCTTTACGGAACAGTTTAGTTTCAAGGGTGCCATTGACCACCTTAATTTTGACATCCAAAAATTCTATCTCTTCTCTGTTTATATTCTGAGTGAGAGTTATGTTGTACCTATTGTCATTTAGTTTGTCAATGAATTCAAGAGCTTCTTCCTCACTGCCTTCCCATATGAGAAAAAGGTCATCAATGTACCTCAACCAAGCCTTAACTTTATCAAGATACATAGAGAGACTAGTATCCCTCATAATTTCTTCCTCCCACTGTCCCAAGAACAGGCATGCAAAACTTGGGGCAAAGCAAGTACCCATAGAAGTTCCGAGTATCTGTTTAAAAAGTTCCCCATTAAACAAAAAGATGTTATTACGTAAACAGAGACCCATCATTTCAATCAACATATTAGTATGATCAAAGTACATGATATTTCTGTCATTAAGGTAATTCATGCATGCTCGAATGCCTTGGTCATGGTCTATGATGGTATAAAGACTGGAAACATCCATAGTGATAAACATAAAGTTAGTCTGCCATTCTATTTCATCTATTTTTTTCAAAAAATCTTTCGTATCCCTCACATACGATGGAAGGGAAATGACATACCCCTGCAAGAAAAAATCCACATACTTTGACACATTTTCAAAGACACTCCCCATAGAAGAAACAATTGGTCTCCCTGGTGGATTCGTGGGGTCCTTGTGCACTTTGGGTAAGAAGTAAATAATAGGTAATTTGGGATAGTCCCTTTTCAAAAACAGGTACTCATCCCATGTTATAATACCATCCTCCTGCCATTTGTGCAGTTTATCCCAAGTCATCAGGATACTGTCATTGTATGTTTTGGTGTCAGTTTTCATATAGAACATGTTGTTCTCAAGTTGTCTGTACGCTTCAGTCATGTACATATTTCTGCTAAGTAACACAACGTTCCCTCCTTTATCAGCGGGACGGATTACAATCTCGCTATCAGTAGCCAAAGATGTAATGATAGATCTTTGTGCCCTGGTCAGGTTACTACCTTCAAAATTTGATCTAGTCTTCTGATGTTTACAGTCCATGAGCGCTTTCGTAACTACTTCATGAAAAGTATCAACATTGTCATGCGAGAGGTTAGGGTAGAAAACAGATCTAGGTTTAAAGGGGGTTTTGGCAGCCCTATCAGTGGTTATATCAGAGTTTTCAATTGTCGCAAGAGAATTTTCTACATAGCTGATGTTATCTAGATCCTGTAATGTACGAAACATAGTCATATCACCTACTGTGAGACTGGTAGGATCGACATCTACCCCTACATGATGTCCTCGTACGATGTCACCCTTTAGAGTATGCCATTTGGTCAGTTTAAGTTTTCTTATGAATTTAAAAATATCTATTCTGGTGTTAGGATAGTCAAAGGTTTCGGTGGGGCAAAAAGATAAGCCTAGGCATAGTGTTTTCTTTTCCAGTGCAGAAAGAGTTCGGCTTGTAAGATTAATAACAGTTTTATTTACCATATTGTCGTCCATCATATTTATTTCCTGTTCCTTAAGCCACCACGTCTGGTTCCCATTGGCTTTGTTGCATTTTCCTTTTTGTGCCCTGTGTTTCCGTCGGCTGCGTCGTTGTTTGCTCCGCCCCTGCCTCTTCCTTTTCCTCTTCCTCTTCCCCGATGTCCTCTCCCCCTCGGAGTTGATTGAGGGGTCGTGATTGATGTTTTCTGTCTTCTCATTGTCCGGTACTCGTCTAAAAAAGTAGCTGGTCTTGTAATGATTTCTACTTCAGACGCAGTACTCGAGGTATGCGCCGAGACATCTGTGTCCGAATCACTAGTCACTGTAGTCAACGGGGTGCCTGTCCCACTGACAATATGATTGATAGCAGAGTCGTGGGGCTGGAAATTATATAAATGGTCATACTTTCTGCTATATGTAAGGATTCTCCCAGTCTCGTAATCCGTACAGTCGCGATGAAGCTTACGTTGTTTTCTAAGCTTAATGTCCTCTTCGTAGACTGTCATTCTTTTCTTTAATTCTTCCTTGAAGTTGTTAATAGTTGTCTGATCGGTATCATTTTTAAAATCTTCTTCTAAATCAGCAATTTCTTTCATTATGATCTCTCTGTCCTCCCATGCGTATTTGATAAGAATGCAAAGCATGTTTTTAGAGCTGGAAGCAGAATTATTTGCCCACTCCTCTAACATACGCGGGTTCGGTGATTCATAAGATGGTGTTGTGTATATACGTAGCCCTCGCGGGACCATATTTTTATCGACATAATCTTGAAGGGAAACTGCCTCCCACCATTTAGATGTTTCCGTTTTTTTCAATTTCTCATACTTTCGCAGTTTTTGACTTAAAATATTGTCTCTGTTGGCTGGAATTAGCGTTGCATTGGCTTGTGTTTTTCCTGGTGCTCTTGCAAGTAATGTTTGGGCAGCCAGGCGTCTCCCGGATTCTTCATCCATGCTGCTGCAAATAGAAAGAATAAGTGATCTGGATACAGTTGCCTTTCGCAACTGAAGTTAATGTCTCTCCACGGGACCTCGTTAATAAGTTACCTCAATGTAACAGTACTTTTCCTTTGTCCTTCCGTAACAGGAATCCCCTCCAAAATGGAGGTTCCGTATGCCGCTCTTCAAGTAGAAATATCTATCCACGTACAAGTACAGGTGTCGGGACCAGGTGAGCAGATTACGCTCAAATTGCAAAGTGCCAATAAGACAAGGTCAATATGCCTGTACTTGAAAGTTTCTTGCCACTTGGCGACTAGAAACAATGTAATTCACACGCTCTGTCGGTATGCCCTCCGGTCTTGAGCTAGCTGTATTTCAGCATGATGTGGATTTATGTTTATTCATCTTAATTTGATATTGATTTACCATGTATTGAAATGGATTTTCGTTTTTGGTATAACATATTTGCTGTTATTCTTTAAGGAATTATTGCCTTTTTAGTCACTCCAATATGGCCGCCACTTTTACGTAGGTAGCTGGGTATCGTGCAGTCCTATGTCGATTTCATTTCCCCTGTACTGAGTCTATGTATTCACTTGGTGTACACTTGGTTCAGTGTGTGATCAAGGGAGCTTGCTCCCGAAACGCGTAACCTTGAACATTAAAAAACCTCTAATAGGAATCTGAGAGCGCGTGCTTATTTGCAATTGTGGACTCATATATATATATATATATATATCCGCATTACTCCATTCCTTCGTTCGACCAAACAGAATCACTGGAGCACGGACCACAGATAGGTGCAAATTTTCGTTTATTGTTCACACAAGCACCAGCAGCATAACGCGTTTCGGCTCCGAGGAGCCTTGATCACATGACGCGCTCAACAGTGTATGGGTAATTTATACACATCTTTTTTCTTTAGGTTTTCTTTCTTTCTGATTTTTAGTCTTTTTACTCTTTTTATGTTAAAGTGACATGTGCCTTATGTGCAAAGTAAAGCAAAGTAAAGCAAAGTATAGACATAAACAAAATGCATAGTGAATTCCAGTATTTTGATTATTGGCATAATTAAATTGTTCAGGTATAAATACCACATAGTTATGCATAAATATATATGAATATAAACATAATCAAGACATTTGTTTTTTCTATCTTGGTTTAAGTACCTCTTCAAACAATTCTGTACAAATGAATATATGAAATGTCACTACAAATACAGTACTAATTGAGAAAATAAGTTACAATCTTTACTCTATCACATAATTTAAATTATCTAAAATCCTGTGCAAAATACGCTAATTAAGAGTGTTCTAAAATTTCTAAAACCCATCTAAAACCGTGTACAAAATAGTGTATAAAAAATGTTGTAAAAAATGTTGATCAGGCGTTGCGGTGAAGTAAATTTCTAAGTTTTTTCAAGTTTACTTTAAAGTTCTCAGTATCTGTGTATCCCTAATTTATTTTTTTCTCTTTCTCATGAAGATTGTATCACTCATTATTAGAGGCAAGTATGTAATTCCTCTGTGATATTAAGACCCTTAGGATGCTTTGTATCGAGGTCTAGAATATATCTGGTTTCTAGACGTCTAAGGGCTTTTTCTCTATCCCCTCCTCTTTTACATAATGGGATGGAATCAATAATAAAATAGGTGAGTTGTTTAGGATCCGCTTTGTGTGCTTCCTCAAAATGTCTAGCTACAGGGTAGGTAGCATCCTTGTTTTTAATTGCTCTAATGTGCTGGAGTATCCTCTTGTGCCCCTGTAGTATAGTACTACCCACATATCTTAGGGCACATGGACACTCCAGCACATAGACCACATGGTCCGTTTTACAACTCAAGGATTTAGATATGGGTTTAACTTGATCACTAAATGGAGTGTCATAGGTGGTTCTGTTGATCCCAAATTGACATGCTTTACATGTTTTACAACGAAAAAATCCCTTTCTTTGGGACAACCATGTATTCTTAGTTTGAGCAAAAGGATCATTATGGACCAAGACATCCCTCATAGAGGTTGTTCGTTTGTATGTTATAGACACATTTTTAGGTAGATTTTGCCCAATGACAGGATCGTCTAAAACAAGAGGCCAATTGGTTCTGATGATTTTTCTAATTGCCTTGTCTTGCTTACTATATTTTAGAATAAATCTGAAGGGGGAAGAGTAATTTTGTGTTTGAATCACCTCCTTCTGCTTATTATGATTGAACAGATTTTGCCTTGGGACTTTGTTACTTTTTTCTATGGCTTGATTAATGCAGTCATATATATATATATTCACTAAAAAAACAAAGGTTAAAGGGAAATTATAGGTGAAATGTAAACTAAAAAAACCACTTAAATTCACCAGGTACAGTTATCTTAAGTAACTGTAACTTATGCCCTAAGGTATCTGTAACTCACGCCATGCACATTGTTGTTATCAATGATGTCAGTGATGTTATCAATGATGTCATAGAACATGTCATGAGTGATGTAATATGTGAGATAATTAGCAGTGCTTGATGAAGGTGTGAGTTATAATTACTTTAGGGCAAACGTTACTTGAGATAACCATAAGTTTTGAATTTAAGTGGTTTTGTTTGTTTAAATTCCACCTAGCTATAATGTCTCTTTAACCTTTGGTTTTTTTCAGTGAATTTCTACGGTTTTTGTATCAATATATTAAAGGCACACCTGTTGCATTTGTCAAACATTTTAATAAAGCATTTATAATAAAAACAATAAATGTCAGCCTTTTATTTTTACACTTGTCAGACCACATAATGCAGCCATAAACCCAAACACAAGGGATCTCTGCAATCTAAAGCTGAAGAGCAAAAGCTTCACCTCTGGGAAATGTTGAAAGATCTCAATACATTTCCTGGAGTCATATTCTATAGACCCCAGGAATCATAGGGTCAATTTTCGAGGGGAGCGTTTGCATTCCCTGATGCCCCCTGTAATAAATAAAGAGGCATGCTGGTACCCCTGTCCAGATTGGCGGATCCACCAGCAGTAAGATATATGTCAAGAGGCCCATGAAGGGCATTATGGGGGCTCTCCTTGCTTGGAGCAGTCAATAATAAATGAGCAGCTCTGGCCACTCATTTATTATTCACTTTTTTTTAATGGGTGTTGCGGTCCCATCTGGGACACCCTCAGATTTAATATTTATTGAGGGGGGACGCTGGAACCCCAGGGCTTCTTTGGCCACGCCGGCTCCCTCCAGCCAACCCCATGGGCCACCCAGGAGTTGCCACCGTTTATTTTTGTATTTTATTTTTTTATAGTGGGGTGCCCACCTGGGGCAATCCACAGCATTTTGAAGGGTGTGGGCTGCGCTGGGAGCCCCGGGCCCCGCAGCCTTTCCAGCTCCCCTGCCGCACTCATCCCAGGAGCTGTGGGAGCCGGCATTGCTCCTACCCCATGGCAGCAATTCTTTTTCTCCCAACGTTTGTGCTCCCACCTGGCGTGAGCAGCACATTAGACTTCCCGGGTGTCTAGGGGATGAGTTCCACAGGACACCATGAATTAGCCTACCCTGAGGGATGGGGTCTGTTGTATGACTTGGGGAGGCCCGGTCCTGTGGTCCCTGGGGCCTCAAGGAGGCTCGGGCAGGCGCCGCACACCCCCTTTCCTTTAATTATCACCCCAAGGGATGGTGTCCCTTAGGGCCTTAAGGAGGCTCGGGAGGAGGACCACGTGCCCCCTTCCCTTTAAGTATTGCCCCAACTGATGAGGTCCGCAGGGTCTCAAGGAGGCTCGGGCAGGGGGGCCTCGTGCCCCCCTTCCCTATACAAGAGGTTATCTACCCCCAACCCGGTTGCTGTAACATTTTGTAAAATAATTGTTTTTGGCCCCACCAGGTCTAGGAGGGCAGGGTTTCCCAACCCTGTCCCTCTGTATGTTTTTTTCAACTTTTTGTTCAGGACAGGGGACAGAGTCCCCAAGTCCTAAAATGGCTGGCATCAAATCTTTCTTTATGTGGTGTCAGCCAATCACATCTTATCTCAAAGTCCGTTGGCTCCACAAACCCTCTTTGTCGTGAAATATCTATATTTTTTTACTTTAATTTCTCAAACTACCGAACGGAATGACACCAAATCACAAAAAGCATGCTTTCTAGACCAAGATCTTGCTTTCTGCCAAATTTTGTGTAATTCCGTTCAGCTGTTTTGTTCGTAGCTGTGTCTAATTTTCCTATGGAAAAATGAATGGGGAAAATGTGTTTTGGACTCCCCCTTTTGATCGCCCCTCCCCTGCTTGATTGATCACCCTGGAATTTTCTAACCCTGGGCGGTGAACTCCGCTCGCGGAGTTTTCTGCACTCCGCGTTACGCGGAGATCGCGGAGTTCCGAAAAACTCTGCTTCGCGTTGCGGAGCGGAGTTTTTTTCCTCGCTCGCGTTAGTCAACGCCAAGTTGGCGACCGCGAGCGAGGAAAATCAACCTCCCGGCCAGATTTTTCCTCGTTCGCCATCGTCAACGTCAAGTTGGCGACCGCGAGTGAGGAAAATCAACCTCCCGGCGAGATTTTTCCTCGTTCGCGATCGTCAACGTCAAGTTGGCGACCGCGAGCGAGGAAAATCAACATCCCGGCGTGATTTCTCAACGCAGGGGGGTCAGGTTTCTCATTGCGAGTGGTCGTGTATGCTCGCGACAGCTCGCGTTGAGAAGCTGCCCGTTCGCGTTGAGAAAGCTGCCGCTCGAGTAAAAATCTACTCGAGCGGCAGAAAAGGAAAGCAGGGACCGCTTGCACTGTGCATGGTGCCGTTCGCAATGATTGCACAGTGTGGACAAGCATCCGGCACTGTGCAATCACCGCGAACGGCTTTTTTCTATTGTACTCCGCCGCTCGCGGAGCTCTGCGTAGTTCGACAGAGTTTTTTTTTGCACTTCGCGGTGTTCCGCGTAGTGCAACTCCGCGAACTCCGCCCAGGGTTAGAATTTTCCAGGAAGGAGCTGAGGTAGATTAACTTTTTTTTTTTTTTATTTGAAAGCCACTGGGGGGATTATATCTATATGTTTAACAAAAATAAGATAAACGGAACAAAATAAAAGAAGACAACTCTATAAATGAGGCATACTGCCATTGACAAGAAAATAAATCATGAAATTTAGATCACAAGCAACCGTAAAAAAGAAACTGGAAAAAAATTAAAAACTGTAGATGAATTACTTTGAAATTTATCTCCTGAGATTAATATCAAAGTAATGTCAAAGTATTTATTTGCACCAAAATAATTACATGGAAGAGGCACAGCTGTTTCAACATTTGAACTTTCATATGCACATATACTCATGGAATTTTCAGCTAGAAGTAGTGCTTAATTTGTGCATGTGGAGGGCACAGGCTCTCATTTTGGGGGCCAATACTTATTTTGCAATGTCAGACTTTAACCAAAGTAAGATGAAAAAAGGCAGAAGAGAAGTGGAAGAGAAAGACAGGAAAATGTTGATAAACAGAGAAAGCAGGAATGAAAAAGAACCTGTAAGAACGAGATAAAGAGAAGGGTTTAGAGTGGTGGGAGAAAGATCCTAGAGATGCCTCAAGGCTAGGGAGCCTTGATATTCTGCAAACCGGGCATTCGGTAGCACCGATGGTGGGTACCTAAGAAACATTTTTGTGCCCCAGTACTTTTTTTTTTTTTACAAATTTAGCACTGGTGGACAGAGGCAAGCCCATTGAGAATCAAAAGCAGTGGGCTGCTTTCTAGATACCAGGCTGTTGTGAATTCACTTGTAAAGGGCATAGAACATGGGAAAAACCGCCGAGTTTATGTGCCAAGACTATCTTAAGACATCATACTGTCAAAAACCCACCACAGCAGAAGTTCTCCTTTTTTCTAAGCAATTACAGGAATAAGTGCAAAATACATGTACCAGTGAAAGAGTCCAGGTTCGGTAGGGTGGCTGCGCACACTCTGAATCCTGCCACTTACCTTAGCGTTGGATAATCAGAGTTTCTGGTCCTTTAGTTGACTTGGTGTTCCTAATTGGTAGAAAGATGGAGTATCCCTGTGTTTACAACCATCATGATGAATTTCTAATGTCTATCGATAGTACTATACACCGCACAAGATCACAGTGTAATGTAAATTCTATGCTACCGCTCTACATTGCTTTGTCATCCATTTTCCTATTTCTCATTTATAGATTTTCTACAAGAGAACTACCCTTCGTTTCATCTAAATGAATCTGGGTTTGACTGGAAAGCTTGTGTTGCTGCTATAAACAGTACCATCCGCAGTCTCCGGCACGACCACAAGAAGGCGTCAGTAAACCCTAGGAAATCCGTCCAGGTCCAAGCACCATGTGAAACAGGTTCCTCACAGAAGCCACCTCCAGCAGCACCATACAACAGTGACACCATAACCCTCATGGACTAAGCACAACTGAGAAAATATGAATTTTAAAATGGGTTGCCTGTGGTGTCAGCCAGTACTTTTTGTGCGCATTGCAGACTGCTAGATGATATTATTGTGATATTTTAGATCATGGAAATCATTTCAACAAGACACAACACCAAACTTAATGAGATGTTTGTTTGTGCAACAATCTTGCACTTTTCAACCTTGATTTTGGTGCAATGTAATTCCATGGGTCATGTTTTTACTTTGAATTAATTATTCAATTTTTGAAGTAAAAGTCCTCTTGAAGATGACTCTCCTTGTCTATTTGTAATGCTCGTAGAATTTTAGGCTTCCTTTTTGGGTGTTTAAAAGTTTTCAGAGGCTACGCACCGGAAAATTCACTAACATTATATGGATAGGAAACACAAATTTGATCAGTCCAGATATTTGCATAAATCTGATCATCTGGATTTTAAACCTAGTATCTAAAACCTTGCAGCTATTTTCAAATATATCAGATGTCTCAGAGTTGGCGGATTACAGATTTTGTGAGGGACAGCTATACGTAATTTGTGATGGGCCACTGAGCCTCTAAGGGTTCCTTAGAGTACTACAACTCCCTTCCAAAATAGTAGCAAGTGTGTGGAAATGTTCTTCCCACTGTAATGTTCTGTGGTGTAATCATAAAAGAGTAACAATGTTTAACTTTACTTCGGGCATGTCAGAAGCTTTTGTGGAGTCAGGAAACCGAAATGTTTGCTGGTCCCGCTTTGATCACTGATCCAATGAGTAGCTCCTAATTAAGTAAACATGTACACTGGGGAAGCGGAAACCCACTATTTGGCACCACCTAGTGGTGGTTCCAAGTTAGCTGTGTAGCAAAGGAACACGTAAGGCCTGCTTTATGTAACGTAAATAAATACATGTAGCAGGAGAGTGGGCCCCCAAAAATTGTGGACCCGGCCTAAAGGGCCCTGTCTACTCTTCCTTTGTGACAGTCCTGCTTTATTTAAGCATTCATGGTTGTTTCAAGAAGCTTTTTATGAGGAAACCCTACAGCATGATGATCACAGAGGTAAAATGATTCAGCTGCAGCTTCTAGCTATCACAGTTCTGAAAATCGCTTCCTATAATGACTAGGGGTAGGCTGCAGGTGATATTCCTTCACCTAGAGCAGCAGCTCTGCATGCCCACAGATGTCTGCCAGTGCTCAGCGTGCGAGTGGAAAGGCCTGGCAGCTGAGTGAGGCAAACAGAAAAGAAGGCCGTCTCTTTACAAACACTGTGAATAAGACTTTCTCAGCTGCAGTTTGAGATTCAGCCAAAGTCCAGTTTGCGAACCAGATAGACTCAAATAAATTGTTGGGAGTAAAGATGCTTGTTACCAAGCCATTAACATTTGTTTGGGTAAAACATGCTAAAAATAGTGAGAAATTACTTGAAAGAGACTACATTTGTTCGTAAAGTATTTGTATTTATTGAGCAATCGGGCAGCCATTTTGAAGGAAGTGCTCTACAGAGGAAAAGGTTACATATTGGGTGGATAACAAAGAGGATAAGAGGATGTGATGATGGATTGACACAGAGGGGTTGTTATAAGGATGAATTTACTAATATGCAAAGACTTTGAATGAAGATATAAGCACGTTTACAGCTATATGCATGTTCATGTTATCTAGGGGCCAGCACACTCTTGAAATATAGTTTGTGTGATTTAAGTTTCTGTAGATGAACTGCAAAGTAACCGTTCTCATTTAGGCCTCCCCAACTGTGCAGAGTGTATTTCAGTCAATCAAAATTGGATAGAGTGTGATGTCATGATGCTAAGGAATCCCTCTTGCTCATTAATGATTTATAGGGCATCCTGCCACACAACCAGTTAAACCGCTGGGTGGTTGGGTTGACTCTGTCTTGACATGCAGCTCCAAATGAATTAGACAGTAAAAAAATGATTTACAAGATATAGCTGTTTCAAGAATTCCAGCCATTTTCAGATCAGAGATCTAGATAGGATAGGTTAGACCATAGCAACAATTATTATATTTGTCATATCCACGAAAGAAATAGGTAAAGTAGAAGCTATTCAAACTGCAGCTAGAAGTCTCGCAATCTGAGCGCTAAAGTTTACATACACTTCATAAATTGTAAGCCACCCCATTGACTGCTGGCTGAGGCACAGGTTAAAGACTTACATTTATTTATAAGCTGTGTGTAAAGATGTTTCTTATTTGTCTACAGTAATGTTACCTCCTCTTCTTTATGAGCATCTGACAAAAATCTGCGTTACCCTTGTTTAAAAAAATTGTTAGTAAATATTTTTATATATATCACTTTGTGCCAGATCTATGTGCCTTTTATAGCAAAGTCAATGGTGGCATTGTCAGTCAACTCAATCGTACTGCTTTTGTCCTGCTCCTAATTATAGAAGCCCTGGTGGCTTCTTAGGAATTGGGCTATTGGCCTCAAGTGAATGTGCTAGTGTACTGAGCTACCACATTGGGTTAGTCGAGTGTGCACTGTTTTATCTCATGGAATGTAAAAATGATGGCATTCCCATCCCTGATCTCGATAAGCTCCGCTTTACTTAAGAAAAGCGCCTCAAGCCTTCCTGTTCTAAGCTTACTCTTCATGGCTGTGCTCGCCATTCTAGTTCTCCACCATTGGATATTTCATATATACACATGCTTGAACCACACCCCATTGTCAGCTGGGTAATCTCTGGTAAAACTAAACAGCAGTAAATAATGTTAAAATAGCCATAGGCCCCACAACAGCCTTTGTCTAGTATCCCATCCACCTTCTTTGAAACAACGCAAATTTCAGTTATTGATGTGGATGTGCTGAGCTCCCTACTCTATTGGCTACATTTGACAGAATTGGGACCTTTTTTGTCAACTCCCCTGTACTCCTGCCAGCTCCTGCTTCAGGTATACTGTACAGTGAGTTTTTACAGTGATTTTGTTTTGTACTTTTTTCTGGCCAACAGGAGAAGAGCCCAATTGTCGTCATGACAGACGAGGAGAAGCGATCTCTCTTCAAGGTTTGGTCCTCTCGTAGGCAAAGGAAGATTTATACTGATGAACCCCACAAGAAATGCTTATATCCTAAGCATACATCCTCTCACTGTGATGTTTGTCAGACTTCCTATCAAAGACCCTCAAGGATCCTTAAGGGAGGCTGGCTGTACATATTGTTGAAAGGAAAGATTGCCACTGGAAGGGGATGCCCATTCATAAGAGGATGATTCTGTACACAGTGCTCCCTTGAGGACTTCCACAAAGGTGGCACAAAAAATGAAGCATGTAAAATTCCCAAAGTTGAAATTTTCTTAGAGGTGCTAAGTTCCGCAAAACTCTGCATCCTAAATAATGGAAAAATCCAGCACCTCAAAGACTCATCATTCCTGCC
Organism: Calotriton arnoldi; assembly: GCA_963921515.1. NCBI lineage: Eukaryota > Metazoa > Chordata > Amphibia > Caudata > Salamandridae > Calotriton > Calotriton arnoldi. The sequence goes on from CAWUFW010011266.1 coordinate 218,282, forward strand.
TCACCCGTTGTGAACGAGAAGTCTCTTGATGAAAAAGGCTTTGCGGATGAAGATACACTTGACATCGAAGAAGACACTATTGACTACTTCCCCTTTGACAACTGCCATGTGGGCGATGAAGACCCTGTAAACATTGACTGTTCAGTTAACAACAAACACCCCACTGAGGACAACTCAGTCAACAACGATCACCTTAGCAATTGCTTTAACATCATCTTCCTTAAGGGATCACTGACCGAATATCTGAAACTAAAATATTTGGTGGACAGAATATCGTTTCAAAAATATCAAGGACCAGAATATTGAGACGGGTAGTGCAAATAGGTAAGTATAGATTTACTATTCTTAACGCCACATCTATGTACCTTGAAGATATATATATATATATATGTTCGAGGCATATGAGCTGTAGATTGTATACTTTAGCATAGATCGCCATCTGGTGTTGGGCTCGGATGTTTGCACTTTGTTTTTGTCAAAGAAGTCTTTTTAGTCACAGGATAGGTGACTCCTCTTTATGATGATAGTGCGCATGGGCATCGACTCCATCTTCAGATTGTTTTTTTCCGCCATCGGGTTCGGATGTAAACGGTTGCGCTCCGGGTCGGTGTCGTATTCGATTCCCCTTCGACGGGCAATCTTTCACCACTCGACGGTATTGTTTTCGATCGCGCTCCTCGACGCGGATCCAACAAAAATCTCAACACCTTCGATTCCGGTCGTCGACGCGGGCCGTTGGGCCTACTTGCGACATCAGGCCCTACAGCTAATGGAAAGAACTCCATTCAAAAAATGCCCCCTGTGTGGTGCCAAATTCCCACACACTGATCTCCACGAGGTCTGTAACCTTTGCCTCTCTCCAGAGCACGAGGACAAAGATTGTCCGGCATGCGCTTCATTCCGATCGAAGACAACCATACGTGATCGCCTGGCTCGACGTCACGTAATGTCTCGATCCACTACCTCGGTGCCGGATGACCTCTTCGATGCAGACCCCGATGCTCACAAGGAACAAGAACTGGACAATGAAGACATCAGCGTCTCCGAGGCCGACGAATCAGAGGCCGAAGATGACACGGTTACTCCAGGTCAACGAACCGTGAGTAACATCGACACCCCTACCACTTCTCAAAAACATAAGGCTTCGGTAACACCTTCGCCTTCCGGCTCAGGTCGACACCGTGACAAAACTTCTGACGCCCCACCTTCGGGTTCGGCTCCGAAGTCCAAAGACAAGCCTTCAGGCGACTCGGGACTGAGCCAGTCATGCATTGGTACCGAACTACCATCACCGGTACCGAAACACAAACATTCGGCACCGAAACACCATCAAGATAAACCCTTGGAGCCGAAACCAGACCATAAATCCTCGGAGCCGAAAAAGTCCTCGGACTCCACAGCTCCTCCAAAGCAAAAGGACACTAAGACTCCTCCTAAAGCTTCGGAATCGAAACCAAAACAACCAAAATCATTGGTGCCGAACAAGGATACTGGATTAAAAGACCTTTTTCAACCAGATCCAGTGGATCCTAAACAAAAAACCCTTCACATTGACCCTAAAACTGGTCATATCAAGACAATTCTATCTAAAAAGAGACCTTTGGACTCCCCAGAACAACCCAAAGTGTACCCTTAAATAAAAGAGACATGGGAACTTCTCCAGCCAGACCCTTCTCTCCTCCAAATATCCCCACAACACCACTTTCTCCAGCACACTCTCCAATGCTTCCATATTCACCTACACCACAAGATGATGATGATAATCACCTTGGGGGTGGGGATGGGGATGAAAACCCACAAGAGGATAATGATGATGACCCTACTCTCCCACCACCTGATCCTTGGGAGGATTATGATAATCCCCCAGATGTCCCAGATCTCCACGATCCAGACTCCTACCCACCTAGGCCATCCCCCCCAGACGACAACATAGGTTTTGCACAGCTCATAAATAGAGCTGCACAATATCATGGGGTAGAATTACACTCAGACCCACAGGAGGAAGATTTTTTGTTAGAGACTTTCACACAGTCACAAAAATCCTATGTTAAAAGGTATCGTCAAACATGCACCTGACGTTTTTAAAGACCCCGTCAGGGCTAGAGTTCTCAATCCCAGAATTGAGAAAAAATATAAACCAGCTCCCAACGATCCAGCTTATATTAAAGTACATCTCCCTCTGGATTCCTTGGTTGTGTCAAATGCACGTAAACGAGCAAATTCCCAAACATCAGGGGATGCCCCACCTCCAGATAAGGAGTCTAAATTATTAGACGCATCTGGCAAACGTATTGCCTCACAAGCAGCGAATCACTGGCGCATTGCCAATACCCAAGCTTTACTGGCCAGGTATGATAGGGCTCATTACGATGAGCTTAAAAAGCTCATACAACATCTTCCCGATCAGTATAAGACTAAGGCTAATGACCTCATACAAGAGGGAAAATTAATTACAAACACTTCTATAAAGTGTGCTCTTGATGCAGCCGACAGCGTCTCGTGCAGTTAACACAAGCGTTTTACTACGCAGACACGCATGGCTACGTATATCTGGGTTTAAACAGGATGTGCAGTCCACAATTCTTAATCAACCCTTTGATCAAGAACACTCTTTTGGACCCACTGTAGACACATCTTTGGAAAAAATGAAGAAGGACTCAGAAACTGCTAAGTCCATGGGAGCCCTACAGGCAACAACCACTAGAGGTTCTTTTCGTCGCTCCTTTTATAGGGGCGCCTCTAAAACTATTGGGACGGACAACACCTCATCCTCCTACAAAAATACTACTCAAACCTCCCCTAACAGAGGTTATTTCAGAGGAGGTTATAGAGGTAACAACAACAAGGGTAGAGGCCGCGGTAATAACACCCGCACCTCTCCTACTACAAAACAGTGACTTCCCTCCACTTCCCCCCGATCATTCCACTCCAGTCGGGGGAAGACTATCACAGTTCCTACCTGTCTGGAATTCCATCCCCACAGACAAGTAGGTAAGACAAATTATCCAGTATGGTTGCTGCCTGGAACTCACTTCAACTCCCCCATTCATACCCCCCAAACAACGTCCAATGAACATCTGACACTGTTAAAACAGGAGGTTCTCTCCTTATTACAAAAACACGCAATAGAGCCGGTTCCCTTACCTCATCAAGGAACAGAGGTTTACTCCCTTTACTTTCTAATCCCAAAGAAAGACGGTACTCTCAGACCAATACTAGACCTCCGACCGTTAAATCTCTACATACAGTCGGACCACTTCCACATCATCACTCTCCAACAGGTTCTCCCACTGCTCCAACAGGGCGATTTCCTTGCCACTCTAGACCTCAAGGACGCCTACTTTCATATTCCCATTCACCCCGCACACAAAAAATATCTACGGTTTGTAGTGGACGGACAGCACTATCAATTCAAAGTCCTCCCATTCGGAGTGACTACAGCACCCCGAGTCTTCACAAAATGTCTCGCAGTAGTCGCAGCTCATTTACGCAGACAACACATTCACGTGTTTCCTTATCTGACGACTGGCTCATAAAAGCCAAGTCACACACACACTGTGTGCACAATACACACAAAACAATCCAGCTGCTCCACGACTTGGGATTCACAATAAACCTACCCAAGTCACACCTTCAACCGTCCCACCTACTTCAGTATCTAGGTGCCACAATAGATACCTCGAAAGCCCTTGCATACCCCAATCCAGTCAGGATAGCCAGCATGCAAGCTCTCATATCAAGATTTCAACCGCAACACTCCCTTCCAGCTCGAGTGTTCTTGCAGCTAATAGGGATGATGGCCTCTTGCATCCTCATCGTTCCTTATGCAAGACTTCAGATGCGTCCCTTACAAGAATGTTTAGCACATCAGTGGAACCAAGCTCAAGGTCAGTTAACAGATCTGGTGTTGGTAGACAGCTGCACGCATCGCTCTCTGCAGTAGTGGAACACACAAAACCTTTCCAAAGGGCGGCAGTTCCTCGACCCGGTTCCACAGATAGTGCTAACCACAGACGCATCGCTCATCGGCTGGGGAGCTCAACTCCAAAATCAAACCGTTCAAGGTATATGGACCCAGCAACAAGAACAACTCCACATAAATCACCTGGAGTTACTGGCAATCTTTCTAGCACTAAAGTCTTTTCAACTCTTGCTAGTAGGCAAAGCTGTCTTGATCTGTACGGACAACATGACAGCAATGTATTGCATACAAAAACGGGGGGACACATACTCTTCAGCTTTCACAACTAGTGCAAAGCATATGGAGATGGACCATTCCTCAAAACATTTACCTCCTCGAAGAACATCTACCAGGAGTACACAATCAGATCGTGGATCTGCTCAGTCGGCAAACACAGCAGATCCACGAATGGGAACTCATCCTCAAGTTCTTCTTCCATTCTTTCACATGGGGGGTCATCCAGACATAGATCTGTTCGCCACACACCAAAACGCAAAATGCCCAAGCTTCGCCTCCAGGTATCGACACCCATTGTCCAAAGGCAATGCGCTATGGATGAACTGGTCAGGCAGATTTGCATACGCTTTTCCGCCTCTCCCGCTCATTCCATTACTGGTTCGAAGCTCCAACAATACTCCCTCACAATGATCCTAGTTGCTCCAACATGGGCACGCCAACCATGTTTCACAACCCTGTTGGAACTTTCAGTAGTGCCTCATCAAAAGCTCCACCTCTCCCCCAAGTTCCTCACTCAGAACCATGGAGAGATAAGGCATCCAGATCCCAATCAACTCAATCTTGCGATCTGGCTCCTGAAGTCCTAGAGTTTGGCTACCTTAATCTCCCGCCAGACTGCATGAATATCATTAAAGCGGCTAGACGTCCTACTACTAGAGCAAGCTATGCAGCAAAGTGGAAACGATTTGTCATTTATTGTACAAAAAACAAAATCGATCCACTAGATGCTTCCATCCAAAATATTATTTGTTATCTTTTGCATCTACAACAATGTAACCTAGTATATACATCTATATGGCTACATCTTGCTGCAATTGCTGCTTACCTCCAAAACAGACAACATTTGTCGTTGTTTCGAGTACCCGCTATTAAAGCGTTTATGGAAGGACTTAAAAGAATAATTCCACCTAGAGTTCCACCTTCTCCGGTATGGAATCTCAATATAGTCCTCACCAGACTCATGGGTCCCCCATTTGAACCTGTGCACAAATGCGAATTACAGTTCCTTACTTGGAAAGTAGCCTTCCTGGTAGCTATCACATCACTTAGGAGAGTTGGTGAACTCCAGGCATTAGTAGACCTACAAATCCGGTGTGACCGGATAGGGACCTAGCTGGGATTTAGACTTTCACTCAATGCGAGCTTAAAAGTCTTAAGGAAGGGAAACTTTCCTTTCTTGAGTCCCCTCACTCACCAGGGTTTCCCCATGGTGACATGCTTCATCATTGGGGCCATCTCAACCCGCTACGGGCTGAGGCGTGCTACGACTTGCGATGAGACGTAGGAGCACTAATCGTGAGAAGCTATGTGTGGTGCAGTGGTGTGGTGGAGTGGAATTTATTAAAAAGTACCTAACTAGTGGGCAGAAAAAACTTTATTCGGGCTCCTAGTTGGTCTATTAAAACCGGGGTGAGTCTCTAGTGGGCCTATCCGAATGCGTTCCAATATGCGGTCTCGAGGGAGAATTCACTAGGTCTACTGACCGAGAGGTTATCATACAAAGTTCCAGTTGGAACCCTCTCACCCCGATTGAGACCATGAGGCACATTATTGCTTAAATTACAATACCACGGGACTATTATGTACCCATACTACGTGACAAATGCGTATCGTATGTATTATTAATAATTGTCTTATTTTGCAGCATTTAGTTGTTTTCACTTAAATCACTGTAGGTCACTTTGGAGTGGCACACACAGGGCGGGACCCTGTGTTGTCCTGAAGAAGAGCTGTGGGGAAGCTCGAAACATGTTGACGTCTACTAGGGACCCCTAACGCATTCGGATAGGCCCACTAGAGACTCACCCCGGTTTTAATAGACCAACTAGGAGCCCGAATAAAGTTTTTTCTGCCCACTAGTTAGGTACTTTTTAATAAATTCCACTCCACCACACCACTGCACCACACATAGCTTCTCACGATTAGTGCTCCTACGTCTCATCGCAAGTCGTAGCACGCCTCAGCCCGTAGCGGGTTGAGATGGCCCCAATGATGAAGCATGTCACCATGGGGAAACCCTGGTGAGTGAGGGGACTCAAGAAAGGAAAGTTTCCCTTCCTTAAGACTTTTAAGCTCGCATTGAGTGAAAGTCTAAATCCCAGCTAGGTCCCTATCCGGTCACACCGGATTTGTAGGTCTACTATTGCATTAGGAGGGTGGACCTAGCTTTGTCCCTCTTTCTCCCCCTCTTTCTTTTTGACTTGAACTCCAGGCATTAACCATACAAGAACCATTTCTACAAATACACCATAGTAAAGTGGTTCTTAGGCCTAATCCAAAATTTCTGCCTAAAGTGGTATCTACTTTTCACCTTAATCAGTCGGTTGAACTTCCAGTATTTTTCCCTCAACCAGACTCAGTGGCAGAACGTGCTCTCCACACGCTGGACGTTAAAAGAGTGATACTCTACTACATCGAAAGAACTAAAAGTTTTAGAAAAACAAAACAACTTTTTGTAGCCTTCCCACCTCACAAAGGCAATCCCATTTCAAAAACAGGAATTGCAAGGTGGATTGTTAAATGCATCCAAATATGCTATCTCAAAGCTAAACGCACATTAACTATTCCCCCTAGAGCTCATTCCACACGCAAACTAGGGGCTTCTATGGCATTTTTGGGAAACATTCCCCTAGATGACATCTGCAAAGCAGCAACTTGGTCTACACCACATACTTTGACTAAACACTATTGTGTAGATGTGCAAGCAAAGCAACAGGCTACTGTGGGCCAGACTGTATTAAGAACACTTTTTCAAACTACTGCAACAGATACAGGTTGCCACCGCTAGGGAGGAAAAACTGCTTTATAGTCTATGCTAAAGTATACAATCTACAGCTCATATGCCTCGAACGGAAAATGCTACTTACCAGTATGCATCTGTTCTTGGCATGTAGAGCTGTAGAGTTGTATACGCCCACCCACCTCCCCGGGTACCTTTATCTGTTGCAGTATTATCTTATTTAGATACATCACATGGACATCCCTTTCTAACTCTTACTAACTCCATCATCACCCTTCATGGCGAAAAACAATCTGAAGATGGAGTCGATGCCCATGCGCACTATCATCATAAGGAGGAGTCACCTATCCTGTGACTAAAAAGACTTCTTTGACAAAAACAAAGTGCAAACATCCGAGCCCAACACCAGATGGCGATCTATGCTAAAGTATACAACTCTACAGCTCTACATGCCAAGAGCAGATGCATACTGGTAAGTAGCATTTTCCATATATATTGTCAAGGTACATATATGTGGAGTTTACATTTACTTAAACTTTGCTTACTTATAGAAAGTTACCTTCACAATATTGTTGTCCTCGATATTCTTGCCACGATATTGTGTCCCACGATATTTTTTGTTCCGATATTCTGTCTAACCAACTCTTCAAGCCTGCTGATGACCTCTTATGCGTAAATGACACAGAAACGCAATATTCCACTATCCTTTGAGGTTCTGTGGTCTCTATCATGTGTTTACCCATCACCTTTGAAAGTTTCTGTATAACCACCTGCGCATATATTGGAATCTGTACTGGAAACAGACTTTCCTGACCATGAACATCCTACAGTCTGACAAAACCTGATGCAAAATATATCCTAGACTATTTGTCCACTGGAGAACAGTACAGTCTGTCTCCAAATGAAGATTCCAGAGGTGCTTAAGATGATCATGAAGAATATGATGAATGTCATAGGGGCAATGAATTACCCTTCACACCTAGGCAGCACCTTCTGAATCCTCCAATTATGCAGGTGCCAGTAGCTTTTCTAAGCACTCTGCAAGATGAGTGACACCTTTCAGAAACTGATTCCCCAGCCTTATTTATGCAATTCTCTTATAGGTATCTGCACCTATGCCTCAACAGTCACCAGCACAGCCTGCAGAGGCACTTCTTCCACAACCAACTTCATCACAGGACCAACCTCAGCCACAACTGTTAGTACATCCTATACCACTCACGGCTCTAGAAGTGGACGAAGATCAGGACAGTGATCAAGAGGAAGAAAGAGAGGTGCTTATGGTTGATCTAGATGACATAGAAGAGTACCACGAGGAGGAGGAATATAGAGAGTGTGCTATCCCTGAAGGAGAGAAGACATCACCTAAACTAGAGTCCCATCCGGATTAATTTAGCTTCCTTACCCTACTAGAGAGAGCTGCCAGCAAGTATGACCTACCTATGGCAACAAAGAAAGAATTCTTCCTCTATGACTTCAAATAACATCTGAGGAAGTCAGTAAAGTTGATACCAACACTGGGGTGGTGAAAAATGGTAGGGCACCTGAAACTGCTTCTGCATGCCCTAGGTTGAACTCTATCATAAATGAGGCGGGTCCGAGGGGGCTAAAATTCCAGTACCACTGACTTCTGGACCACCAGATAGAGATGGAAAATGCATTGATAACCTGGGACAGAGCATCTGATGAAGTCAGGAAAGTTGATCCCAACACTGGGATGGTGAAAAATTGTAGGGCACCTGAATCTGCTTCTGTATGCCCTAGGCTGAACTCTGTCATAAATGAGGCAGCTCAGAGGCGGTCCAAAATCCCAGTGACACTTCTGCATCCCTAAATAGAGATGGAAAATGCATTGTAAACCTGGGACGAAGGGTCCGCTCTATGGCGGGAGAGGTTCCATCGCCAGATGTGGCATGACATTTCCCCTCTGTTTGACCTCATCCATGTGGACATGAGAAATAGGTAAAGGCCTTTATTAAGAAGGGGCACATTTCAGAGCAGTGATCATAAATGCAGCCTCCTTGGTTAGAATTAATGCAGGATTTAGCCAGTTGGCAGGAGCTGCAGTTCTTCGAAGATAGGATTGATTTAAATCTACCTCTTTCCACCATGACGTGCAGGCCAAGGTCTTTAACAAGCCCTTTCGAAGGAGAGACTCTCTTCAGAATGCATAATGACAACGCCCTCCAATCAGAAAAAACATGATACCACTCATTCCCTAGGAGCTATCTAGAACACACATACTTCCTTTTGTGGCTCCAGACAATCAAACCGATATAGAGGTGCTTCCTGTCAAAATGACTGACAAATCACATGATAATATCCTTACAGAAAATCAGAGTATGACCAGTGCTTCAAAAATATGCCGATGACACCACCAACCCTACCATTGATCTTCTAGCAAAAATAGAGGGTGATCCCAGTTATGCTCTCAGGACAATGCCAAGTGAGCCTGACTTCCTTATGCTGCCCTCGCCACCAAACTCCAGTTAGGCCATGATGTGGTGGGGAATCTCACACCACAACCAATGAAAGCAGATCATGACCAACCAGAGGATGCTACAGATTATGGAATCATGTCAGATGCTGGAATTCCAACAAACACTTCATCATTCTCCAACAAAAGAACATTAGTTGCACCTCTAAGAGTTGCAACGAGAGGTCCTCACCCGCCTCCAAGGAGTAATCAATAAGGTTCCGAAGGCTCAGAGGAACGTGAATTACTACACCAGTTTCTTTCTGGTGAAAAAGAAAATTGATGAATAGCGATCGATTCTTTACCTTCAGCAACTCAGCAAGTTTCTCAAAAAACAGTCCTTTTTGGGTGGGGGCTCATCTAGACGCCCTTATGTTGTTGCGGTAAGGGGAATTCTTCACTTCCTGCGATCTACAGGATGCATATTTCCACATCCCCACTGACCCTAATCACAGACAGTACCTAAGGTTCTTGGTGGCTGGATAGCATTATCAGTTCAAAGCACTCCCTTTCAGCCTGAAATCTGCCCACAGGTTTTTTTACAAAGCGTCTTGAGCCTATTGCAGCCTTTGTTAGGTGATAGAGCCATTAGGTGTTTCCATACCTGAATGCTTGGTTGGTGAAAACACCCTTGGCATAGGAAGCCCATATCACCATGAAGCCTTGCATCGACTTGTTGCATTGGTTGTCCCTGACGCTCACATAGAGAACCGAGGCGGATACAACAAAAGCTGGATCAACAATGGAGTCAGTCAACAGGATCTTAGAATGGCATAGAGGAGGTGTGCAGAAGACTCGAGCAGCTCTGCTGTGTGTAGGGGTCCCCAGTCAACCTAAATGCAGGACTTCCGTTTCAGCCCACCATGAACAGAATTATTATGACAACGGGTGATTCGATGGAGGTTACATGGAGGACCTGTTCACAAGATCCCTGTTGTTGGATGAGGGAAAGGGCACTACCCCTAAGCATCCTGGAGCTGCGAGCCATCAGGTCCAGCCAAGACTGGATGGCAAAGCTGTCAGGAAAAACATCATCTCAATGTAGTACATTGCCAAGGAAGGAGGTACGAGGTATCTTTCCCTGTCAAATAGTTGCAGATACTATGCGATTGGGTGGGCCATTTCTGTGGAATACCTCCAAGGGGTCTGCATAACGATCAGGCAGACCCACTCAGTAGCGCCCTGTCAGACTGCCACAAGTGGAAGCGCCACTTGAATAAGTCACTGTATGTCTTCCGAAAATGGGGGTAATCCACTCTAGACCTATTTGCAGCCCTTCAGAACAAGAAATGCATGTACTACAACAGCAAGTAGAGCAGCCAGGGTCCACGGGTAACGTCTTTTCTATGAAATGCTTGAACGTCTTCACTTACGGCTTTCTGCAGTTTTTCCTCATTACTAGAATGCTGAGGAATGCTAAGGTAGCACACTGCTCACTGATACTGATTCCCACAGCATGGCCACGCCAGGTCTTAAACAGTGACCTGCTGAATCATTAGCTCACCTGATACAGTTCAGGAATCATACCCAGCTTCTCTCCAGAACCAACAGACAGGGCCTCCAACACAACCTGAAGTCACTCAACCTTACAGCTTGGTTGCTGACTATTTACAGTTTGGCCATCTTGACGTTCCTTCAGACTACAGGGATATACTGGCACAAGCAAAGCCACATGCCACAACAAAAACGTACAACGCTAAGTGGAAACGCTTCTGTATGTGATGTATGGATAAAGGAGTTAGTCCTATCTCAAAGCAACCCCAAGTACTGTCACACATTCTACACCTAGCCAAAGGTCAACTCTAGCACTCTTTGATCAGAGTTCAATTAGCTTCAATATCGAGATTCTGGAGGACAAAAAATGCTTCATCATTATATTCCCAGAGAATCATGAAGCAATTTATGAAGAGCTTTTTTTGGGCTTTTCCATCTGTGAATGCCCTCCAGTACCAAGGGGATTGATTACAATCCTTGGTCAGCTGATCCATAGGGCTCAAATCAAGTATATCTCATGGAAACTGTATTGTTGCTGGCTCTCACCACAGCAAGAACAGTTGGAAAGCTGCAAGTATTCACAATAAAGGAGCCATACGTTTGCTTCACAGAGGATAAAGTCACCTTGCACACCAACTCTAGGTTCATGTCCATGGTCTCCTTGGACCTTCACCTAAACAACATTGTTCTGCTTGTTTTTTCCAAATCACTGCACATGAGCAAAAAGCTCCTTATATTTGTTGGGTGTGCACAAATGCATCAGGTTTTTTTATGGACAAAACTAAAGAAATACTTCTGATCAGTTGTTTCATTTGTCAACCAAGGTAAGGATTGCTCGCTGGCTGTCAGCCTGCATCAGCTTTTATCACATTAAAGCTAGGCATCTTCTTCAAGGATGAGTGAGCGCATATTCCACAAGAAGCATGGTGACAACATCTGTGCTATAGGCAGGAATACCTCTTCTGGATATTTGGCGCACAGCCACTTGGAAGATGAAGGCATTACACCAAGCACTATTGGCTGGTTGTGAATGCAGCAGGCAACGCTTCAGTAGGTGAAGCTGTTCTATGCATCCTGTTTCAGTAAAGCTGAGCCTGCCTCCATCTTTATTCACATTTAATGTACTGCTGCCTATTCTGATTAAATCATTTGAATCTATGAAAACTCCAATGCTGGAGGAGAAAACCAGTAACTCCAGTTTTCCACTGTTGATATCTTTAATAAATTCACATGGATCCTTCCTCCTTCCGGGTCAAAGGCTCACTACCTATTCTGTGTATCCTTCACACTTGTGATATGAAATATGAGCTATGGTGTGGCCTCTAGACTAAGAATTAATTTCAGCACTTCCACCTCATTGACCAAAGTTTTGGTTGTTTCAGATGAGCTGGGTGTGCTACTAAACAAACACTGTTGTTTATCCTTTGGTCATTTTAGCATTCTTTACTGATTAAGGTTATGAGGGAACCCCCGCGTAACGATGGGGAAGGTGTCTAGCCTGTGAATATATGAAAGATACCAATGCTAGAGAACTGGAGTTATAAGTAAGTTACTAATTTCTTCTCATTTAAAGTTCTCCTAAAACATTGGAGGTTAAGCATTAATAGGCCTGAATTAGAGTTTGGCAGATGCAGACGTGTCGTCAAAAAACGATCTTTTTACCCATTGCTGCCGTGGAGCTCCATCCTTCTGACTTAGTGTACAGTGGTTTGACTGACAAAAGTCCTCTTAATGCCTTTGAGGTTACGTAATATCTGTCCTGATTTAGAGGTTGGCAGACGCGGACAGGTTGTCACATCATCTGTTTACCCATCTGTCAAAACGGAGGTCCATCCATCCAATTTTGAATATAGCGGTTTGATGATTGAAAGTCCATCAACCGTCTTCCGCCTCCCCTGCATTTTCCTTTCTCCATCAACTGCGGTATAGCCTAAACACATCAAACAGAAAGACTACTCTGTCCACTGTATTTAGATTATAATTTCCGTTGACAGTAACCTGGTGCTTCATACTCCACGTCTGTGTTAGAAGAAAGAAAGCACAAGTAGCCAAACACTGCCCACAACAACCATAAGACCTACTCTAACATGCACCTGCTACTCCAAGGCCTTGGTCTCTATCGGGCAGTGCTGGATGAACAACAACACAATCCACAAGAAAACAGGTGAGTAAAACACTTTAAATAAATTTTTAAATGCACTATGCTAAGAAGCAATGTCACTAAAGTTAACTTTATGAACACCAAATCATATCTAACAGCAATTTCACTCACTACATGCCCATATAAAATACTCACTTAATACAATTTTACTACCCACCCCACACCTTAACTGAGTAAGTCAATGCACATTATTTACAAATCACAATAACCTATAATGCTAAAACCATAACTAAGCTGTTTTAATGTATTAAAAAAATAAATATGTATTATTCCTATTTCATATTTGGAGTGATCAGCAGAAAACCTACAAATATTTAGAGCAGATCTTTCATCCCACTTTACCCACTTGCCACACACTTTTCAATCATAAATCAACCATGTACATATTTCCATTAACCAGTCACTAATGTGTCACGTCTAAAAATCTGCCACATTATATCAAGGATGTGAGGATTTGGTTATACTATATCATGTGGGTGTGGGGCCTTATCATGGAGTACACTCCCAAATACCATCCTGGGTCCAGTCAGTATCGTTTACTTAACCTTAGCTCAAACCTGGGTAGCTGTGGCTGTGAGCAGTAAGGCTTGGCAAAGGAACTTAGTGTAAAGCATTTAACAGCACCATACAACAGAATAAGAAAACCACACACCAATAAAGAGACACAACAACAATTTATAAAAATAGAGAGTATTTTTACACATTTTTAGAGACGATCATCAAAATCCACCAGAGGGTTCCGGAGATACAAAGTTTAAAAGTTTTTATCACTTTTAAATGCAACTGCAAACAAGCAGTGGTCAACAAAAAGTTTGTAAGCTTTTCAAAAGTTTGAAAGAGTTAGTGTGAGTGTTCCTGCTCGGGTTCAGCAACCAAATCCAGCAGGGAAAAGGTTTAGGGAGCCAGAAAGGCTACTTTGGACAGTTACCTGGCCACCAGAGCGTTTTTGAAACAAGTTCCAAACTTTTTTTTAAAAAAAAGTTTTGAAGACCTTTATTTAAGGCAGAAAATCACGTCCACAGCATAATGCCTACATCCCTGAGAGGGCCGGCATGGCGGTACAATTCCTGAAGAACTGTGAAAAAGGAAGAGGGGTTACACAGCAAGCCGCCTACAACCACATCGGGCCGGCCGCGTCTGTTGAAGCAGGGGGTCATTACGGTCCATACAGTTATCTGTGAGCGTGTGATTTTGAACAATAAACTATTAAACACAACATTTCCACTATCGTATTGTATATGCGTTGAGCATGCTTGATTATGTTGGCGCGTTCTCATCCTGCATATAGGAGGTGATGTTACATGGCGAACCACCCTCCCCCATGCAAAGCGTATGTCGTACAGGGCGGGGGGTTCCCTACGTGTCAGTTCACTTCACTCCGTTGGGGTATGGCGGGGAGGAGTAGTGGGGTCTGCGGTGATGGTGTGCTTCAGTAAGTAGGTTTGTAGCGGTGCCCATATATCCCGTGGTCGAGAGGAGGGGGGTAGGAGTTCCGCATAAATGTGCAACTGCTCCTGGCAATAGATAAGGTCCTGAAGCCAATCCTTAAATTTGGGTGCCCTTCCTCTTCCCCATCTGCAAGCGACCCTTCTCTTTGCAAGGAGAAGTGCGAGGGATGTGTATTTGCGGATTTTGGCAGCTAACGGTGCTGTTTATCCTAAAAGTGTGGTTAGGGGGTCATCAGGTACATGCAGTCCTGTCACGTAGTCCAATGCCGCGAGGACCTCCGTCCAGAAGCGGCGAACAGGCGGGCAGTCCCAGGCTATGTGTTGAAAGTCTGCACCTCCCTTACCGCAGCGGTCACATCTATCATTATCGCGAATACGTAGGCGATGTAGTCGCGCTGGCATATAGTAGAGACGGTGGACATATTTATAGTGAAGGATTCGAAATTTGCTGTTTGCCGAGATATCTCCCGTCTGTTTACAGCAAAAGGACCACTGTTCGTCAGTTAAGGGACGCCCCAATTCCTCCTCCCATCTGCCCTTAGCTGGGGAGTGTTCATAGTCTCTGTCTGTCTGTACTGTGCGATATAGGAGGGATATCACGTGGGAGGGAGCAGTTTGTTGCAGCAGCACATGCAGGGGGGACATGATGGGGGGGGGGTCCTGTGGGAAGCAGGGAGTTAAAGTTTTTATGTCTTGGCGCAGCCTAACATAGTAGAAGCGCTCTAATGGAGAAGGAATTGTGGATCCGAAGAATTCCTCGCTCGTGCGGAACCTGCCCCCAGCGTAGAGTTGCCCCCACGTTTGTATGGATAGCTTTCGGAGGAGTCTGCGACAGCCGCCTTCTTGTGTAACCGGGATATCCTGTCTGCTAGGCAGAGGTAGGAGGGGGGAGTATAGCAGAGTGCATTGTGTACGTTTCGCTAGGTCCTGCCATGCGCTGGTGGTGCATTGTACAGTGGTGGAGGTAAGGTGTCTCGGGACTGCAGGGGTGCTTAGATAAGCAGTGCAGGGGGTCGGGGTCATATATCCGTCTTCGATCGCTAGGTGCGGCATATAGGGGGGGGGGTTTATACAATATGATGCAAAGTGGGCTTGGGCACAGCTAAAATATAACTCCAGGTCCGGTATTTCAAACCCTCCTTCACGGAAGGGTCGCGTGAGAGTGTCCCAGCGAAGTCTAGCTATCTTTCCTCCCCAAGTGAGTTTTATGAGTTGGCTTTTAATGAACGAGAAAAAATGTCGACCGGGGGCGTATGGAATATTGACAAACAGATATAATAGTTTAGGCAATATTACCATTTTTATAAGAGCAGCTCTGCCGGCCATTGACAGGGGCAAAGCAATCCACTGCATGATTTTTCAGTGATCAATGCCAATGCGCGCCCGTAATTAGCCCTCATGAGTTCCTCTCGTTCACGGGAGATGACTATTCCGAGATAGGTGAGCGTGTCATCGCACCATTTTAGGGGATAATCCGGTTCGAATCTGGGAGTGGATTCGGTTAGGGGATAGATTTGGGATTTTCCCCAATTGATATTAACCCCAGAAAGTCGTCCGAAAAGGATAAATATCCTGAGAATGGGATTCAGGCTTTCGTCAGGGTTCCACAGGTAGAGGGTGATATCATCTGCATATAAAGAAATTCATATTTGCCTTTCCGGCTAGATGATGGCATGGTCACGAAAGTGTTGACGAACCTTGGCAGCGAGGGGTTCGATGGCTAGGGCCAACATGAGGGGAGACAGGGGGCACCCCTGTCTGGTACCTCGGGCTATGGTGAAGGCGGATGAGCGCGTGCCGTTGATCAATACAGTTGCATGTAGGCCCGTGTATAATAAATTTATCCAAGCCAAGAACGAAGGAGGGAATCCCATGCAATGTAGTACAAAGGCTAGATAATCCCACTCCAGGGAATCAAACGCCTTTGTGGCGTCTAGGAAGATGGCAGCAGCGTGTGTGTCGGGGTCGATGTCATGAAGGATCGCAAAGTGGGTGCGTTGGGTATGGGAGGTACCCCTGGTCAGCACAAACCCCGCCTGGTCGGGGAGGACCAATACAGGCATGAGAGGGCTGATGCGATTCGCTATTAGTTTAGCCAGGATCTTGGCGTCAACGTTTATAAGGGACAGGGGTCTATACAAGTCTACTTGTGTGGGCGGCTTCCCCGGTTTAGGTAAGGAGATAATTAGTGCTTCGCGCATGGATCGAGGCAAAATGCCCGATTCGCGAGCTTCTTCAAAGACGTGACGCAGCACAGGTATGAGCAGATGACGAAAAGTTTTATAAAATTCGGCCGGGAGGCCGTCAGGTCCCGGGGCCCTGCCAGACTGTAGTTGCATTATGGCGGAGATAATCTCCTCGTCTTCGTGGTGTGCAAGGAGGAATTCCCTCTGCCCGTCTCCCAGCCAAGCTATGGCGGTGTCGTCGAAGAACGGGGTAAAGTCTGCTGGCTGCTCTCTGTGCGTTTTATATAGTTGTTTGTAGAATTTTCTAAACATATTTACTATGTCTGGGGTGTCCCTATATGTCTGACCATCATCGTCCTCTATTTCTAGTATATTATTAGCAAAGCGGGGGGGACGGATCGTAGCGGCAAGTGCTTTTCCCGGCCTCTCTCCCTCGCCATAGCGGCGTGCTTGATGATATTTCCCTCTATATTTGCACTCCCTCTCAGCTGTCTCTTGGTAGTCAGTGACCAGGTCGCGCAGGTGCGCCTGTAGTGCAGGGGTGGGCGAGGTTTGAATATTTAGCTCCGCCTGTTTGATATCCAGTTTAAGCTTTCGCAGCGTGGAGCGGATATCCTTTAGGATCCCTCCGCTCTTGGCTATGCAGAGTCCGCGTATGGTAACCTTGAAGGCTTCCCATATCGTAGAGTACTGCGGAACCGAGTCTTCGTTTCGGGGAAAGAAATCTGATATTTCTTGCTCGAGTTCATCTTTGAAAACGGGGTCTAACAAATTTAGTGGATTGAGACGCCAGGATATGTAGGGTGGGTCTCCGGAAGGTGGTGTAAGGGTGAGGAGTACGGGGGAGTGATCTGAATATGTACGGGAGAGGTGAGATGCATGCGCCATCCAGGTTGCTAAGCTTTTGTCTATTAGCCAGTTGTCTATGCGAGCCCAGGAGGAATGTGCGGTGGAGTAACAGGTGCCTTCGCGGGTATGAGGATGGAGAGCTCTCAAGGCGTCTATGAGGTCATGTTCCCCCACTATGGTACTAAGGGCATTCTGTGCGTTAGAGTAGTGGTGAGGTTGTGGATGTGACCTATCCAGAGTCGGGTTTATGGTGACATTAAAGTCTCCCCCCCCCCATATCAGGTGTGTAGAGCCTATATCCATTATTTTACCCCAAAGGATCCGGAAAAATTCTGGGTCGTCAGTGTTGGGTCCATAGCATGAGACAAGTGTGATGGACTGTGCGGACAGCCTTCCCCATAGGATACTGTTGCGTCCCTGTGGGTCTCCATAAGATCCAATGGGGGTGTAAGGGAGCGTACGTTTCACCAAAATGTGAGTTCCCCGGGCATATGAAGAATAGGACGAGAAGCATTTGCTGGTCGCCCAGCGGGAGGCAAATGTAGGGGATGGTGTTGGAGCAAGGTGTGTTTCCTGAAGCATGGCACAGTGAATGTTGTGGCGATCTAAGTAGGATAGGATGTGGCGACGCTTGCGGGGGTCCCCCAACCCTCGCACGTTCCATGTCAGAAAGTTATATTGCTGGGAGATGGGTCGGGTCTCCATTGCGTATGTGCAGAATTATGCGGATAGAGAGCGCTTAGCGTGTATACGGTACATTCAGCGTCAGCATGTGTATGCATAGTAGTACAATAGACAGTGGCGTAAAAACAGTTCCCGTTCCCTCCCCTCTCCCACATCAGCAACCCAAACTCGCCGTGGCCCATCCCAACCCCTCCCCGTAAGCCCCAATTTCCGCTGTTCCAACAGGGGACAGTGGGATCAACTTTTTAAACATTTATAGTGTACAGTGTTTAGGGTTCACCTGCTGGGTGGAGTCCAGAGGGCGGCCAGTCTCTCCTCGCAAAGCGAGGGTGCTCGGGTGATATTTTGTAGTTTCATCTCGTCTCTGTGTCCGTTACGATTCTGCAGTTGGGAGATTCTGATCATTGCAGCGCCGCAAAGCATGCTGGGTGGTTTGAGCTGCATACTTCAGCTTATGGACAGCCAGTCGTGAGCCTATTGCAGTGCTCAGGCAGTAGTTCACTGCCCGCATTGGGTGCGGTTGACTAGAGGCAGAAGTAGCTTGCTGGGTGAGGGTTGTGATAAGAGTTTAGGAGCCAGTTCCACTTCATGATGGTCTTTGTTAACAATCGACTCTTTCTAGGTCCCGTTGTGAGGTTTGTGTACTGAACTCCGCGCCCTCCCCAGAACCAGGAGGTATGGACGGATTCACGCAATTCGCCTCAGTCTCCGCCGTGTAGTCAGAAGTGTGGGCTTGTTTGTAGGGGTTTCGCCATATATCCAGGCGGCTTCGGGGTTGGGCTTCCTAGGGTTTATTCGACATCAGATGTCCCGCCATTGTCCTCCGGTTGATAAACAGGGGATGACTGGCTTGTGGAGTGCTTGGGTAGGGTCTTGAGGAAGTCTTGGGCATGTTGCGGATTGGTGAAAAAATGCTGCTTTCCTTGATGTGTTACTTTGAGGCGAGCCGGGAACAGCATAGCATAGGGCATATTAAGTTGTTGTAACTTTTTCTTGATCTGGAGGAACTTTCGTCTTTGGGCTTGGACGGCCATGGTGAAGTCTGGATAGATGGATATTTCCGTCCCCTCATGTTTTAGTTGTCCTTTTTCTCTAGAGAGGCGGAGGGCAGTGTCTCTATCTCGATAATTTAGTAGCTTGGCAATGATGGGCCGAGGAGGGGTGCCAGGAGCCGGTCGGTTTGCCAGTGAGCGATGTGCTCGTTCGACCACCAGGACCGGTGAGAAGAACTCTCTGCCAAATAAGATTATGAGGAGACGTTCCACATATTCTTCCATCCTGCCAGTGGCCGTCGATTCTGGCACTCCTAGAATTCTGAGATTGTTTCTTCTCGACCGAGATTCTAAATCCTCGTTTTTGGCGGCTATCACTTTCAGGACCCTCTCCATCTCCAGCGTGCGACTCGTGGTAGCGCTGGACGTGTCCTCCAGGTCAGAAATTCGGCGTTCCGCTTCGGTGAGGTGATCGTCGTGTTTCTCCACTCTATGCGTTAATCCATCCAGTCTGGCATTCATAGAGTCCATTTTAGATTCAATCGATGTCAGGCTCGACTGCATCACTAGCAATAGTTCCTTCAGATCCGCAGTAGAAGTCGTTGGCGCGTCGGGTGACTCTTCATCAGGCTCTGTTTGGGACCGGGTTGACTTGCGGGCGTCGAAGTTAAGTTTTGGTTGATGCCCGTCTGGTTTCCCCATGGCAGCAGAGCCGGGGAGGGCGGTGGCGCAGTCCTACTCGGGTTGGGTCTGCTGTGCGCCTAAGTAGACTGTGCCAAGTTTTCCGTGGCAGGGGCGCGAGATCAGCGAGTGGGGGGGTTGGTAGCAGTGTGGGCAAGCGATGTTCAATATCTCCCCCTTCTTGATGATGTCAACGGTTGAAAGCGAGGGGTGGTTTTAGCGGAGCTCCTCAGCCATCTCCACGAGGTCCAGCTGTAAAGTATTCCCCTCAGCGGGGGAGCTGAAGGGGGGTGCGGGTTGTGGGGGAGAGGCGGCTGATTCTGGGGACGACTCAGTCAGCTCCAACGGAGAGAGCGCATGGCTGTGCGTTGGGTAGAAAGTGCATCAAAGGGGGCATCGTTGTACGAACCTCACCCAGCAATCATCCGCTGTGGGCCGCTGGTTGTGGCAGGCACTGAGTGTCAGCTGGTGGTATGCAGCAAGCGGGCGGCAATCCGAGCAGCGTTCGCGGAGCCTCAGCAGCCGCAGCAGGGTCAAGGGATGTTATCTTTCTGACCTCTCCGGCCCCTAGATTCCAAGGGGGGGGGTCCAGATCTCAGTGGGGGGCGGTCAGGTACGCACCGGCTATGTGGAGCCCCGCCGCGCCGTATTGTGGGTACCAGGGTAGGAGCTCCACGCCGATCCCTGTGAAAGCGGCTGGTTCCCTCTGCCTTCCAGGCCCTTTGGGGGCATAGGTTTCAAGCCCTAGGCATAGCGGCGCTATAGTGGCCAGGGTAGAGTCCGTCTGCGGCCGGGGCGCCGCAGCGATCATCCCTGAACCCAATCCCACCTTCAGCGTCCGAGCCGCAGTGGTCAGTGGCAGCGGGTGTGTGGCGTCTTAAATGTCCGCTCAGACATTCGCCATCTCAGAACGGGAGGGAGGTGCGGCGTTGTCCCCGCAAGGCTAGAACCGACAATGTCGGCCTTGCAGTGGCGTGGGCAATTCAGCGGCCGTGGGGGCAACAGCAGGCCAATGCAGCGCACTCACCGCTAGCTCTTGTTTCTGTGTTCGGCGCTCAGCGCCCCAGCCCCAAACCAGGTTCCGCCGGTACAGCCAGATGCAACACGCCACGGGGTCCAGCCAGAAGTCGGCAGGCACAGCCTCCTCAAGAGGCGGCAGTGGCACCTCAGGATGTTGGCCGATTCAGCTCAGTAGGGGTTTCGGCGGCATGGAGCGTGCAGGGGGCCAACGATATCCTCAGCCTCAAGAGCGACGGTTCCCCCCCGGGCAGCGCGATAGCGTCCCGGTGCGATCACCGAGAAGGCGCCTCCGCCATTTTGTCCGCTCTGCATGGTGGAAGTGCAGATCGCATATCTTCAGGCTCCAGGCGTGGGTGCGATCGGCGATATATTGCGCCAGGTGCTCCGCAGTGTCAGCAGTCGGGTAGAGTCGTTCTTGAGCTTGTGAAGCTGGAGATGACAAGGATATTCGGTGGATAAGCTCCCGAGCCGCAAGAGCCTCACGTAAGTGCGACCATCTTGCTTGGTGCCCTCTAGCGCCCCCCCCCCCCAAGTTCCAAACTTTATAGGACGACTGCTATAGACATCAATGGAGTGGTCCTGATGCTGAGGATACAGGCAAAAGATGCTCAAAGGATGCTCTGGTTGTGGTTCGGTCAGCAGGGGTGTCTCTCTGGTGGTCCCTGGGTCCACAGTTGATGAGGGGCAACTTTGGCCATGGAGATCGGTGTCCCTCAAAGTCCTCTACATAGCAGTAGTCAGACAGCCAATGCTGCATTACTGGTCTCGTTGCTCCACGGCTGGAGCCAAAACGGCTGCGGTCTCTTGAGTATGACGAATCCGGACTTGGATAGCACACCCAGGTCCGGCAGATACGGGTGCAAATTTTGGCTATCTCGGATTTGTCCTCTTGTGTGCTCGGCGACTGGTAACTTAAAAACTTCTGCGGTTTGAGCTCTTTCAGCTCTTGTGTTTCTGAAGCTGGTTCCAGGGGATCTGCTGACTGATCTTTGGAGTCACTGCTGTGGGTGAATTCGGGAAATCAACTTTTCCCCGTGTCAGGAGCTGCAGGCACTGTCCCAATCTCACTAGCCCAAAAGTGCAGCAGGTGCACTCCTCTCGATGGTGCAGCCTCTCTTTGTGCCGGTTAAGGGCAGCAGGAAAGTCCTTCTTCAGTCCTCTCCTCGTTTCCAGGGTGAACTGAGGTGCGGGGTACCAAGGGTGCTGCATTTATCCCAGGAAGGCGCTCCGAGGGGATCACACGGTCACAAGCCAATGGGCTACTGGGTCCCCCCCTACCTGGTTATGAGTTTCCTGTAATGTGTGGCATTAAGTTGTCCCAGAGTGCCCCATTCTTGTCCCTTTCAAAATGGTAACCACCCTTCCTTGGTTGTCAGGAGCATAGTAGCCCAACCTAGAGGTGTGGCTACCAGTGGGCTACATGACCAAGGGAAAAACAGTTTGGGTACAGGTTTTCTCTGCAGGGCTCTGTCTCTTAATTGCCTGTAGGAACAAAAGGCACCCTGCTTTAGGGGTGTTGTCACAGTTGGCCTTTCAAAGACGGCTTCCCCTTTGAAGCTCGCCTTTTGGGCTAACACCCTGAGTGGCCATCCTAGGAGAGGAGGTCTCACCTCACTCAGTGGCAACTGTCTTTGTTCCTGGAAGTTGTTCACACATCTCCCCAGGCGGTCAGAAATCTGTCTATATGTCAGGGCCTTTGTGAGGCCACTGGACTAACTGGAGTTCAGAAAGGCAACTTTCTAAAAGTTGCTAACTTTAATATTGACTTTAAATCTGTCGTGGACATCAGTTCGGATTTAATGCAATGATTAATTTGATACCTTACTCGACCTTGTTAGGTAGTCCCATTCAGAGGTTATATAGGCTGGGATGCCAGCCAGTAACCCTGTGTTAGCAAATGGGGCTACTAACCTTTCCACCGCAAAACGACAATTTGGAATGTTTTTCTGCCAAGACATGGAAAATCATGTCCTATGTAATAATATATAGCTCCCTACCATAGGGCTTCATAGGCCTTCCTTAGGGGGGACTTACATGTATCATAAAGGGAAGTGGTGGCTTTGTCATTAGGTGTAATGGCAAAGTCGAAAACACTGCCCTTTCAGTCTGCAGTGGCAGGCTTGGGGCCATTTTGTCCTCGTCACATGCAGGTTGGCACAAATGGTACTGCAGCCCTGGGTGAACACTATGACTTACATGCCTTGGGTACCTGGGGTACCATAAACTAGGGACTTATAAGTAAGTCAGTACTTGCCACCTGGGTGTATCCAATTTAACATAACTTTGGTATAGGGTTAGAACACTGGCACTGAGGTTAGCAGGCCTCAGTGCACTCTCAGAGTTGAAACACCAGCAGCATCAGTCCAAAAATGTCGGGGTTAGAATGCAAAAAGAGGCATTTCTTTACAAAGAGCTATACACACACACTCTCATGTCAGACATTGCACTCATATCCTTAATCTGCTTGTAGGCATACATAATTTATGGCAGGGGATATATGTGAACCACTTACCTCTGGCTATTCCTACATTTATTCTAAAAACTATTGGTGTTCAAAATAGTCACACACACTAACACTCTGAATGCCACACACTCTAGGCCCTGAAAACAGCACTACCACGTTCCTTAACTCACAAGGGTAATGAGATGAGCTACATCTCCCAAAATGCAACACTTGATAAATCTCAAGACATGGAAGTGAATGGTTAACCTATGCAACATACTGAAATCTGCAATCACATATGACAAACGGAATTACATTTTAAAAACCACATGTGTTCAAGTAAACAATCGACACAAAAGGTTCAAAATGAAGTATTTTTATTAAAAAATGAAAAAGCGTCAACAAAAATCTTCCTCCTCTGGGTAGTCTAAGGTTTTACACAAAAAAAGAATAAAAATAAAATTCTGTGAGTGGGGTATGAAAAAAATAGTATCGTATCAGTCTTTTTACCTTTAGGCTAAAAGCATGGGGCTTGCGGCCCAACATTTACAGCAATGTCCTTCTCAGGGGGTTTTTCATCCTCCAGGAGCTGCTGCTATTCAGGGGGCCCTTACTTCTAAGGATGAAATGGAGTAAGGCTTTTTTGGGGACAGGGCTAGGTCTGAGGAGGAAGGGTGACTGGAACGGTGAGGTTGGGAATGGGACTGTTTTGGATGGATTTGGTCAGACAGACCAATATGGATCGCCTGTGGGACAGGGTTTGGGCTTTGAATGGGTTCAAGTGGTGGTATGGCGTTAGGTCTTTGGATGGGTAGAGGGTTAGAATGGGTGCTAAAAGCAGAATAGGGACACCTCTGCAGGAAGCACTGGTGTCAGCTGAGGCCCTAGGAGAGATGAAACCGCTTTATTAGGTAGACTGGCAAAATGCATACCATCCAGGGTGTCTATGACTTGTGAGTTGCTGACTGACACACTGGATGGCATACAGCAATACAATCTGCCCCCATAGAGAGGTGTTTAAGAATTTCCACTGCCTCTTGTGACATAAGTGCTGACGGGTTGGTGGAAAGAAAAGAGTTGCCCTGGCGAAGGAGACCCCTGCCTGTTTCCAGACTGAGTGTTGACTCTCCCACAGGGGCAGGAGTGAAGGTGCTGATGGTTGTAGTGTTGATGGTGAACACAGGGACAAATGGTACATCCTGTGTTGGTTTGTCCACCACCACGAGTAGCTGGCCCTAGTCAGAAGCCTCTGATTCAGATGTTGTTGTCACCTCCTGGCCAGCCACATCACCTTTAGTACCACTGGGTCCCTCTGTGCTGGTGACTCCACCTTCTGACTGCCAGTAGATATCCTTTGAGTTTATGAAGCCTGACTGACATCTCCATCCTTTGCTCCGGAGGAAGCTGAAAGCACACCTATGCATACATTATTTACATTCTGCAAGGCTCAATAACAAAAGGCACACACATCAAAGATGGCCAAACTGAAAATCTTTTACCATACATACAAAGGGACTTCATAAAGGAGCTAATTGTGATTTTGAAATACTAGTTGCTCCTTCACATATTCTTTGTGCCTTATTACAAGACCATTATATTAACTACGACTTGTAACAAAGCTAGTGGGATATCTGTCAGACTTGTGACAGAGTAATATGTCTGTCAGACTCTAAAATAGGGCCTGATTTTGAGTTTGGCAGCTCAGTTACTCCATCGCAAATGTGACGGATATCCGGTCCACTATATTACAGTTCCGTAGGAAATAATGCATTTGTATAAGGCAGATGGGATATTTGTGATGTTTGTGAGGGAATAACCTGTCCACAAAATTAAAAATCAGGCCATATACTTTGAACACTTTACAAGTTATAAATGATTTTAGGCTGTTTGAAATGCTGGGTGATGTTTTGCCAGCTTTTTAATGAGATATCCTAGCTGTCAAAATGGAACTCGGGCACATATTGTGTTTTTTTTGTGTGTGTGTGTGTGTTGACACCAAGGTTCTGCACATGGTGTATACTCGTAGGCTCACGGCCTCCATTTACATTTTTACATAGTTCGTCTCACCCTGCTACGACTATATCGATAAAATGTTTTTAAAAAATTGTTGTATGTAAAGGCCTAGGCCTCCACTTTAGATCGAGCGTGCGCTGTCTGCAGGATCTGCTGTAATTACTATAGGGAGTGTAATCCCGCCTGCTGCTTGCCATTGGTTCACTCCTGCCTCGCTCTTATTTCCTGGCTTCTTATTGGTTGGTGCTCCTGATACATTATTTCATTTTTTAGGTTAGGAGCACCCGTCAACTACAGTTTCCTTACACTGCAGGTGTTTATAGTGTACTTTGGGGACTACTTATTTATTACCATGGCGTCCGCTTCACATGGCCGCCATGCGCATAGGTTTTGTGTACAGGGGTGCCGCACTTTGTTTCAGCACAGCACAATCTTTCAGGATAGAAACATCACGTGCTTCCGAGTCGGTGCTCCTGATGCCTGCCAAGCCGAACACATGAAAAACGCATTTTTTATTTGCTAAAGGGCGTAACGCTGCATACTTTGGCCGCCCTTTATCTTTTGTTTCTACATGGTGCGGCTCGCACAGCTCCACTTTATAAAAAAACCTCTCAACTTTAACCTGAGCGCGGTGCCTTTTACATGAGCGCAGTGCTCTATCTTTTACTTGCAGCTTTGAAGCTGCATCTCTCTGTGGGGTGCCCTCCCTCCCACCACCAAAAACAGACTACCTATTCTATGCTCCTCCCACACCCGCTGCCGGGTTAGGGAGACTGCGCCTAATGGGAAGGCAAATCTGTAACAGCCGAGTTCCGAAAAGCCAGTTTGAAGCCATGAACATGCCAGTGGTGAGTGTACTGCTCCAGTCTCTGAGATAAAGTACAGCAGCCCTTTATTGTTTTTCATGGCTATTACTTGTTACAACTTTGTCACAGTAGGGTTCAAGTGAAGCACGCCTCATCAGTTCATGTATCCGAATCATGAAATTAGACCGCGAATGCACATAAACACGGTGTTAAAAGCGTGACTAAAAGGAACACCGTTCATCACCTCCCTTAACAGTGGATCAGTTTTGCATGTAGACACAATTATACAATCAGTAACCAACTAACCTAATCTGCTGCCATATTCCTCTTTTGTAAATCAAATAGTGTTGGGTTACATTGTCCGAAGATTACTTATAACAACAAAACAAGCATTTGCAATGCAATAGATCTTGCATTACTGAAAGTTTGAGCTATTGCCGTTGCTAATAATAATGCAACACCAATAGCTCAAACTTTTAGTAATGCGATACCTATTGCATTGCAAATGCTTGTTTACAATAGTGTTCATACACTTTGCCTGGAACATGGCTGTCTTAGCCATATTTTCAGCCTGTAATTTGTATAAGTGATATTATCCATGTCACATAACATACAATAAATCACAGTTGTGGCAAGATATAGGGGGTTAATCACAAAAGTATCTTACACTTGTGTGTAATTTACATGTGTATGTTTACTCTTACACATTTGAGAAACTTTACTACTTTGGGCTATTAATCCATTTACAAGTGTAAAGTTACTCAAAAGTGTAGACTTACTGTATCCACCACCTGAAATAGGGCCCGTTTCTGACAAGACTATTGATACACTTCCTCACAGTCATGGAGTGATGCCAGTGTAACAGAGTCTTATGTAATGTACTGACTCATGTTGTTTGTGTGTCCTTGTCTAGAACTTGTACTTGATGAGGTCATCTGTAGAAATTGGGTTATTTTATGACTGTGTCTGAGGATAATATTGTTATAAAAGATAAGGGCAGTCCAAAGTATGGCTGAAGAACTCCCATTTGTGCTTTGACGGTCTCGGCCACTCACAGTTCGCTTTCGGGGGAGAACATAGTACGGAGTCAGCCTTGATAGTTGCTATGGAAGAGCTGAGATCTTCTCTAGATGCCGGATCAAATGCAGCATTGATCTTGGTGGATCTCTTGGCTGCATTTGATACGGTCAACCATGCTATACTGGTTGACCGGCTTCATGCTCTGGGCATTAGGGTCTCTGCCCTGGCTACAGTTTGTGGCCCTGGATAATTTCTCCTCTAGCACCTTCACGTTACCATGTGGCATAGCACAGGGCTCATCCTTGAGCCATACGCTTTTTAATCTAAAAGTGACCCCCCCCTGGCCACGCTTATCATAAAGTCAGGTTTTTCAGTCATGTGTTACACAGACAACACTCAGATTGTCGTGCCAACGGCTGGTAACCCAGAAGACTCAGCTAGTAGATTCCATAGCTGCATGCTGGAGATTAGCAATTGGATGTCCAACAGTTATTTAAAACTTAACTCCAACAATACCGAGGTGCTCCTGTTGGGTAACAATACATCTTTCTTGCCCCCTACTCTGTGGCCACAGGAACTAGCAGCACTACCCACACCGGTTTCAAAAGTTAAAAACTTGGGTATTATTTTCAACAATAAACTGTCATTTGATAAAAACATCAATGCGGTGACTTCTCATCTTTATTTTGTCTCAAAATTTTGAGGAAGATTTTTCCTTTCATTACAAAAGATATGCAGAAACTGGTGGTTACCACACTTGTGCTGTTGAAACTTGATTACTGTAATGCACCATATGTTAATCTACAGCAAAGTCTCTTAAACAAGTTAAAAGTCCTGCAGAATGCCGCAGCATGCATGATACTCAGGATCCCTAAGCTTCATTTTGGCTCTCAAGCCTTGGCTCAGCTCCATTGACTACCTATTTGCAAGCAAATTGATTTCAAGGCACTTTGCATCATCTTTAAAGGCTTGAATGGCCTTTGCCCTGAATATCTGAAACAAATTCATTTGGTACTGCTCATCCAGTATCTTGTGGTCCTCCTCAGCCCTCTCAGCCCTCAATGTGCTGGTCCCCAAAGCCAAGAGAACTCATTGGGGTGGTAGGAGTTTGATTTACTGCACAACCAAGTGATGGAACTCCCTTCCTCTTTATCTGAAGAATGGTACAGATCTGCGTGCTTTTAGGAAGGCCCTGAACACATGGCTTTTTAATCAATAGTTTTTTTCTTTCTCCCCATTGTAGGATCTCCTTTCATCAATCTTTCTCTCTTCTGTCTGTTTTCCTTCCGCAGCAAAGCGCCTAGCCACCTTCGGGCAGTAGTGCGCTATACAAAAATGATTTTCATTTTGTGTATTAGGAGGAGCAGTTAATAACATTGCCTGGGCTTCTAGGCGTGGGGGTCTAGCTGATTCTCTGTTTAATTTGTTGAGTGCTCCTACAGTGAGAACCAGTCCTTAATTTGTAAAATATTAAGTGCCAGGGCTCTGACCAGGAGGCCACTGCAGCTTGCACCACCCATCGCCCTTGTCATCACTGCCAAAACAACTACAAACCATCTCTCTCGCATGTAAATGCGAAAGTTCAGATTATTCCTGGTCCCCAAAGCTAAAGGAATGGCTCGGGAGGCAGGTATTAGCCATTTTAATGTATATTGTAGTCCTAAACTACCATTGTTCTGTTCATCTCTAAATTAGATGAGCAGCGCCACCGTGTGGTGGACTGTTCTAAGAATGGTGTTGACAATTAGGTGCCGGTGCCGAGCACCGGAAACCAATTAAGTGCCGGTGCTGAGCACCGGAAAGCACCAGCTCAAATTAAGCACTGGTGAGAACTCGTGTGTGGGCAAACTGGAGTGAATGAATGAGACTAAAACTGTGGAGGCACTATGCTTTAGAGCGAAAAGCAGAAGCTGTTCAGAGCAAAGGCAAACTCAACGCGGTTTGTGGTCCTAATGGATTGAGTCAAAGGCTATTTAGCTACTTAAGCCTCAGAATTTCTGTTTGTTGAGGCTGCTTAGGACAAACAGCACAAGGAAGAGGCAGAGCAAATTGGGAGTGGTATGATGAAACTTTGTAACACTGACACAACTGGTGGAACCCCTGTATTAACAGCTACAACATAAGTACATTGACATAATCAATTACATAGGACTTTCTTAATTGTATTTACTTGGATTTAGCAACACGGTTGCATCAAAGTTGCACTACCCAGTCATTCACATGCTAGATTTACAGAAAATCTGAACACTTAATCAGAACAATGGAAATGGAAAAGAAGTAAATAAATCTAACTGGGCTGCACAAAAACTAGTTGGCATTGTCCTCCTCCTATATCGCTGGTTAACCATTGTCTCACCATGCTAACTGTTGTCTCACTATGCTAACCTGGTCTCAGAAATGCAACATTGCGTGTGAGCACTGTAACCGTGCAGACTATACCCTGAAAACAACAACAAGCAGTAATAATCCCAGAATGGAGCGGCCTTCTCAAGAAATGTTGATTGAGACTTTGAAGGATTTGTAACTCCAAAATAACAAACAATCAAGCATTTTGGAATGTTTTTGTGACTCCTACCACAGTGGATGTACACAATCCTGAGACCAATAACAGTGAACATTGCAACAATCATGATCTTGGAAACCCTGGAAATCAACATATAGTTACTGCACCAATTAACAATCCATCCTTAACATCTTCAGTAGGACTGAAATTCCAAATCTGATTCATGATCAATATATGGCATGAATGACACTTTCAAAGAAGATCATAGCATCAGTTTATTGGAACTACATAACACCTTAGATGACTCTGGATTACTTAAGGAATCGGACACCATAATGGAGGCATGGGAAACTTTTAAAAAGTCCATCGAGGAACACTCAAGCCAAATGAAATCTGAGGGAGAATGACAGAGAGGAGGCCCCACTAATATTCCCGATGAGAGCAATCAGTAACATCCTAACTAACCCTGGGCGAAGTGCTACGCTACGCTCGCGTAGTTTGCGAAGTTTGCGCTACTTCGCACAACGCGAATTGCACGTAGCACAGTGCGAACACGCGTAGCGTAGCGTAGCGTAGTGCCGCGGTCATTTTTTGCTTGCTCGCGGTCCTCAACGTCAAGTTGGCGACCGCGAGCAAGCAAAATGACATCCCGGCGAGACTTTTTCCTCGTTCGCGATCAGCAACATCAAGTTGCCGATCGCGAGCGTGGAAAATAAACCTCCCGGCGAGATTCTCAACGCGGGGAGGTCAGGTTTCTCATTGCGAGTGGTCGCGTATGCTTGCGACCGCTCGCGATGAGAAACTACCAGTCCGCGTTGAGAAAGCTGCCGCTCGAGTAAAAATCTACTCGAGCGGCAGTAAAAGACAGCTCGCACTGTGCAAGTTGCCGTTTTCAATGATTGCACAGTGCGGACAAGCATCCGGCACTGTGCAATCATTGCGAACAGTGCGCTACGCAGTTCGCGTAGTGCTACGCGAAGCTTGCGTAGCGCGAACTGCACTTTGCGTAGCTTCGCGAAGCATTACTTCGCGAACTACGCCCACCCTTAATCCTAACCAGGATCTCGGATACCCTTATAAATAAGTCAGCCTTACTAACCAATCAAGTTTCAATAATAAAAGATGTTTCAACTGACATAAGGGCCATGCACGAGGACTGCAAGAAAAACTTGCAACTAGGAAATTCTCAGATACGCTTGTAGAAAAAATCCCAAACCTCATATGTACAGATGGCTTCATCGATTAGTTACAGCTTCTGCCACAAAATACTGCCAGATGTCTTCAGCAGCAGTTAGAGACACATTCTAGTCAGAAATTCAACAATGAGCAAATTACTATGAGTGATTACAAGAACAATTGAATTACAGTGAATAACAACAATACCATAACTGGTGATTCCTACCCAAACAATTAACTGTAATAATAGAAATGTGGAAATCAGCACAGAAAGCCTTGAGAAAAAGAAAAAGACAATTATGAACTGTACGCTAACCATAAAAGAAGTCCAGCACTCTGATATGTTATAAATGAGAAAGTATGACTACTCACTAAAATGCAAATTACAAGAAGTCTTCTATGTTGCAATCCAAATTTGTCCATTTACTAGTGCAAAGGATGTTAATCCACTTACTTTATGGCTGAAATTGCTGCAGACTAATATTAATTCTGTATTTTATGTATCTTTGTTGATAATGTGTTCTACAAAAATGCTTCTTGCTGCATATCCTATTCCAATTTAAGTGAATGCTGAAAGAGAATATGAAGTACATAAGATTTTAAATGCAAGAATTGTTAGATAACTGTTGCAACACCTATTAGTTTGAAAGTGGTTTATCCCAAAGGAGCGATCATGGGAAGTAGCTTCTAATCTCCATCCTCACAATTGTTACATGAACTTTATCTACTATGTCCTTACAGACCAGGAGCTCTGTTTCTGAGACCGTGGCCTTTAGGAAGGACACTGTCAGGATGCATAGCTGATCCCCAATGGCTCGGTGGGCACGAGGTTGCAAAAGTCCAAACCCCCCTCACACAGAGTTCATTTCAGAGAAGGAAAGACTGGCGGTGTTCATGGAATGTTGCCACTGTGTGGGAGGCTTTGCACATTTGTGAACCAAAAACATGTGTCTCATGATGAGGCATGCCAGAATGTTCTAGTGCACAAGAATATATTTCCTACCAGTGGCGGCTCGCAGAGGTAACGCTGTGGGGCGGTGAGGCGGGGGAGGGGCTGGGTGGGGGGGGGGGTAGTGGAGTCCGAAATACAACGGCAGATATTTATTTATTTATTTACGTTCACCTTTGCCGTCGTATGTCGGACTACACTACCCCCCACCCAGACCCTCCCCCACCTCGCCTCACTGCCCCACAGCGTTACCTCTGCGTGCCGCCACTGTTTCCTACCTAATCTGCCTGGCCTTGGTCACAGTCTTATTTATATCATGATCACATACTGTAAATTGTCTATGGTAGGAAACCTATTGTCCTGTGTTTATAGGCTGCATTTTATTGTGTTGTTCTGCTTATCTCGCCCTTTGTTCATTTTATAGAATCATTAATGCTTACTCTCCTTCTGGAGAAACATGGTGCTGCATGTGCTTTTTTTAGTGACCTGTCAAAAAGGTCCCAATATCGCTTTTCAAACCCAACCGTAGTCTGGGTAAACAAGGGAAAATTCTTTGATACTGAGGGTAGGCCTGATGAGACAGGTGAGTATGCTAAGACCTGCATGATGTACTTCATGTCACTCGTCCCAATTTAAATAACACACTAATGACATACTCCACATTGACCTTGGCTGTTAACGTAAAGTGTACTGCCAGGTAATGACTCTGTGGGCCTGATTTAGAGTTTTGCTGGCAGTGTACTTCACCACAAACATGGCAGAGTACCCTGTCGATCAAACTGATGGTCTGCCCACTCAATTTAGAGTCAGGCAGACCGTCATATTTCCGCTGGCAGTGTCCGTGCTAGCTCAGCTGGTGGAAACCTTACACGGATGGCCTGACAGACTTGGGGCTGTTGGTGTAAGTACATGTAGAAATAAATCCCACACTTTACGCAGCTCTTCAAGTAATACCAATAAAGACTTTTATTTAGACAATGTTGAGTTAGTATGTTAACTGATAAGGAGATTCCAGTCAGCCACCAGACTCCTGCTGAAACTGAAAAATAGCCAATATTTATACAAATCTCTGTGATCTAAGGTAATTTGTTTTCCTGTTATTTGAGACCTGTTCAAATTAGGGCTTGATTTAGTGTTTGGCACACAAGGTACTCTGTTGCAAATGTGGCAGAGTACCCTCTCCACCAAACTTTTAGTCCACTCACTTCATTTAGAAATGGGCAGACCTTAAGTGTTCCGTCAACAGAGTCCCTGTTGACTCCGTTGCCAGAAGACTTCCTCTGATGGCCTGATGCATTGGAGCCATTGGAGGCAGGGCATTACGGTGCTGCCCTATTCAGAGTGGCCGATATAATGTCTTTTTTCCCTATCTGTCACTGCCAAGCAAAATCTAGCTAAGAGGGACTGAACTAAAATCTCCCATGGGGTGGAGGTCATTAATGTCTTGGTTTTCTTTGTAACAAACTCTCACTTTGGGAGTTTGTTTCAGAAAAACTGCAACTTTTGTAACGTTCGGCGAATAGCTGTCACAACTGATGGTGGACGTCTACCAAACGTTTTGGACATTGAAAGGAGCAGCTGTGATGGTGGTTTCTATCAATGTACAGAGATGTCTGCTGGGCCGAAAATCATCTATAAATTTGAGAGATGGTAATCCATCATGATGGCAGAGGCAATGTCCTCCGCGGGGAGTACAGGCTGTAAAATGCTAAATGAGGCCCATAGTGTTCTACGGATAGACAGGTGAGTAACCTAACTCAAACAAGGCTTCCTGTAATAAGAAAAAGGTCCAGTTTCTCAAGACAGAGCAATTAGTAAAATGCTGAACTCTTGCCTAGTGCAGTGGAATACTGCAAGCAAAGTGTGGGGACAGCAGATGTGTCAAAGCAAGAAAGGGCTGGGTTGTATCTTTCAGGGTCAGAAAAGGGTGACAAGGGGCTTGCAGTGTTATTCTTGATCTTGAGGAGGGGCATGAGTCAAGAGGTCACAGGACACGTATTTAGATCTGTACATAGCATTTTGCTTATCGTGGGCAGTGTCATGTTTTTCGTTTATCTTCTACGATCACCTCTATTTCCTTACACTTCCTGCCCACTATTTCCTCTACAAACCCCAGACCTCTCCTCTTGAACTTTCTTTGTCATATAGCACTTATATCCTGTTGCTATCCAAAGGACAGGGAGTGTACAGAACATTATGATGAAATATAATTTTAGGGCACCCACAACCCCCTAATACCCAACCAAAAGAAGGAATGCCTCCAAATTCCCTTCTGAATTTTATTAATGACCATCTGCCCTGCTTCATACTGCTCTTGAACGTGTCCCTTAGTTATCGAGATTGAGGGATTCATGGACTGATGGATAAGGGTCATGGCTTTCATACTGGCACCGAAATTAGTCCTCATGTTTTCTACCTCTTTCCTAACGTTATACTCTGTGTTCGGTATTTCACTATTATTGTACAGGATGGGGTATATGGCTAAATGCTTATGGCATTTGCCTCTGAACTAAGGACAAATGAGTGTCCCAGTACATAAGGGACCTGGGGCTCCAATCAGAGACCATTTCCCATTTCCCATAGTTGTGTTCTGGTTTCCTTCCAGATTCAGGAAGCTAGTTCTAGGAGTAACTTCACTTCCACAACGTCTGTGCTTTGAAAGGGGCAGTAGATGTCATTGGTATGACACAGGTAGAGTTGACAATGTGGGTGCCATTTCCAAAGTGTGATGGGGACACCAGCTGAAGCTACTGCGTGGCCATTGTAGTCAGAAAACTCCATTGATCCCTACTGTTGCCCATTGGTATTTCACGCCTATTTCCACTTTCCAGGCAGGCCATTGGCCATTGATAGTGACAGGGTGTGATAGGATAGAATCAAGCCAAGTGCATACCTGGAGCCCAGGAAACCTTTTCATTACAGCGGAATGTGTGCTTTTTAATAAGGTCATAAATCGCACAGCCGCTGGAAAATTCAGAGTGTTCTTTGCAAGAGAGTGAAGGTCTTATATAGGTCAATGTGCAGCTAACTTAGCATCTAGTTTCCTTATCTGTTCTTCTGATGCTCTATATGTTGGTGTCTGCTGTTTGTGATGTGAACTGTATGTGCAGTTGATTATTCCCTTGTTACAAATGTAGCAACCTTAGACTCAATTTGCTCTACCTTACTAACTCCCTTTCACCTTCCACTCCCAGAATTTCTCCCTTGGCCAGCCTGTCCTCGCTCCCCTAGCGTCTACTCACTTCCTCATCCACAGCTATGCTGTAAGCAAGTGAATTTACATTGGAAAAAACTCCTCCCACATCTCCAAGGACACTTCTTTGCAGTTGATGGTGGCTAATAGTGTTCCCTTCCTCTAAAGACCCTTCCATACTTTTTCGTATGCCGGCTGTCAAATCACCATGACAGGCACATTGTGAAATGCACCTTTTGATATCAATAAAGACCACCATGTGTATGGTAGTTTCCATGGGTGATAACAAATTGTGTGGGGCTTGGAAATTGGTAGAATGGCAAAGAATGGTGGTACTCTGATGGAGGGGCAAATTTGTGTATTTTTGTTGCTTCTCTGGGGGTGGGATAATTAATGGGCAAATACCGTGGGCCTCATTTATGAAAAGTGTTGCATTGCTGCGGTAAAACAGCGATGCAACACTTTTCATTGCACTCTCCTTGCTACACCATGGATGCCCCATATTTACTGTACAGTGCTTCATGTCGCGAGGATTGACAGATACGTCAGGAATCCTGACGTATCTGTCAGTGTAAAAATGGTGCATTGCTGGAGTGTGACTGAACACAGAAGCAACTCCAGCAATGTGTCATTTCACATGGGGCAAGACCCATGTGAAAAGGCCTGGGTCACCCCTTATGCCTGCTTCAAGCATGTGTAAGGATTTGACGCAGTGAGGCAGTAGAAGTGTTGCAGTGAAATCTCATAGATTTCACTGCGTCACTTCTACATGGCTTTCCTGCTTTGGGACGCCCACCCTGCATATATTATACCTAACACAGGTATAATATAGCGCAGGGGTTTATAAAGTGACGCATCTGCCTAGATGCGTCACTTTGTAAATATGGTGCAGTGTGGTGCATTTTTAACTCCACCGCAGTGTCACAAAAAGTGATGCAATGGCGGCGTAAGGGCCTCATAAATAAGGCCCCGTGGTGACTGGGGCACCTTCAGTTCTCCACCACTCTGAATAGGATCCCTACGATAAGTGTTTTCTGGGTAGAATGGATTGTACCAGGACTGCAGCATTTACTATATCTTTTACATCTACATTCACATCATCAATACTGATTGCGAAGCTGATATTAGCATGTAATACGACAATAGTACAGTTAGCAGCATTGTTATTAGCATATGCATGGTGCTCAACTTTTTTTCATCTATTACAGTGTAACAAGCATCTGTTGCTAGAGAAATATTCAATGCAGCAGGTCAATTCGGAGTCTGGGTGCAGGGCGAAAATGCTTAATGCAAAATCTCCAGCAACCTGTCACTCAATCAAGGATTTTGAAAGAGCGGCAAATCATCCGTGAAGGTCTCAAGGCGCTGAGTGAAAATTACATGTAGCTACTATTTCAGTTTCATTTTTGCTGTCCTAACACTTGCAAATTCTCTATTTGTGGGCCAATCTGGGAAAGAGCCCGCCAGGGTCGCACCAAGCAGGGCCATTCCTGCCATGCTACCCAGCCCCATGCAGGCCCCTACTCATGCAATTGTTTCCCTCCATCGGATGTGGTATGGGCAGGGACACACACACAAGGCTTTCGTTTTGTAGTGGCACATCCTCTTGGCTTGGGCATATAGTGGCAAATCCTCTTCTTTTCAGGGGTGAGTTTACATCATGTGCGCCCTGAGATTGTCTCTATTTCAGCCAGAGCACATTTTGCACATGTGCGTCCGTGACTGAAGGCCTTGGCATTTCTCCTCTGTGCTGGTGGTGAGCAGTATCAAGAAGGATACCATCACTGAGGCTGCAGTGCTGTCTTTCTCTGCTGCACTTTCAGATGCACCCAGTGGTGGTAGGGTTTACTGTCTCCCTTGGGCAAGGACTTTGTCACCTGTGAAAGGAAGGTCTTTGCGCAACATATTAGAGCACATAAATAATACACAACATCATTAGCTGAATGTATATCACACAGCAGTAATATACAACATCATCAGCTGAGTGTATTCACACACCAGTAATACGCAACATCATCAGCTAAGTGTATATCACGCAGCAGTAATGCACAACATCATTTGCTGAGTGTATATCACGCAGCACTAATACACGTCATCAGCTGAGTGTATTCACACAGCAGTACTGCACAACATCATCAGCTGAGTGTATTCACACGGCAGTAATACACATCATCAGCTGAGTGTATTCACACACCAGTAATACACATCATTAGCTGTGTGTATTCACACAGCAGTAATACACATCATCAGCTAAGTGTATTCACACGGCAGTAATACACATCAGCTGAGTGTATTCACACGGCAGTAATGCACAACATCATCAGCTGAGTGTATTCACACAGCAGTAATACACAACATCATCAGCTGAGTGTATTCACACGGCAGTAATGCTCAACATCTTCAGCTGAGTCAGGGCCAGACTGGGAACCGAAACTGGCCCGAGCTAACTGCTCCGCCGGCCCCCG
This sequence comes from Calotriton arnoldi, assembly GCA_963921515.1. NCBI lineage: Eukaryota > Metazoa > Chordata > Amphibia > Caudata > Salamandridae > Calotriton > Calotriton arnoldi. Next base: position 255,779 of record CAWUFW010011266.1, read on the forward strand.
CGGGGGGTAGTGGGTGGTGGGGGTATTAGGGGGGTTCGGTGCTGCCGAGCTGTTTGCTAGGGCCGGTTTTGGCCAATTTTATTACAGGGGGCCGATATTGATGGCCCCCGGTAACAAAAACAGCCCTCCAGGGGCCCAAGACCGGCCCCCACCCTGGCGGCCCACCGGGGAAATGCCTGGTGCCCACTACGGCCAGTCCGGCCCTGAGCTGAGTGCATACCTAGTACAGATACAGGTACTGTGGCAAGACCGAGAGTGTCGTTGGTCTAACCACGAGGACCTTCTGTGGGCTATGGGCTGTGTTCCTCTTTGCAATAGCTTGCATGCATATGGTCGCGATGGGCAATACCTCTGGCCACTTGAATTCGGTTTCTGCACAGATCTTGGCCAGTATTTTTTTTGCACACTAGCACACCATTAGTTCTCAAAATGTTACGCTGACTGATGGATTTAACCCAGATCCTTGTGACTGGGGGTGAATGTTTGCATTGTCCAGCATTCCGTCCATCAATTGTTTCTTTTGCATTCGACTGAGGGTAATGGGCACAATCACAGTGGAAACGGCAAATACAACGACCGCCGAACAACGCGTTGCCTTTGCAATGTGAGCGTAATAATGAATGCGTCTGAACCACGCATTACATTTACAACGCAAGTCGTTACAACAACATGTGTTAGGTCAAGCGGCGTTGGACTTTAAAATCCAATGCTTTCCCTACTATTACAGTGACTGGAGTTGGAATAGTAAATTATACTATTCCAAAGTCCAGCACCCCGCTAAGGCAAGTCGACTTGCGTTGTAAATGGAATGCTTGGTTCAGACGCATTCGTTGTTCTGACCGCGTTGTTAAGGAACGCGTGGAAAATGAATGCATTGTTGGGTCATACAACCCAATCACAGACAGTGCGAATACTGCTAAGCAGGTAGCAGTATTTTACAAGTCTGACAGAGCAAAGCTATCCCTCCGTTTATGGCCTGTAGCCATAGACAGAAGAAATTCTAAACCATATCACATTAAAGTGAGCAAAGAAAGTGCTAACTTGAGGCCAATATCTGCTATAGTTTAAGGTTGACTAGTGTCTTAAATGGTGGTAAAGCAGCTGCAGCAGTTTTATTTACCACATTAGATAGAGGTAAATTGTTGTTTGTCACTGGACCTTTAAAGTGAATGTGCTGTTTGGCTGGAAATGTAACAGCATTTGAAGATAACTCTAAAATAATACAGAGCACATCAGGAGTCAATACTATAACTTTGCAAAGCAAAATAGCAAACCATAAACGGGCACAACACAACAAATCAGTCAAAACATAATACAGCAGCCACAGCAAATACAACCATCACACAAAGCAATACTACAGCACAAAAAGAAGCACCTAAAATAGCAGAACACTTCACCGCAAAAAAGTGAAAAGCACAAATATACTAATACCAAAGTTGGTTAATGCCATATAACAAATATATAAAGGGGCACCTCCTGAAAGGTCTCCCACCCTGCTGGAAGTCAGGAAACTTTGTTGCATCCACAACTGTTCATATTCATGTACAGCTCTGAAGGCATACCAAGATACAAAATAGATTTTTGCCCATTTATCTTTGGAAAAAATATAAGCTGTGCTGAGAGCACGAATTTCAGCCACCTAAGTAATGCTATCAGTAATGGTGTAGTGGGCAGTGGGAAAATGGTTTCTCTGTAAGACCTCATGCTGGGAGCATACAGTGTACACACCTACCGGAGAACCACTGTCATTGTGTAAGCAAGAGTCACCCACATAAAGGACCAGGGAGAGATTGTACAAAGGGATGTCTTTGAGGAGCGGTGGCTGCTGTGAAATAAAAGTGGTGGTGCAGGGTGGGGGGCAGAGCGGGGGGAGAAAAATACTTTGTTGCTGTTCTGTTCTTTTGCTCCTCTCTACTCCTGGGAGTCCATGCACAGGCTCCCAGACTCCCTACAACAATCCAGATGCTGCCCTCATGCTGGTAATACCCAGCATGAGAGAAGCGCCGGATTGGTCTAAGCAGGTTGGTATGACGCTCAGTGAGCGCCTGGGAGCTTGTGCCTGTTCTCCACCCGGCTGTGCAGCACAGCTCAGGTGGAGAGATCTCAGTACGCTTATCGGTTTGGCCGTCCTAAGATGCCCAGCCAAACCGACAGGCGCACTTGCAGCAGGGCTCACCACTCCTCCTCCCTGCTGCAGCTGCTGTCCATCAGGATGGCCAGGCCCTTGACTCGGCTCAGCAAGGAAAACTAAAATGATAATAACCTGTTTTATTATCATGTTATTTTCCATGTTTTCACTGCTGAGAGAGCAGTGGGGTGACACTCCTCCACCTTAACGGAGAAGCCGCCGCTGTCTTTGAGATAAATATGAGGTATCAACAGATCAATTGTAACAGTGAGGCATTCATGCTGTTCATCTTGCTGGGGGGCTAGGTGAGAGGGATGCATGGGTCAGGCCTGGAACATATTTAAAGTAATGTTACCTGCCAATATAAATGTTGGGTTTTGGAAGTCAGTAAAATGGAGACCCCTGAACGCACCAATCTGCTTTGCAAGGACAACAGTAGTGACTGCATCCTCTATTTTGAGTGTTCATCTTGTAGCCCTACAGTGATGTCTAGTGCCTTATCTAGCCTGGCAACTACAGTCAGGAGTCTTTACTGCACCTCTGGGGTCAAGACAGCTCTTACTAATTGATTTATGTCTGCCCAAGTAGGGTTATAACAGTTAAGAGTCAGACAGTCACTGGTTCTTATATGAATCTTTAGGTTTCTTTCCTAATAAATCTTGAACTAAATTCCTGAGGTTTCCTGGGGTCCAAGGGGCATGTAATGTGAATAAGGCACTGTTGGCACTGGGTAATTGCCTCAATAGAGCCCTGAGAGCCAGCCACTCTTGTGTTGCATGACTGCATTTGTCTGCAGCGACTGTGTCATTTGTGGTTTATAAACCCTTCAATCTGGAGAAGGTTGGCATTTTGGATTAGCCCAATGCATGGTTTCATTAGTCCCGGGTGCTCTTATTTGTAGGATGAAGGGGATGTAGACAGACTCATTTGGGGTGCTGAAGTTATCTGAGCCAATGTGGGTGTGTAAGGAATTGGTGGAGAAGGAGGAAACCCTGCGAAAAAATCTGCAATGTCTTTAGGAGTCTTGTCATCATGAGCAGGGTTTTTTTAAGTCATTGATACATCGGGCCAGCCGGCCTTACAGTAAAGTCTTTGTCATTTCTCTCTGTCACCTTCTCGTTATTCAAGTCTTTGTTGCATTTTCCTTTTAATTCTTTCCCCTGTTTATTTTATTATCCCTGGGAGTCCTTAAGACGTCTCCCTCAACCAATCAAGATAAGCATTCCAATGATCCCTGGGGCTCCCCTTATCCTTGCCTGTAAGGCTCCGCTTTAGTGCACTATTATTATCCAGGTCAAATGTTCCCTCTACTCATAATCATTTGGAGGTGTATTTTTGTCATATACCAGCTAGTCCAGTTCAATTTAATCAAAAATGTATATGCTTTGTGCCCATAATGCAATTCATGTAATGAGCTTGGATGGGGTGACCTTTTCCCTGGATCCTGCACCCTCAATTCTTCTGTTCATACCAGACACTTTCACAATAAACTCACAAAAGGTGCTGGGGTTGGGTTGTGCTTACTTTCTTTATTTTGTGTTGTTTCTCCCTTGAGAACTGAACATGAGATATCACTCAAGACTTGAGGCAAAATTATTGTCCATTGGGTCACAATTTCACTGAGCTCCCTTGCAATGAAGGAAATCAACTTTGTGAGAAACTTGAGGCAACTGAACTGGGTGCTCTCTCCTGGTTAATGTTTATATCCTCAGTTCATGTCTGATGCACAGACTTTCAGAACTCAGAATTCAAACCTAACACCCTTTATCTTTTACTCACACTTTGTATCATCTATATTCTCACTCTGTGTATCTTAAGTCAGATGTACTGCACTATGCTTTAGGACCCCGGCAACTCAAAACATAGAAGCTAGTTACAGCATTGAACCTAGAAATGAGAAACCATCTTTGTATTTGAAAAAATATTTCCCAAATGTATTTTGGCAGTCTGAGTCCCCTACAGTCATAGGACTTAAGCACAGAAAGGGGTCTGCAGGCACAGCTGAATCCCCCTAAAAAAAGACATTACACTTGGTCATTACATGGAGTATCATCTGCTCTGCAGGCTTTGAAAATGCCTATGACTGGTCCTCTCAGTACAGAACACCATGTTCTATAGAAGGGAAAAAACACTGTTTATGCAGTTCTGCAGGTAATAACAGAGTACATGTTTATTTAGATAATGCAGAGGTAGTGTGTTAACTGGCAACAAGATCCCAGTCTGCCATCAGAATCCTGATGAGACTGAAAAACAGCCAGTGTTTATACAGATCTCCTTGGTCAGAGTTAATATTGTGCCCTGTACGTTGAGGTCTGAACAAACATAGGGGCATATTTAGAAGCCCCTATTGCCACAGGAATGTCACTTTTAACGACGTTCCTGTGGCGATAAGGGATTCGCCTTATTTACAAGGCATCGTTCAGCCCCTTAATGTTGCTTAATGCAAAATGCCATGAATCATTGTTTACAAATATGACGATTTGCAACTTCTATGTGTGCTGCACAATGCAGCACACATAGAAATTACAAATCGCCATTTGTGATTGTTTATGTGCAGGAAGGGATACCTTCCTGCACATAATCAATCATTCCCTCAACACAGGCACACTTGTTCTAAGGTGCAAGGGTGCCTGCGTTGGCACTAGGCAGCTTACTTTAGCGCCAGCGCTAGGGAAAACACAGGGGTGCGCTGTATATTTGTAAATACAGTGCATCCCTGCATTTTCGGAATGGCGGAGCGTGGCCTTAGCATTTTGTGCTTAACGCCACGCTCTGCCATTCCCTTGTAAATATGCCCCATAGTGCTTCCTGCTATTAGAAATAGTTCCAGCTTCTCACATGCTTAACTTTAGCCTTGTATGGTGATCTATGGCAAGCAGCATGCATGGACAATAGATGACTTAAAGCAAGAAAGGGCACCAGCTTGACGAGGAGCAACACCTTATGATGAAGCATGACACCTGTTTGAGTGTGTGAGGGTTTATATTCCAAAAAGGAACCATCCTTTGGGTTCCACTTTTCCTGACCTGTTAGAACTCCGAGAACAGTCCAGCTACACATCCCTGTGTGCCATGAAGCAATCCACTGCCTGTGGCCTAGATAAGCCACCCCTCTAGCAGGGTGCACTAGACGCCAGGTGAAGGTACAGTTGCATGAGCACTGTACCCCTACAGTGTCTAAGTCCATTCTTAGACATTGTAAATGCAGTAAAGCCATAAAGAGTATATGGTCTGGGAGTTGGTCATTACGAAATCCACAGCTCCATAATGGCTTTACTGAACTCTGGGAAGTTTGGTAGCAAACTTCTCAGCACATTAAACCCACACTGATGCCAGTGTGGAATTTAATGTAAAATGCACACAGAGGACATCTTAGAGATGCCCCCCTGAAAAACGACCAGCCCTGGTGTGGTTCCTGAATGGCTGCCTGCCATTTGCCACCACCAGACAGGTTTCTGGACCCCTGGGTAGAGGGCCTCCACTCTCTTGGTCCAGAAACAAAGCCCATCCTGGGCAGAGGTGTCCTGTCTCTTCCCCCAGGATGGAGCGGGTCCATGATGGGGAAGCTTCAGAGGCCTGCCACCTTTGTAAGCCGTCCCTGCCTTTTACTGCCCAAAGCAACTGGCTCCCACCAGTTCTGAGCCCCACTTTGCGCAGGAGAATCGGTGGAAAAACTGAGTTAGGAGGATTGGTGCACCCACCTTTGCCAACCCCACCCCTCAGGTGGGGGAGGCGAGGTGAAGCACACATTGCAGTCCTCTCCATCTTGAAGATGAGGGAACCCCGCCAATTAGGAAGAGACTCATGCCTCCCACCCACTCGAGGGTGACATAATAGGGGGTGTACCCACCCCAAGGAAGGAACCCATTGGTCCCGACCTGCACACCCCTGTAAACGCCCCTACATTTAGTATTTAGGGGCGACCCTGAACCTTCCCTCCTCAGATTCGAGGAAGAAAGAAGAAGGTCCAAAGAGCCGTGCTGACCCAGGAAGAAGAGGACACCAACTGCTTTGGCCCCAGCCCTATCAGCCTGTCCCAACTCCAACCTGCCTACAGCGGAAACCCCGGCATGTCCAGCTGCCACCCTGCACTCACCTTACAGACTCTGTCTCCCATGAGCACCGGATTCCCTCAACAAAGACTCACCCACAGAATCGGGATCCAGACTGAAGGAAGTGACCTGTTTAGGGCCACCCGGGTCACCTTAGACCTCCACTTGCCTTCTATCCAATGAAGAGTCGATGACGCAGTAGAGAATGCACATAGACTAGTTTATTCATAAGATACACTGCAGTGGAGTCCAGTCTGACCAGCCTCCTGTGATGGCTGACGAGGGACTGACTCCAACAAGCATAAAGTTACATTATGTATGTTGCGGAGCCCTCGAAGACCCGCCTGTTATGGAAAAACACTGGTAGTTGTCGTAATACAATGGAGGTACAGAATATGAGTTTCGATTCCACAGCCTGGCACAAGCTATCTACTGCCCAAGGTCGTCTAGCTCATCCTCCCATAAGACAGGTGGGAGAAGGCCTTGATGAAACAGCAGAAGAATGCAATAATGAATGAGTTTTCGACATTGGAGAAATGAAACTTACCAAGGATCATTTCTCGTAAATGAATAAGTAACAGTTTCGATTGTAATACAAAATGGCGTCTAAGAGAAACAAAATGGCGGCAGGGATGTCAACCTAACAAACATAATATCTACGTCCTCTGCCTGCGTATGCACACGATACAATAATACTGCATTAGCTATATCAATGCTAACCTTCAATGGAGTAATATTCGAGTAATACAGCAGTTTTGCGAGCCAATTCTAACAAGACGGCTCCGGGATTATGCACCACTCTGCACCCGGCGTCCACGGCCCAAGTTCGAGTGGCCCAACAAGACGAGGAGGTCTCCCCAGCGATGCTGACTATGATCTGGTATTCCCCAACCTCCCTCAAGCTTCAAGTTGATGCCTGCAGCCCTAACCGGAAGGGTCACCCCAACCGCGACCAGAGCTGGTAAGAGGACCTGACGCCAAAAGACACCCCTGCACCCGACGCCCCATGGACTTGGGTGGCCGAACCGACAGTGTCCAGGCATCCTTCAAGAACCCAACTTACGTCTCCAGCCGGTGGTCGCCTTCAGGAAGTCTCCCTACCTGAGCCTGCAGCATCTTTGCAGAACCGAAGATCTCCTTTGGAATCCACATGGTCCCCAATGTCAAATTAGCACTCTGCATCCGGCCCCCCCTGTGCCTCTGGTGGTGCAGCTCCTGTGCTAATCGTTGGCCCCTGCAGTGCTGATCTTAACCCCAGGAGCTTTGCTCGGATACCCGAGTGGACTGCTCGTAAGCAGCCCCTGACCCAAGGCCCCATTTGCTAACATTGGGCCCCTGCACTCTGCACCCGGCCGCCCCATTGCCGCTTGTGGAGCAATTTGAGTGCCTAACTGAACCTTGGTTCTAACCCCAAAAACTATTCTTGCAGGTTGTTTACTTACCTGCAAACCGAAAGCCTTCTTTTTCCCATAGGAACTAATGTTGTGATGTTTTGTTCCTAAAAATGTTTTAAGTGTCGAGCTGAACTTTTGTATGATAGACAAGTAACTATATTGCAAACCTAAAAAAGTCTTACTTCCCTTGTATTGTAGGAACCATGGGTTGGTATCTAGGCATACCACCTGAGTAGTCGATGTAATCCAAAAGTAAGGCAAAAGTAATCAAAAGTAATTTCTATGTAATTTAAACTGTTTTTAAAGCATATATAAACCTGTATCCGTTGCAAATCCATTCCCAATTGCATTTCCTTATAAAGTTTTACAATTGACAGTACAATTTACCTACCTGTACTAAGTCCTGCTTGGTTCTAGAAATAGAACATAAGTATACCTTTTTATACTTACCCAATTGATCTGGGTTCAGTCTCGAGTGTGTGCCATCAGCCTTGATTGTGTGAATACAATAAATGCTTAACACACCCTCTGGATAAGCCTAACTGCTCGCCCACACTACCACAAAGAGAGCTGTTAGTACTTGTCTAATTTAGCCTCTGCTATGCCTCTGGGGACTCCCTGGACTCTGTGCACACTATACCTTACTTTGGTATAGTATTTACTGAGGCTGCTTCCTACAGATGACATCCACAGAAGTACTACAATGCCTTGCTCCGTATGCTTGTCTGAACCTTCAGAAGCCCTACTGGATGAAAAGCCAAAAACAAACCTGATTTACAAATCAATGTCTTTACAGAAACAGCCTAATTAACATATTACTTAAATGCAGTTTTCTCATTATTAGTACATTAGTGCCCTAGATTGGAAGGAATGAACTTGCAGAGCCAAGTGACTGGCTGGGAGCATTAAGTGAGCTTCTTCAAGGAAACTCAAGATAGGACGAAAGAGGCTTCTCACAGACATATTTTGATTTTAGATCAACGTGTCTTCAACAGAATCGAATCACCTGGGGCCAGATGTACGACGGAAAATTGCATGCGCAAACGGGTTTGCGACCTGTTTGCGCATGCAATTTTCCTCTGGGCCATGTACTAACACTATTTTGCGACTCGCAAATAATTTGCGACTTGCAAAATAGTGTTTTGCGACTCGCTATTAGGAAGGGGCGTTCCCTTCCTAATAGCGACGCACAAGCCATGTACGAATGTTTTGCGACCGCAATTGTGGTCGCAAAACACTCGCAATTTACCGCCCTCTTCAAGAGGGTGGTAATGCATTTGCAAATGGGAAGGGGTCCCCAGGGGACCCCTTCCCCTTTGCAAATGCAAGGGAAAATATTTTTTAGGGACAGGCAGTGGTCCCAGGGACCACTACCTGCCCTTAAAAAATGAAACGAAAATGTTTCATTTTTTTATTTCAAATGCATCCCGTTTTCCTTTAGGTAAAACCGGCTGCATTTAAAAAAAAAAACAACTGCTTTATTGAAAAGCAGTCCCAGACGTGGAGTTCTGCTGAGCCCAGCAGGCCACCATCCCTGGGAGGGCCAGCCATTCCCAATGGGGTCGCAAATTGCGAGTGCCTCATTAATTTTCATGAGGCTCGCATTTTGCGACCCCATTGGGAATCGCAATCAGTGTCTCTGACACTGTTGTACATTGTAAATTGCGACTCGCAATTGAGCGCAAATTGCGAGTCGCAATTTACACTGGTCGTACATCTGGCCCCTAATGAAGTAATCTGACAGCTGTAGATTCAAAAGTATCCTTTTACTGTTATTTTTTAATTTGCAACACATGCATTTATGATTACAGACAGTAAGTAAAGTAACCTGGCATGAAGCAAACAAATTTACTTTCTTTTTTTCCCCACGTCTTGGAGCTACATTTTTGGTAATCTGGCTCAAATGCAGTTTTGGTCTTGAAACTGCAGGACCTCTTGTAACAAGCAGGTGATTTGGTAGATACATTTAGCCTAGTAGCAGGAAATGTGACATTTCATTAATATAAAGAGTTAGACTTTGTAAGAAATGCAATAAAATATGTTGCCTCTGCCTTATGTCTGGCTCTACCTACAAGAGGATTTTTTACATTACCTGTGACTGTGTAGAAAGCTGCAAGGCTGATATTCCAAAAGAGACAGCTATGTGGGCATGTTTGTTACTGTTCACAAATATTATTATGAGGCTTTAGTAACAAACTAGACTGCGGTGTTTAAAATGTCTTCCGTCCACTTGAACTACGGCTGCAGGTAATATTTAAAATGCTCTTCATTTCAAATTAGAAGTGTCCTTCCCTACAAAAGACCATATACTAAGAAATTCTCTCTTGCAAGCACATTCCTCCCTCTTGGGCCTGGTGGCCTTTGGAATTCAGGTGGGCCTAGTGGAGTATAGGAGTGGCCAGACCAGTGCTTCCACATGGCAGGACCTCAGCATATCATATCTTTTTTTTTTATTAAACAGTTTTTTATTAATGAAAAGAAAGAAAAACATAGCGCAATGATAAAGCAATGGTAGGGTCCACAGTACACATTTACACACTGCAGTGCAGACGGCATTAGAAAAACACAGTACACTCTCTGCTGTATGATCATAATTATAGTGTCCTGCATGTCCACCCTGCAGCCAATACATAAGAGATCACATGTGCAAAACCGAGAAACCCGCCATTTGGAACTTATTAATCGAGCAATATCCTTATTCAGCTTCGGGTAAAGGCATAGTATCGATACCAGGAATGTCCAATAATGTATGTCGTTCATGCTACAATTCAACTGTAGGAGATAAACAGATATTGCCTCTATATCTATTCCATTTCCCCCACTTGTGGTCCCATTTCTTAGGGCAACCCCTATGTTTGAATACATCCTTCTCAGCGATCATCGCCCTGTCCATGTCAACCGCCCAATCACGTAAGGTCGGAGCCATCCCCACCCCCCATTTTTGCGCAATATTTCGTTTCGCAATAGCCCACCCCAGTGAAGCCCACATTTTCTCTGTGTTAAATCAGTGGCATCCCATACATTTAGGAGACACAATTGGGGGGAGGCCTTCAGAGTCTTACCACCCGCTCTCTCCATCTGCTTTGTAACCCGCTCCAGAATTGTTGCACTATTGAGCAGTCCCAAAGGGTATGAAAGAAGGTTCCCGGTTGATGGCATTGCCGGAGGCACAGGGGGTCAGTCCTCCTACCCAATTTAACCAAAGTCCTTGTGTCTAAATATACCCGATGGAGAATCTTCAATTGGACCAGGCGCAATCTCATTGGAATAGCCACTTCTCTGGGAGAAGCCAAGGCATCGCGCCAATCTTCCTCATCTAGGTCCCCCAGGTCTGCCTCCCAGTGCTGCCGCAGGCGCAGCATGGGGTCTGGGCGATTATTTAGCAGCTTTTTATATGTAAGGGATATAGCTTTTTTAGGCATAGGGTCAAGTATCAATCTGTCCTCCAGCGGAGAGGACTCGGGTAGAGGGGTATCCTTGGGTAATGCAGCTGTGACTGCGTGGCTTATCTGTAAGTACCTGAATGTCTCGGTTTGCGCTAATTGGTATTTAGCCTGTAGGTCTGCAAAAGTGGCCAGTTTTCCCCCCACCCATATGTCCCCCACCGTCGAGATGCCTATCATGTCCCATCTGTCAAACCCAGGGCATTGGCTGAGTTGACCCAGCATGTCTGGTTCCCAGAGTGGTGTGGCTTTTGTGAGCTTATTATGCCAGCCCCATTTCCTATTTACACCATGCCAGACCTCCACTGTGCGTGCAGTGGGTCCCGTGAGGTTAAGCTTGCGGGGGTTTGTGTAAAGTGCCCTATTGTATCCCCCCCGTCCCAGGAGCCATCGGTCTGTACGGAAGTTTGGGTCATCGTATTCCCCATGTACCCATTTGTTGATTGCAACCAATTGGGACGCTTGATAGTAAAGCCGCATGTCGGGTAGTGCAATACCCCCATCATACCATCCCATCGTTAGTTTTTTCATGGCTATGCCTGGGGCCCGACCATCCCACAGCAGCCCTTGCACCACGCTTTCAATACTGGCAAAATAAGTGTCAGGAATCGCAGTAGGGGCGTTCTGCAATGCATAGAGGAATCATGGCAGTGCTAGCATCTTGAAAAGTGCCGCCAGTCCCAGGAGAGTAAGGGGGAGGGATCGCCAATGTTTAGCGTCGGATTGAAGTCGAGTCAGGGGTACTAACAGGTTTGACTCATAGAATAGAGTCGGATCTGGTGTAATGTATATGCCAAGGTACTTGAAGCCCTGTGACGCCACTGGTATGTCATAGCCCCTAGGGTTGTGGGGCGGTGCACCCCACAGTACATAGAGTTGGGACTTAGTCCAATTAATAGCATACCCCGAGTGGGCACCAAAGATATGAAATATATGGAGGACCCGGCGGAGGGACCGCGAGGGTGAGGCCAAATACAGGAGTATGTCATCCGCATATAGTGAGATACGGTCTTCGTGGTCCTCTGTCCACCTCAGACCCCTGATCTCCAGGTCTCCCCTGACCCAGACGGCCAATGGCTCCAGCACCAGGGCAAAGAGCAGGGGCGACAGAGGGCACCCCTGTCTAGTGCCCCTCTTCAATGGGAATTGCCTAGAGACCTGATTGTTAACTGTCACATGTGCGGTCGGTTGTGCGTAGAGCAGTTGGATCCACTTGATAAAGTTAGGTCCAAATCCCATCCTCATCAGTACTGCAAAAAGAAAGTCCCACTCGATGGTATCAAACGCCATAGATGGGTCCAAAGATAGCAGAGCTGCATCTTCCCTGATCGTGTCACGTCTGCCCAGGACACCGTGCAGTCGCCTTAAGTTCAAAGCCGTGTTCCTCCCTGGCATAAACCCGGATTGATCTGGGTGTACTAGCTCAGTAATACAGGGGATGAGTCTGTTGGCCAATAGTTTTGCTAGAATTTTCGCCTCAACCGTAAGGAGGGATATGGGACGATAGGCTCTACAGTCATCTGATGGTTTGCCCTGTTTGTGAATGACCACAATGGAGGCCGTCCTAACTTCAGCCGGCAGGACCCCGACATCAAAGCTTTTGGTATACATTTGCAGTAAGTGGGGAGAGAGTTTGGAAGCCATTGGCTTGAAGAATTCAATTGGGAGCCCGTTGGGTCCCATGGCTTTACCTGAACGTACATCTTGAATTGCTTTCTGAATTTCGGCCTCTGTAATGTCGCTCTCTAGGGAGTCTCTGTCCTGTGGGGACAGACAGACGACTTTAATAGTCGACAGGAGGTCCGCAGCCATGGGTGACTGGGACGTCTCGGAGGACGTATATACCAATGAGAATAAGAAGCAAACGTTTCGGCGATCTGCTGGGGATCAGTGATTATGTCTCCATCGGCCTCACGTACTGAGTGAACCCACCTAGATAATTGCTCTTTTTTCTCCAACCAGGCCAGAAGTTTACCCGTCCGTTCACCATGCTCATATATCTTATGTTGAGTGGTGTTATATCTTGCTTTGGCCGCTTCCGTCAGAAGCTGCTGATAGTCAAGACGCACCATCGCCAGCGAGTGCAGCGCCTCTGGATCTGGGGTACATTCCAGGGCTCTTTCCCTGGTCAGGATATCCTCCTCAAGTTCTGCCACGCACTTAGTGAGTTCCCTTTTATGTACAACCATCAGTGATAGGGCTATGCCTTTCATAACGGCACCGAACGCCCCCCACAACACACGGGCTGAAGTGACCGACCCCACATTTTCCTTAAAATAACAGTCAGCTTCTTTGAGTAGTGTTTCCCTAATGTGGGGTACCTTGAGCGCCCAGGGATTTATAGTGAGGGTGGTGCAGCGTTTGGGTTGTCCAAGTGTGAGCGTCGTGAGAACGGGGGAGTGATCAGAGATTCCACGCGCGCGGCACCTAGATTCAGTGAAAGCATGTATATCTTGAACGTGAGTGAACAGGTGGTCAATGCGCGATTGACTATTGTGAGCCCCAGAGTGAAATGTAAATTGTGCGGTGGCCGGGTTGAGCCGTCTCCAAATATCCACCAAGCCCATAGCGGACAGGAACTTTGTCAATTGAGATCCCCCCAGGGGGTCCCTGCGAGGCGGGAGGAGATCCCTGGCGCCATCTACAGCCAGATTAAAGTCCCCCCCAGCACCAACAACCCCAAGGGCAAATCCAGCAGGAGCGCTCCAAGGTCCCGCAGTGCGGGTCGCTGGAACCCGGGGGGGATATATATGGATACGACATTGAGAGTCTGTCCCTCCCAGGTGCCAGAGAGCACTACATATCTACCCTGTTCATCCGAACAAGCCCTGTGTATCATATACGGACATCCCCTGCGTAGGAGCACGCCGGCCCCATGAGAACCCGAAGTAAACCCTGAGTGAGCGACCAAACGATATCCCCATCTATTCAATGCCCCACACGAGTTGCCAATTAAATGTGTCTCCTGGAGAAGGACAACATCTGGCGCCTGGCGCTTCAGGTACTGTAGAACTATGCCCCGCTTGATTTTGTCACCCAAGCCATTAACGTTCCATGTAAGGAGTTTAAGAGCTAAGTGAGGTCCCATGTATGTATAGGTAGGTGAGCAATGTAGAGTCGTGAGATAGAGGACATGCTTATGGCTGGGCAGTGGGGGTAGGGGATGCATGCGGGCATGTAATGCGTCAGGAAATCAGACCGCGTATGCAAAGAATTTTTAGGCGGGCGAATGGACACATCCCTACTTACTTCCTGTACTCCCCATGGTGATGCAATATGACCTTGAATGTGGACATACTATGCCATAGAGAAGGTGAAGTGCTGCGCAATACTACTTGACCCATCGGTGAAATAGAAGACAAAAATTATCATTGCACAAAGACAAAAACGAAACAAATAAAACAAATCCCCCCCAACACCCAACTCCCACCCACCTCCCTGCCTCCCTGCTTAACTGGCACAAAACCACCCGCCACCCCCAACTTGCAGAGTGCCTGTCGCCCACCCTCAACAGTATCGGGAACGTGATCCAACACCACTCCCTGGGGCATCAATTTGTGAAAACATTTGCATCCCCGGCATTCGACCCCATAATGAACAAGTCAGACATATTAAGTGATATTCAGCAATAATCAAAAAGCTGCAAGCCATGGCTATAGGAAACCAATAACCACATAGAGCTGGACTTGAGTGATCTCCAGTATACTGGAGGGCATGCAGAAGGCAGTGAATACTAGAACAGCCTGCATCTATCAGAGTTGCGCCCAAGAAGTCAGTTGAACCAAAGAGCAGTCTCTCGCACTTGCAGACCACCGACCTCTATCCATTCGGACCTTGCGTCATTGAGTCACCACCTGGAGGGGACCCCTGCCGCTGGTGTTGTCTGCTGGCATTAAGATTACCCCCCACGGGTTCATGGGGACGCTTGCCAACAGTTCGCCAGCCTTCGAGCCAGTCCCATGCGTCCTCGGGTCTAGTGAAAAAACCATATTTTCCCTTCCGACTCAACCCGTAGCTTAGCAGGGAACAGCATAGCGTATCTGATTTCTTGGTCCCTCATCGCACGCTTCACGTCCAGGAAGCTACGACGCTGTTTCTGAACCCGCAGGGTGAAGTCTGGGAAGAAGGTGACTTTGCTGTTGTCTATCGCCAGCGGTGGGGCCGCCCTCGCCGTCTGGAGTTTGGCGTCCCTATCACGAAAGTTAAACACTATTGCCAGCAGAGGTCGGGGAGGCGCACCAGGTTTGGGCCTACCCCCGGGTACTCGATGCGCTCGTTGAATCGAAAAACATTTAGAGAGACCCCTTGGCTGGAGCTTTTGGAGTATCAATTCCTCGACAAAGAGGTCCGCAGCCTGCCCTTAAGCCCGTTCCAGCACCCCTAAGATGCGAATGTTATTACGCCTCATGCGGCCTTCGTAATCGTCGAGCTGTAGGGTCATTGCCTCCTGTGTAGTTTGAAGTTCGGTCACATGTCGCTTGAGTAGGTCAGTGTCGTTCGACAGTTCCTTGGTAGTGCTTTCGACGGCACTGATGCGGTCAGACATTTTCCTCATGTCCGCTCTAATCAAAGAAACCTCCGTGGCAACTGTATCAATGCTTGCTTCCAGTGAGGTACGCACCGTCGTTATAGCATTTAAGATGTCCTGCAATGTGGGGTCTGGCTGATCCCCACCGGGTTTGGGGTTAGACTGTGTCTCATCCTGGCCCTTCTGCCAAGCGAATTTGTCCAATTTGGCTTGCAGCGTGCTTTGACCAGTGCGGCCGCTCGCCATGATGTAGCTGGTGGGTGCGATATATCAGAGAAGGGTCCGAGCCGTGCCAGCTGCTCACCGCCGCCTGCCGTGAGCACGAGCCCACACCGACCAATCTGTTTTCGCCAGCAGGGCCCAGACCAAAAAATAGCACTATATCAAAGGAGTCCCACACCGGTGGAGGAGAGGGGGGGGGGGAGAAAAATCAGGGAACTGGGAGGGAACAACAGCAGTTGGTTGACGTGCAGCACAGTGGGGAGCCTCGACTGTTAAACACCAGACGACCCTGGTTGAAGCGAGTGTTGAATTCCAACTCCCCCCCCCCCTTTGCAGAGAGTCTATATGGCCGTTATTCCCTTGGTAAGTGCAATGGTGGCCGGCCGGATTCGGGCGGAGCCGCCGCCCCCACCACCCGAAATATTGTACAAGCAGGGCCCCCAGGCTGCACCACCATGCCGGGGCCGTCGAATGGGCGCGGGTTCAAGTCCACACTGCACTGCTGTAGCGCGTCTCTCAGGCGCCCCAACTGACCGGAAGAGGTTTCGAAGCCCACACTCTGGGCCCAATTCAGCACTGTGGTGTTCACTTCATCCGCGGCAGTGCCGCCAGGTGTACCGCAGTCACGGTGCACAGTGTCACTACGTTAAGGCCCTGGGCGAATAGTGCACATTGCACGAGGCGCAAGCGTGGGGCTGATATTGTTCCTGTGGCCCCCAGGAGCACCCAGGGCGGGACGCTGCACAAAATGTCTTCAGGGCCGGCCCCGATCAAGCCCGGGTCTTGCAATGGTGAAATGTGCGGGCCGCCGACATCCCGCGGGGCACACCAGAACTCGGGGCGCACAGGCAATCAATCTGTTTGTTGCAGGATCAGCGGCGGGGGCGGCGCACTCACCGTTGATACCACCAGCGTGGGAATTGCAGCACGGCCTCTCAAGCCCAGGCGCCGGCCCGTACACCATGCCGCGACCACGGTGCAGGTTAGTGCGCACAGCCGGGAATCGATGGAGCACGCCCAGGTCTGCCGGAGCCGCCGCACCGCTCAGGTCACTTGCACTCTCACGAACGCCTCCGATCGAGGCAATCCTCTGCACAGCCGATGGGCACGGTACCAGGGCCAGGTGGGCGCCACAGCGAGCGATTTTGGCTGGGGCAAGATAATTCAATCCGGATTTATCTGGAGTGGCGCGACGGAGCTAGGCTACTGTGCAGCCATTTCCCTCGGCTGTTGGCCACGCCCCAGCATATCATATCTTGCTCAATTCCCTTGTGGGAATTTGTCAACTGGTTTGATCTTGTCTGGTGGAAGTACACTCCATTTATACACAATAGTGACTTCCTTATGCTAACTCTCCAGCTATTAACAGCCTTCCAGCTGTGAAGATGTTTATTTACTACGTCGTATGGGCCACACCTGAAAGGGCTTAAAGCTGGGTATTTGTTTCGAATTACTGTATGTCATTTTTAAGATTCAATTTTCTAAACTAGACTTTAAAACGCTTTTGAATATATTTCTGTTTAGAACTTAGGATCTGAGTTCCTTAAACCTACAGAAAGGTTGCATTCCCTGTGTCTAACTGCTTATTTTTTAGAAAGATTCTGAGGTATTCAAAGAATTAAACAACATAGGCAGGTAACTTCATTAAATAAATTTGAAACACTATCTAGGACATATTTACGGTAATACTGGTGCAGGGCAGTGCAGCGCAGTAAGTTACCTTGCTGCGCTGCCCTGCATCACAGGGAAAAGGCAGGAATCCGACGTATTTATCCAATACAGGTCATTCCTTTCCTTTCCCCCTGCACTGGCGCCATTTTGGCAGACTAGCACCAAGGCAGGCACCCTTGCACTATGGTGCAAGGGGGCCTTTGTTGCAAGCAGGATTGTTTATGTGCAGGAAGAGGCACCTTCCCACACAAAAACAATCCTGAGAGGCATCCTCCTCTTTCTATGTGTGCTGCAGAATGCAGCACACATAGAAAGAGGGAAAAGCTAGGAGAAATAAAGATATCTCTCCTCGTTATGCCTCCCCTGGGGAGGCGTATCTTTCTGGCACAGTCCCAGGTTTACCAGTTTTGGTAAATCTGGGAATGCGTCAAAAACGATGGGATTTGCGTGGGCACACCCACCGCAATGCCCATGGAATGCCTCCCTTGCGCAGAGTAATACAACGCAGCAATTTGTGCTGCGTTGCATTACTCCATATTTTTGAAGCCATCTTCATCTCCTGGGCCAGTGACAATTTGATTTAAGTGCTCAAGCAAGAGCTGGTACTATTTTATATCTCTTGGAAATTATTATTATATTAATACTAATTAACTTCTGTGAACATTTTCTCTGTAGTATTAGCACTCTGGACCTCCAGGCTGAATACTTAGCTTATGTCAATGTCATTTTGCTTCTCCTTTTGGATTTCAGCCACTTCCAAGGCTTTCCAGAAGTTGAACCATCCTAACCCATCACAGACTTCAGGACTTTTGCTTAATATGTCAGAATTCCATCCAGGCAGGAAAACTTTGGTATTTCTGCTTATTTTTTTTTTTATCCTTTCACTAGAGGTTTTGCTAATCAAACCAGTGGAGATCATTTGCTTAAAGCTGCATCCCATTGGTACAATCTCCACATTTCAAGATATTAAGTATGCTGCCTATATCCCTGCCTATGTCACTGACCATGTCATGAGTGATGTAATATGTGAGGTCATAAGCAGTGCATTGCGGGGCGTAAGTTATAGTTAGCTCAAGTAACTATGGGGCATATTTACAAGCCCCTATCGCCACAGGAACATCACTTTTTATGACGTTCCTGTGGCGATAAACCCTCCACCTTAATTAAGGGCGGCGTTAAGCCACTTAACGGGGCTAAACGCCGCCTTGTAAATAAGGCCCCCTTTCATGCTACACTGAGGGGGTCATTACGATTTTGGGTGAAATCACTTCCGCCCGACACCGACTCGGTCATGGGACTGACCAGGTCATCGGTCCCGACCCCCCTATTAGGATGTGACTGAACACTGTTCGGTCGCATTCCTATATTTCACTATGGGAGCATGCATTACGGCCGTAAGCCGGCCGTAATGCATGCTCCATGTGAAATGGGAGGGGCAGTTCGTCCCTGCACCCCGTCGCAGGCACCTCAAGGTGTCTGCCACAAAGTGCAGGGATCAACTGGGGGCACCATAGGTGGCCCCTCATCCTCCAACCAGAGGCCATGCACCAAAGGGGGCCCTGCTGGTGCCCCCCTAACACGCTTTCCGACATGGATTCCATGTGGGACAAACCGGCATGGAAACCATTTCAGAAACCGTGCATTGTAATCTCAAGAGCAGAAAGAGCCGCCCTTGAGATTATATGCCGCATTCTGACTGGCGGATGGTCTCTCTGAGCCCGTCAGAAGCCAGCCGGAATGAACGGTCAGATTCCTTTCGGACCCCATCCATCAAAATGAGGCGTCTGCATGGAATCCGACTGGCCATTTACGATGCGGCCCTAAAGGCTCTGACCGAGGGTCAGAGCCTTTTTGGGCCGTATCGTAATCAACCCCTCAGCGTGAAAGGGGAGTGCAATGGGTGTTGCAGTGGGCATTTCACTGCAGCACCCATTGATTTTGACGCGGTCCCCTATTTACAAGGGTGGCGTAAATAGGAGGCAGCGCCAAAATTAAAACCAGGGAAAACCTGGTCTTAACATAGCGAAACAAGGGGAAATGCTTAATTTCTCCTTGTTTTTGCTGTTTCTAAAAAAATAACGACTTGCAACTTCTATGTGTGCAGCACAATGCAGCACACATAGAAGTTATAATTCGCCATTCTGGATTGTTTATGTGCAGGAAGGGACACCTTCCTGCACATAAACAATCATTCCCCCCCATTGCAGACACTCTTGCACTATGGAGGAAGGGTGCCTGCGTTGGCGCTAGGCAGCTAGATTTAGGACCAACGCTAGAGGAAACGCAAGGGGTGTGCGGCATTCTTGTGTACACGGCGCATCCCTGCATTTTCAGAATGGCGGAGTGTTGCATTAGCAATGTTTGCTTAATGCCACGCTAAAGGAAGTGACCCGAAATGGGCCACCCAGGTCACTCGCGACCACCTCTCGGCCTTCCCAGAAATGAAGAGTCAGGATAACAGCGGAGAATATAATCTAACACTTTATTAACAAGTACACTGCAGTGGAGTCCGGTCTGACCAGCCTCACTGGATAGCTGTTGAGGGACTGACTTCAGGACCCTTGGTTACACAAAATAAGCCTTCCAACACATCCCTAGTCCCGCACCTGGTGGAAAAATACAGCTTGGGCAAAGGCTGAACAAAGAAGGCACAGAAGGATGAGCTGCCACCTGCAGAATGGGTAAACGTTATCAGGCTCCCAAGGTCATCTTGATCGGTCTCAGCTCTTTCTAGTGTGGGAGCATAGCTACGACCAGGGATAGGCATGCGAAAGCAGAATAAACTATTCATTTAGTACATCTGTGTTTCAACCTTGAGTGCGATAAGGGGGAACAACGGAACAGCAGCTTTCTGCTGAGGCAAGCAGAGAGGGGCACAGAGACCGGGTTTCGATCACAACATATCATGGCGGTTACATGGTGGAAAATGGAGTCTCAGATGCTAACTTTAGCTTGCACAATGTTAGAAGAAACTGGCCGCACACATTTGCAATAGCGATCAATATAAAGTAGCTACATGAACGCTAACATAACACAGTATACGACATAGAGGATGGGGCAATGACACATTCAATTCTAACACACGCTTCGCCATTCCCTTGTGAATATGCCGCTATAACTGCTGGATTTCACTGGTTTTGCACAAGTGAAATCTGAGCCTAACTATAACGTTCTTATAACCTCTGTTTTTTCAGTGAATTTCTAAGTTTTTTAAATTCTATTTGCTAACTATAACGTCCCTGTAACCTTTGTTTTTTCAGTGAATTTCTAAGGTTTTTTCTATGTTGTTTCCTAACTGTAACCTTTTTTTTTTTAAGTGAATTTCTAAGGTTTTTTAAATTTTATTTCCTAACTGTAACGTATCAGAGTGAGTGTGTGAGTGAGTGCATGAGTGTCTCAGTGGGTGTGTGAGGGAGTGCGTGAGTGGCTCAATGGGTGTGTGAGTGGGTGTTTTGTCTATATGGGCCTGAGAGTGGCTGTGTAAGTGTCAAACTGAGTGTGTGAGTGGGTGCATGAGTGTTGGAGTGGGTCTGTGAGTGGGTGCATTAGTCTCTGAGTGGGTGTCTGAGTGCATGAGTGTCTGAGTTCGTGTCTCAGTGGGTCTGTGAGTAGGTGTGAGAGTGAGTGGGTTTGTGAGTGCCTTCATGAGTGTGTGAGTCAATCAGTGAGTGCATGAGTGGATCTGTGAGTGGGTGCATTAGTCTCTGAGTGGGTCTGTGAGTCGGTGTATAAGTCTCTGTGTGGGTCTGTGAGTGGCTGTATGGTTCTGTGAGTGGTTGCAAGAGTGTCTGAGTAGGCCTGTGAGCGGGTGAGTGTGTCTAGGTGGGTCTGTGAGTGGGAACATGAGTGTCTGATTGGGTCTGTGAGTGGCTTTGTGAGTAGCTGTATGGGTCTATGAGTGGATGCATGAGTGTCTGAGTGAGTCTGTCAGTGAGTGTGTGAGTGGGTGTCTAAGTGTCTGTGTGGGTGTGTCAGTAGCTGTGTGAGGGACTCAACCACAAAGGAACTGCACCTGCCCTTTTATCCAACAAGTGTCCACAGTTTTGCACAAAATATCTATCCCAGTTGAGTTTTTTCTACTGGTTAATTACTAAGTGCTACCTCCTTGGGTGAATTTCCAGTACGCATTCTACGCTTCAGCTTCATAATGGAGCAGGAGGAAATGTCACCAGTGACCTTGTGTGTGTTTTGGCAATGTGATTGTTCCTGGTGCGATAACATGAATCCTCCTATAGAGAAGATGACGAGACTACAAATAGGTAAATCTCCACCAAACAAGGGTCCTTCCACTTAACTATATGAAGTAAGTGCTTCTTTGCTTGGTAGAGATGTCCTCATATTCCTCTGCATCAAGAACTCCTCTCCAAAATCAGTGGGAAATGCCCTGGGGGAAGCTTGTTAAGCTGTCCTTCATCCTGGCAAAACGCAGGAAGACCTTTGGAAACTACTAAGGTGGGCGGGCCAAATGGGGAAGCATCCAAGTGATTTCCACATTTGCATACTCCTAGCAATTTAAAGGGAGAACCATGGACTCTGCTGTCACCAGGAGAGGACAAGAAAGAACCCACTCATCACAGTCGCATACAGATTGCGCTCCAATAGATCAGCGATGCAGTCACCTCTACGAAGGATTTCAGATCGTTTTTCAATATGGAATTGCAGAGAAAACACACTTTCTTTGCCTTCGCCAAGCCCAGGAGTTAGGATCATATGTCCTTTACAGAAGTTAAGCTTTAACAGTAGTGCCTGCTATGTTTATATGTGTAAGTGCTTATTGTTGAGGTTTGATCTTTGTGAAATGAACATCAGGGCCAAAATAGCCCCAGGGACCCCATCCCATGGGAACGGCCATGATTTAATGGGGAGGGGGGCTGCACAGCCATCCCCCTCACCAGGCCGATTTCAGGCCCAGGGACCCCATCCCCTGGGACCCAAATGAAATTTAATGGGGGTGGGGGGCTGCGTGGCCCCCCCTCCCTTGCCTATTTTGGCCCCGGAGATCCCATCCCCTGGGACCCAGCCACAAATCAACGGGGGGCACGCGTCCCTCCTCCTCTGGTCATTTTTGGCCCCAGGGACCCCATCTGCTGGGGTCCAGAATGTGTCCCTGGGTGCCCTGGTCCCACCCAGAGCACCCAGTGTGCTTTGATGGGGACCGTAGGGGCAGCCTCAAGGCCCCAGCGGTACCAGCCGGATCCCCACCTCCTGCGGGAGCTGGCATTGCTCTTGCACACAGGGAACTGCTGGAAATGCAGCTCCCTTTGTGCAAGAGCAATATTTTCATCTCTTTCCCTGCCTGCATGTCTGCGGGCAGTGAAAGAGATAAAACCTCCACTTCCAGCAAGCAGGAGCGGTTTGAGAGCTCCAGCTTGCTGGAAGCAAAGTGTTTGCTTTTGCTTGGCAGGAGCTGTCAAAGCACCAGCCAAGCAAAAGCAAACCGCTATGTCCCGGGGGTGGGCACCCCAGGACATAGAAGGAGCCAGCCCTGGTGGTAGTAGTCCCCAGGGCCATTATTGGGTCCAAGAGCGGGGCCTGCAGCCCCCCTCCTTCTGTTTGCTCGGGCTGCCCTGGGGAGGTGGTGGTCCCCGGGGCCGTATATGGCCCCGGGAGGGGGACCGCGCA
Source organism: Calotriton arnoldi (assembly GCA_963921515.1). Classification (NCBI taxonomy): domain Eukaryota; kingdom Metazoa; phylum Chordata; class Amphibia; order Caudata; family Salamandridae; genus Calotriton; species Calotriton arnoldi. Next base: position 278,838 of record CAWUFW010011266.1, read on the forward strand.
GCCCCCTCCCTCTTTTGAAAAAACTAATTAGCCCCAGGGAGGTGGTGGTCCCCAGGGCTAGGGAGTTAACAACGGTCGCCCCATCTATTTTAAATTTGAAGCCCTGCGGAGGTGGTGGTCCCCAGGGACTGGGAGGGTCCACGCGGCCCCCCCTATCAATTTTTTAAGTTAAAGCCCTGGGGAGGTGGTGGTCCTGAGGGCATAAATAAGCCCTAGGATGGAGGCCCCGTGCACCCCCCTCCTTCTTCATTAAAATACACATGCACCCAGGACCTGGCCCACCTGGGGGCAATATTAAAAGAAAGCGTGGGAGATCGTGCTTGTTTTTCTTTAATTCACGGTGATATTCGTGAATATTTCGTGAAAATTGCTATGATTTTTGTTTTTTTAAATGCTTTTTTGCCCTGGCAGGGTCTCTTTGGGGCCCCAGGACCAAGGCTGGGGTGTTTGGGTATTCCTACCCTGCCCCCTTTTCTTTGTTTCTGCCTTTTATTTTGGGACTCAGCTGAAGCCGAATCCCAAGATGGCCGCCAACACTTCCTGGTTGATGTGTTCGCAGTCAATCTGAGCTCTGCAGATCTCTGCACAAACTTGTCTTTACTCGCAAAGGCTTCGCGATCATTGATATACAAACTTGGATTTCCTTTAATAACTAGAAAACTATTGAACGTATTTACGCCAAATAACAAAAAGTACAATCTGCGGACCAAAAGCTAGCTTTTTACCAAATGTGGTGTACTTCTGTTCAGCAGTTCGGGTTGCAGGCGTGTCTAAAGAGTCTATGAGAATTAACATGGGAAACACACTTGTTTTTATACCCCCCCTTTTTCTTGGCCCCCACTTGACGGATTACCCCACAACTTTCCATGCACAACTAGAATTACCGGTACACTTTTTTGGTACAATTTCGTCAACCACCACCAAAGATATAGACAAGTCAAAAACGCTTTCTCCTATGGAAACATGGTCCTAACTATAACTACTTACTACCAGTAGGTAATACATATATATAAAATATTTATATAAAAATATACTTGTTTACTAAAAAAAAATATTAATAAGCTAATTGGAAAATTTAAATTACACATAATAGTTTTTATAAGTATGTCAACAAATATAAAAAAACAAATACCAAACAAATACAGAATTAAATGTAGAGTGCACCTGCAGGTTAAAACTGAGGTGCTCTGGCAGAGCTACTATTATACATGGCAGTAAAGTTAGGAATGAGGTACACTGGCAGGGCTGAGTACACATAGGGTATGGAAAAGTCAGGAGTGAGCTGAAATGGTATTATGTTATGATGTTATGCTATGTTATGCTATGTTATGTGAATTTGTAAAGCGCTATATCAGCCGTGAGGGTATCCTGGCGCTGAGTAAGTGTGGCTGCCTAGCCCTGCCTAGGGTAGGTTGGTTAATTGGAAAGCCAATTCTTCAGCTTCTTGCAGAAATCAAGAATAGAAGAAGAGGCCCTGATATGGAGTCGGAGGTTGTTCCACACTTTAGGAGTGATATAAGAGAATGTGTGGTGATGTTGGCAGAAGGTGCTCGAGGAGGGTGTCACCTGGAATGTTGAGTGCAGGCACGAGCAGTATGCCACGAGTGTTCTGTGTGTGGCAGTTACCGCTGATGCCTCGCACGACACTGCCGGTCTGGACAGCTCTCTGGTAACCTCCATTAAACGTATTTACTTTTGGAAATACTTGAGTCCGTTCGTCCTCTTTTCAGTGGTGACAAAGGACGGGATCGTTGAAGAATGGAACCACTTCCTGCTTGAACTGTAAGGTTTGCAGTGATTATTTTGCGGCCGGCAGATGTGAGTACGTTTTTTTCTTTAAAAAAAAGATATTTATTGACTTGTGGAGGCACCACGGAGGAACAGAGAGCGTCCTTCTTCTTTATCAAATACTGTTAATTTTGTCCGGTTTGTGGAACGGTGTTCAGTACTATTATCGCACCGTATTGTAACGTGTGTTTTTTTTTCACGGAGTCACTCTCCCAACGGATGTTAGCCTTGTGAGGCGTGGATCCCAAAGCGTGTATGGTTATATTTGGGCTTTTTACTGTGTGTCTACCCAACGGCTTCAACCACATATGTCGGGGATTCCAAGAATTCGATTGGGACTTACCTGTCTACGATGTGCCGCACTCGATTGCAGTGAGTCATGGAGTCGATTTCTTCTGTGTGGTGAAGACCGTTGCTGCCTCTAACGTGGATCGCAGTGTGTGTCCAAGCTGATTTCTGTTGAAGAGCTCTGCTGACTTCTACGCGTCGTCTTCTTGGTTTCCGTTTCCTGTTCATCCCGGTCACCTGATCTTCTATTGTTCAGGCAATGGTAACGAACTGAGGATTACGTTTACTTGCTGTTGGGCGACATCCAGTGGGTGATACTGGTACTGCAGCGATGTGCACGCTTTTCTACATTTAGCACATCCTTTTGTTGTTGTGAGTGCAATTTCTTCAGCGATGTGCACGTTTTTTCTTTTAACAATTTGCACATCCTTGTGTTGTTTTAGTACAGCTCAGCTATGCTTCTGGCTCCCGCTGTGTGCTTGTTAGCAGTATATACATTTGATGCAGTGCAGCGCTGGTTCTTTCATATCCAGCGTTTTGTTCATCTATTACCAGCGCACCATTTCAGTGATGCGCACACTGGTGCTTTTCTGACTGCTTTTCTTTTCCTCTTTTGTAATTAATTGTTTTCCTCTTTTCCTTGTTAATCTGTTTACTTTTCAGGTTCTTTATCATCATGCAGAGTGTTACAGCTCCTGCTCCTTTCCTACAAGAACCAGGAGATCCACTGTTAGAGTGGAGATTGTGGCTTAGGTCTTTTAAAGCGTATTTAGGTGCTGTAGATGGACAAAGGTTCAGACCTGAAAGGAAAAAGAATCTCATGTACTACCATTTAGGAGTTGAAGGTCAGAATGTCTTTGACCATTTACCGCCATATGACCCTCCTGAGGGTGAAGATCCTGATGAATTTGAAATGGCTGTGGCTCAGCTGGATAAGTATTTTACCAAAACAAAAAACATTGTGGTACGCAGGTACAAATTCTTTACCAGAATGCAAAAACCCACTGAAAGTATTGACACTTTTATTACTGCGCTGAAAGTTTTGGCAGCCAAATGTGAATTTGAGAACTTTACATCGCAATTAATTAGAGACCAGCTGGTAGCCAGATGCTATTGTAAAAAAATTCAGGAAAGGTTACTAACTTGTAAGGATCCTTCCCTAGACAAAGCAGTAGATATCACAAAGAGTATAGAGTGTTCCATGGAGGATGCTAAACAATTGGAGACTGCTTTGTCTGATGTCACTATTTCTGGTGTTGTATCCAATAAGTCACTGGTTAATAAGAATGATGATGCCAGGAAACAAAATGTATTCAGAGGTGGGAGAAATTGGGTACAAAACAGAGTCTCAAATCAGAAAATTTGCTGTTTTAGATGTGGTTCACCTCTGCATGTGTCGTCTTTTAAGAACTGTCCAGCTGTCAATCAACAATGCGGACAGTGTGGAAAAAATGGGCCACTTAGCAAGAGTTTGTAGAGGAGCTAAAAGGAAGAGTGTCAGATGTGTTTTGAATGATTCTGAGGGTCATGACGATGATGATGTTACCAACCAAGAATGCATTGTAGCAGTGAGAGATAAGGAGAAACAAAAAACATGACTGATTGTTGATCCTAAGGTTGATGTTACAATTGAAGGAGTTAAAATTCAGCTCTTAGTAGATACAGGAGCACACATTACCATTGTGTCACAAGAAAAGTATTTTAAGTTTTGGGAGAACAGAAGTTTATCACCTGATGTACTTACAGTAGCTTTTGAGGGTAGCAAAATTGAGTTACTGGGTTATTTCTGGGCCTCCATCAGCGTTTTGGGAGAAGTTATTAAAGGCAAAGTTTATGTGGCAAGAAAAGGTATCAATGTTCTTGGGTTATTACCCCAAGCAGAATTTGGCTTAACTATAAAACCGGGTTTGGAGAAACCGGTTTTTATAGACAAGAAGCCCATGCCATGTTTACCCAAAAATGATATTAATTATTTGTCTAGCTCTGACATTGCTAGTATGTGGGAGAATAAGTTCGAGAAGGTATTTCAGGACCATTTAGGCAAGGTCTCTGATTTACAACATTCCATCAAGGTAAAAGACAATGCTAATCCTGTCAAGCATAAACTGCGCAATGTGCCTCTTAGTATTAGGGAGGAATTGTCAAAGCATTTGAAGGGTCTTTGTGATCAAGGCATAATTGAGAAGGTTGATGCAACTTTATGGCTTTGTTTGGCTACCCATTGTTCTCGCGAAGAAGAGGTCTGGGGATTTGAGGATGTGTGTCGACTTGAGGAGCTTGAATAATACCATCTGGGTCGACAATTTTCCTCTACCTCGTATTGAGGATCTGATTGCAAAAGTTGGATCTTCCTGTTGGTACACCAAATTGGATCTCAAAGCCGCTTATCATCAGGTGGAGTTAGATCCTCAGTCTCGCCATCTCACAGCTTTTGTGACTCCTGATGGCGTCTTCCAGTTTTGCCGCCTACCTTTTGGGTTAGCTTCGGCGGCCGCTGTTTTTCAGAGACGTATGACTGAAATGTTCAAAGACAATCCTCATGTAGTGGTATTCCAGGATGATATTCTCATTTTTTCAAAAACTGACGTAGAACATGATATTGCCGTTAATAAGGTTTTCAACACTCTAGAAAAAAGAGGTGTAACTTTACAGAAAAACAAATGTACCTTTAAAGTCAAAGAAATAGAGTATTTAGACCACATCATTACAGAGCATGGCATAAAACCAAGACCAGGTCTAGTCAAAAGTATTGTTGAAGCTCCGGCACCACAAAATAGAGAACAGCTTATGTCTTTCCTTGGGTAGTGCGAGTTTTATGCCAAGTTTATGAAGGATTTTGCGAAGACTACTGAATGCTTCAGAGCATTATTGAAGAAGGGAGCAACCTTTATATGGTCTGAGGAATGTGAAAAAGGTTTCCATGCCATCAAAGATCACATTGTTAAAGCCCCTGCTTTGCAAGCATTTGTGGAAGGGAGACAAACTGTGGTTACTGTGGATGCGTGTGAATACGGTCTGGGGGCAGTGCTTTCACAATTTGTGGAAGGCAAAGAGCACACCGTGGGTTTTGCGTCAAGGACATTACGTCCTGTAGAAAGAAAGTACTAGTTATAGAAAAAGAACTACTGGTGTGTGTTTGGAGTGTTGAAAAGTTCAAACAATACTTGTGAGGCAGATCCTTTGTTTTGAAAACTGATCATCGTCCGCTTGTTGATATTTTGTCTGGTAGAAAGGTGAAACGCACTACTGCTCGTTTGGCCAGACTGTCTGCTAAGCTTTTGGAATACACTTTTGTTGTAGAGTATATTCCAGGTGGAAAAAACTGTTGGGCAGACTGTTTGTCTAGACTTCCCATTGTGGATATGGAAGAACAAGATTGGGAAACAGAAATTGAAGAGTGTTTTGTGGCTTGTATTAGTCAAAGTAGTTTGTCTTTTGCAGAAGATGATTGGGTAGTTGAGGTGGAAAAGGATCTTGTTCTAAATGAGGTCATGTCTTTGATTAAAAAGGGTTGGCCCAAGGAAAAAAGTATTTCGCAGGAACTGCAACCATATTGGAAGATCTGTGATGAGTTATCTGTTGAGGGTGGCAAGGTAGTCAGGGGTGATAAACTGATTCCACCTGAGTGTTTCCGGCATAAGATAATTTCAGCTGCACATTTGGGACATTTAGGTGCTACTATTACAAAAAAGAAGGTCAGAACTGATTTTTGGTGGCCAAAAATGGATTCTCAAATTGACGATTTAGTTAAACAGTGTATACGATGCACTGCTAGTGATAAGACCTTGGTTTTGGAAAGAGTGGTTGAGTCCCCTGTATCTCCGCCTGGAAGGGCTTGGCAAAGATTAGGGATGGATTTTTTAGGACCGTTCCATATTCTACCTTCTAACATGAGATACTTCTTGGTGCTTGTAGATCATCTATCCAGGTGGGTTGAAGTCGAGCCAATTAGTGTTCCCACTTCTAACAGTGTGATTGGTTGTTTGAACAACATTTTTCTCAGAGAAGTCTATCCTGAAGAAATTTTAACTGATAATGGTGTCCAATTTGTTTCTCAAGAGATTAATTTATTTTTACGCACTTGTGGTATTAAACATGTCAGAACTCCACTCTATCATCCCCAGAGTAATGTCAAGGCTGAGCGATTCAACAGAGTAGTTGTGGAATGTGTACAAGCAGCTTTTAGAACCAAGGCCTGTGTCATTCAAGCTTTAAGAGATTTAGTTTGGTCTTATCGTACTTCACCTCATGTTGCTACCAACATCCGTCCATTTGAACTTATGAGGGGAAGAAAAGCTTCTTCTCAAGTTTACCCGTTTTGGATGGTCAGGACTTTTCATGAAGGTTGTAATATGAAATGTGTGTGGGAATTGGCAAATAAGAAGTCTACTGAAGCTTGTTTTAAGAACTGTGAGTCCACTGTTGGAAGAGAGACACATAGACTGAATGTTGGGGATTGGGTCAGAGTAAAAAATCCTGTTTCTGTCAGAAAAGGTTTTTCAAAGTTCTTGGCGCCTCAACAGATTGTTGAGGTATGTAGAAATACTGTAAAATTGTCCAATGGTATCTGGCGGAATACGTCTCATGTAGCGAGGGATCCCTGTGTGCTCTCTGGGTTGGTTGATACCACAAAGGATGTTTTCCAGGGGGGACAGGGTTTCTACTGGTGTGGGTGGTGCTGAGAAAGTTGACAGAAAAAGCACCAGAGTACATGTTAGACCCAGTAGATTACGTGATTATGTTTTATTTTTTTATTTTTATTTCTGTCTGGTTTTTATTGCATGATTCATGCTTAAACCTGTATATAATTTTGTATTGTTTCTTACCTTCTGTTATTCTGTGCCATTTATTATTCTTCCTACTTAATGGGAGTACATACTTTTGGAATTGTTTTACTTAAAAAAGGGAGGTGTGGTGATGTTGGCAGAAGGTGCTCGAGGAGGGTGTCACCTGGAATGTTGAGTGCAGGCACGAGCAGTATGCCAAGAGTGTTCTGTGTGTGGCAGTTACTGCTGATGCCTGACACGACGCTGCCGGTCTGGACAGCTCTCTGTTAACCTCCATTAAACGTATTTACTTTTGGAAATACTTGAGTCCGTTCGTCCTCTTTTCAGAATGCCTGTCCTGATCTGGTTCTGTTTATGCGTGGGATGTGTGCGAGCAGGATTCCTGTGGAGCAGAGTTGTTTAGGTGTTTGGTAGTAGGAGACGCAACTATTTAGGTTATTGGGGCCAAAGTTGTGTAGTGCTTGAATGTGTGTGTGAGAAGTTTGAAATGAACTCTATAAATAAATGCCTCATTTTGCATGATTGCCCCCAAGTTTTGGGACTGATGCTTGTTCGACTCTGAAAGTACACTGAGCCCTGCCAAACAGGCCTCTGTGCCATTGGTCCAACTCGTAAAAGGTAAATGTCTGATTGATTTACCTACAGTTGGCATTAGTTAATTTAGTTATAAGTCCCTAGTATATGGCACCAGGTGTAATCAGGGCCCGTAAGTCAAAGTGTTTCTTGTGGACTGCAGCACTTATTGTGCCATCACAAGTTTGACAAAGCAAAGCATGACTTCCAGCCCACCATTGCATTTGACTGCTAACTTGAGTTTGCTATTTAAAGCAATGGCAAAGCCCAAACCTTCCTGTTACAGGACAAAAGAGACCAGACCACGCACTGTTTGGAGTAAAGGGTTTTTATTAGTACCCAATCTGATTCTCTCCAAGTCACAAAACAAAAGTCCTCCTTTTGTCCCTGTCTCTTCGCCGTCTTCTATTCTCCAAGTTACATCACTTTCGGGGTTTTCTTCCAGGTCCTTTTACCACTGTAGTAGAGTACCCTCAGAGGACAAAGGCATAGGGCTATTAGTATCCGGTTATATGGGTTTCGCTACGTCCGTCACCATTACACCACTTTGTGTACACCTATGACCAATTTTAGGTATGATAAACAGTCCTATTAGACAAGCTGTGTTGTGAGGAGAATTTCACTACTCACTAGAACCGCTATTCAGAGTGCATGTCATGCAAAAAGTGTCCAACAAAAGACTCTGCTCCCAAGGGTCTTTAAGGTGTCTTCAGACCCAAGCCCTACAACCCAACTAAGTAAGCACGCGCAAGACACCAGCCGCTCACACAACGCGCACTCTCTCATGCCACTTGCCTGAATCCGTGACCCGGTAACAGAGTCACGGCCGCCTCGCCCGTCTCGCCTTCCCTCGAGGTCTCTGGACTACCGGCCTCGTTCTTCCTTTCAACTGCGTCTGATTACTGGAGCAACCGCTCAGGCCCAGCCTCTTCGCTTGTCCCGACACGTCCCTCAGTGTCTTCGTCGTTCTCCTCCGCTTTTAGCTTCACCAGCCTGCCTCCTTGCTGCAGCGACGCCGACTCCGCGACCCCGCTCCTCTCCTCTCCTTCTGGGTCCTTCTCCAGCCTATGTAGCTGTACCCGCAGTAAAGGGGTTTTTTCCCAAATGGCTGAAACACTCGAGTGCATATTCCTAGTGCCCTCGGGGTCCCTGCCGTCCGTATCCACGCTGCTTTCGTTTCACTTCCTTTCTAATATGTTTAAGGCACCCTTAAGGCAGTCCAACTAAACCGTACAGGCAGGGTGCATTATAATTAAAAGTTGGACATGTGTTTCCTAAACTTACATGTCTGGTCAGTAAAAGCCCTGCATTGTCATTTTTATTGTGGCAAGGCTATACGACTGACAATATTACGTTTAGAGTTTGGGTTGGTGAACATGGACATTGAATGCAAATTGGCCCTAGTAAAATGTCATCAAGTTAACAAGGTCAAAGAAGGTTCTATGAAAGGCGCTTTGCAGGCGATTTTCAATGATGCAAGAAGCCCATGGGCAAGATATCTCCATAACGCTTCTATTACATTAAATCTTATCATATAACATTTTAAAGAGCCTCCCCTGACACAGTTCCATCTAAAAACCACAAGGAAAGCAACTGTCGAAAGAGCTAGACTTGAATGTAATGTGGCACTTACCGGGCGCCTTGGGTCTCTGCAAATCACATGAGAATGTCGCCTGCCAGCCATACTTGAAGGATCCAATGGGGAGGCAAGCCCTAAGGAACATCCTACTTACAAGACTCCTTGCACTGCCAATATGGGAATCTAGAATGCACTTGAGATCAAAATGCCAGGACAACAGCAGTGCAGATTTTGTGCTTATGCTTCGGAATCTGTGATCCACTTATTATGTTGCTGCCCAGCACTGTTGTCCCAAAGGCGTCTTACTTAGGCCAAATATTTTTGCAGCATGGACTGAGAACCTGTAATGATGCAGTGACTGATATCTATATATGTGAGGTTCCAATGGAGCTAGCCAGAATTGCCGAGCATTTTGTAAAAGCAGGAAATCTATTGAGGGAGCATAGCCTGTACCTCTTGACCTTAAAGTTAACTGTTACCTTGACGCATGTGCATATTAACTGAGTAAGGTAATCTGCCTCCTTGAATTCATCCCCTAAAATGACGATGTTGGGAGAGTGCTCAACGGCCTTTTGGGGCTCTCCACCTTGAAGGTATCACCTACACTCCATGTTGAACTGTTTCCGCATATTTGCATTCATTTTGTATTAACATTTTTTTTTTTAACACAAATTTTTATTAAGTTTTCAGTTTTGATGAAAATCGAAGTACATTACAATAGCGTTTACATTCGTCTGTTAAGTCACAGAAACAACAGCTGGCAATGACATGGTATCTTTGTCAAACAATTAGACTACAATAACTACATCTTCAAGGTGTCCACTTACATATATAGTTCGTAGAAATGAACAAAGCTGGATAGAACTAATAAATCAAATATGCGTTATACATGTATAATCTATATATTGACCATAATCTTGTGTGTACTATCTATCATCTTATTATTAAGCAACTAATCTGTGTCAATGTTAAAAATACAACAATAAAGAACTGTGCTACTAAGAACTAAGTGTCTGTTCCAACTTCCATCAGGGGGTAGGTCAGGGCAGGGGCACCATTACCGGGAGAAGGGGGGGGGGGGGCGGAGGAGGGGAGGGAGGGAGGAGGGGAGGGAGAGAGGGAAGGAGGAAAGGAAAAAGGGGTGGAGGGAGGGAAAGCAGGCTGCGATTTCATCTACATTTTGAGTTTTGAAATGTTCTAGCAGTTGAGTTCATTCTAAAGATATTAGTTTCTTCCTCAACCCTCTGTATTCTTCGCGGTACAATGCCTCCCTCTCAGCAGTGGCTCATTTTATAACTTCCTTCCTCCACTTCCCTTTGCGTGGTGCCCTGTTTGATTTCCATTGTTGTATGATAAGTCTCTTGGCCAGCATTAAGATGAGACTCATAAAGCGGCGCAACACTTTTGCCTTCTTGGGAAGAGGAAAGAGCCCTTGGAGGCAGGCTTCAGGGGTATTCCAAGAGGAACGCTCAGAGAGGTATGTGAGGCCTTGTAGAACCTCCGTCCAAAATTCCACAAGGGAGGGGCAGGCCCAAAACATGTGGATAAAATCTGCCTCCAGGTTACGACACCTAGGACACTCCGATGAGGAATTGGGGCACATATGCTGTATCGCCCGAGGTGTGAGATAGGCCCTATGCAATACAAACAGTTGTATTGTTTTAAGTCGGGCATTTCGGGGGAAGCGCCTGGGATATTCAAGGACCTGTATCCACTCTCTGTCAGTAAGTTCCCTGGACACCTCCGCCTCCCATCTATGATGAATAGTCAACAAGGAAACTCCCAGATGGGGCAGTAGACCTCGATACAACCACCTAACCAGATGACTACCATGCCCAATTATGTGCAGAGTCTGCAACAATCCGAAGATCGGGGGCTCTTTCTGATCCAGTAACCAGTATCTACGCACATATTGTGTGACCGCAGCATGTGTTAAGAACAGTGTGGGAGGGGCCGAATAGGTCTGTACAAAGTCTTCATGAGGCATTAAGTTTCCATCCGGAAATAAGTCCCCTACAGTGTTCGCACCGGACTCCACCCAGCCGCGCACTCTGGTGGCAGACAATACTCCTCGTAACGTGGGTAAACCGCACAGGGGTACATTTGGGGCATATGGCACAGGTGTGTTAGCATATTTCATCGCCAGTTTCCAATAGTGGAGTGCAATGTGTAAAAGAAATGGAGGGTCTTTCATCTTAGTCGCTCCAGGGCATAATAAGGATTGTAATGTCCCAGCCCTTAAGCGTTCGGGCGAATAATCTATCTCAAATAAATTATGGCCAGCTAACCAATAAGACAACCATTGTAATTGGGCTACTATGGAATAGGCTTTAAAATCTGGTGCTCCCATACCACCCTCAGTACTTGCTAACTGCATTTTGGCAAGAGCCAATCTGTGACGGCCTCGCCCCCAAAGTAATGATGTCAATAACTTATCTAGTGCTCTATAGATCCAGGCAGGAAGAACCACGGGGAGATTCGCAAATTGATACAGTAGTCTAGGGAGCATAACCATCTTAGAGACGGCTATACGGCCTGCAGTAGTTAAAGGAAAGGTATTCCAAAACGCTACTTGGGTTTTGAGATTATTAAGTGCCCGGACAATATTCCCATCTACGGTGTCCGAAGTAGTCCTGTAAATGTAAATCCCTACATATTTAAAAGTAATGGGTTCCACCCTGAACTGCATTAGACCAAATTGAAGCGTGGGGGGTGTGTATGTGTCGTAAAAGGAAAAAGCCACTGATTTGGAAGCATTAAGGTGTAATCCTGATATCTCCCCAAATTGCTCAAACAGCAAGGCGATAGGCGCCATATCTATATGCAAATCTGCAAAGTAAAGCAACATGTCGTCCGCATACGCTGAAACAGAATGACGTAGCCGACCCACCGGGATGCCATATGGTGCCATCGTGCAGCGTAGCTGTTGTGCCAGGGGTTCTAGAGCAAGCACAAACAGCAAGGGCAACAATGGGCAACCTTGCCGTGTACCCCGAAACACATTATACGCTGAGGAGATATTGGTGCCGGTCTTGGCCCTTGCCGTAGGTTTAGTGTAAAGTAGCGTCACCCATTTAATAAATGCTGGGGGAATCTCATACTTAACCAATGTAGCCAGCATATATGACCAACTTAAAGAGTCAAATGCCTGACGTATATCTAAGGAGAGGCAACCCGCATGTGGGGGAACTGGTTCGGGCAGAATGCAAGAGGGCATAGAGGCGACGTATGTTCAAGGAGGTGCTGCGTTTAGGTATAAAGCTGCATTGGTCTGTGTGGATCAGAGTGGGGAGTAAGCGGAGCAGTCTCGATGCTAAGAGCTTACCAAGAATTTTGTACTCCGTATTAAGGATCGATAGGGGCCTATATGCTGTGAGATCTATTGGAGACTTATCAGGTTTCAACAAAGAGGTCACTATTGCCTCCCTAGTGGTAGGGGGCAAGGTACCCTCTGCCAGGGCAGTAGTGTACAGTTGGAGCAGTTTAGGAACTATGGGTGCTGCAAAAGTGGAGTAAAACTCAATGGGGAGCCCATCAGAGCCTGGGGTCTTTTTGCGGCCAATTCCTCGTATAGCACCACAGATTTCGGGAGCGGTCAGGGGGGCCGCCAAATCCTCAGCCTGAGCTGCCGTGATAGTGGGAAGTACTAGCGACTCCAAGAATGTAGTGGTTGCGACCATCGTGTCATGAGAGGGGGCAGCGTAAAGAGTTGCATAATAATCATGGAACGTTTTATTAATGTCCACCTGTGTGGTGAGCAATTCATGGTGGTTATTACGTATAGCCAGAATACGTGTAGGGGAGGGCTGCGGTCTAATCAACCTGGCCAATAGTGTGCCTGACCTGTCCGAATCCGCATAAGTGCGCAGTCTGTATGCACGCAAGTCTATCAATCTCAAGTGGTCTAACAGCTCGGCATATCTAATCCTGGCTTCCTGGAGGTCGGGTTCCTTCCTGTCATCAGTCTGAGCGGCTATTTCTAGCGCTTGTAACAAACCCTCTTGGTCTGTAAGATCTCGTATGGCTTCTCGCTAAATCTCTACCAGTGCCCCCATAGAGACCCCTCGGATTATCACTTTGAACGCCTCCCATTCAACAAGCCTAGACGTCGCTGTACCCTCGTTGTCCGTAAAGTAGGTATCAATGGTAGCAGCCAATTTGTCCCGGTAAATCGGGTCTTCCAGTTGTAGCGGTTGTAAGCGCCATGTGGGAATCGGCGTGGGGGTTCGACCCCAGTTAAGTACCAACTCCAAGAGGTTATGGTCCGAGATGGTTTTACCCAAATATGAGGTGCACACTATCATAGAGAACAGGTGAAATGATCCAGACGTGTGTGCAAGGAGTGTGGGTAGGAATAGAATGAGTATTCACGCATACCAACGTGTTGCATCCTGCACACGTCCAACAGTCCCCACCCCTTCGTCCAGTTAGCCAAGTTGGCCGCTTGTTCAGTGGCGGCCACGTTGGATAAGGGAGGGTGTGATCGGTCAAGGTGTGTATCAAACACGGCATTAAAATCCCCTCCCAATATCCACGGATATTGTACCCAGTCGGATAGGGCCTGTAAAAGGCGAGAAAGGAAAGCATCTTGGTCAGTATTAGGCGCATAGATCGACCCCAAGACCACCCGTGTACCATCCAGTGTCCCCTGTAAGAGTACATACCTCCCCTGATCGTCAATCCTGCTGTTTGTCAGTGAAAAAGGGACTCCCGCTTGCAGCCAAATCGCCGCTCCTCGGGAGAAGGCAGAGTATACAGTACCATACAATTGTCCCCTCCATCATCTCTGCACCTTATTAAGTTCGGAAGAGATCAAGTGTGTTTCTTGGAGACATACTATCTGTGCCCGGCAACGGTGTACTTGGGCAACTATCCTATGTCGCTTCTGTATCGAACCCATCCCCCGTATATTCCAGGAGATGACAGTATATGACGTTGCTACAGACATATCCATTTTGTATTAACATTTGAAATGAAGCTGCTGTTGTTTTTATGGATTTTGTTTTTAATGAGCTGACTCTAATAATTTACCGATGTATAAGGTTGAACTGAAGTGTTTCTTCTTTGAGATGTTATTGTGAAGATTTTAATTAATCATACAATAAAGAATTCTTATTATTTATACTGTGGAAAGGCTGGTAGCCCCACATGCGAGTACAGGGTTAAACAGTGGCAACTCAGCAGTGCTAACTTCTGAATGGGACTACTAAATCTGATAATTCAAGGTATCAAAAGAATTGTTGCATTAAACACTACTTGATGGACAAGTCATTCATTCATTCAAAGTTTATTTCGGGCACATGCACATAAAACACGATATCATCGTAAAATATATCGTATAAAATAAATTAGTTATATAACTAAAATAACCATTTAAAAAGTATCCAACTTTACAATATAAATTTGAGATAACATGGTTTAAATGGAAATAAAGTATAGCAGCAGTAACCATTTTCATAAAGCTTTTAAACAATTTCCAGAGCTTAACACCAGACATTTTGTTTTAAACATAATAAATATGAAAGCCTAGAAGAAATATAGAAAAGCTATTAAAAACAGATGTTAAAGCATTAACCCTGACTTTTTCCTGTATAACCACACTGCATGTAAGTATAGTCTGACTCCAAATACTATAAGTTGGCTTGTGTCAGACCACAGAATTCGATAAGCCTCCCTGTATCGTCTCACTCCAATGGCAATGCATAGTGGTTTGAGCCAACTCCGCCTACGTCTATCATACTTAGGACAGAAAACAGCACTTGTTGAACTTCCTCGCATGCATGTTCGCAGAACATGCATGTCGCCAAGGTTGGGTGATGAGATTTCTAACTATTTATGAATTGTTGACCAGTAATGTACCCAACCTCAATTTTTTAAATAGTGTGCAAGCCAGATGGGGTTGAAGCATGCCTATATACATTTCTTTTGCAGGGAAAGGTTTAAAAAATAAGAATGTTTTCACCGAGTCACTGGCATTGGTTCTATAATTTATCTCACTGATGTTTCTATTCCAATAAGCAGCTTTAACCCTGGCCTTTGCACCAGCAACCATTGTCGATGGTTTAATCCAAAGCTCACCCAATCCAAGAGCATTAAGATGGAATTTGATGTTTTCAAACTAGGGTGGAAGCTGTTGTTGTTTTCCCAGATTCAAGACCTCATCTGAAGCCCGTCTAAAGTTCTGTAGCTCTGGGGTAGACCACAACCTGACCTAGTATAATAGGAGTTTCAGTGCTGCCAGATCTCCCACCCTTTTGATGCCTAGGTCAAAGATTAGCGGTAGAATGGGGTGCTCTGCGGTAGGTTAAATAAAGAGCTCAAAATGTTTTCTCTTTTACAGTCAGCCCTTTAGTATTTGCAATCCTCCAGACTTAAGCCCCATAAAGTGCTGCAGCCTGGGCTTTTGCTCTGTAGACTTCGATGGACAAGTCGAATTTAATGTACCTTTTCCACAAATGGCAACTTTAGAAAGTTGCCACTTTGTTGCCCAAAGTTTTCCAGTGACCATTTATGGTTGCTGACCACAAGATAGCCTTTTGTCCTCCTGCAGGAAGGTCTGAATGACTCTCATGAATGAATACAAAGGGTTTGTTGTTGGCGAGGTGTGACATTTCCCTGGCAGGAAGACCAAACAGGGTGTGAGCCCAAAAGGTGAGCTTCCAAGGGGAAATTTCCTTTGAAGGGCAAATGGTCAACACACACGAGAGGGACTGCTCTTTTGTTTTTTCGCAGACAGGCTGGCTTCAGGAGCAGAAAGGGGAAAGGTGTGTAGCCCCTAGGTAGCCACACCTCTGGGGTAGGCTAGGGAGCTCCAGATGCAAAGAAAATGGTTGTGCAATGTTGAGAGTGGGCAGAATGGTGCATTCTGGGCTAGTTAGATGCCACACTGCACAGGAAGGAAACATGGCAGACCATTGGCTAGTAGTCACTGCGTTCCCCAAGGGCACAACCTGGGCATAAAAGTGGCACCCCTGGCACCTATACCTCAGATTACATCTGTACTGGAGAGAGGGCCAAAGAGGGACTGACTGCCATGATGTTCCCTGGACCCAGCAAAGAGAGGCTGCAACAAAGACTGGACTGCACCTGCTACTTCTTGGGCTAACAAAGAGAGGACTGTGCTTGTGGTGCCCTGCTCGATAAAAAGTCATCTCCGAGCCCCAGACAGAAGAAGTAACTCAAAGAGTCAGTTGGCTGACTTTTTAGTGTTTTTTTGTTACAGCTACAGGGCCACAAAACCTGAAGAAGCCTACCTTGGTGAGTTGGTAGCCAAGAAAGCCTGATCGCCACTGATCGCCCAAGTGCAGCTTGGGAGACCAAGTCCCAACACTGAAAGGTTGTACCTGAGTCTGCTGGACCTAGGAGAGTCATTGGAGTGCAGTTTGGTCACCCAGCAAGGAAGTTACTACCAGTTAAAGAGAACTGCTGGTTTCTCTGTAACCGAAGACTAGTAGACCAGCGGCAACTGATTTTTGACTGGACTTCACCCGGACTTCAAGGGACATTGACCCTTGTGGCCAAAGTCATCCCAACATGTTCGTGGACCGAGGGGTGGCCCCAAAAAAACTCCTGTCACAGCTCAGCATCCCTTAGCATCCTTGGGCATCTTCAGCATCCTATATCCCTTGAATCAGGACTACTCCATTAAAGTCTATGGCGGTTCACCGATAGAGCCTGGAACTGGACTGAAGACTGCTTTGACTGCGAGGTAACTGGTCCCTGTGACTAGCTCCCTGCCGTAGTTAGTGGTCCCAACAGTGCTGAAGAGTTGTTTACAACTTTATAAAAGTTTGCAAAGTTTACTGCTATTGCGGTCCATTACAATGATTTATTGTGCTAAGTGAAAAGCTGTGATTTACTGTTCCTTTAAAAATTCCTATCTTTGGAACCCTCTGATAGATTTTTGTCATTGAAGTGTCTATTTAAAGATAAAGATATAACCTATTTTTATAATTCGGCGTCAGATTTTTATTGTGTTGAGTTTTCTTCTTATCTAACTGTTTTGGTACTTCTTAATGCTTTACACTTGTTCCTTTGATAAAACTTGACTACTCATGGCCATAGCTATCCAGGGTTGAGCTAAGAATTTTGTAACAAACCTGACTGGACCCACACCATATAATATAT
This sequence comes from Calotriton arnoldi, assembly GCA_963921515.1. NCBI lineage: Eukaryota > Metazoa > Chordata > Amphibia > Caudata > Salamandridae > Calotriton > Calotriton arnoldi. Next base: position 295,980 of record CAWUFW010011266.1, read on the forward strand.
CACTTTTCTCACAAATGTGTTTGTGTATAGGGAGCCAGTGGAGGTCTCAGAGTTGTGAGGTGATGTGAGTTCTGTGTGGGGAAGAGTCTAGCTGCCGAGTTCTGGATGGTTTGTAGTGAGTTGCTTGGTGATCCTGGCGTAGAGAGTGTTCCCATAGCCCCACCTTCTGGTGACTAGAGCGCAATTTTTTGGGTGTTGCTTTGAGTCATTTGAAGACCTTCCTCAGCATCTCCAGGGTGTGGAAGCAGGATGCAGTGATGACTAGGACTGCTGCGGTCATTTTGAGTTTGCTGTTGATGATGATTCCGAGGTTTCTGGCATGGGTGCTGTGGGTCTGAGTTCAGCTGGTCACCAGTTGAAGTCCGATGCCAAGATGTTCGTGCAGAAGATCACTACGTCCGACTTGTTTGTGTTGAGTGTGAGACAGTTGGCTTTCATCCAGTTAGCAACTCATGTACGTGTACATGCTGAACATGATTGGTGTTCACAGGTAGAACCTCCTTTGCACAGGATATCTGCACATCTGCATTAAAGATGTGTAGGTCAGGGTTGAGATGTGCTGGCAGAGCTGTGTATGTACTGGGTAGGTGCAGGTCAAAGTTGGAAGTGCAGTGACAGAGCTGTGAATGTACGCAAGATCTGATTGCAGGTCCTGCATAAAGGCTTGTAAGAAACTTCAGGGGCGTAACAGACACCCTCACAGCCCCGCCGGTGCGGGGGGGGGGCCCAGTCTTCAGTACGTGAAGGGGGCCCCTTCAGCTCATCTGTAGAGAGCTGTGTGTGTGTTGCTCTAAAGCAGCTGGAGTGTGCAGCCTGCTCTGAGCTCCTCGCGGTGACCCAGGATTGAGGAGAAACAAAGTAACAACTTACATTGTTTCTCTTCAGTCAGAGCCAGGCCCGGAAAAAGGATGGGGTGGAGGCGCTCAGAGAGAGCATTCTCCACAGGACACTGCTCCTCTGAGAAGGGACGAGGGAGCACAATGCTGACAGGGCCAGGAGAATGTTTGCAGCTCCTGGAAAAGGATCTGCTGGGACGCATTGGAAGGTAAACAAGCATTTGCAATGCAATTGGTCTCGCATTTGTGAGAGTTAGAGCTATTGACGTTGTAAAGGACAATGTATTTTACCTATGCGTTTTCGGTTTGGAGTGGAGTGAATGTGTGTGGTGTCAAGTGGACATATGTGGTTTGGATTGGAATTGTTAGTTGTGGATTTGATCTGTGCAGTGAAATAATGTGGCATGGTGTGCAGTGTAATTATGTGGTATTGAGTGTACTGGAATTATGTGGAGTGGGATTGTGTGTCATGGAGTGGGATTGTGTGTCTTGGAGTGGGATTATCTGGAATGGTATTTTGTGGAGTGGTATGTGGTGGAGTTTACTTATGTGGTGTAATGTTAAATATTGTAGCATGATGTGGAATTTTGTGGTGTAGATTGGATGTATGTGGTGTGTTGTGTAATTGTGTTGTTGGTTTGAATTATGTAGTTTGTTGTTGAATTATGTGGTGTGGAATGGAAATGTGTAGAGTTGAATTGTGTGACGTGGAAGTGCGCGGTGTTGAGTGAAAATTATGTTGAGTGGTATTATGAGGCATGGTGTGAAGTGTAGTTATGTGGAGTGTTGCTATGTGGCATAGACTGGACTTATGTGGAGTGTATTTATGCATTATGGAGTAGAGCTTAATTATGTGGAGGTTAATTATGTGGTGCTAAGTGGTATTATGTGGAGTGTAATTATGTTGTGTGATGAATTGTGTGGGGATGAATTGTGGAATTGTGTGACGTGTGGAATTATGTGGCATGATGTGGTGTATATTTGTGCGGAGTGGAATTATGCAGCATGTTGCAGAGTTGTATTTTGTGGAGGGTAATTATGTGTTTTGGAGTTGAGTGTAAATATGTTGTGTGAAGTGTAATTATATAGGTTGAAGTGGAATTATGTGTAGTTGAATTGTGTGGTGTGGAGTGTAATTATGTGGTTTGGAGTGATATTAAATTGTGTGGAATGTTATTATGTGATGTGGAATTATGTGGTATGGAGTGAAGTGGAAATATGTGTTTTTTAATTTTTAGGATTGTAATTATGTGGTATGGAATGTTGTAGAGTTAAATTATTTATAGTTGAATTGTGTGGCATGGAATTATGAGATGTTCAAATGTGCTGCGTGTGGTAGAATTAGGTGGCGTGGATTTGGACAAGCTGTGCACGCTAAGGCTTTTGTGTCATGGGGTATAAAGTTGACAATTGTCTATTTTTCTTTGTAAAAATAATATGGGCTGTTACTTTACCTTCCGGTACATTTCTGAACAATTTGTTAAGCTAAATTGTATTGTTGCATTGTGTGCGCATGCAGGGAAGAACGAGTGTCTGGCAGACATGCAAAAAATCATCCTACGTCTCAGTATTAACTTCCACACTTCTAAGCAGTTATTCCAATCCTAGAATGAGTTACCTGTTTGCTTTCCAACGACAGTTAGTAAAACAAGTAAATGCTTTGCCAGCCTGTATAAGTAGCAAAGGTTTTAAAGAGACTTGTTTTCGTGCAAGGTATTGCTTTTCCCAGTTCACTGAAGGGATAAAAAACATCTCCAGATAATAATAGGGTTGACAGGATGGTGCGATTGCAGAATATTGATACGTGTGGATCTGGTGAGGACTGCGGGCAGCAAGTGCTTCATATGCTATTTGCATAAGAAAATACTATATTTTTTTTCTCGTTATCCTCCATTAGTTATTAGTAAGGAAGGGGAAAGAGAAGCGTTCACTGACAGCATTCGGTTAGTCTTAGGGAGACAAAGAATGCTGTGGTCTGTAGTAGATGCCACCCAGAAGGCATAGGTATATGTATCAGGAGCTGCCAATGAAAGGAAGTGGAAATGCGCTTTAGACGATGCCGGTATTGATGGCTACTGTGCGGTTGCAGACTTCACTGGACTGACAGTGGGTGGGGAAATGCTACGTTGTCACTGTAGGTTTAATAACATGAATCGTGCATTCTCTCTGGTGTTTGTCCTTGGGGTACTTGCTGACTGGTGCTACATATGAGATCAGGTTTGCCTTTGACAGGAGATAAGGTTTAGTGGGGTACATAGTGTAAATTAATGTTGGCGTGAGGGAAAAAAATTGGACCCTTTGTACATTTAATATTATTGTGTGCATCATGCATAGAATGAAAAGTAGCAGAAACGGCTTTGGTGCCGTAGAGGCTAGCAGGAAGAACTGTTTTGGGGTGGTCAGTTGAAGAGATTGTTTAACATGTTTTAAACTACCACAGTGGCATTGGGGAGGGCAGCAGCTGAAAGGCTCTGTCTGTACTGGTAGGCAGTGGTTAGATGGGGACCGGCCATCAGTCTTTCTGTCGGTGGTGGACAGGGGAGCAGTGGGCGGCAGTCACGGGATCACAGTGACATCTGAGAGGTGGTTTTAAAGGTGGGCGGAAAAGCATAACTGCGGGTTTCGTAGGGGTGAGAGTAGAGTGTAATGGATGCGTTAGTAGCAGGCATGATGGCAGTGGTCTGTGTTTGGAGGTGGTTAACTGAGCGGGCTTCGCTTGGAGGTGGGTCATCAAGTAGGAGGATGTGTTTGGTGGGCCGGCTGGAGGCAGTGTTATGTAACTTTGCTGGAGGGTGCAGCAGCAGTATTTACTGATGTATGTAAATCGCCCGATAAGAGGGCGGATGTGACCAATGGAGGAACCAGAATCCTTTTTTTATGGCCGGAGTGAGCCCCTGCAGTATGGTGGGTCGCTGGCCTGAGAGCTCTTGACTGGTGCTGAGAATGGGGGGCCCCCTCCATGTACTTTGCAGGGGGGGCCCCTCAAGTTTCGTTACGCCACTGACAAACTTATGAGGGGCCTGGTATGTATGTGGTATTTGTAGAGCACAAACCTAGATGAAAGGTAGTGGAGAACCCAGGTTAAAATCAACTTGTGGGGGCATTTTTCTATTTCTACCCTAACCGTTTCTAGGAAACTGCCGGTAAATGGTGAATCTAAAAGCACATTGAGTGAAACTGGCAAAAACATTATAGCATTTGATGACTACTTCACAGAGGGCCAAGGGCTTCCCCAAGGAATTTCTTTGGTAAATAGATGGCATATTGTACATACTGATGAGCATTGGATCAATAACATTTGTCAAAAGATAATTAAATTTGAAAATAACTATACAAGGGGTTGGCGACTACAATTCGAGAATTGTGCATTTACAGCTTCATACTTTAACTTTGGCACAAACGGATTTGAAGACCATTTAAAGGAAGATTTAGAATTTTTCTCACCCAACTCCGACGAAGGGGAACTATTTCCAAATTGTCATTATTTTGAAAGACCACCTGCACAAAATCATCAATGAAAAGTGAATATGTTCAAAAGATACTTGTCAAAGAGCAGGGCTGTTGTTTTAGTAAATACGTTGATTTTGAACTACAACTAAAATGGATGGTTTAACTATAGTTCGGGCCTCAGAAAATCAGGCAAGGAGGGCGTTGGAACAAGTTCATTTCTGCTGACATGTGTGACTGTCTCCCATCATTAAATAGCCTTTCAGAGTCGTACTCTTCCCAGTAAATGTTTGTTTTTTATGCCATTACGTAAGTGACTATACCATTTTATTTACCTCCGAAAAGGGAACAAAAATAGATCTTCAGACAGCGGGAAAGGTTAATTAATCTCTGTTATTGTATTTCTCCAAATGGCTCACACATTATTTCGTAGATCTCAAGCTCCCCTTTAAAACTCCATCCCTGCAACCAAACAATACCTAATCTCCGCCGGCCTATTTATCCATCTCACCAACCATTTGCATGAACCCACAAAACCCTCACTAAGGATGACACCTCAATCCATTTCGTTTAATCTACCAAAAAGAAAGTGTAGCAAATACATGAAATGGTTTCTAGAGACCACATAACTAAGCCCAATAAGCAGTCACTAACAATAACCAATGACCACTGGAATATCCACTAACTTTGGGTTCCTTAGTAACGTGATACTTGCCATAAAGCGCTTCAGCGCCTTGTCAGGGGTAGTAAGCGCTTTAGAAATGCAATTACAATTAAAATCTGTTGCTCCTTCAATAGAATGCATTTCTGAACTGTTTATTGTAGCATCATCTAGTTGGAGGTTAATTTTACTGTGTCTTCAAGCAGTCCAGGTATATGTCCCCTTATTTTGAGTGTGAGTATGGTGCGATTAAATTGGATAGTGTGGAGTTCTATGTCATGATGCTCATGAGTATGTAGACCAGGCTTCTCCAACTAGTAGCTCTTGAGCTACTGGTTGCTCTCCAGCCAAGTGTATGTAGCTTTCTCGTGTGCAGCTGAACATAGTAAATTAGAGGTTTTTGCTTGGTGAATTAATAAAAGTATACCAAAATTGAAAAAATTATATTGGGGACAGAAATGTATATTTTCAGAACTCTTAAATTGATGTTAGGAGTAAAATGGTTTAAATTCCAAAATATATTTAAAGTTGATATTTGAGTTTCTGCCCTTCTTTGCCGCCAGCTGCCTGCCACAAGGGGACTCCATCCCCCAACGTGCTTTGCGGCCACCGCTGGATCTGTTTCGCGCCAGGAGGTGCATAAACTCATCACCGGGCTCCCGCAGCGCGGTACGCCAGTTTCTGCCCTTCTTTGCCGCCAGCTGCCTGCTGCCTGCCACAAGGGGACTCCATCCCCCAACATGCTTTGCGGCCACCGCCGGATCTGTTTCGCACCAGGAGGCGCATAAACTCATCACTGGTCTCCCGCAGCGCGGCATGCCCGTTTCTGCCCTTCTTTGCCGCCAGCTGCCTGCTGCCTGTCACAAGGGGACTCCATCCCCCAACGTGCTTTGCGGCCACCGCAGGATCTGTTTCGCATCAGGAGGCACATAAACTCATCACCGGGCTCCCGCAGGGCGGGATGCGTCCGGCAAAGCCCGGGCCCGTCTGCGCCCGTCAGAGCCCGGAGGAGGCTGGGCTGGGCCACCCCCCTTAAGGCTGGTATTGCAGATCCTCGGAGTCAAGGTCAGAGTTTCTTATTTATTCCATAGAGCTCTATCGCTACCGAAGTACCTATAAGCTCCTCCTGTCCCCTGGGGTTTGCTCCCAAACACTGTCCACCACTGACTTTTTCCCCTCTCCGATCTCTCTCCGGCTGAGGTTGGGCACTTATAGCAGGGCCCAGTGAGTGGGTCGATTGTGGCCAAAAGTCTGCAAGATTACTCAAACGAGCCACTTGTAAACATGGGAAAGCGCACCTGCGTGGGGAAAAAGCAACCACAACCCCCACAAACTGCAACGCCAAGTCAGCAAACTTCAATTGACAGGATGCTTCAGAGGGCATTAGGAGCAGTGGCCACGGAAATTGAATTGACTGAAAGGCGCCTATTTCTGACCGCAGATCTAGCTGTACCCCTCCTTAGCCAGAATGCCCCAAGCTCTCCGGTAGTTCAGGTTCCGGGCTCTCCTATACCCCACCCAAGAACACGTGAAATGGATCATGAGTCACCCAGCATCAAGCAGCACCTTGAGGCTGCTCACCCTGGTCCAGCTCGAAAAGGTAAACGCAAACCAACAGCAAACACGGGGTCTAAACGGAAGAAGTGTCCCGCAGAACATTTGGCGATTGATGACTCAGGAGAAGTTGAGATGGGGGCTTCCTCGCAAGGAGGCATTGAGCAGCCTACCTGGGTACATAAATTGGTGATGGATCTGCAGGCCCAAGTGAGGGTTATTGTAAAGGACGAACTTAATAATTTGATGGAGCGGGTAGACAAGCTTGCATTATTGGTTCAAAGCTGGGTTGGTAAGACTGAGGCAATTTTAAGGGGGAATGAGTCTGTAAATTATTTGAAAGCACAATCAGCCTCTTCCAGCACCAGGCTGGAATCCACAGTGTCAAGTAACACGCCCCTCATCCCAATCCAAAAACACAATAGTCAGGATGGAGCACGTAAACGGCTGAATAGCCCAGCCAGGCTAAGGATAGATGACACCATTGACTGCCAGGGGCAAACTCAAGGGACTGAGGCAGGGAGAAATCGTAGGTCCCATATTGCAAGGTCCCGGTTCGTGAATACCTTCCACAGGGGATTAGTCACAGAGGTGGTGCGAAGTCTGCCACACGAGAAGAAAACAATGAAGCAAGGCCAGTTTTGCCATTCATCAATCTCCCCTCGGCCTCAACACCATACGTAATCATTCTAACTGGTGTCCCAGAGCCGAATGAGGGTTCCAGGGAATCTCATTCGGCACTAAAAAATAAATGCATATTTTGGTTGGCCAAGCATCGACAATTTACCTATAAGAATGCAGACGAAATACTCATGACACGTAGGGTGGGATGGGTGGGCTGGAGGCCGAAAGACGTCCCAGGGGAATGCGTTGTGATCAACTTCAGGACCCCAAAGCTCGTACTAGCACTCCTAGATGGGAACTTTGGAAGGGTGGATGGGGGTATAGGGTCTCTTCCACTGGGCTACTTTTATCCCCCAGGACTGAACCCACTTAATAGAAGGCAGGATGTCTATGAGAAGGGGGTGTGGAACCATACTAAGCAACACACTACTCTGAGACAGAATCGACCTAGTCCACTACTTTGTAATCTACCACTCTCTAATAGATTCAACCCTTTAGAAACTGTAGATTGACTTGAACGTACGGGGCACCCATTTGGGAGTTCTGACCTGCAAGGGGAGTCCTTGGGTGGTTTAACTCAACAGGGGCAGTCCACCCAGGGGCATGGGTATCCAAAGCAGAAAGGGGAAGAGGCTGTGGTTCAGGTGGAGGGAGAGAGTGGAGTAGAAAACAGAGGATGGAAGGGGGTCCCTACCATCCAAATACTTCCCGACCAACCCTTGGAGAGCACACAGGCATCCAAACATCAAACGTGGGTGACCGCAAACCCCCCAGCTAACACAGCTGACCACCCTGTCGTCAGTAATGGCCCACAGACGGCAGGGTTGGAGGCGATTAACCCACTGCCCCAAGGTCACGCAGCGAAGCATGGTGCCCAGCTCCTCAGCCCAGAAATCTGCACAGGCCCTCCCAGGCTACAGTTTCTTTCTTGGAACATAGCAGGACTCACCTCCAAACTGGACAACCCAGAATGGGGGTCATTTATAGGACAACATGAGATCTGCATGTTCCAGGAAACCTGGGCCAGGGCGGACAAACACAGAGTGGGCTACGCCTCATTCAGCATAACAGCCACTAGTGTGGGTAGGGGTAGGCCATCAGGGGGACTATGCACCTGGGTTGGGGTTGCATCTGGGTTGTGCCGTGAAACAGATAGAGACATCATCACGCGATATCCTTTGTATTTTTCTGACCTTCCCTACGAAGGTCAGAATTGCACTGATAAATGTCTATTCACGTCCTGTCCGTTATGGCCAAGAATCACCAACTCTTGACCAACTGACCGCCCTTCTCCTAACAATCCCTGACAACTTTTGGGTAATTATAGGCGGGGACTTTAACTGCCAGTTTGAACCATTGAATGGCCTGGTCACAGGTAATCCAAGCGATGAGGACCTTCACTGGGCCATTCCAGAGCCCAACATTCCTCCAACATGGGCGTGATCTCCATTAGCGTTGCAGATGAACACCCTCACACTGAACCTCTCAATAAGAGCGTGCAATGGTCGCACCAAATCCGATACACCTGGGAATTACACCTTTAACAGACCAGGGCAAGCATCTATCATAGATTATATTCTGGTCGACACAAAATCTTGGTATAGGGTGTTAGACTTTAAAATCATGCCCCGCTTTGATAGTGATCACAACGCTCTTATAATAGAGGTATCTTCACCTTGGGATAAGAATGCATCTGAAGTATTAACATCACCGGATTCTAGGTTAAAATTGACTAACTGCAGGAGGAGAGTACGCTGGGGAGATTTTTGCCAATGTCAAGAAAAGCTGGCCTCATTATATCAAACAATCATTCCATTCCTTATGGCAGCGAAACAACTCGCCTTGAATGATGGGATTCCTCATTCCCTCTCCAAAATTTACAATAATCATCAAAACCTATTAACCACTATGGCTAATATTTTCAGCCCCAATAAAAGATCTAGGGGGGTTAGAAGTCCTCGCCACCCATGATACAATGATAGTTGCCGCATGGCCAAGGTAGATCTCATTGCTGCAATTAAACATAATGACAGGGTGCTAATTATAGAAAAAAGGACAGCCCACAAAAAAGTCACCATGAAAGCAAAAACCAGCTGGGAAAACAATAAATGGGATAACCTGAGAAGTGCCTTAAGTTTGCATGACAAGAGGTCTTTTTGGAACGTGGTTAATACGGGAACCCAGGAAGGAAAAAGGGCTATAGAACCTAACATCGGGGAGAACGTATGGAAGGCACATTTTGAATCCTTATACGTAAGGGTGGGGGACAAAGAGGGGCTAGGGTGCAATACATGCACGCCATATGAGACACTTTAACAACTGCCCCCCCCCCTATTACCCTTAAAGAGATAACAGATGCAGTAAGCAGGATTACACCATCCAAGGCCCCAGGTCTCGATAAGATCCCTGGGGATCTTTTTCGCTCCGAACCCACTATTTGGGCCCCCCACTTGTGGTCTTTGTTTAACGCCATTCTGCAGGGAATGGCAATCCCCACCACCTGGGCGGGGGCCGAAATTATACCTATTTTTAAAAAGGGTTCCCAGCTCCTTCCTGCTAATTACCGCCCAATCAGTCTCATTGATGTATGTCAAAAAATATTTGCTCGCGTTCTCCTCGGGCGGCTACAGAGCTGGATGGATGAGCATAATGTCCTTAGCCCCCTCCAAGCTGGGTTTAGAGCTAAGATCTCAACAATCGATCAAATTTTCAGGTTACAATTGTTATACTGGAAATCTGTTTGTATAGAGGGTGGCTGCCTCTATTTAATCTTTGTTGACCTCAAATCCGCATTTGATCTGGTTCCGAGGGGAAATCTTTGGGCACTCCTATTGGCCATGGGTGTCGCACCATATCTCTGCCACCAGTTGGAACGTCTGCATGAAGGCAATTATGCCCAAATTAGGTTTGGCAAAAACGGCGAACTAACTGCTCCAATGCCGGTGAAAAGAGGTGTACGCCAAGGCTGTGTCTTGGCTCCAACACTTTTTTGCCTCTTTATCAACGGCTTAGTAGAATCACTGATTGCAGGGAATGACAACGATGCCCCTAAGCTTGCGAGTCGCAAAATACCTGCGATGATGTTTGCGGACGACACCCTCCTCCTCTCTAAATCCCCCATGGGAATCCAAAGGGCCCTTAATATTTTTAGTGTCTTCTGTAGGAACCGGGGTTTGGAGATCAACCTGCAAAAAACTAAGTACATGGTATTTAACGCAAGTAATAGCACACGGCCCAATCCCTGCTTAGATGGGAACCTGTTAGAGAGGGTGTCCATTTTTGAGTACCTCGGGATCACGCTCACAGAAAAATTGGGCTGGGGCGCGCAGATCCAGAAAGCAAGTTTAAAGTTGGCACAGACAACAGGGGGCCTAACAAAGGTATTCAGGAGCTGTACCCATAAATCTATAGGCCCTGCAGTGGAAATATACAAAGTTCAAGCCAGGGGTGCTGCCCTGTACGGTGCCGAAATCTGGGGCCATCGTCCCCTGGGCTCTATATTGAGGATTGAGAATTCCTTTTCTAGACAACTGCTGGGTCTCCCCCCTAGCTCACCACTCACACCTCTTAGAATGGACCTGGGGGTTAGACCAATTACAGATGAAGCTGCCCTTAGACCCCTTTTATTTTGGGGACGCCTGTTGAGCACCCATGAACTGGCCGTATATAGGGACGAGCTGAGTGAAGTGCTGAGACTACAGGGTGCGGGCAAATTTGCATGCTTGGCACACATTAGGAATACCTGTGTCGCCATGGGAAGGGGCAACTTGTGGACCAATGCAGAAGAAACCTGCCCTGTTACTTCTATGAAGGACCTGATGGAGAGCTATAGGGAGCACAAACGAGCTCAGTTACTGGGGAGCCCTCTAGTCGGCCGACTAACACTGGAGTTTCTAGTAGTAAAAGGCCAATACAGACTAGAACCGGCTCTGGATGATATTCAGCCATTCTTGGCTAAGAAATTATACTTACAGTTCAGACATGGGGTGCTCCCGTTGCATGCATTTACCAGCAAGTGGGCGGACTCACCTGTTATGGGCTGCCCAGTCTGTAATAACTTAGAGGAGACAGAATATCATGTGATATTTTTCTGCCAAGGATACAAAAGGGTGAGGATTCGTTGGCTCCGCCAGCTATGTAGAAACCTGGGATCCAGACACTGTAGAGAGGTCTATAGGATATTGAAATATGACACCCGCTCACCTATTGTGTTTTCTGTTTCACATTTTTTATTTTCAATGTGGAGCACTCGTAGTGCCATTTTAAAGATGACCCCTTAGCCCTGGTTAACCCACTGTTTTTTACCTTTTATAACAGGCCCTGGTTATTCCTCCATTTGTGATATTTTTAAATCGAATGAAACCATTCCAGGACCTTTTTTTAATTTTTTAATTATAATGTTTCATACAAGTTGTTTTATAGTCTTCTTTGCATGATTGTTCCATGATGCTAGGTGAAGGCCACTTTGACTGCAATAGAAATGCTGCTATGGGTCTATTGTAATGGCCTTGGTGTTATTTAGGATTTGCACACGCACTCTACAGAGCATGGTTCCAGAACAATGTAAAAATCTCTATGCTTCTGATGTAATGCACAAGCACTTTACTGAAACTAACTTTTTATGATCTCTACAACAATGTAAAGGTGCACAGCTGCCTAAATACTTATTTTATAGAATGTTTACCTAGAATAGAGTGTTGTGGGTCTGTTGAAATGGTCACCTTTTGCTCGCGCACAGGCACTTTATTGATTTTAATTTTTTAAATAATGTAAAAGTCATCAGGCCGCCCTTATATTGCACACGCACTTTATGATTCCCTCATTCAAAGAATAGTTCTGGGTCGTGGGGCGAGCCAGTGGGACACTTGAGATGACCATGTAACATGATTGTAAGTCTACACCTCCAATGTGCTAGTTGTTGCCCCTGCCAGTCCAATGGTTATGTTATCGAGTCGAATGTAATGTATTGTATTTTTAGCTGTGCTTTTATGGCCAAATTGGCCGAAATAAAGTTCTTTTTGATGATGATGAGGATATTTGAGTGCTAAATTGCGCAGCCTTGAGAAGACCTATTACTAATAATATTACCTTGGTGCCAGGAACATTGCAGATATGGCTGTTATATACATTACACACATAAAGAAGACAAACATTGACAAAGCCTTTTTACGTTACTGCTGGCAACCATGCCTGATGTAGCAAGGTGATCATTGCTGATCAGCTTGTATATGTTGGCCAAACAGTGCTTAATTTGAGCTGGTGGTTTCCGGTGCTTGGCACCGGCACTTCATTGTCAACACCAGCGCTTGTGGCAGTCTGCCACAAGGTGGTGCTGTCAGGCTTATCTAGAGAGGACAACAACAGTCAGTCATTTTTCATGTATATTAAATGAATAATTATTACCTGCCGCCCAAGCCATTCTTATAGCTTTGGGGGCCTGGAATAGTCCGAATTGTCACACGGGTAGAAGCGTGATGGCAAGTAGTTGGTTGTTACTGTCATTGCAGAGGCAGTGTGTGAAGCAACCTGCAGCGCCCTCTTGACGAGAGCCCTGGCACTTTTATTTCTTTTTCAAATTAAGCACTGTACCACTAATGTAATCTTATGTGTTGTGGTCACTATTACAACACAAAACGTATGAGTAGCTCGGGATGATTTTCACTGAACATAAATGTCTCATCTTATAGAAAAGGTTGGAGACCCCTGATGTAGACCCTACGTATTTAGAGGCTTTTCATCCTGGTCTATGCTCAATGTTGACATTAAAATTTTTGTAAACTGTTGATGAATAGGCTGCAGGCCTGATCTAGATAGACGGACCAGTGTGGCTTTATGGTGACAGTCTCCAAATGGGAAGACAAATCCTGCGCTTTGGCATCCTTGGGTGTTGAGAAAGGTTTTAATACAGTTAATTAGAACTTCAAAGTCAGGTTAGCAAGAAACATGTTCCTAATGTTCTCATCTGACTAAAAAAGGAAAAAAGAAACAAACTTCTAAAAATACCTAGTGCAAAAATGAAATGAGTAATTCCCATCATCACTGAGCAAACAAGATGGGGTAGAAAAGCTTTAAGTCATTTAGGTGCGTCCCTTGGAAAGACATCTTTGCAACACCAGACTACAACCTTATGTATCTTAGCTGGATATTATGGAGAAAAGAAGACTACTTGCATTGCCCACGATGAACATGTAAACTTCACAAACATGAAATTTTACATAAAGCAAACAAACTTCAATAGGTGTGTAGTATACATATTTGTGGATACTGTGGTTACCTACATTACATTCTGTGTGCCTTGTTATTGTGTTGTTAATTGACTTGACTGGAATACTGATGGCGTTGAGCGCTGGGCTGGTTCTGAAATGTGCAAGCTAGAGTCAGTTGCCTGTTCATCACAGAGCCTGTCCGGTGGTCAGTGCAGTAGTGGGTCCTTCACGAATAAAGAAGAACTACATAATTTGTACTTAATTTTGTCTCGTGAACTCTTATTGTGGACCTGGCTGATTATTACTCACACCTGCATATGGATCTTACATTTGGTGCCAGGAGTGGGGTTTGAGCGAAGTTATCTGTTTTCTGAGTGAGGGGCCCACTGACGACAGCGTTCACAGCAGTTCAGCTGGAACTTAGTTATCCATTGCCACCATTGAAAGATTAGAGAGGAATTTCTTTTTGGTTTATGAGAAGGAAAAAAAATCTATTAATTTGCCAGGAGTTTTGGCAGCGATCTTCAACGGTCATCCAGAAGTTTACCCTGGCAACGGGGTAACGCCTGTAGATCAGCGAGCAGGTTGGCATGTGGGAAGCAGCTTCACGAGCTATTCAGAGCAGGTGCACACACGAGCTGATCACCGGCATTAGACAACACTGTGAGGACGTTATGTCCTGTGTCTTACGACAGTCGCTCAACTAATCTCCGGCATTTGACGACACAGTGAGGGCGTGACGTGCTGCTCAACCAATCAGATAACACGCCGTTACATTTGATGTGAGACGTAGGCGGCCATCTTCCTTTGGGCACGGAACTGACTTGTTGTTGTATTTGTGTTACAGAGCTACAAGATCTGTGCTACCGAAAGCCCACAAGGTTTGACTGCCGCAATCACCCGATGCGACCATTCCCTGCATTTCTTATTATTATGTTGGCGTTCCGGTGGTAAATTGTTTTCTTATATTCTTATTTTTACATGGCAGTGGTTCCAGTGCTTTTTTCAGTGCTCTCTCACCTTAGCGCCTCAACTTGCTCTCAGCTCTCGCCCACCTCAGGGCCTCAATCTAAATTTGCCTTTTACAATAAAACGTTCTTTAAGCTGCTTGCTCAGACACAATTTCTACAGGCACATTGTTGTTAGTGCACTAAAAGGAGCAATTTTAACTATGGCAACCAGTCAAGGTGTTGTCCAACCACCACCTTTTCTACAAAAAGCAGTCAAGCCAGAAATAAAGTGGAGTGAGTGGCTGTGCATTTTTGAGAACTACTTAGCAGCCATTGATGCTAATTGATAAGTTGACTCTTTTGTTTAATCATTTGGGGGTGGCTGGTCACAGGGTATTTGACAATTTGCCAGCCTTTTCTATTCCTTTGGATGGTGATGCACAGAGGTACATTAAGGGTACTACCATCTTCAGTAACAATGAGAATATCTACATACAAGACCAATTCGTATTTAATTGGTTTTTGAAAAAGGTTCAAGAACGTTTGTTGACTTGTAAACCAACATTGTCTGAGACCATTGATGTTGCTTAAAGTATAGAGAGGTCAATCATCAACACACAGGTTATGTCTAACCATGGAGGGCAGCCATCTGTCAGTCATCTGGTGGAGGACGATCTAGTTTGTGTGGTCATCTCAAAAGATTTTAAGTGAAATAAGGGGCAGCAGATGTGCTATCACTGTGCTTCAAAGTGCCACATAGGGAACAATCCCTCTTGTCCTGCACTTGAGAAAAAGTGTAATCCCTGCCGCAAAATTGGTCACTTCCAAGGGATTTGCAGGAGTGCTTCCAATTTGGGAATTGGTCCCAATAAAGTTAAGATCAGCAATGTTTATGGTTGCGACACGCATGATGAGACCCAAGAATGTGTGGGTAGGTAGTCTAATGTGTTATTGACAGTGGATATGCCTGATGGCACTCCCACTCAGAAGCATATCAAAGGTCCCCTGTGTCAAGCAATCATTGATGGTAAGCAACTGGCAGTCATGGCTGATTCCGGGGCACCCGTTAATATTTTGGCTGATCATACTTTCTACAAACTGTGGCCAAATTTCTCCATGCTAATTCATCCTGACATCAGCCTTAAGGCTTTTGGTGAGCAGGATATTGACCTTTTTGGGTTTTTCTGGTCATCCTTAGAGTGCTTGGGAAGGCAGAGGATGAAGTGTTGAGCCATATGATTTCAAAATTTC
Source organism: Calotriton arnoldi (assembly GCA_963921515.1). Classification (NCBI taxonomy): domain Eukaryota; kingdom Metazoa; phylum Chordata; class Amphibia; order Caudata; family Salamandridae; genus Calotriton; species Calotriton arnoldi. Next base: position 311,509 of record CAWUFW010011266.1, read on the forward strand.
CTAATGAATTCAGGGATAAGATGGGCACTATTCAAGGGTTCAAGTAGTGCACAAAGTTTGACCCATGCCAATGAGTGTCAGACAAGATTTGAAAAAGTATTAGACAAACTTAGCTCTGAAGGAATAATAACTTCCACAGATTCTTCTGAGTAGGTCTCACCTGTAGGCCTCACTAAGAAAAAGTCAGAAGACCTGAGGATATGTGTGGGCTTGAGATCTTTTTTAAACTCTTTTTATTGGGTACATGACTTGTAACAATATCTTTAACAATCATTCAGACCTTTACATAATGTATCAAACTTTGCAGTACATCATTACATCAATAATCGTGCATCTTTATTACATGAACATACTTATTGCGTTATTATATTTGCCACTTTTTGGTTCGTCAACTGTCCTCCAGTGAAGGCCCCGCTGGGGGTGGAGTACATATGCCACCTCTGAATGTGTTCCTTTTTCCCCACATCCGTTCCCATTTTTTGGGGCATCCTCTATGTATTTATACAGCCTTTTCGGCCACCATTGCCATATCCATGTCGTTACACCATTCTTTTACAGTGGGAGTGTTTCGTGCCCCCCAATATTTGGCAATGTTTCTTTTGGCTATTATCATGCCTAGTGTCGCCCAGGCTTGTGCTGTGGTATTTAGGTCCATTGCCTCCCATATATTTAGAAGACAGCGCTTAGGTTCTGGTGGCACAGGGGCCTCACTAACCCTTGTTATTATGGTCATGACTGTCTCCCAGTACGCTGCTATTTCTGGACACTCCCACATCGTGTGAAAAAATGTGCCCACTGCACTGCATTGTCGCAAGCAAAGTTGGTTATCAGTCTTTCCTATCTTGCATAGTGTTACCCTAGTGTAGTAGATTCTATGGAGCAATTTCAGTTGCACAAGGTGCAATTTTGAGGATATCGTCACCTCCCTCGGGGATTCTAACGCCTCCTGCCAGTCCGTATCATCTAATTCTACCACATTTGTCTGCCATTTTTCCCGGAGAAGCTGTGTGGGGTCAGGTTGGTTGTTAATAATTTTGTGGTAGGTTAGGGATATGGCTTTTTTGTCCATGTGTTCTGTTAGGAGTCTATCCTCCAATGGAGAGGCTTCAGGGAGGAAAGTGTCGGGTGGGATGATTGCTTCTAATGCATGCTTGATCTGGAGATAGCGAAACATTTCTGTGGACGCCATCTCGTATTGGTCTTGAAGTTGAGTGAATGTGATTACCTTCCCCTTGTCCCAGAGATCTCCCACTTTTGATATTCCTATGGTGTCCCATTGTTGAAACCCTTTGCTGTTGCACAGTTTGCCCAGCTTGCCGGTTTCCCAAAGGGGTGTTGATTGCGTTATCCTATTGTCCCAGCCTAGTTTTCTCAGTACTGTGTGCCATATATGGATTGTGCGCGCAGTCGGTCATAGGAGGGCTCTTTTCTGGTTCTTATTATAGCGTGCTCGGTTGATCCCTCCCATTCCCAGGACAAGTCTATCCATTCGGTAAGCCGGGTCCATGTGGGAGGCATGGAGCCATTGATTGATCGCGGTCAGTTGGGACGCCCAATAGTACGTTTGTATATTTGGGAGCGCAATGCCACCATCATACCAACTCCTGACTAATTTAGTCATAGCTATTCGGGCCGGTTTTCCATTCCAAAGGAGCTTGGTTACTTCCGCCTCTATTGCTCGAAAGTATGATGGGGGAACTAAGAATGGGATGTTGTGTAGAGCGTAGAGGAATCTAGGAAGTGCCATCATTTTGAAAAGTGCTGCTTTTCATAGCAGCGTCAATGGTAGGTATTGCCAGTGTTTGGTATCTCTACACAATCTTTTCAGCGGCTCTAAAAGATTTAGGGTCATAAAATCCTCTGAATCTGAAGTAACATGGATCCCCAGATATTTAAAGCTATCTTCCACTACCTTCACTTCACACCCTCTAGGTAGTGTCGGCAGTGGGCCCTTCAGGACATAGATAACGGATTTGCTCCAGTTAATAGTGTAACCAGAGTGCCTCCCATAGGTTTCACATATATTTAAGAGTCTATGCAATGAGCGTTTGGGGGATGCCATATATAGCAGAACGTCATCTGCATATAAGGATATACGGTCTTCCCATCCTTCTGGCCAGCGGAGCCCGCGGATAATCGGATCTTTTCTTATCCAGGCTGCCAAAGGTTCCAGTACAAGGGCGAAAAGGAGCGGTGACAGTGGACAGCCTTGTCTTGTTCCACGTCCCAAAGGGAATTCTTTGGATATGTGTCCATTTGCCACTACGTGTGCGAGTGGTTTTGTATATAGTAGCCTAATCCAAGAGCAGAATTTAGGTCCGAACCCCATATGTGTGAGAACGGCAAAGAGAAAAGGCCACTCGACCGGGTCAAAGGCCATGGATGCGTCAAGAGACAGTATAATGGCCTCCTCTTGAATCGTATGTTTGCGTCCTATTACACTGTGTTAGATTTAGGGCTGTATTCCTACCCGGCATGAACCCAGATTGGTCCGGATTTACTAGCTTAGCTAGGTGAGGTGTAAGTCTGTTGGCCAATGTTTTGGCCAGGATCTTGGCCTCTGCGTTAATCAAAGATATGGGACGGTAAGAGGCAGACTCCCGGGCTGGCTTCCCAGTTTTATGGATGGTCACTATTGTCGCCATTCTCTGATCTTTAGGGAGCTCTCCCATCTCTAAGCTGGCGTTGTACATCTTTAGTAAGTGTGGGGTGATTATAGTTGCGCCTCTTTTATATAGTTCTATAGGGATACCATTGGGCCCTAGGGATTTTCCTGATTGTATGTTTCCTATCGCTATTGTTAGTTCTTCGATTGTGAGTTCTGTTTCTAGTAATTGAGTCTCATCCTTTGTGCCATTGCCTCCACCTGCTGTACTGTGGTTGCCGGAGCATACACACGCGCATAGTGAAGCGCCAATGTGTCTGCTATTGTTTGGGGGTCTGTTGTGATTTCTCCAGTGGCAAGTTGAAGTTCCGCCACCCATCGGTCAGCTCGTTCCCGCTTATCGAACCAAGCCAGGAGCTTGCCGGCTTTATCCCCTACTTCGTATACTGTATGCCGGGTGGCAGTTAGTCGGGTTTTCGCGTCCTCCCATAAGTATTCTTTGTATTCTTGTTTTTTAAGGTGAAGTCGGTGTGTATTTGTGTCTGAGGGGTCTTGAGAGTGTATTAATTCTAATTGGCTCACCTCCTGCTCCAGGGTCGTCACCATTTTTGCCTTTTCCTTTTTATGGCCTGAGATCAGCGAGATGGCCTGCCCACAAAGAATAGGCTTATATGCCTCCCATAGAGTGAGGTGCGAGGAAACTGAGGGTTCGTTTTCACTGAAATAGTGTTTTGTGGCGGTGATTAATCCCTTCCAGATCTTGGGGTTCTTTAGATAGCCTGGGTATATCGGGAATATGCGACATTGTGTTGAAGTGCGCCATGTATATTTGACAGAGACGGGTGAGTGGTCTGATGTGCCCCTTGGCAAGTGAGTCATTTCCTCAAATCTCCTCATACAATCCGCTGGTGCGAGCACGTAGTCTATTCTGGAGAGGCTGTTGTGCGCGCCTGAGTGATATGTGTATTGTCGCGTCTGTGGGAATTGTGAACGCCAAACATCTACTAGGCCTATCGTCTCGAGGAAGTCTGCTAAGTTGGAGTGTGCGCAGTGTTGTTGCAGGGGGGGTGTTTGGTCTAGAGTGTCATCTAGGGTCGTGTTAAAATCGCCCCCTATTATTAGTTCTCCCTCTGGAAGTCGGAGTAGAAATGTGCTAAGCGCCGGAAAGGCCAGCGAGTGGAGTGCTGGGGGGATATATACTGTCACAATGTTGATTGTATGTCCTTTCCACTGGCACGAGAAGGCCGCAAAACGACCTTGCTCGTCCGTCTGCGTGTGCTTGATGATAAGTGGGTACTGTTTCCTGATTAAGATCCCCACCCCTCGAGAACCTGATGTGAATTCGGAATGGACTGCCAATTTAAAGCCCCATCTGTCGAGGGCCTTGCAAGTTGGCCCAACCAGGTGGGTCTCTTGTATCATGACTACTGCTGGCGCCTGACGCTTAAGATATTGTAGTACCAATCCCCTCTTTAATTTATCTCTCAGGGCGTTCACATTCCATGAGATCAGTGGTAGGTGCTGAGCACGTAATGGGTGTATTGCGGGCGTGGAAGCGGTGTGGCTAGTTTGCGTAGCTGTATGTGGCATTAGATTTATCTGCATGAGAAGCCTGACTCGGATAATGAGGCGTAGGTCCCTTGTGGAAGTGTGTAAGTCGCACCATAAACCATATCAAAGAATAAAGAAAAACTAAACTAGAACTGTTAGAACTTGTCGCTCGTCCCTCCCCCCTCCCTGCCTCCCTGCATGACGGATTTGAAACTACCCGCCTCCCCAACGTTGCAGAGTGCCTAATACCCATTTCCCGTTACCTTCGTAGGAGGGGAACTTCTCCGGTATCTTCCCCAGAACATCCTCTTATCTGCTATATATTAGATTTGCAATTTTGCATTGAGGTACACAATTAACCACAGGCACCAAGACCTTACATAGGTTCACATAAGGCGGCTGTTCATTATGTGTCTCCAGGTGCTTCAGGGGTTACGTCAGGTGTCATCGATCATGAGGCTGCTGGTCGTTGTCCTCCGGGCGATTTTTGTTGGAGTTCAAATCCCGTCAACTCTGTTCGTGTGGAGGTGCTTCATAGCGATGGGTTGTGCCTATGGCGTCTAGTCTCTGATGAGAGGTGGACCTCTATCTGTTCAGCTCCCTTTATCCGGGTCTTCGTTTGTTGACACTGTCTCTTCCAGTTCTGACTGTGTCGCTCCCGGCGGCTGCCGACCGTTGCTTTCCCCGCTCTTCCATGGTTGGTGACTTGGCGCCAGCCCTCGAGCCATTCTTGGGCCTCCTCCGGCTTTGTGAAGAACCACACTTTTTCCTCTGCCTCCACTCTCAACTTCACAGGGAACATCATTGAGTATTTAAGTTTGCGGCTTCGTAGATCTTTCTTTATAGCAAAAAAATTGAGCCTTTGTTTTGTCAGTGTTGCCGTGTAGTCAGGGAAAAAGGAAATTGCACTTTGTTCATAGCGTACCGGTGGGGCCACTCTGGCCGTTTGGGAATTGAAGTCCTGGTCTCGAAAATTAAAAATGCGGGCCAGTTTGGGCCTAGGAGGCGCACCTGGCTTAGGCCCACCTCCTGGAGCGTGGTGGGCTCTTTCAACTAAGAAATGGTGGGATAGGCCTCGGGGTTGTACGTATTTCTTGATAAGGTCTTCCACAAATAAGTCCATTGCTGGCCCTCATGTTCCCTCTGGCACACCCACGATTCTGACGTTGTTGCGCCGGGAGCGGCCTTCATAATCATCCAGTTTTGCGGCCATAGTTTTGTTTTCCGTTTCTAGGTGTTTCACTTGTCGCTTAAGGGCGGTAGGTTCTGTGCATAAAGTCGCTGTTGTTGTTTCTACTTCCGTCACCTTCGTGCTCAGTTTTCTGAAATCGGCACGGAATAATGAGAGTTCTGTAGAGACAGTATCTATTTGTGACTCTAAGGATGTGTGTACTTTATTTAGCGTGGTCATTATGTCCTGCAATGTGACCTCCTTCCCCCGCTGCATTGTGGTCTACCATGGGGGTGGTGGTGTGGTCCGTTGACTCCTAGTGAGTTTTATTACGTGTACTTATCAAGTTTAGTTGGGTTGTGACGCGCTGGCCTCGTCCCCCCATTGTTGTAGGTTTACAGTGGCTTTATATAGTAGCGGGTCTGCAGTTGGTAGTACTCACCGCTGCCTGCCAGTGCGATAAACAGTCACACGCGGCCTTTCGGGTTTCCTACACTTAAGTCATGGCATTGTCCTCCCTGTATGGCATAACGGTACATTCAGGGGCCTCGCCGCTGGGTTGCCGTGGGGAATTGACTGCTGTTGTGGGCGAGCCTGCACCCCTCTCTCGTCGCACGAGTGTTCTGTAGTTGCCACCTTCTCCCACGAGTACCGTTACTGTGGTTGTCTTCCTTTCCTTGGTACTGGCGGTTGCTAGTCCCGTGGGGGGTGGCAGATCACTGTTTTCGCTCTGCTCTGAGGGCCGGCTCGTTTTCTGCACTGCTTGCGTGGGCTAGTAGTGCGCTCTGGCTAGGCCCACTCCCCGTAGTGGCCGAGCTTTATTATTTCTCTCGGCGGGTCATTGCCATCAGTGGCAGCTGCGCAGCATTTACTGATCGCAGCAGTCAGGTTGGTGACACTATCGGGCGTCGGTCCCGTCTTCCGGTGCCTCTCGAACGTACGCTTTTGTTTACCTCAGGCTGCGCACTTTGTCTGGGCCGCTCCAGGCCTCGATCTCAGCTATGCGGGCCGATGCGCGGCGTCTCGACCGCGTCTCTGGGTGTTCACTCGGGTCGGGTTGGGACTTTACCAGGCGCAGGTTTTGCCGCTTGCCAGTCTGGAGAGCCGCTTCACGGCCGTCGTCCAAATCGCCACCGTATATGTCCCCGAAGGGGGGAGTTGATCGTATTTGCCTTACTGGGCTCGTAGATCACTCGAGGCCCCGGTCGCGGCTTTTCATGCAGGCCGCGGTCACTCTTCATGACGTAGCTTCTTCGTTCCGTGGTCTTTTGACACTGCGGGCAGTTTACCTGAAGCCTGTCTCCTTCCGAGGCATTCTCACCATCTTGTAGGTGAATTTGTCTGCAGATTACTGTACGTATATTAGAGGAGGCCTGTGGAGGCACGGAGCTGTTCTAGTCGGCGGCCATTTCCTTCGGCTGCCGGCCACGCCCCCCTGGGCTTGAGGTCTTTAAATCAGAAGATATTGGTGGACTGCCACCCATTACCTCACATACAAGAGATGTTTGTGAACATAGTGGGGTCCAAATATTTCCCCACCACTGACCTACACTTAGCATATCATCAGATTCCCTTGAGTAAAGAATCTCAACACTCACCATGTTTGTTATTCCATATGGTGCCTTCAAGTACTTATGCCTACCATTCAGTCTTGCATCTGTGGCGAGTATTTTCTTAAAATGATGGATGCCCTGTTTAGTGATATGCCCCATGTGCAGGCTTTTCAGGATGACATATTGATTTTCACAGACAACAAGGAAGATCACAACTAAGTGTTGGAAAAGGTCATGCATGTATTACAAACTTGAGGTATGACAGTGAAACCAGAAAAATGTAAACTTTTAGTCCAAGAAGTAGAGTACTTGGGCCACAAGATTTCTGACATTGGTATAAATCCTAAATTTTGCAATATAGAGAACATCAAGAATGCACCTTGACCATGTGATAAGGATGCGTTTCTCTCCTTTTTCGGATTATATGATTCTCACACCTGATTTGTGCCAGAGTATGCATTGGCAGTTCAACCAATCTCTTCTCAAAAAAGTATTCAGTTTGATTGGAGCAATCAGGTGCATAAAGCGTTTGAGGATATGAAGAGTTTAGTAGTTAATGCTCTGGCTTTGAAATCCTATGTCCCCACTGGCAAATCGTTTATCACGGTAGATGCCAGTCTCATAGGGCTTGGGCTGGTATTTGGACAGTGGGTGGTTGGAAAGGATAACACTGTCGCCTTTGCGTCAAGAACGCTCACTGATGCTGAAACAATTATAGCACCATAGAGTGGGAAGCCCTGATGTGTGTTTGGGCGGTGTAAAAAGTCAAGACTTACATATGGGGTACCACTGTTGACATCTACATGGATCATAAGCCCCTGCTGTATCTCATAAGTGGCAATGTCCTGGGTAAGGCGTCTGCTCACTTAGTTTTACTATTGTCCAAATTACAGGAATATGACTTAGTTGTCAAGTACATACAAAGCGATACAAAAGGGGATGATGGACGGAACGCTTGAGCCAATCAAACACTCACCCCCAGTCAACTGATCTGGGTTTAATCCATCATCATTCTTTAGCTCACTCCACCACCCCAGTTCAGACATGGCCATATGCAAATCAGTCTGACCCTGTGCCTCATGAATGATGATGGATTAAACCCAGATCAGTTGACTGGGGGTGAGTGTTTGATTGGCTCAAACGTTCCGTCCATCATCCCCTTTTGTATCGCTTTGTTCGCCCTAAGTTGGCAGGGGTATGCCCAGACGTGGGTCCCTTGCTCACTTTGCCACTGGATTCAAGCAAGCCTGGCTGATGACGGCTGGAATGCCAGAAACCGGTCCTAGGATGCTTGTTTCCGGTCCAGGGAAGACATGGCTTGGCAGTTCGGGCTGGACTGTTCCCATGAGGCACAGGGTCAGACTGATTTGCATATGGCCATGTCTGAACTGGGGTGGTGGAGTGAGCTAAAGAATGATGATGGATTAAACCCAGATCAGTTGACTGGGGGTGAGTGTTTGATTGGCTCAAACGTTCCGTCCATCATCCCCTTTTGTATCGTCAAGTACATACAGGCGTGCAGGAATGTTTGTGCGGACTGCCTGTCTCGGTTCCCTTTACCGAATAAGGATAGTTCAAACAGTGACCAGGAGACTGAGTGTTTAATGGCTGTTGTTGATGCATTGACAGCTTGCAATGGGCGTATAACTGAGAGTGAGTGGATGCTTGCCATGGCTAATCAGGCCCGTAACCAGAAGTATATTTTTAAGGGGGCATGGCCCTCAGCTATGACCAAACTTTAAAGCTGTGCTCTATAAGTGCATTCTTTCCCAAATACTGGTTGTACTACTAAATAATGACCCCCCCAGAGTATTGTGATACAAGAATGTTGAGGACAGAATATGGAACAGTAAGCGCATATAGGGAAGTATAGATTTATTATTCCTTAATCCACATCTACATGCCTGGAAGATAGTAATATATTGCGTAGGTACAGATATGTGGCATAAGGAATAGAAAAACTTCACTTACTTACCTGTTCAGAATTGCGATTTGATATTCTGTCATCGATATTCTGGTTTTGGTATTCAGGGTGCACAATGTGATTCTATGTGAAGGAATATGTGGATTTTTTTGAGGTACATAAGTACACTCAATCATCTTTCACCATACAACATGAAATCCTATCAATTAGATGGGATTTAAAGTAGAAGGATGTAAAGTTGTAAAGTAGGCTGACTGGCTGCTTTGTGTATTTTAAGCATAGAAGCCTGCCATGTGTACTAGAAAAGGAAAATATTTATTTACAGAGGGATTGTTTGCCATTAATATAGGTGCAGATAAAAGTCAAGCTTCATGTTATGAAACAGTTAAGAGATTGTCATAATTAAATATACACTAGAAATCCAAATCCCCTCCTTAACAGAATTTAAACTTCTCAGCAAGTAGGTTGTACTTTTCAATGACTATACCAGCAAATGTAGACATGGCTGATATGCATTAAAAGAGGTGTCAGCACTTCTCACAAAGAGCACATAGTAACAAATACCAAGAGGGTGCCATTGTTAAGCAATTTCCAAAAAGCAATGTGGATCAAGTAACCATGGTCAGACAATATTAGGATTTTAAAGACCACAATACAAGGTGATTTGTGGATCTTACACTAAGATCACTTTTAGAAAATAAAGTTCAGAATCGTGCTTTGAAATCACATTGGGCCAGGTGTATTGGCCAAAACATGATAAGCTTATAAATTCCACTTAAAATCACCAGTCACCATTTGTCTATATGTACCTAGCTATCATTTAGCTCCTTTAGGCTCTATTTTACTGTAGTTTGCATGAATTCTAATACTTTTTTTTACCCAGAAGGGCCTTCAAATTCCAAACCTTGGCTAAATCACAGATGTTCCTCATATTTCTATGAAGGAAAATTCCAGAATCTGTGAGGATTCATAAAAGTCCTACCACCCAGCATCCCCACACTTCTGCTGATAAAAACACTGCCCCAAATGTTCACCTAATATTTTGCATTTAGTACATGTGAGGGGGCACTTACCTGGGGTCGTGTCCATGGCAGTGCTTTTTTTGGTCCATGGCCTGATGGAGTCCAGCAACGTCATCCTACCTGTAAAGAAAAGAAAGAAAGGACTAAGTTTAGGGAAAATACAACAAGGGCCTGTCTCTTTAAACACGACTGAGGAGGAGAGCAGAGCGTCATCCAAGGTGGATGAAAGGAGGGTGGCCGACAGATAAAGGAACACATGTCTGAGCCCAGTGGAAGACACTCTGCACAGTGACGGATGACCATGAGTCTGGACCCGACGAGTGATGGATGGCCCCAGAGGATGCTGATTAACCGCTGCAACTCAGGAGAGTTGCTGCTGAGTGTGTGAGTACCTGGGGCAGAGGGTACTGTTGGGGAGTGGGTTGAGGGAAGAGGGTGTAGATTGGGGCACAGGCCACTTGGGTGGAGGTGGAGGGGGGCGTACCGTTGATAAACCGGCGTACCCTGGAGTATAAAAGTGAAACTAGGAACTACTAGTCCCAGGAGGCCAAAGTAATATTGATCAATCCTCAATGTGTTGGCTATGGCAGGGTTATCTAGATATTAAACCATTTTTGAAAGAGAGTCAGGTATAGCAGCCCTTTGTAACATGGCAGGCCATATTGGGTCATTTCAGATTGACATTACTGGTAGTTAGGGTATTTGCACCTTTCTGCAGCAGGTACATTAACCTAAAACAACTATGTGGCTCCTGCAAAAAAAATAACAATCTCTACAGCGGAACCTAATCTCACCAGGCTATATTTCACAACAGGCCAGTGTAGGCTGGAGCAATGTCAGTCAAATATGGGAAGGCATTCCATGGGTGGAGCATGGGCAATCTCATACATCCACCTATGGAATTTGGTGCATTTCCAGATTTACTAAAGCTAGTAAACCTGGGAATGCATCAAAATGGTACGCCTTCCCCAGTGAGGCGTAACAAGGAAAAATTAATATATTTCTTCTTGTGACTTCCTCATTCTATGTGTGCTGCATAAGTGGAATATGCCTCTATGGATTGTGTTTCTGCAGGAAGTTGTCCCTTCCTGCACAAAAACAATCCGGACTGTAATGCAGGCACCCTTGCACTACAGTGCAAGGGTGCCTGCTTTAGCGCTAGTTAGTACACAGTGAACCAATGTTAGGAGACAAAAGAAATGCACCATATCTATGTAAAAATTGTACATTTCTGCTATCTGCCTTTTACAGAGCGCAGTGCAGCAAGCTGTTTTGCTGCATTGCTTTGCATAAAATGTAAGCAAATTGTTGCCAAAATTTCTGAATGGACAACCCAGTGCAGTAGACAGCCAAGCAGATCATAATCATAAGAAATGCCATAATGGGACCCACAGAGCTGTTCAAAGCTGCCAGTTTACTGAAAAACCAAAAATTGTGCTTCTTTCTCACACCTCATAATCCACCACACTGCTACACGCTGCGTCTCATAACATGATAACTGCACCTTGGTAGTCATCACACACAACATGGAAACACTTCCCACATTGGATCTCAAAACAAAGACAACATCCTTCTAGTCACATACCACCCTATCTGGCGTAGATTGCTGCCCATGGATGTAGGTAAGCACTTCAGTGCCACACACGGGTAGTAAGTGCCATGCAAATGCGCAATACAATGCAATGTTTATCAATTGTGCATAAACAAGATTTGTTTTGATCCTATTAAAATCTTTGTTTTCATTACTTCATAATTACAAAACAAAGTGTGCTTCTTTTTGCTTTTGTAACTGCTGGTATATGTTGAAATATTTGTACAGTTCATTTACAGGTATTTAAATTGTTTGTGAATTAGAAACAAATTGACATCCTACAGTATTAGTTTCACACTCCCTGTACACAAGGCCACTGGAATTATGAGATCCTGCGGCCACGGAATAATGCGGTTCTGCTGCCGCAGACTTTAGCGTGTAATTATGAATCTACCTCATTTGCCACATAATCCATCATCTGCAGATTTTAACAAAAAACACATTTTGTTTTTAACTCAAAAAGATCAAAAGTTGCTAAAAATGCTGCAATGCGTGCTGCTGTGCAGTGGAAGGGCCTTCGCAAAGTTTGACTGGTCACCTTTCAGTTACTTACAGCGAGCGGTATTTGGATGTCGAACTTTACTAATAAAGTGAAACTTTTGCCCAGACAGTGCTAACATGTGAAAAAATGACAAAATAATGACATGATACTATTAAAAAATGTGCCTCATTAAACATAATAATGTGTGTTTTCTTACTAAGTAATTTAGTTAATTTTGCCGCATAATTTGGGCCTTCACTGCTGCCTAATCCCAACAGTCCTGTCTGTACCACAGAAATATTGTCACATAGTTCACTTTACAAAATCCTATCACTTTGCAGACAAAGGAAGAAAAGTAAACATCTCCACAATAAAAGAATAAGCATCAATTTGTCAGAAGAGAGCCTGACATGTATTTAACATGTCTGGGAACACACAGCAAATGTAACAAGATCGAACCAAATTTAAATGCATTTTTATTGCTTATTTGCCTTCTGAACTCCCACACCTCTATACTGTGCGAGGTGCCTCGGTCATTTAAGGGGGCCAATGATTCTTATGGACTGGCCCGGCCCTCAGTTGCCCCCGTGGCTACAGCCCTGTGGCTAATGATAAAACCTTGTTGAATGTGTTACATTACATTAAGACAGGTTGGACTTCGGACACCAATTTGACCATTGAACTAAGGAGTTTTTGTCAGATAGCTTTGGAACTTTCATGTGCCAACACTTTGTGTCTAAGGAATTGTTTGTTTTGCTGCCAGCTGAGTTGAGTGGCAAAATCATTAGAATTGCCTGTGAAGGCCACATGGATATTTCTATCACTTGTGAGAAGTTGAGACAGAACGTTTGGTGGCCGGGGATAGACAAATAGGTGTCCGTGCTTATTGACAAGTGTCCACAATACGTAGTCTCTAACAAGCATTGGAGAATCTCAGCAAAGCCTATATTTCCTGTGCCACTTCCAGACAATGCTTGGGATGAGGCGGCCTTGGATTTCTCAGGACCATTCAATTCATTACCTTCGGAAAAGAGATATTTGATTGTTGTGATAAGCTATTTTGCTCAGTGGTTATATTATTCGTTCTTAGAAACAGCTTACTCAGCGACAGTCATCTCTTTCCTAGAGAACATTTGCATGGTTGAGGGCTCTCCACGCAATATTGTTACTGACAATGGTATGCACTTTATTTCCAGACAAACAACAGATTTCATGAACAAATTTGACAATTAGCAATCTCAGCTTGGTCTCTATAGTCCCTTATCCAATGGTTTGGTTGAAAGGGCTAATCGTATTTTGAAAGAGGGGATTGAGACTGCTATTGCAGAAAATATTGATGTTTCAACTTTTCTAAAAGAGAAAATATGGGCGTATCTCACAACACCCAATTCCACGAAAGGGGTGACACCATTTAAGGCTTTGAGAGGAAGGGAAGCTTGATCTAAGTTGCTACCTGAATGCCTGGCAAAGATCGCTGTGGGTAAGCAAGATATGGTCGAAACCAAGAATGAAGATCTACCGGAAGAAATGAGAGGGTCTTGTCTAGACAAGAAATACAGAAGAAAAATTACAATCTCAAGAAAAATTTCAAAAATGTTGCAGTTGCTGTGAATAATTGGGTTTTGATTAAGTAACCTTTTACAGTTAGTAAAGGAGAGTAAACATTTTCCATGCCACTAAGAATAATTAGAACAAGCAAAGCTTCTGTTTTGTTGGATGGGAAGGGATGGTGGAACAGAGACAGTGTGATTCAGCTATCTGATTTGCAGGCAGAAATATATTTGCGTACATACTCTAAAAAGGAAGCTGGGTAATCCATGTTAACAACTGATATTGCCCGCAGTAATGTTGTCTCACATGATGCCCAGGAGTACATGGGTAGTTCTAGCAACTGTGCACCTGCTAGCAGCAGGGCATCTGTCACGAATAGCTCAGAACTTGGGGTGTGTGATACAAATGAGGTGTTCTCTACTCTAAATGCGTGCCTCAATGAGTCTATAACTGTTGAAACCAGCGTTTCTGTCACCAGAAAGTCTGAGATCACGGATGAGGCTGTTTGGACACATATTTCACAGACGGTCACGTTACCTACCGAGCTGCATGACTATGTTTTGTCTTAATTTGCTTTGTTTTGTATAAGGAAGGGGGGTGATGTTGTATTCATATTTGTGAATAATGTGTTTACTTATATTACATTCTGTGTGCCTTGTTATTGTGTTGTTATTTGACTTGTCTGGAATACTGATGGTGTCTAGCGCTGGGCTGGTTCTGGAATGTACAGGCTAGAGTCAGCTGCCTGTTCATCTCAGAGCCTGTCCGGTAGTCGGTGTGGTTGTAGTTCCTTCACAAATAAAGACGAACTACAGGGCATATGTATAAGAAAGGGTCAGAGCGCGGGTTAGCTCCAAAATTGCTAACGCCGCGCTCCGTCACTGTAGAAACGTAGGGATGCACCATATTTACAATAATACGGCTCATTCCTGCATTTCTCCCTGCGCTGGTGCTAAATTCAACTTCCTACCGCCAACGCAGGCAGCCTCGCACCATAGTGCAAGGGTGCCTGCGTTGAGGGAATGATTGTTTATGTGCAGGAAGGTGTCCCTTCCTGCACATAAACAATCCAGAATGGCGATTTGTAACTTCTAAGTGTGCTGCATTGTGCAGCACACATAGAATTTGCAAATCGTTATTTTTTAAATGATTGTTTATGTGCAGGAAGGGACACCTTCCTGCACATAAACAAATATTCATGGCAATTTGCTATTTCTATGTGTGCTGCACAATGCAGTACACATAGAAAGAGCAAAAACAAGGAGAAATAAAGCATTTCTCCTTGTTTCGCCATGTTAAGACCAGGTTTTCCTTGGTCTTAATTTTGGCGCTGCCTCCTATTTACGCCACCCTTGTAAGTATAGGGCAGCGTCAAAATCAATGGGTGTTGCAGCAGAACGCCCACCACAACACCCATTGCCCACCCCTTTCATACTAAGTATAGCATGAAAGGGTGCCTTTTTTACAAGGCAGCTTTAAGCCACGTTAAGTGGCTTAATGCTGCCTTGTAAATAAGGCGAAGCCCATATCAACACAGGAAAGTCGAAAAAAGTGACGTTCCTGTGTTGATAGGGTCTTGTAAATATGTCCCTACATCTTTTGTACTTAAGTTCATCTTGTGAAGTCTTGGTGGGGTCCTGGCTGATTATTGCTCACACCTGTATATGGATCCTACAAGGTGCTCCTGCCGAATGAAGCAGGCCAACTCAATATATTGCAGTGTATGCCCAATCCTTGAAGATAAACGGAAGAGACACCACTGTGCTGACACCCATTCACATAAGGGGACATCTCATCTCGTTTTAAGTGACCAGTTTCCTGAGATAAGGAAGAAAGTTACAATATTTCTGAAAAAACTGAAAAAATCCTCCGAGGTAACAAAATGGGTTTTGACATAAGTGATCAAATACTTTAGGTTCACAGTCAAATCTCAAAATGATGCAAAGGAAATATGAGTAGGTGATAAGAGAAAACAACTTTTCCGCCAATCAAGAGCATGATTGAGTATTCATTGAAGAGGTGTGGTGTGGCACAAATAAAAATTACATTGTACTTGTTTCCTGCATTCTCACATCTCAGTACTTCACCTCGGCTTCTCAGTCTTTTTTTCCTACAAGTCCTCAGGCCCTTCATGGGATCTCCGTGTTGTCCCAGCTCCTCCATTAGCTATCATTTGATCTCTCATCTACTGGTACCACGGGAGAAGATTAGACGTTGGTTCCATGGGGGAAGATTAGTCGTTCTGAAACCGAGTACCGCAATTAAGGCAAAGATCATTTCCCTCAGCGCCTTGAGGCCCGTTCCGGGTGAGTAGCTCGCGCTTTACAAAACCTCTGATTGATTGATTGATTTAGCTTTATCTGGTTTCGACATGGTGTCAGCCATGATGAACTTTGCTCTTGCTTCATAATGGTTTTAGTTAGACACCCAAAGAGTATTTTTACACATACTATCTTTGTTTTTTTGTTTTTTTACTTTTACATTGTGTTACTTTTGTCTGCGTTCTTAGAGTGTCCAGTTATCTTTTTCGCTTATTTCCATTTAGCTTTACACCCTATACGGATGTTTATGCAGTACCTATTTTACTGCAGACAATTTTAATGCGTTTAAGAGTCGAAACAATGAATTGCGATTAGAACCCGAAAATGTATTGATGCATCAATTGTTCTGTTTTGACTAGGCAGAAAATCAACACCATTCTCTAGTTGTGTGTTTGATTGGTGGTATAAGGTAATTCCATTTTGGCGCTGTATAGAACACTGAAAAAATACATATATATACTTTTCCTTTTCTTTGGGAATTGCGAGCAGATGTTGCCTTAAAATGTAAAAGGGCACGTTTTTGTTTTATAATGCCCTACTTTCATATTTTTGGCGGCAGGCCACCAGTGAGCCTCTGGCAGTGAATGATGTCGTCAGCTGTGAGGCTTGGCCCACACCATTATGATGCTACGCTTTAGTTAAGCCAATAAATACAGGTCAACCTCAGGCAAAGTTGTATGTATGAGATGTGAAGCCTCTTGTCAACGTGGGTTTGTGGCAGGGCGAGGTGTGGATAGTCGGTTTCAGCGCAGCTAAAAGCTGGTACGTAATGGTGGGGTGGACATTTCCTTTCATTGTTCCTCTTTCTACGTCTATCTTTAGTTACATATTCTCGTTTTACTGGTTGGTATGTTTCTTTACCTAATGTTAAAGCCTAAAAGCTGTATTTCCAGTTCCCTGTGTTCCCCCATTACCCATAACGAGGCTCCACAACACTAGAAGGAAAATGGCCCCAAAAATAGCTGGCCTCTTTGCTTGAATTGTTGAAGATTTGGGTAAGCCTATGAAGGCTTGCAGAGAAAAATGCATATTAAATGGTTGTTTTCCACATTTTCCAATAGGCCCTTAATAGCAGGAAGCAAATTGTCTTAAAAGTTTGTGCTGCATCGACGCACTGAATTTAATTCTCGAAAGAATAGTAGGGTCGCTGCCTGTCACCAGCCCTTAGTACAAACTATCTTGCCCTCTAATCCATTTGGTGTAAATGCAAAAGTGTTTTGATGAGGGTAAGACGGGAAAATTCCATGGTAGTGACAGGGATTTACGAATCTACTGCATCTCTGGGAGCGGAAGTCCGCGTTCCCTACTAGTTCAGTGGTTTTGTAGAAGCCAACTTGACTCGTACATATCCGCCCATCTGGTTACTTAATGGAGGTCACGAGCCAGAGGTTTTTGAAAGATGGCGAGGTATTGCATGAGGAGGAGTGAATGATGTCACAATGGCCTTGACTTGATGTGATGCAATGTAGTTCTACATGGCACTGGCTGAAATATAAACAGCTCGGATGAACCAATGGCTTGTTTTGTTACAAATGGTTTTGGATACAGAGCAAAAGTAGAGAAAGGAGCTAAGGATGTACTTTTGTGCGCTCTCGGGGCTCGATTCGAAAAGTAGATTTCTGACGACATGCACTTTTTTAACAGCACTAAAGGCCGGGAAGGAAATTTGAGGCCATAAAAAACACAGCTAACTCCAAATGACGAGTGTTCTGTAAGGTAGGCCTGCGTCAGGGCTCCACAACATATTTACGATTTAAAATGAGAGTATTGGAACAAGATTGATGAAAATTAGCATTTAAAATGCACGTTCTGAATTTTGAAATATGCCGCCTCTTTCTTTCCTATTTCTATACTTAGATTATTATTTCTATAAGCTCCATATATTTGTAAAGTATACTTTGTTTCTTCACATTAATGCTCAGTGTAGTTTTAAAATACCCGATTTATGATGTTCACAGCATTTAAAATTGGATCTGAAGGCGAGCTAAACATAGTTGGACTTGCCAAAAAACAGGGAAACCACGGTAGACTCAGGAAGGTGGCTGCTTTCAGAGCTGCGTCGCCTGAGGGATTCTCTTCACTGAGGGAGGGCCACAGCTTTCATAAAGTTGCCTTCATGATTTTCTGCTGAAGAGTAATAATGCTCCTGCGAATGTGATTGTTAAATATACTGTTTCTTTGATCAGTGCATCATTTGGAATTATTTTACTAAACAATTCCTGTGTGGAGAATGAAAAAGTTCCTAGCTATCGTAACGGAAAGTTTCAATTCTATTAAGGGCACGGAGGAGAGGATTAGGCTTTTCCTTCTTCGCTTTTTTATTTCATCAGCTTTTTCAAAGCAACATTCTTTAATAAACAAACGACATTTCCCATGACACATTGGGAATATCAACAGAAAAACAGTTCATCCAATCGGAGTGCCACACTGTGCATAACAGTCCCTGCAGACACTCTGTCTCCCTCTTTCTTCCTGCGAACACAGCATCTCCGCCCGTAGTCTACTCCTGTTTATTGGGCTCTGATCCTGTAATACGTTTGCCAGGTATGACAGCAGTTTAAAATAGAACCCCTTAAAAGTGGAGTCAGGTGACCAATCAGCAGCGTTTAGAATTGTTGTGTAGTTCCTAATAATACATTGGATCTACGCGTTTAGACAACATAAACTAAGGGATTGGTGTCCAGACTTATCCCAGACACCCCCAAAGCATATGTTAGGCTTTAGAACAGCTAGCTCACAGTGCCACTATAAGCCCCCTAACCTTACCAAGGAGCGAATAGTTTCTGGCAACTATCGAACATGACAACCCTTGATCCTTCAGGTATCGTGGAAACAGTACAGTACTTTTCGTTCAGTCACTCGTGCTTACTTCTTCTCAGAGATATACAGAATAAACTATGGGGATGTTTTCAATAAGCATTTATTGAACCAGCGTCATTCTAATATAAATACTAGTGCTGCGACAACCATTAGACAGAAACATATATACAATTGCAAGCACTGATAGAGTAAATAAAAGGTAGAATTCCACCATGGTGCTAAATAAGTGTACCTAAGTATACTTAGCATGTATGTAGGTGTGAAGCAAAGAATTCCCCTAGGAAAGAGCCAACCCCATTACCTGATGGGAAAGAACGAAGGACCCTGTCTTGGTCTCGATTTGGACACCCCACAAGAGATGTCAGTCCACTGCCTGCTAGAGTTTCCGCGTGTAGGTACTCCAGCGTCTTGTGTCAGCATGGAAGCTTCTCCTCCGGTTTGCCCAGCGAATATGTGGTGCTTATATACCCAAAAGGTACCCTCAGGGGTTCTATCTAGATGTGTAATGGTACTGTGGGCCTGTCGTCCAAGGATGCCGATAGCAGTGACTTTTTGTACAGAGTTACTATACAGAAGATGGTAATCCTGCTGTGTGATACTAAGAATCTTCATGCATAATAAATTAGGCTACTTTTCGAAGAAAACCACACTACATTTATTCGGCACATAACTAGGCAAAAGGTCAGCACCAGAGCCGTTATGTAGAGCAAGGTGCGACAAATGTAAGGAAAAGGTCGTGCATATACCTAGGCCTGCATTGGGGTACATTGGGGCTCATAACACTCACTCCTCATCCGAAGGACAATAAGATAATCATAAAATATGCCTGTCTAAGAAGCATAAAAACATTGTTAAAAAACTAATGTAAAAAAAACAAACCTCTAAAAAACATGGTATATGTAAAAGCAATGTAAAAAGTCAATAACAACTTTATAAGTCCTCTAAATAGTCAATATACTGTTTAGACTAACTGAACACATCGAAAGCCATGGAGCTCAGTGAGAGCAAGGAGAGAAAAATAAAATATAATGATGTTTCCAAATCCCACATAGGCTTGTTTTGGAAAAGGCCGAATTGTTCCCATCACAAGGAGAGCCAAATATTTATGTGTCCTGTGTGGGAGACTCAACATCACTGTTGCTTGCCTTCGCAGATGACGGTCCCTGTAAAACCTCTTGGATCAAGTCAATTGAGCAAAGGTGATCTTCTCCAGTTCCCACAGCAGCTGCTGAGGAAGCACTCGACACCTGTGAGCCTGTGGCATAGCCGGTGTCCATTCTGACAGGAGCTGAAGCATTCCGTGGTGGCTCTAAGAATGCCGACATCAACATGGGAATACTCTGAGGACACTGTAATACGTGGGCCTATAAGGGGTCCAGTAGTATGTCTATGTCCGGTGGCGCAGCCGATAGAAGTGTTAGACATATGTCCAACACGCATTCGTATCCACAGAATAGGCAGCGGCGCAAAGGCAAGACGCAGTCAACCCAGACTGATCTGACCGATAGGAACCAATGCTCGCTTTGCTCCCGAAGCCGAGGGTGAGCCCAGATGGAGTACCATGCGTTCACAGCAACTTCGCACCAGGAGTGCTTTTTCCATCTCTTTGGAAGCTGGGATGCCCATTGCGTAGCAGAAACATTAAAACCAGGATCCCCACTGCAAGGAGTAGCACCAGTGGAAGCCCTCCAAAAACACTTCCTAACACACAAGTGTATAAATGATGGGATAACTCCGAAGATTGTCTGAAAGGTGCTCAATAGTCCAGAACCTATGCTCTTAAATAGTTGCACAATCCCAATTGTATCAGACATGTTAAAGATACGATGTACCATTTCTCCAAAATGGAGCGGGAAGTTCGTTCGGACTAATGCCTGTATCTCAGCTGAAGACCTTGCAACCTGGAGATCAAAAGTCTCTCGGGCTGAGGTTAAGGCCTCATCCTTCTGTAAAAGCATGGCTTCCAGTCTGCTCAGAGAATCAAACCATATAAGGGAAACATTCAATGAAGGCCGTAGCGGCGCCTCCCCGACTGTGTGGGTCGGTGGAAACAATACTGACATACAACAAGTAACCCTGGAACTCACTGTGACCAAATATGCAATGCCTTGCTGCATCCCACAACAACCTTGATCATTCAACATAAAATAACTCCCATTCAAGAGCAGTTTTAACACCGGATGAATCACAGCAGCTGGGGCCCCTTTTAAGTGACACGATAAGTTTGCAACTGAAGCATTACATCCTCCGTGAAGCATAATATCCTGACAAATTAGAGACCCACTTAAAGAACTCTCAGAGTCTGAACAGCTAAGAAAAACCTCAGTGTCCCCATTCCTGCATCTAAATCTGTACGGTAATTTCCAAGATTCATGTATGTACCCCTCTCCCAACGCTTCATACCTGCCTACCTGGTAATACTGTAGACCGTACTGAATTTGGAATGTTGTGACTGGCAGTGTAATATGGCCATGGATTAACCATTCTGTGGAGGGTGACTCAGCCACGGTAAAAGGTAATTGGTCCAATTTTTCAATGTGCAGCATTGTATGCTTTGCATCTCTTTGTGCCATTTTTGTCTGTCTGTTAGATAGTATACAGAAAACAGAGATGTACTGTTGGTATACCGCCAGGGCACGTGACCAGAATGCAGTGATTGCAGCGTCCAGCTCAATAACAGAATGGATCGCAATTGTGATTGTCCATGTTCAAGAATAGACAAATCCTGTTCTATTATATCTATTGCGGAAGACACAATGTTGCCCAGTGAATAAATCCTGGATGTCAGTGTGGTCATACCATTGTTGACCACTGCCAATGCCTTTTCTAGGTTAACCCTGTCAATCTCACGCAATCTCTCAGCAGCCTCTTGTTGAGAGATTTTCCATACGTCGTTGTAAATAGCGTATAAGAAGCGCTTCTGACGTGGCTTCTGGGGACCTAACAAAAATCCCTAAGATCCATGTCATCAGAGACTAAGGGCAAGTGTTGTTTCACCTGGGACAGTGTTGACGTTTCTAGCCACTCTAGGCATAACTTCCCAACACTGTAAGATGTCACCACCCCGAGTGTTCTGTTTGTACATAGCGTAGGTCAGGTCTATGGGTACTAAACCCTTCAGTGGTACCCCTGAATCTTGACTTACACTTATTTGTGTTGATAGGCCAAACCAACCACCCCTTCCAGTTGGGATCTGAGGAATTGTATGAACCATCATGTAGAATGTCATCTAGTGTATCCTCACTATGTTGTGTAAAGTTTTGCCACCCCTCAAAGTGTGTGAGTGAGGGAATCCGAGGTGTTTTCAAGTCCTTTTTCTTGGCTATTCCAAGACAGGAAGTCTGTTGCACTGTGTTGTTCAGAAAGATAATTTGCTGTTGTATGAGGCACGCTCTAAATATGGCCTTAGTTCCCTGTGCTTGCCAATGTTTTATCCCCCAGACATATTTTGTGTCTATGGTGTCCCTCCAAAAGTCGAAACCCTGTAAAGACAGCTGGGAAATAAAGGAAGCAGAATATATCTGCTTCGTGTTAGTTAGCATATTTTTCTTTGCAGGTGTAGGTGCAAGCTTATAATAAGATCTCGGGTCTGAAGTGTCAAACCCAGATGGTATCAGACAATGTTCCCATTATGGTAAGAGAAAATATTACATTGGATACTTGCTTTGTGCAGGAAATGATGACCATAGGGTTGGTAACAATACAGGTGTCGAAATCAGATGTATCATCATACAACTCATTACTTGAAAATGCAGCAGATTGTTCTAAATCTAACAGCATAGTGTTTACAGTTTCAAAATCCCAATCATCCGAAAAAGTACTGGTGGTGATGATATCACTTAAAGAAATTTTAAACAAATGTGGTATTTTCAAAAGTTCAGTTGGACCATAAACATCATATGCAACCCTGTCCCAAACTATTCCCTCAGTGACTGGAACTGCTGTAATGTTCACTAAGGACAGGTCTCTCTGTTCACAGTGTGATGATGCATGTGGTTTCAGGACCAAGTTCACATAATGTACTGCGGAGCGTTCTGGGAGATAATGTCCATTCAGGAGCAGGAAAAAGACAGTCACAATAGCTATCCAAAGAACTAGGAAAAGTAGACCAATTGCAATCCAGAGCTGTAGCCAAGGAGTAACAAAGCAAGTCTTTTTCAGCCAAAGGTAGAAATCACATCGTTTTTGTTTGCGCGAAAAAGGAGCTGGTGGGGACTTGGGTTCGCTTGGATCCAATGAGAAAGTATCAAAATGGATGAAGTAGCCAGACGCAGTTCGATCTATCTTTGGTAGCTCAGCAGGTTTTGTAGAACTGGCAGATGACTTGTTTCGAGGCATATTCACAGAGATGTTGGTATTAGGCCGAATTGAGATCTTTGTTTCATTTGTATTTTGTTGCTGCTCAATTTCAACAGGCACGAGTTCCAATGAGTTGTTGGTAACTCCGTCACTTCGTAGAATAGGATCTTCAAAGGTTATTAATCTTTCATTCTGAACTTCCTGTATTGTAGCAAGAGGAGATTGGCAGCTACCCAGGAGCCCACGCGGCCTACTATTCAGTATCAGCCACATTGTGTGGTTTGATCAGATCAATGGAGACAAATCTCTTTTCTTTCTTGCCGGCAAGGGGCGGAAGAAGTACTGTTCTTGTTCCTTTGACAGCCTGGTACAGGCGCTCTGCAAGATGGCTAAAAATTATTTTTTGGTCATAATTTTTTCTCTGATCAGGTGCCCAATCTTTGGGACCCAGGCAGGTCTTGCCAGAATAGCTTTCACTTCCCCAGTGGTGGTGCGTTTTAATTGGACGTTGCTTTGTAATGCCCGGAATTCATTGAGTTCCTGTAAAACAGCCAAACAATCAATGATGTCAAATGGTTTCTCATCCGCCACTGCGCTGCCACAGTCGAGGTCAAGTACCCACATTCTAGTCCCAAACAGGACTTCATATGGAGTACGGTCCCCAGGGAACTTCTTGGCACGTTATTGAGTGCTGTCTGGACCCCATATAGGTGATTGACCCAACTGCCACCCGGGCCTAATACCCTTGCTGTTAAGGATTGCTTTAAGTCCCGGTTTTTCCTCTCCACAATCGAATTTCCCTCGGGATGATACAGAGAGGAGTACCGCAAGACCACACCCAAACTTCCCATAGCTTCTTTGTAAGCCTTAGAGCTAAATGCAGGGCCACGGTCAGAATGTAATGTGCCAATTGCGTATGTCCTTATAAAGACTCGCAAATCCTTTATAACAGTTCGAGCGTCAGCCAAGTGCTGTGGCCAAACCCACAGGAATCTAGAGCATGAATCAACTGCCACCAGCATGTACCTGTAAGCCCGTCAGATTGTAAGGGGCGCAGTGGTCTAAATAGACACATGCGAGAGGTCTGTCTGAGATCAGTAGTGGTGTTTGTGGCGGACGTGCTACGGTGGAACCTTTTATCTGCTGACAGATGTTGCACTTAAGGACAAAAACTTTGGTCTGTTTGGTTAGACCTGGCCACCAATAAAGTTGTTTCTGTAGTGAAACCGTTGCAGTAATACCTGCATGTGCTGAACCCAGACCCTCGTGTGCAGCTAGAATTAAACCCAATCTGCGATCCATTTTGGTATTACTCTATCCCCCACCCGCTTAAGTAAGTCCTGCTCTTGACCCGCGAACTCACGTACTGCTGTTGAGTGCTGTTTTAGAGGAGTTTTCAACTATTTGCTATGTGCTTGCAGAGATGTTTTTACTGTGTATATTTCTGGCATTTTTAGAACCTGTTTCACATTTTAAATACTGTATTGCACCTACCTTTCGCTCCCCTGCTGCTATCCTTGTTGGAGAGGCTCCCGCCCTGTTCCGCCACGGCTGAGGTGCCGATTGTGTGGAGGGCGTTGCGACGTTTTCTCCAACTTCTGCTTGACACTAAGGATTAGACACACTTCTGGTGGTGAGCAGTCCAGTCTATTCCGCCAGCACATTATTTTAGTTCACGATGGTTTTCCGAGCAGCGGACGTGCGCATCGGACGTGCCGAAGGCGCGCCAAAGGCAAGCCCGTCTGTGCCCGTCCGCGCCTGGACCAGGCCTAGGGCCAGAAACTCTGGTCCGTTAAAACACAAACCTGTGAGATACAGAGGTAGGGAACTTCTAGATCTCGCCCATGCCAACGCTCTTGTGTATCTTTAATATGAGTAGAGATCAACTACATGAGAAGCAGAAATGTGCGTGTGGATACTCACTCCCAGCGCAGCAGATGGTTAGGGCGCTCCAAATCTCTAGAAATAATCACGAGGTGAAGCATTTAGAATCCCCAGTTCTGACAGAGGTACGCTGCGGCCTCATCAATGTCAGATCTCTTGCTAAACACAAATATTAAATAGCGGACGTTATATCTCTATATGACTTAGATGTTCTATTCCTCACAGAAACATGGGCCGATGTAACCTCAGACCCGGACTTTGTGATAGCAGCCCCTCAGGGATTTCTGTCATTTAGGGTAGATTGACCCATCAAGAGGGGAGGTGGGGTGGCTGTAATATACCGTGAGCAGTTTGAGGCTACTTTCTCCTCAGCTCCCACCCCCTACTGTGAAGCACTTTACTTCGCACTAGAACTAAATGCAAAAAAAACCTTTAGGGGCATACTTCTCTATCGTCCCCCAGGCGCCAGAGGTACTTTCACTGATAACTTAGATGCTCTCATGGAGCCTATTTTCTCCACTAACAAGTTTACTATCCTGGGAAATTTTAATGTATACCTAGAGGATATGGGGATAAAGATACAATCTCTCTCCTAGAGACTGTAGGGACTTTAGGCTTATCTCAGATGGTGCACAAGCCTACACATGAGGCAGGACACACACTTGACGGTATTTTTACATCTGTATCGGGCCTGACAGTAAATGACATTCATCCTCCTACGTGGTCAGATCACTCTATAATCATATTCGATTATACGATCCCAATAGTCCAGAAGGGAGGGGTAGCCAAAACCCAGCTATTAGCTTATAAAGCCTGGAACAAGGTTGATAAAGCCATGCTTTAATCCCAATTGGACAGGACACGACCACTTCTAAATGTACATCCAGACCTAGCAGTCTGCAAATACACGGAATGGCTAAATGAGGCCATTAGGGCTACGGTACCCATCGGTAAAAATTCAGGGAATCGTAACTTACCATCGGCCCCCTGGTTTACAGAGGCCAAGCGACATGAAAAACAAAAATGCCACAGACTCGAAAGACGCTGGAGAGCAAAATATGATATAACAGTTAAAAGCAACTATAAATCCGCACTGATTCAATACAAAACCCTGCTGATTTCAGAAAAAAAGGGCCTTTTTTACCAGGCAGATTAAGAGAGCCAAGAACTCATCCAAAGAACTGTTTGGGGTAGTAGAGAAGCTTTCTTCCCTACCTAAGAATAAATGCACCAAGAACAACCAACGCTTTTGTGATGACATTGCAGAGGCCTTTAGAAATAAAGTTAAAGACATCTATGACTCCTTTGAAGCCACCCTCACTCACGTACCTACTGAAGTACTCCCAAGTTCAGATCTCAAAGGAAAGATTTTTCACAGCTTTTCACAGATATCTACTGAACTAGTGGAAAAACATATCAGGGAAATTAAATCTGGATCCCCGTTAGACCCTTGTCCCCCCGCAATTCTGAAAGATATAGCGAAGGAGGTGAGTCCTTTGCTCACGGAAATTTTTAATAGCATGTTCATGTCTGGTATCTTTCTGGCTCCATGGAAGGATGCGTCAATAGTTCCATCGATAAAAAATACTCAATCTCGACGTATTTAACCCAAACAACTATCGCCCGATAGCCAGGTTGCCACTCCCAGCCAAGATAGTGGAGAAAATCATGAACAAACAGTTAGCTCATTTTATACAAGAAAATGATTTACTCGATCCCTCTCAATTCGGTTTTCGACCTGAACACAGTATGGAAACAGCATTGATTAAGGCCACCGAGGAGATTAGGACTGTGATGGACAGAGGGGGGTGCTGCCGCCCTTGTTCTCCTCAATCTGTCGGTGGCTTTTGACACTGTGGACCATAACTTACTGCAATTGCGTCTGGAAACTTTAGGGGTTAAGGGTATGGCACTGGCCCTGCTATCCTCCTTTCTGAAGGAAAGAAGACAAACAGTGACACTGCACCAGTTTAAATCAACTCCTTAAGTCCTTTGATGTGGAGTCCCACAGGGCTCATCACTTAGCCCATCCCTTTTTAACGTTTATGTATCAGGACTTGCCCCTTTGATCCAACATTTCAGCTTTAGTCTTACTTCATACGCCGACGACACCCAGATTGTGGTTGCAGCGTATAAACATCAAGCCTCTGCAACATTGCAGTTTCAAATCTGTAAGGTGAAAATAAACAGATGGATGGGAAAGCACTGTCTCAATCTTAACTCTGAGAAAACCAAAGTAGTGATCTTGGGGATTTTCTGCAACCCAGGTGGGATGACCTTTGGTGGCCGGCGGAAATGGGGGAACTGCCAAAACCAGTACAAAAGGCAAAAAACCTAGGGGTACTGATTGATAACAAGCTTACCTTATCTCAGCAGACCAATGCTATTGTGTCGGCCTCCCATCTTTTGATCAAGAAACTGAAGAACATTCTAACCTATTATCCCCGTCGACTCTAGAAGGACGGTAGTGACTGCACTTGTGCAGTCAAAGTTAGACTACTGCAACGGACTGTACCTGAATATGCAGAAACAATACCAAAAAAAACTTCAGATGGTGCAAAATGCAGCCGCAAGACTACTACTGGATGTCCCTAAGTATGAATCAGTAGCTAAGGAAATTCGGAGACTCCAGTGGCTTCCGGTGGCATATCGTATCAAGTTCAAATCGCTATGCTTAGCATACAAGGCCCTGAATAACACCGGACCAATGTTTCTTAAAAATCTCTTCTCTTGGAACCATCCTGCCAGAGAGTTACGTTCCACTGGCGCCAGACTTATGAGGGTTCTGAGGATCCAGACCTCCGGCTGGGGAGGCCGAAACATTTCGTATGGTACAGCGAAATTATGGAATATGCTTCCAATTGATATAAGAAGTGCGAGCTCACTTACCTCTTTTAGAAAGGGCCTCAAAACATGGTTATTTCAGAATTAGATGCTCCTTTCATGGGCTTACTACAGTCTTAGCGCCAAGACACCTCCGAGTATTCGTGCGCTCAATAAATTTTATTAACATAACATAACTCCTGGAATTTGAGCATACGGAATATTTTGTGCATCTAACTTGTAGGAGTACTTGAGTGAAAAACCTTTTGTCAAGGCTGAGCTGTTATGCGTAGCGTTCACAGCTATCATTATCTGTCCGTCTATCCTCGTACTAGAACGAGTGATTGCAGCAACGGCAGCAGTTCTCATTGTCGTCTTGGCGGCTTCATCAGCCAATGAATTCCCTTCAACGTGAATGCCAACACGCGGATGACTCAATGTATGAATTACATGAACCTGTGGCAAGCCTTTTACCCTCTTTTACCGCCTCTTTTTCCCAAAGCAACTTGTGCTTTATTCTGCAACCTTTGGAATCTCTAAACCCATTCTGGCCCCAATAGTGAAGATATTCATTGTATGACTGGACACAGTAAAACAAATCGCACACAATAAGTGTGAGGAATTCCTGATCCGTATTTTTTAGTGCCAGTATCAGGGTTTTTAGTTCTGCCAGCTGTGTCATGCAATCTCATAGAGACTGCGTCTGCATATTGCTAGGACGGAACTTGCCATCCCGCATATGTAAATAGCGTATAAGAAGCGCTTCTGACGTGGCTTCTGGGGACCTAACAAAAATCCCTAAGATCCATGTCATCAGAGAGTAAGGACAAGTGTTGTTTCACCTGGGACAGTGTTGAGGTTTCTAGCCACTCTAGGCATAACTTCCCAACACTGTAAGATGTCACCAACCCCGAGTGTTCTGTTTGTACATAGCGTAGGTCAGGTCTAAGGGTACTAAACCCTTTGGTGGTACCCCTGAATCTTGACTTACACTTATTTGTGTTGATAGGCCAAACCAACCACCCCTTCCAGTTGGGGTCTGAGGAATTGTATGAACCATCATGTAGAATGTCATCTAGTGTATCCTCACTATGTTGTGTAACGTTTTGCCACCCCTCAAAGTGTGTGAGTGAGGGAATCCGAGGTGTTTTCAAGTCCATTATCTTGGCTAGTCCAAGACAGGAAGTCTGTTGCACTGTGTTGTTCAGAAAGATAATTTGCTGTTGTATGAGGCACGCTCTAAATATGGCCTCAGTTACCTGTGCTTGCCAATGTTTTATCCCCCAGACAGATTTTGTGTCTATGGTATCCCTCCAAAAGTCGAAACCCTGTAAAGACAGCTGAGAAAGAAAGGAAGCAGAATATATCTGCTTCGTGTTAGTAGATAGCATATTTTTCTTTGCAGGTGTAGGTGCAAGCTTATAATAAGATCTCTGGTCTGAAGTGTCAAACCCAGATGGTGTCAGACAATGTTCGCATTATGGTAAGAGAAACTATTACGTGGGATACTTGCTTTGTGCAGGAAATGACCATAGTGTTGGTAACAATACAGGTGTGGAAATCAGATGTATCATCATACAACTCATTACTTGAAAACGCAGCAGATTGTTCTAAATCTAACAGCATGGTGTTTACAGTTTCAAAATCCCAATCATCCGAAAAGTACTGGAGGTGATGATGTCACTTAAAGAAATTTTAAACAAATGTGGTATTTTCAAAAGTTCAGTTGGACCATATACATCATATGCAACTGTGTCCCAAGCTATTCCCTCAGTGACTGGAACTGCTGTAATGTTCACTAAGGACAGATCTCTCTGTTCACAGTGTGATGATGCATGCGGTTTCAGGACCAAATTCACATGTTGTACTGCGGAGCGTTCTGGGAGATAATGTCCATTCAGGAGCAGGAAAAAGACAGTCACGATACCTATCCAAAGAACTAGGAAAAGTAGACTAATTGAAATCCAGAGCTGTAGCCAAGGAGTAACAAAGCAAGTCTTTTTCAGCCAAAGGTAGAAATCACATCGTTTTTGTTTGCGTGAAAAAGGAGCTGGCGGCGACTCGGGTTCGCTTGGATCCAATGAGAAAGTATCAAAATGCATGAAGTAGCCAGACGCTGTTCGATCTATCTTTGGTAGCTCAGCAGGTTTTGTAGAACTGGCAGATGACTTGTTTCGAGGCATATTCACACAGATATCGGTATTAGGCCAAATTGAGATTTTTGTTTCATTTATATTTTGTTGCTGTTCAATTTCAACAGGCACGAGTTCCATTGAGTTGTTGGTAACTCCGTCACTTCGTAGAATAGGATCTTCAAAGGTTATTAATCTTTCATTCTGAACTTCCTGTATTGTAGCGAGAGGAGATTGGCGGCTACCCAGGAGCCCATGCGGCCTACTATTCAGTATCAGCCACATAGTGTGGTTTGATCAGATCAATGGAGACAAATCTCTTTTCTTTCTTGCCAGCAAGGGGCGGAAGAAGTACTGTTCTTGTTCCCTTGACAGCCAGGTACAGGCGCTCTGCAAGATGCCTAAAAATTATTTTTTGGTCTTAATTTTTTCTCTGACCAGGTGCCCAATCTTCGGGACCCAGGCAGGTCTTGCTGGAACAGCTTTCACTTCCCCAGTGGCGGTGCATTTTAATTGGACGTTGCTTTGTAATGCCCGGAATTCATTGAGTTCCTGTAAAACAGCCAAACAATCATTGATGTCAAATGGTTTCTCATCCGCCACTGCGCTGCCACAGTCGAGGTCAAGTACCCACATTCTAGTCCCAAACAGGACTTCATATGGAGTCCGGCCCCCAGGGAACTTCTTGGCATGTTGAGTGCCCTCTGAACCCCATATAGGTGATTGACCCAACTGCCACCCGGGCCTAATACCCTTGCTGTTAAGGATTGATTGCTTTAAGTCCCAGTTTTTCCTCTCCACAATCGAATTTCCCTCAGGATGATACGGAGAGGAGTACCGCAAGACCACACCCAAACTTCCCATAGCTTCTTTGTAAGCCCGAGAGCTAAATGCAGGGCCAAGGTCAGAATGTAATGTGCCAATTGCGTATGTCCCTATAAAGACTCACAAATCCTTTATAACAGTTCGAGCGTCAGCCGAGTGCTGTGGCCAAACCCACAGGAATATAGAGCATGAATCCACTGCCACCAGCATGTACCTGTAAGCCCCGTCAGATTGTAAGGGGCGCAGTGGTCCAAATAAACACATGCGAGAGGTCTGTCTGAGATCAGTAGTGGTGTTTGTGGCGGACGTGCTACGGTGGAACCTTTCATCTGCTGACAGATGTTGCACTTAAGGACAAAAACTTTGGTCTGTTTGGTTAGACCTGGCCACCAATAAAGTTGTTTCTGTAGTGAAACCGTTGCAGTAATACCTGCATGTGCTGAACCCAGACCCTCGTGTGCAGCTAGAATTAAACCCAATCTGCGATTCATGTTTGGTATTACTCTATCCCCCACCGCTTAAGTAAGCCCTGCTCTTGACCCGCGAACTCACGTACTGCTGTTGAGTGCTGTTTTAGAGGAGTTCTCAACTATTTGCTATGTGCTTGCAGAGATGTTTTTACTGTGTATATTTCTGGCATTTTTAGAACCTGTTTCACATTTTAAATACTGTATTGCACCTACCTTTCGCTCCCCTGTTGCTATCCTTGTTGGAGAGGCTCCCGCCCTGTTCCGCCACGGTTGACATGCCGATTGTGTGGAGGGCATTGCGACGTTTACTCCAACTTCCGCTAGACACTAAGGATTAGACACACTTCCAGTGGTGAGCGGTCCAGTCTATTCTGCCACCACATTATTTTAGTTCTAGATGGTTTTCCGAGCAGCGGACGTGCGCAGCGGGCGTGCCAAAGGCGCGCCAAAGGCAAGCCCGTCTGTGCCCGTCCGCGCCTGGACCGGGCCTAGGGCCAGAAACTCTGGTCCGTTAAAACACGAGCCTGTGAGATACACAGGTAGGAAACCTCTAGATCTCGCCCATGCCAACGCGAGCTGCAGTATCTTTAATTTGAGTAAAGATCAACTACATGAGAAGCAGAAATATGCATGTGGATACTCACTCCCGGCGCAAAAGATGGTTAGGGTACTCGAAAACTCTAGAAATAATCACGAGGTGAAGCATTTAGAATCCCCAGTTCTGACAGAGGTACGCTGCGGCCTCATCAATGTCAGATCTCTTGCTAAACACAAATATGAAATAGCGGACATTATATCTCTATATGACTTAGATGTTCTATTCCTCACAGAAACATGGGCCGATGTAACATCAGACCCGGACTTTGTGATAGCAGCCGCTCAGGGATTTCTGGGATTTAGGGTAGATAGACCCATCAAGAGGGGGGGTGGGGTGACTGCAATATACTATGAGCAGTTTGAGGCTACATTCTCCCCAGCTCCCACCCCCTACTGTGAAGCACTTTACTTTGCACTAGAACTAAATGCAAAAAAAACCTTTAGGGGCATACTTCTCTATCGTCCCCAAGGCGCCAGAGGTACTTTCACTGATAAATTAGATGCTCTCATGGAGCCTATTTTCTCCACTAACAAGTTTACTCTCCTGGGAAATTTTAATGTATACCTAGAGGATATGGGGGATAAAGATACAATCTCTCACCTAGTGACTCTAGGGACTTTAGGCTTATCTCAGATGGTGCACAAGCCTACACATGAGGCAGGACACACACTTGACGGCATTTTTACATCTGTATCGGGTCTGACAGTAAAAGACATTCACCCTCCTACGTGGTCAGATCGCTCTATAATCATATTCGATTATACGATCCCAAAAGTCCAGAAGGGAGGGGTAGCCAAAACCCAGCTATTAGCTTATAAAGCCTGGAACAAGGTTGATAAAGCCATGCTTCAATCCCAATTGGACAGGACACGACCACTTCTAAATGTACATCCAGACCTAGCAGTCTGCAAATACATGGAATGGCTAAATGAGGCTATTAGGGCCAGGTACCCATCGGTAAAAATTCAGGGAATTGTAACTTACCATCGGCCCCCTGGTTTACAGAGGCCCTGCGACAGGAAAAACAAAAATGCCGCAGACTCGAAAGACGCTGGAGAGCAAAATATGATATAACAGTTAGAAGCAACTATAAATCCGCACTGATTCAATACAAAACCTTGCTGATTTCAGAAAAAAGGGCCTTTTTACCTGGCAGATTGAGAGAGCCAAGAACTCGTCCAAAGAACTGTTTGGGGTAGTAGAGAAGCTTTCTTCCCTACCTAAGAATAAATGCACCAAGAACAACCAACGCTTTTGTGAATACATTGCAGAAGCCTTTAGAAATAAAGTTAAAGACATCTATGACTCCTTTGAAGCCACCCTCACTCAAATACCTACTGAAGTACTCCCAAGTTCAGATCTCAAAGGAAAGATTTTTCACAGCTTTTCACAGATATCTACTGAACTAGTGGAAAAACATATCAGGGAAAATAAATCTGGATCCCCTTTAGACCCTTGTCCCCCTGCAATTCTGAGAGATATAGCGAAGGAGGGGTGAGTCCTTTGTTCCCGGAAATTTTTAATAGCATGTTCACGTCTGGTATCTTTCCGGCTCCATGGAATGATGCGTCAATACTTCCATCGATAAAAAAACTCAGTCTGGACGTATCTAACCCAAACAACTATCGCCCGATAGCCAGGTTGCCACTCCCAGCCAAGATAGTGGAGAAAATCATGAACAAACAGTTAGCTCATTTTATACAAGAAAATGATTTACTCGATCCCTCTCAATTCGGTTTTCGACCTGAACACAGTACGGAAACAGCATTGATTAACGCCACCGAGGAGATTAGGACTGTGATGGACAGAGGGGGTGCTGCCGCCCTCGTCCTCCTCGATCTGTCGGCGGCTTTTGACACTGTGGACCATAACTTACTGCAATTGCGTCTGGAAACTTTAGGGGTTAGGGGTTAGGGGTATGGCACTGGCCCTGCTATCCTCCTTTCTGAAGGAAAGAAGACAAACAGTGACACTGGACCAGTTTAAATCAGCTCCTTACGTCCTTCCATGTGGAGTCCCACAGGGCTCATCACTTAGCCCATCCCTTTTTAACGTTTATGTATCAGAACTTGCCCCTTTGATCCAACATTTCGGCTTTAGTCTTACTTCATACGCCGACGACACCCAGATTGTGGTTGCAGCGTATAAAGATCAAGCCTCCCCAACATTGCAGTTTCAAAACTGTAAGGTGGAAATAAACAGATGGATGGGAAAGCACTGTCTCAAACTTAACTCTGAGAAAACCGAAGTAGTGATCTTTGAGAATCTGCAGCCCAGGTGGGATGACCTTTGGTGGCCGGCGGAAATGGGGGAACTGCCAAAACCAGTACAAAAGGCAAAAAACCTAGGGGTACTGATTGATAACAAACTTACCTTATCTCAGCAGACCAATGCTATTGTGTCGGCCTCCCATCTTTTGATCAAGAAACTAAAGAAGATTCTAACCTATTATACTCCGTCAACTCTAGAAGGACGGTAGTGACTCCACTTGTGCAGTCAAAGTTAGACTACTGCAACGGACTCTACCTGAATATGCAGAAACCAAGCCAAAAAAAACTTGAGATGGTGCAAAATGCAGCCGCAAGACTACTACTGGATGTCCCTAAGTATGAATCAGTAGCTAAGGAAATTTGGAGACTCCTCTGGCTTCCGGTGGCACATCGCATCAAGTTCAAATCGCTATGCTTAGCATACAAGGCCCTGAATAACACCGGACCAATGTTTCTTAAAAATCTCTTCTCTTGGTACCATCCTGCCAGACAGTTACGTTCCACTGGCGCCAGACTTATGAGGGTTCCGAGGATCCGGACCTCTGGTTGGGGAGGCCGAAGCATTTCGTATGGTACAGCGAAATTATGGAATATGCTTCCAATTGATATCAGAAGTGCGAGCTCACTTACCTCTTTTAGAAAGGGACTCAAAACATGGTTATTTCAGAATTAGATGCTCCTTTCATGGGCTTACAACAGTCTTAGCGCCAAGACACCTCCGGGTATTCGTGCGCTCAATAAAGTTTATTAACATAACATAACATAACTCCTGGAATTTGAGCATACGGAATATTTTGTGCATCTAACTTGTAGGAGTACTTGAGTGGAAAACCTTTTGTCAAGGCTGAGCTGTTGTTACGCGTAGCGTTCACAGCTATCATTATCTGTCCGTCTATCCTTGTACTAGAACGAGTGATTGCAGCAACGGCAGCAGTTCTCACTGTTGTCTTGGCGGCTTCATCAGCCAATGAATTCCCTTCAACGTGAATGCCAACACGCGGATGACTCAATGTATGAATTAGATGAACCCATGGCAAGCCTCTTTTCAGCTCCGCCACTTGTTCCCAAAGCAACTTGTGCTTTATTGTACAACCTTTGGAATCTCTAAACCCATTCTGGGCCCAATAGTTAAGATATTAATTGTATGACTTGACACAGTAAAACGAATCGCACACAATAAGTGTGGGGAATTCCTGATCCGTATTTTTTAGTGCCAGTATCAGGGTTTTTAGTTCTGCCAGCTGTGCCGTGCAATCTCATAGAGACTGCGTCTGCATATTGCTAGGACGGAACTTGCCATCCCGCACACGTCCCTTTACAATCGCACGTGCTGCACTTTATTTCTCTTTACTTCCTACAGCAGGCTGTGCAGATGCCTCTGGGTAAATAATGTATTCATACTGATCTAGAGGGATTATTTCATTCGGGAGAGGATATTCTTGTTCGCACTGCAGTAATGCTTGTGCTTTCAATGTAGAATCAAACTTATAGTCTACATATGTTGCAGTGAGAGAATTAGCCCACTGTATCCATATTGGATGCAGTGCTTTTGCATTTGGAACGCTTGCTTTGGTAACAGCCTCTAAGGTTGGTACTGGAGTCACAAGAATTATTCGTTTCCCCTTAGCTAGTGCTCTTTCTCTCACTACAGCAGTCAGTACTGCTGTCAGTATTTCTTCTGTGGATGCAAAATGCATTTCAGCGTTGGTGTACAAATGAGATTTGTATGCAATTGGTACTGTTTCGCTTTCATTAAAGGTGAGGTAGTTGTACCCAGATTGACCCACGATTACACGGATCACCAAATTTGTAGTATTTACACGTGTATGTAAGTGTTTGGAAACTATCATGTCAGCTTGTAAGGAACGTAGAGTTTCTGTGTCTTCCTGTGTCCAATGTCGTACTGAAAAATCAGGTCTGATTAAGTCGTAGAAAGGTTTAACATTTTCTACGTAATCCAAAATGCATGTTCTACCAAAGTCAGGAATCCTAAAATGTATTGTAAGTTTTTCGGAGTCTTTGGAGGTTGGAGCAGCGCAGTTTTCTAAACAATTCGCTGCTAGGCTTTTTCCTTCACTTGAGAGTTCATATCCTAAAAATAGGACATTGAGATGGGCAATTTTAGATTTTTTAAAGTTAAATTTGTGGCCTTCAGCGGCGAACCCCAAAATGATGTTGTTCACCCTGTGCAAGTGATCCAATAATTCATCGTCCGTCAGATAAATATCATCTACATAGGACTATGCCTCCTCATCACAATTTTTGAAGTAGCTCTGTAACTCTTGCTGAGAACAACCCGGGGCTATTCTTATACCTTTGGCGAAGTCTACAGAATTGGCGCTAAGAGCCGAGCGCTGAAAATGCTGTCAAATATCTGTTTTCAGGCGCTACATTGTGGAAAAAGAATCCATTTGAGATATCTAGTGTTTTGTATTTCTCCCGCACACATTAATGCGGCACTGTGTACATTTTGTACTGCAAATGTTTTCGTGCATATGTTTAAATGCCTGCAGTCTAAAACTAGACGGTATGAATTGTCGGGTTTCATTATGGGAAACGAAGCATTATTCATGGAGGAGGTGCAATTCTCGACTACACCTTGGTATTCAAGTGTATCTATGATCTCCCTGACCCGTTTCTTTGTGTCATGTTTTATTGAGTACTGCATTTGTGGTGTAGGAGTAGTTTTAACTGGGATTTCATGGTGAGGTGAGTCAGCTTCCCACCGGGAAACATCATATACTTCACTGGCAATACAACGCGTTACGTTTACCACAGTACACTTACCACGTAAACGTCTTCACAACCTGAGTTTTTCCACAAACGCCTTTCCAACACAAGCGGGTTTACCTTGTTTCCAAAAACGCCTTTACACTGCACGCGAAATCTCCGATGCCAGTTCACCAAGTCCTTTTTCACTTTCTACGATCATCGTAGACGCGTTTTGACGTTTGTTTCTGAGGTTGGTGGAAGTCAAGGGTGCTGGTGGAAGGCGTGGGGCAGATGGGTAAGAAACTTCGTTTTTTGAAATAATGTTTTATTCATTGCAAAAAAACTGTTATGGATACTTACTATAAATATATTTTTGTAAATCACACATAACGAAGTCTTTTGCATTGTTCTGCACCTGTGATGAATTATGCAGCATTTGCCAATCAAGTTATCCCGTGCTATGAAATATTTTCCTCGTTGCATTAGCAGCCATTGTATGTACTAACACAAAGGTGAGCAGGATGGAAAAACATTTCCCTTTTCGCCAATAATGTGTTGATCTGTGAAAAGCACAGAACAATATAAAATATTTAAATATAATGGATTTGACACTGGTTTTATAAAAAAAAAAACACTGGATTATAATTTTTGTTTTTAGGAACTTTGTATTAAATATGTCTACAAATGCAACACTAACCTTTAGAAGCTTGTTGTGTGTGATATAGGGGTACTGGGTGGGGTAGTGTATTCATACTCAGGTTTTTTCAAATAAAAAACTGAGTTTAAATAACTAAGTGGTGTTAAAATGTTTTAGAAAATATTAATAAAACTCTTTGAGCAAATATTACATTAATCGTTAGGAATGGGATGTTTGCGGCATTGGGGTATTGAATGGGGTAGTGTTTTAATGCCAGGGTATTTATTTTCAAAAAAAAATCCCTGAGTATTAAATTTTTAAATGTCATTGCAATATTTTTGCAGACATTAACAGTACTCTACAAGAAAATACTATGCTAACCTTTAGGAGCGGGTTATTTCGGAAGTAAGGGTATTGGGTGGGGTATTGGTGTAGTACCCGGATATTTTTCTGGAAAAAAAAATCCCAGAGTATTACATTTTAGGAGTCATTGCATTATTTTTGCAAACATTAACAATACTCTACAAGAAAATAGTACACTAACCTTTAGGAGCGGGATGTTTGGGATGTAGGGGTTTTGGGAGGGGTAGGGTTTCACTACCCAGGTATTTTTTACTGTGGGCAAAAAACCTGAATACTACATTTTAATTGTCATTGCATTTTTTTTGCAAGCATGAACAACATTCTTCATGAAAATACTATGTCATCCTTTAGGAGCAGGATGCTTAGGATATAGGGGCATTGGGTGGGGTAGTGTATTAAGTCCCAGGTATTTTTCCTGGAGACAAAAATCCCTGAGTATTACATTTTAGGTGCCAATCCATTATTTTTGCAAAAAAGAGCAATACTCAACAACAAATTACTACACTAACCTTTAGGAGCGGGATGCATGGGATATAGGGGTATTTGGTGGGGTTAGTATTTTAATACCCAGGTATTTTTCCTGGACAAAAAATCCCTGAGTATTACATTTTAAGTGTCAATCCATTATTTTTGCAAAAAAGAACCATACTCAACAACAAAGTACTACGCTAACCTTTAGGAGTGGGATGCTTGGGATATGGGGGCATTCTGTGGGGTAGTATTTTAATACCCAGGTATTTTTCCAGGAAAAGAAACATCTAAGTATTAAATTAAAAAATACTGAAATGTAAACACATTTTTGGGAAATTAATATTATACAAACATACTACAAAATAAAAGATCACTACATTTGTTAAAAAAATTCTGGACATTTGAAAGCAATTTAGAACATATGCAACAATGAACTAACAATTTAAAATGAAAATGCAAATAAATACACCCAGTTTACAGTGAAAAGGTTTATTTATTGAGTAAATATAATTTATTGCAATCTTTCCAAAAAAGGTTTGTTATGTTGTAAAGAAGCACAGCAAATAATTTTTGCAAGCCCCAATACATTTGTCAAAGTTTTATAAATATGATTTTTTCCACAGTTTGGCAATAAGTTTAATGGATCAAATAGTCCATTTTCGATTTATAGAAACTTCGTAGACGCACGCTGTTTCACGTTTGTTTCTGTAGTTGGTGGTGCGTCTCAAACTGCAATGGGTGGAAGACGGGGTGCGGTTAGCTTTATTTTCTTTATATTACAACGTGTGGTAGGTACATTTACTGTAAGGAAAGATGTGGGAGATATGTTCAAATACGGTGGAGAGTATGTTTTTTAATTTCAATTAACAACACTTTGATCCCCATGCAGGTTGCCGTAATATACACACCTTGGGACGATTTGTTTTTTGGCTAAGGTACTGTTTATAAAAGCTATCTTTGAAAAAGACAGACACCTTCATTAAACCATATCTTGCCTAAAATTGCAAACTTTGAAAATTTGCAAACAGTATATCAAGTTAAAAGCACTGAACCACAATAGATGTGCCGGAAGTTCTGAAAAATGTAACAAGTTGGCAAGAAAGCAACATTTTTATTTATTTTGAATTGAGGAATTATAAAAAGCCAATTGAATGTTTAAGAAGTGGTGTAAAACAGGCGAATAATCCACACGGTGATATTGTTAGCTAGAAATGAAGAATATAAGCAATACTTTCAAGATAGTCAGACGTGCCCATTAAAGGAAATTGTTGAATTTTTGAAAGAAGCCTTTCACACATTTCTTTGCTACGTCGTTACACTCTAGGATTGACTACCTGAAAGTGACTAAGCCATCCTAATTTCTTCGAAACTTTGCTCTTTGTTCAAAATTTCCAAGAAATGATAAAAGTTTGGATGACTCTTCCCAATTGATATATTAAAAGAGTTATGCCATCCTTCGATGGAATTGTTTGTCTTTGCTCCTCCCTCTAAGCAAGTTATGTAGCAGTTCCACCAGTCAATGGGGAACCTTGGCTTCCTCCTGCGACCTGACCTGCTCAGAAGGAATAACCCCGGGCAGGGACCTCCGCTCCGCCTGCGGAGTGTGTGGAGATTTGCCTACTACGCGTTACGCGGAGAACGCAGAGTAGGCAAATCTCCACACTCCGCGGCGGAGCGGAATTGGCAGCCCCCGCCTCCCACCCCCCCTATTAACAATTGCTTAAAGCTGAAATAAAACTACTTTTAAAGCAAATAAAAACCACTTACCTTGGCTGTGGCGTCCCCGGGCTGCTCTCCTCCTCTTCATCGCCGTCTCTAAGGAAACTGCGTATGCGCGGGCGCGCGCGCATGCGCAGGTTCCCCAGAGACGGCGATGAAGAGGAGGAGAGCAGCCCAGGGACACCACAGCCAAGGTAAGTGGTTTTTATTTACTTTAAAAGTAGTTTTATTTCAGTTTTAAGCAATTGTTAATAGGGGGGGTGGGAGGCGGGTGGCGTAGGGAAGCTCCACAGAGTTCTACGGACTTTGTTCTCCACACCGTGGCCCTCCGCGTAGCCCCGCTACGCCCACTACGCCCGGGGTTGGAAAGGAGGCAAGATACAATTTTAAAAACTATTTTAAATGTGCTAAACTATTTATTGACTGTTTTAATTTCCTGTAAAACAAAAGTTATTTATAGTACTTTTTTAGAAGAAAAGAGAAATGTTTGCACTTGTACCTGAGGTTTGCATTTCTTAGTTGTTTTGAGGTTAAGTTTTGTTTGCAGAAGTATTATTGGAAGTGCTGCTTTAGCGGGGCACCCTCTTTTCAAATCTGATAGATATTCCAGGTGTACTTTATAGAGGTAGCTGGAATGAGAAGTATCAATAAAAAGGATTAGAAAAGTTTATTTTAAAATGTTGTTTAACTTGCAAATTAAAACGAAAAATTTTAAAGTTTGTTTAACACTCTTAAAGAACAACAGAGTAAGATGGTTGCTCCTATAAAAGTTAAAAAATTAGATAAGGTAAAATAAAAGGTTTTTTCATTTGTGCCCGAAGATTCGTAGTTTTTTTTTTCTGCAACTGATGTTTCAACTTTCAAACTGTACTTCCTTTTTCCACCTTAAAGATTGATGGAAATGGATTTCTGTGAGATATCTGGTTAGAAAAACAAAGATAAGGATCAAGCACATGTTTCAATTATACTTAGACCTATTCCATTTCTTTGTACTAACTTACTGAGTAAAGATACTATATTGTGCCTTTTGATTCAGTGTCCAACAACTTTCCCTGTTGTTAGTACATGGCGGAGTAATAATAGAAATTTAGGCCCAAGACACTGGCCAACACCTTCCTGAGGTAAGTACCTGGCGGAGTCAGTGTAGAAATTTAGCCCCCAGACACTGGCCAACACCTTCCCTGAGGTAAGCACCTGGAGGAGTAAGAATAGAGATTTAGCCCCCAGACACTGGCCAACACCTTCCCTAAGGTAAGCACTCAGCGGAGTAAGAATAGAAATTTAACCCCCAGACACTGGCCAACACTTTCCCTGAGGTAAGTACCCAGCAAAGTAAGAATAGAAATTTAGCCACCAGACACTGGCCAACCCTTTCCCTGAGGTAAGTACCCAGCGGAGTAAGAATAGAAAATCTGGCCCCCAGACACTGGTCATCACCTTCCCTGAGGTAAGCACCCAGCAGAGTAAGAATAGAAATTTAGCCCACAGACACTGGCCAACACCTTCCATGAGGTAAGTACCCGGCGGAGAAAGAATAGAAATTTAGCCCCCAGACACTGGCCAGCAACTTCCCTGAGGTAAGTACCCGGCGGAAAAGAATAGAAATTTAGCCCCCAGACACTGGCCAACACCTTCCCTGAGGTAAGTACGTGGGGGAGAAGGAATAGAAATTTAGCCCCAGACAATGGCCAACACCTTCACTGAGGTAAGTACCCGGTAGTGTAAGAACAGACATTTAGCCCCCAGACACTGGCCAACATGTTTCCTAAAGGTAAGTACCCGGCAGAGTAAGAATAGAAAATCTGGCCCCCAGACACTGGCCAACACCTTCCCTGACGTAAGTACCCAGCAGAGTAAGAATAGATATTTAGCCCCCAGACACTGGCCAACACCTTCCCTGAGGTAAGTACCCGGCGGAGTAAGAATAGAAATTTAGCCCGACACACTGGCCAACACCTTCCCTGAGGTAAGTACTCGGCGGAGTAAGAATAGAAATTTAGCCCCCAGACACTGGCCAACACCTTCCCTGAGGTAAGTACCCGGCGGAGTAGGAATAGAAATTTAGCCCCAAACACTGGCCAATACCTTCCCTGAGGTAAGTACCTGGCGGACGAAGAATAGAAACTTAGCCCCAGACACAGGCCAACACCTTCCCTGAGGTAAGTACCAGGCAGAGTAAGAATAGAAATTTAGCCCCCAGACACTGGCCAACACCTTCCCTGAGGTAAGTACCTGGCAGAGTAAGAATTGAAAATCTGGCACCCAGACACAGGCCAACACCTTCCCTGAGGTAAGTACCCAGATGAGTAGGAATAGAAATGTTGCCCCAGACACTGGCCAACACGTTACCTGAGGTAAGTACCCGGCGGTGTAAGAATAGAAATTTAGCCCCCAGACACTGGCCAACACCTTCCCTGAGGTAAGTACCCGGCAGAGTAAGAATAGAAATTTAGCACCCAGACACTGGCCAACACCTTCCCTGAGGTAGTACTTGGCAGAGTCAGAATAGAAATTTAGGCCCTAGACCCTGGCCAACACCTTCCCTGAGGTAAGTACCCGGCGAAGTAGGAATAGAAATTTAGCCCCAGACACTGGCCAACAGCTTCCCTGAGGTAAGTACCTGGCAGAGTAAGAATAGAAAATCTGGCACCCAGACACTGGCCAACACCTTCCCTGAGGTAAGTACCCAGCAGAGTAAGAATAGAAATTTAGCCCCCAGACACTGGCCAACACCTTCCCTGAGGTAAGTACCCAGATGAGTAGGAATGGAAATGTTGCCCCAGACACTGGCCAACACGTTACCTGAGGTAAGTACCCGGCGGTGTAAGAATAGAAATTTAGCCCCCAGACACTGGCCAACACCTTCCCTGAGGTAAGTACCCGGCGGAGTCAGAATAGAAGTTTAGCCCCTAGACCCTGGCCAACACCTTCCCTGAGGTAAGTACCCGGCGAAGTAGGAATAGAAATTTAGCCCCAGACACTGGCCAACAGCTTCCCTGAGGTAAGTACCCGGCAAAGTAAGAATAGAAAATTTGTTCCCCAGACACTGGACAACACCTTCCCTGAGGTAAGTACCCGGCGGAGTAAGAATAGAAATTTAGCACCCAGACCCTTGCCAACACCTTCCCTGAGGTAAGTACCCAGATAAGTAGGAATAGAAATTTTGCCCCAGACACTGGCCAACACCTTCCCTGAGGTAAGTACCCGGCGGAGTAAGAATAGAAATTTAGCCCCCAGACACTGGCCAACACCTTCCCTGAGGTAAGTACCCAGCAGAGTAAGAATAGAAAATTTGTCCCGCAGACACTGGCCAACACCTTCCCTGAGGTAAGTACCCGGCTGAGTAAGAATAGAAATTTAGCACCCAGACACTGGCCAACACCTTCCCTGAGGTGAGTACTCAGCAGAGTCAGAATAGAAATTTAGCCCCTAGACCCTAGCCAACACCTTCCCTGAGGTAAGTACCCGGCGGAGTAGGAATAGAAATTTAGCCCCAGACACTGGCCAACAGCTTCCCTGAGGTAAGTTTCCGGCAAAGTAAGAATAGAAAATGTGTTCCCCAGACACTGGACAACACCTTCCCTGAGGTAAGTACACGGCGGAGTAAGAATAGAAATTTAGCACCCAGACACTTGCCAACACCTTCCCTGAGGTAAGTACTCGGCGGAGTAAGAATAGAAATTTAGCCCCCATACACTGGCCAACAACTTTCCTGAGGTAAGTACCTGGCAGAGGAAGAATAGAAATTTAGCCCCCAGACACTGGCCAAC
The DNA here is from genome assembly GCA_963921515.1 of Calotriton arnoldi. Lineage (NCBI taxonomy): Eukaryota > Metazoa > Chordata > Amphibia > Caudata > Salamandridae > Calotriton > Calotriton arnoldi. The sequence continues at coordinate 355,072 of CAWUFW010011266.1, forward strand.
ACCTTCCCTGAGGTAAGTACCTGGCAGAGGAAGAATAGAAAATCTGGCACCCAGACACTGGCCAACACCTTCCCTGAGGTAAGAACCAGGTAGAGTAAGAATAGAAAATCTGGCCCCAGACACTGGACAACACCTTTCCTGACGTAAGTACCCGGCAGAGTAAGAAGGGAAATTTAGCCCCCATACACTGGCCAACACCTTCCCTGAGGTAAGTACCCAGCAGAGTAAGAATAGAAATTTAGCCCTGAAACACTGGCCAACACCTTCCCTGATGTAAGTACCCGGCAGAGCAAGAATAGAAATTTAGCCCCACACACTGGCCAACACCTTCCCTGACGTAAGTACCCGGCAGAGTAAGAATAGAAATTTAGCCCCCAGACATTGGCCAAGACCCTCCCTGAGGTAAGTTCCCGGAGGAGTAAGAATAGAAAATCTGGCCCGAGACACTGGTCAACACCTTCCCTGAATTAAGTACCCGGCAGAGTAAGAATAGAAATTTAGCCCACAGACACTGGCCAACACCTTCCCTGAGGTAAGTACCTGGCGGAGTAAGAATAGAAATTTAGCCCCCAGACACTGGCCAGCACCTTCCCTGAAGTAAGTACCCGGCGGAGTAAAAATAGAAAATCTGGCCCCCAGATACTGGCCAACACCTACCCTGAGGTAAGTAGCCGGCAGAGTAAGAATAGAAATTTAGCCCCCATACACTGGCCAACAGCCTCCCTGAGGTAAGTATCCAGCAGAGTAGGATAGAAATTTAGCCCCTAGACACTGGCCAACACCTTCCCTGAGGTAAGTACCTGGTGGAGTAAGAATAGAAATTTAGCCCCCATACACTGGCCAACACCTTCCCTGAGGTAAGTACCTGGCAGAGTAAGAATAGAAAATCTGGCACCCAGACACTGGCCAACACCTTCCCTGAGGTAAGTACCCAGCAGAGTAAGAATAGAAATTTAGCCCCCAGACACTGGCCAACACCTTCCCTGAGGTAAGTACCCAGATGAGTAGGAATAGCCATTTTGCCTCAGACACTGGCCAACATGTTACATGAGGTAAGTATCCAGCGGTGTAAGAATAGAAACTTAGCCCCCAGACACTGGCCAACACCTTCCCTGAGGTAAGTACTCGGCAGAGTCAGAATAGAAATTTAGCCCCTAGACCCTGGCCAACACCTTCCCTGAGGTAAGTACCCAGCAGAGTAGGAATAGAAATTTAGCCCCAGACACTGGCCAACAGCTTCCCTGAGGTAAGTACCCGGCAAAGTAAGAATAGAAAATTTGTTCCCCAGACACTGGCCAACACCTTCCCTGAGGTAAGTACCCAGCGGAGTAAGAATAGAAATTTAGCACCCAGACACTTTGCCAACACCTTCCCTGAGGTAAGTACTCGGCGGAGTAAGAATAGAAATTTAGCCCCCAGACATTGGCCAACACCTTCCCTAAGGGAAGTACCCAGATGAGTAGGAATAGAAATTTTGCCCCAGACACTGCCAACACCTTCCCTGAGGTAAGTACCCAGCAGAGTAAGAATAGAAATTTAGCCCCCAGACACTGGCCAACACCTTTCCTGAGGTAAGTACCTGGCAGAGTAAGAATAGAAAATCTGGCACCCAGACACTGGCCAACACCTTCCCTGAGGTAAGTACCCAGGAGAGTAAGAATAGAAATTTAGCCACCAGACACTTGCCAACACCTTCCCTGAGGTAAGTACCCAGATGAGTAGGAATAGAAATTTTGCCCCAGACACTGGCCAACACGTTACCTGAGGTAAGTACCCAGCGGTGTAAGAATAGAAATTTAGCCCCCAGACACTGGACAACACCTTCCCTGAGGTAAGTACCCGGCGGAGTAAGAATAGAAATTTAGCACCCAGACACTGGCCAACACCTTCCCTGAGGTAAGTACTCGGCAGAGTCAGAATAGAAATTTAGCCCCTAGACCCTGGCCAACACCTTCCCTGAGGTAAGTACCCGGCGAAGTAGGAATAGAAATTTAGCCCCAGACACTGGCCAACAGGTTCCCTGAGGTAAGTACCCGGCAAAGTAAGAATAGAAAATGTGTTCCCCAGACACTGGCCAACACCTTCCCTGAGGTAAGTACCCGGCGGAGTAAGAGTAGAAATTTAGCACCCAGACACTTGCCAACACCTTCCCTGAGGTAAGTACCCAGATAAGTAGGAATAGAAATTTTGCCCCAGACACTGGCCAACACCTTCCCTGAGGTAAGTATCCAGCAGAGTAAGAATAGAAATTTATCCCCCAGACACTGACCAACACCTTCCCTGAGGTAAGTACCTGGCGGAGTAAGAATAGAAATGTAGCCCTCAGACACTGGCCAACACCTTCCCTGAGGTAAGTACCCAGCAGAGTAAGAATAGAAAATTTGTCCCCCAGACACTGGCCAACACATTCCCTGAGGTAAGTACCCGGCTGAGTAAGAATAGAAATTTAGCACCCAGACCCTGGCCAACACCTTCCCTGAGGTAAGTACCCGGCGGAGTAGGAATAGAAATTTAGCCCCAGACACTGGCCAACAGCTTCCCTGAGGTAAGTTCCCGGCAAAGAAAGAATAGAAAATTTGTTCCCCAGACACTGGCCAACACCTTCCCTGAGGTAAGTACCTGGCGGAGTAAGAATAGAAATTTAGCACCCAGACACTTGCCAACACCTTCCCTGAGGTAAGTACTCGGCGGACTAAGAATAGAAATTTAGCCCCCAGACACTGGCCAACACCTTCCCTGAGGTAAGTACCCAGAACAGTAGGAATAGAAATTTTGCCCAGACACTGGCCAACACCTTCCCTGAGGTAAGTACCCAGCAGAGTAAGAATAGAAATTTAGCCCCCAGACACTGGCCAACACCTTCCCTGAGGTAAGTACCCAGCAGAGTAAGAATAGAAATTTAGCCCCCAGACACTGGCCAACACCTTCCCTGAGGTAAGTACCCAGATTAGTAGGAATAACATTTTTGCCCCAGACACTGGCCAACACGTTACCTGAGGTAAGTACCCGGCGGTGTAAGAATAGAAATTTAGCCCCCAGACACTGGACAACACCTTCCCTGAGGTAAGTACCCGGCAGAGTAAGAATAGAAATTTAGCCCCCAGACACTGGCCAACACATTCCCTGAAGTAAGCACCCAGCAGAGTAAGAATAGAAGATTTGTTTCCCAGACACTGGCCAACACCTTCCCTAAGGTAAGTACCCGGCAGAGTAAGAATAGAAATTTAGCACCCAGACACTTGCCAACACCTTCCCTGAGGTAAGTACTCGGCGGAGTAAGAATAGAAATTTAGCCCCAGACACTGGCCAACACCTTCCCTGAGGTAAGTACCCAGATAAGTAGGAATAGAAATTTTGCCCCAGACACTGGCCAACACCTTCCCTGAGGTAAGTACGTAGCAGAGTAAGAATAGAAATTTAGCCCGCAGACACTGGCCAACACCTTCCCTGAGGTAAGTACCCAGATGAGTAGGAATAGAAATGTTGCCCCAGACACTGGTCAACACCTTCCCTGAGGTAAGTACCTGGCGGAGTAAGAATAGAAATTTAGCCCCTAGACACTGGCCAACACCTTCCCTGAGGTAAGTACCCAGCAGAGTAAGAATAGAAAATGTTCCCCCCAGACACTGGCCAACACCTTCCCTGAGGTAAGTACCCGGCTGAGTAAGAATAGAAATTTAGCACCCAGACACTGGCCAACACCTTCCCTGAGGTAAGTACTCGGCAGAGTCAGAATAGAAATTTAGCCCCTAGACCCTGGCCAACACCTTCCCTGAGGTAAGCACCCGGCGGAGTAGGAATAGAAATTTAGCCCCAGACACTGGCCAACAGCTTCCCTGAGGTAAGTACCCGGCAAAGTAAGAATAGAAAATGTGTTCCCCAGACACTGGCCAACACCTTCCCTGAGGTAAGTACCCGGCAGAATAAGAATAGAAATTTAGCACCCAGACACTTGCCAACACCTTCCCTGAGGTAAGTACTCGGCAGAGTAGGAATAGAAATTTAGCCCCCAGACACTGGCCAACACCTTCCCTGAGGTATGCACCCCACGGTATAACAATAGAAATTTAGCCCCAGGACACTTGCCATCACCTTCCCTGAGGTAAGTACTCGGCGGAGTAAGAATAGAAATTTAGCCCCAGACACTGGCCAACACCTTCCCTGAGGTAAGTACCCAGATAAGTAGGAATAGAAATTTTGCCGCAGACACTGGCCAACACCTTCCCTGAGGTAAGTACCCAGCAGAGTAAGAATAGCAATTTAGCCCCCAGACACTGGCCAACACCTTCCCTCAGGTAAGTACCCAGATGAGTAGGAATAGAAATTTTGCCCCAGACACTGGTCAACACCTTCCCTGAGGTAAGTACCTGGCGGAGTAAGAATAGAAATTTAGCCCCTAGACACTGGACAACACCTTCCCTGAGGTAAGTACCCAGCAGAGTAAGAATAGAAAATTTGTCCCCCAGACACTGGCCAACACCTTCCCTGAGGTAAGTACCCGGCTGAGTAAGAATAGAAATTTAGCACCCAGACACTGGCCAACACCTTCCCTGAGGTAAGTACTCGGCGGAGTAGGAATAGAAATTTAGCCCCCAGACACTGGCCAACACCTTCCCTGAGGTAAGTACTCAGCAGAGAGAAAGAATAGAAAATTTGTCCCCCAGACACTGGCCAACACCTTCCCTGAGGTAAGTACCCGGCTGAGTAAGAATAGAAATTTAGCACCCAGACACTGGCCAACACCTTCCCTGAGGTAAGTACTCGGCAGAGTCAGAATAGAAATTTAGCCCCTAGACCCTGGCCAACACCTTCCCTGAGGTAAGTACCTGGTGGAGTAGGAATACAAATTTAGCCCCAGACACTGGCCAACAGCTTCCCTGAGGTAAGTACCCGGCAAAGTAAGAATAGAAAATTTGTTCCCCAGACACTGGCCAACACCTTCCCTGAGGTAAGTACCCGGCGGTGTAAGAATAGAAATTTAGCACCCAGACACTTGCCAACACCTTCCCTGAGGTAAGTACTCGGCGGAGTAGGAATAGAAATTTAGCCCCCAGACACTGGCCAACACCTTCCCTGAGGTAAGCACCCCACGGTATAACAATAGATATTTAGCCCCAGGACACTGGCCAACACCTTCCCTGAGGTAAGTACCTGGTGGAGTAGGAATAGAAATTTAGCCCCAGCCACTGGCCAACCCCTTCCCTGAGGTAAGTACCAGGTGGAGTAAGATTAGAAAATCTGGCCCCCAGACACTGGACAACACCTTCCCTGAGATAAGTACCCGGCAGAGTAAGAATAGAAATTTAGCCCCGATACACTGGCCAACACCTTCCCTGAGGTAAGTACCTGGTGGAGTAAGAATAGAAATTTAGCCCCCAGACACTGGCCAACACCTTTCCTGCGGTAAGTACCCGGCAGAGTAAGAATAGAAAATCTGTCCCCCAGACACTGGCCAACACCTTCCCTGAGGTAAGTCCCCGGTGGAGTAAGAATAGAAATTTAGCCCCCAGACACTGGTCAGCACCTTCCCTGAGGTAAGTACTGGGCGGAGTAAGAATAGAAATTTAGCCCCCAGACAATGGCCAACACCTTCCCTGAGGTAAGTACCCGGCAGAGTAAGAATAGAAAATTTGTCCCCCAGACACTGGCCAACACCTTCCCTGAGGTAAGTACCCGGCTGAGTAAGATTAGAAATTTAGCACCCAGACACTGGCCAACACCTTCCCTGAGGTAAGTACCCTGCAGAGTAAGAATAGAAATTTAGCACCCAGACACTTGCCAACACCTTCCCTGAGGTAAGTACTCGGCGGAGTAAGAATAGAAATTTAGCCCCCAGACACTGGCCAACACCTTCCATGAGGTAAGTACCCGGTGGAGTAGGAATAGAAATTTAGCCCCAGACACTGGCCAACAGCTTCCCTGAGGTAAGTACCCGGCAAAGTAAGAATAGGAAATTTGTTCCCCAGACACTGGCCAACACCTTCCCTGAGGTAAGTACCCGGCAGAGTAAGAATAGAAATTTAGCACCCAGACACTTGCCAACACCTTCCCTGAGGTAAGTACTCGGCGGAGTAAGAATAGAAATTTATCCCCCAGACACTGGCCATCACCTTCCCTGAGGTAAGTACCCGGCGGAGTAGGAATAGAAATTTAGCCCCAGACACTGGCCAACAGCTTCCCTAAGGTAAGTACCCGGCAAACTAAGAATAGAAAATTTGTCCCCCAGACACTGGCCAACACCTTCCCTGAGGTAAGTACCCGGCAGAGTAAGAATAGAAATTTAGCACCCAGACACTGGCCAACACCTTCCCTGAGGTAAGTACTCGGTGGAGTAAGAATAGAAATTTAGCCCTCAGACACTGGCCAACACTTTCCCTGAGGTAAGTACCCGGCAGAGTAGGAATAGAAATTTAGCACCCAGACACTGGCCTACACCTTCCCTGAGGTAAGCACCTGGCAGTATAAGAATAGAAATGTAGCCCCCAGACACAGGCCAACATCTTCCCTGAGGTAAGTACCCTGCGGAGTAAGAATAGAAATTTAGCCCCCAGTCACAGGCCATCACCTTCCCTGAGGTAAGTACCCGGCGGAGTAGGAATAGAAATTTAGCACCCAGACACTGGCCAACACCTTCCCTGAGGTAAGTACTCGGTGGAGTAAGAATAGAAATTTAGCCCTCAGACACTGGCCAACACCTTCCCTGAGGTAAGTACCCGGCGGAGTAAGAATAGAAATTTAGCCCCACACACTGGCAAACACCTTCCCTGAGGTAAGTACCCAGTGGAGTAAGAATAGAAATTTAGCCTCCACACACTAGCCGACACCTTTCCTAATGTAAGTAACCTGCGGAGTAAGAATAGAAAATCTGGCCCCCAGACACTGGCCAACACCTTCCTCTGAGGTAAGTGCCCGGCGGAGTAGGAATAGAAATTTAGCCCACAGACACTGGCCAACACCTTCCCTGAGGTAAGAGCCTGGCGGAGTAAGAATAGAAAATCTGGCCCTAGACACAGGCTAACACGTTCCCAGAGGTAAGTACTTGGCGGAGTAAGAATAGAAATTTAGCCCCCATACACTGGCCAACACCTTCCCTGAGGTAAGTACCCGGCGGAGTAGGAATAGAAATTTATCCCAGACACTGGCCAACACCTTCCCTGAGGTAAGTACCCGGCGGAGTAAAAATAGAAAATCTAGCCCCCAGACACTGCCCAACACCTTCCCCTGAAGTAAGTGCCCGGCGGAGAAAGAATAGAAATTTATCCCAGACACTGGCCAACACCTTCCCTGAGGTAAGTACCCGGCGGAGTAAGAATAGAAAATCTAGCCCCCAGACACTGCCCAACACCTTCCTTGAGGTAAGCACCCGGTGGAGAAAGAATAGAAAATCTGACCCCCAGACACTGGCCAACACCTTCCCTGAGGTAAGTACACTCCTTAGTAAATATTCTATAACTGCATCTCAGATACTGTACAGCATGAATGAAATGAATGGGATAAAATAAAATACAACCAACCATTCACTGATATACTTTTTGTCTGAGAAAATTTTGCAAGGAGACTGAAAGTAAAAAATATACACTCCTTTTCCCCAAGACATTGTTCCGTACATTTTTTGTGTTACAAGTAATCTTTTGCCCCCTACTCACTGCCAATTTTTTTTCATTTGGTAACATTTCCTCCTCTGGTAAATGTACATATATATTATACATCACGCACTTAAGTTGTGTAAATGTATTCCACACAGCGGTTTCAATGGATACTAAGTATGTTTGACATTTCACTATTGCATCCAATTTAAAAAAATATGCGAAACATTCTTTACCTCGCTTTTGTGATCTGTTGTAAACAGTTTATTGTTTGAACTTGCCACTTTCTAAAGAATGCGTGGTTAAGGGCCGTTTTATGTATCCATACGAATCCGCGTTACTATAGCAAGCGTGGTAAAATGCTGCCTGGTAGTGGCTCATGCGTAATGTTTGCATTGTTATGCCGTGCATGGTAATTATATGCTTGGTAAAATCATGCAACCCATCCCACCCTACATGATTGCGGTATAATGCTGGAGCTAGTGCTACTGCCCACTCCTTCACGTATGTGTGTTTTAGTGATTCTGGAACGAGGTCGGAGAAAGCCGGTAAAATTACCACTTCCCCCTTTGGGCAATCCATGACGAACTCAGGTGGCCAATCTCTTTCAGTCAAAATGATATCATATTCAAAAGTCAGGTTCTCACTTTTCTGAGTATGTCCCCTTTTCCTTTTGGAGCATTATTTCGTATAACTTACACTTACTCTTGTATCAGGTGTTTCCACTGTGATGTGTTTATTCAACGCTGCTGTCACCTGAAATTCCATCTGGTTCTGGCAAGCTATTGTTACTTTTGCTGCACTGTCTAGCATCATCAGAGCCCATTCCCCATCCAATAGTTGAGTCCTCAGTAGCCTGGGCATTTCTTATTTTAAGGCCAGCTATCTTCTTCTTTTTAAATTGAGGTTTACTTTTGGGTTTATCTTCTTTTTTGATAATGTAGTCTGAAGTGCGATGTGTGTCTCTTGGCTTGACTCGCTCTTCTGATCTGTGTTCTGACCGTCCTTCCCTCTCTGAGGTTTTATGATGAACCCTGAAAGGAACGGGAGGGACGTGTATCAGTATCCTGATACCTGTCAGGTTGCTTAATATTGTCACAGTTTCTAAAGTTACATTTCCTGTTAAAAGGCTCCTGTTTAGAAGACCCACCCCGTGATTGTGACGCATTTTGCTTGTTTATTGTCCCATTTCTTTTTAGAAGAATCGGGTGCTTGCTTTGAGTTATTTGAGTTATTTGAGTTATAGTTTTTCAGGATTACCCATCAATTGTGGTATATCACTGGTTTAGCTCCCAAATTATCTCTACCGAGTGACGCATAGGTATCTTCATTCATTCTTAATTTTTGGTAATTCTTGCTCCTGTTGTGCATGAGTGCATTCCCTCAGGCGTTGGTGTATAGCCACCGCTGCTGCCTCCCCTTTTATGTTAGCCAACATAATTGTTGATACCTGGGCAAAATTACCTATCAATTTCATCCCTAAGTCTGAGGCAGGTCCTGCCCCGTACTCATTCTGTATTTGTTTCAATACTTCTGGTATGACTGCTATTGAGGGGGTACCATGCGTTCTGGTATTAACGGCAGTGAAAACTGTACCCCAAGGTTTACAATCCTCTATCAGGGGAGCTATCCCCATTGGCAAGCAAATTGTCAGTATTCTGTGTTTTTCTTACGGGCCAGTGTGTGGAAAAACTGCCTTAAGCTGTGCTATATTCTGTGCTATCCAGAATGGCATTTGCTCAAATTTAGTGGGCATTCTTCCCCTAATCGCGTTCAGCGTTTGTATGGTGATTTTTGTTGCGGTCACTTGTAGTTGTCCAGCTGAGTGACCCTTGTAGGTTGAAGTGTGAGTGTTTGCATTACGAACTGTGTAAGATTTCTGTAAAGTTTTATTGTTTCTTTGTGAAGTGCACGTAAGTCTGCTGCTGGCAATGTATCAATCTCTGGATGTGGTGTTCAATCAGCTAGGACTGGCCAAGTCGCTCCGTTTCTGCTGAGCAGACCGAGTCTCACTTTATCTGTGGTATGGGGGAGGGCACCTTTAAACCAATGTATATGTTCTTGGTGTCAAATCCCACCAGGGATGATCCCTCAAGCGTCCGTGAACACTGACAATCGGACATTTAGGGACTTCATATCCCATCATGCTGCACGATCAGGTAGAGACCCGCATGCGTCACCGCGTCGGCCTGTTGCCCTCATAATCGTATCCGGGTCAACAGACTTGGCTGATTATTCTATGGAAGCTGACGGATGAAGAGATTAGCGGGGACCCGGTCCGGTAAGGGTGCTCATCGCAACACCCAATTTTCTAACGAGCCATGGGCTCGTAAGCCTTTGTGGAGCCACGCGGTTGCTATTCAAAATTGACGAGTGTTGGCACTGCATGTTCTCCGTTGGCGAGTTTCAACTGAAGCTCATGCGGAGGGGAAAGCGAGTGCCGGCTGGACTCAGATGAGTGTGGCTCTGCATGTTCTCCTCCGTTGGTGAGTTTCAACTGAAGCTCATGCGGAGGGGAAAACGAGTGCCGACAAGATTCAAATTTAAACTTGCATTTTGTTCTAAAGAATACGGACAGAGAGAGAGCGGTCCGCTCAGGCAGCTAAACTCTGGCCAAGAGTGATTTTTTCTGGGAGTGCTACGACTTCCTCTTATGTACATTTACCAAGGTGGGATCAGTCTTCCTGACTTTGGTGTATTCACTTGATACACCCACGCTGTGGATACCGATGCCTGTATATTCATGATGCTATGAGAGGAATAGCATGTTTATCCTTATTTCTTTTTTTATCTGTTTACGTTTATAACAGGGGAAGTGTGTCAGAACCATGGAAGGACATTTCTCACCTCCCCTGTGATTCATAGCAGTACAGATAAAGGGGTATGTATGAAGTTGCAAAAGGATAATAGTGTCTACTCAGTTGGTAACAGCCCTGTAACCTTTTGGTCTTCTTCCCTCCTCATAGTTGTACATACTGCCTCACTACATGTAGCAAGAATCGCAGAACAGTGAGCCTACGAATACGGAACTTGCCTTATTATTACTTTTTGTTACAGGTATTGCAAGTGTTTATTGAAGGGGTGGTTAAGTTAGAGAGACAGAGAGAGAGAGAGAGAAAGAGAGAGGAGAACTTGCTATTAAATGTGTTTTTTCTTTTACAGATCTCCCTCCCTGCCGATCCCTACCTTTCCTTCCCCCACTTAATCACTCCAATAGTCTGTGCTGTAATTGCATTCAGACATTGGAGCTATTGAGAGGTGGACCCATACTAGCATCACTCCAACCCCGAGGATACATAGTCTTGGACAGAATAATCGGCCCACGAATTGGTGTCCTCCTGGTTGGTTTGATGTAAGATGGCCACTTTAGAAGATGTAATAGCGGCTCTTGCAGCAGTACAGATAGAAGTAGCGGCGTCTCGTATGGAGACAGCCACTCTGCAAGATAGAGTAGAGTGTATGCAGTTAACCCCTTTGATATAGGAGAATCTCAGACTCCTATCAATCCTTTAGTGGTAGAAGTACCTACACCCATTCCATTAGCTCCACCAGAGAGGTTTTATGGGGATCCCAGTAAAGTACATGTGTTTCTTACTCAAGTCCTGTTACATTTCACATGCAAACCTAAAGCTTTTGCTACCAACCAAGCCAGAGTAGCATTCTTAATCTCGTATTTAGCGGGAGAAGCAGCTCAGTGGGCAGTACCACTGGTAAGGAGAGACGATCCCCTACTGTATGACTGGGACGCATTCAAAATCGACTTTGAGAAGGTATCCGACAGGAGATTAGCTTCTCTTTCAGCTGACAAGGAATTGCTTGAACTACGACAGCTGAATAAAGACCTAGTGGTCTATATGAATGTTTTCCAGAGGCTTTTGGCTGAAACCAACTGGCCCATGTCAAAACAAGCTGCCTATTTCTACCATGGGCTCAAGGATGTTCTAAAGGACATTATCGCTCAAATAGACCCACAACCTACAACATGCAAAGAATTAATAGACTTAACCTTACGCCTGGATTATCGTCTCAGTGAAAGAAAAGGGGACAACAACAGAAGAGAAAGATCGTACCCTCGGTTTGACCGACCAAAACCCGCTGAATATCAGTCCCACTGCATGAGCCCCTGGAAATAAGGACGGTGAGAGCATCTCTGTCTTCGGAGGAAAGGGAAGACAGATGCAAGACAGGGTTGTGTCTATACTGTGGAAAGAAAGGGCACTTCATCCGCGACTGCTTATCAAGACCCCGAGTTCCACAATTAGGGTATGGACAAGCAACGTCCGTAGCTGGTGTGAAGCAGACGGAAAATTAATGAGCTCAAGACGAAGTGAAGGGTTACCCTCGAGCAGAATCAGCATCCCTTCTATAACCAACCCTACCAAGTCTTATCATGATCATCTGTATATTTACATCTAGATGTGTATTTTATCAGAGTGGCGGTTAGTGCATGCCATGATAGACTCTGGGGCTACTGGCTGTTTTATGGATCAAACTGATGCCAAACAATTAGGTGTTGTCCTCTTAGAGAAGAGTATACTCGAGCAAGTCTTTGCTGTGGACGGAAAACTATTGGAGTCTGGGCCTATCTGCTATGTTACTGCAGAACTACCTATAGTGTATAAATCCACACATACGGAGACCCTATCTTTCAGCATTATTCAAGCACCACAATACAGAATTATTCTGGGATTGCCATGGCTGCAGAAACATAACCCGAGATAAATTGGACTGAGAAAAGACTGAGATTAAATTCCAAATATTGTCAAGCCCATTGAGTGCTACCATTGGAACAACCAGCAAGCGCACTCGCCAACATTCAATTCATAGCTACAGCAGCCGAAAAGGAGGTCTCGTTACCCACGCAATATCAGGAATTCGCGTATGTCTTTAGCGACGAGATGTCGGAAATGTTGCCACTACATAGACAGTATGACTGTACGATTGATCTTGTACTAGGCGCAGTCATACCATGTAGAAGTATATATGCCCTGACGGAACCAGAGAATGAATACCTGCGCTGTTATCTAGAAAAGTATCTGACTTTGGGTTTCATACTCCATTCAAAATCCCCGGCGGCCTCGCCTTTGTTTTTTATACCTAATGCGAATGGGGAGTTAAGGACTTGCATAGACTTTCGTGCATTGAATGCCATCACTGTTAGGAAAGAGTATCCCCTACCCTTGATCCCCGTATTGCTGGAACAAGTGAAGAAAGCGGTGGTGTATACCAAATTGGATCTCAAAGGGGTTTACCATTTAGTGCGCATGAGAGAAGGAGACAAGTGGAAGACCGCATTCAAAACTCGTTACGGATTGTACAAGTATTTGGTTATGCTGTTCGGGTTGTGTAATGCTCCAGCGGTGTTCCAGTTCTTCCTCAATGACTTCCTACGAGAGTATCTGGATAGATACGTGGTTGTGTATATTGATGACATTCTCATATACTCGGAAAGTGACGAGAGCAATGTACAACACGTGAGTGCAGTTTTACGCACCCTACGAAAACACCTTCTGTTTTGCAAAATAACGAAATGCAAGTTCCACGTCTCTTCTGTCCAATTTTTAGGGGTGATGCTTTCTCCCTGTGAACAAGAGATGGCTCAAAGGAAGGTGCTAGCGGTAAAGGAGTGGCCGTGCCCACAAATGATTTGTGACGTCCAGTGTTTTTTGGGGTTCACCAACTTTTACAGGCGGTTCATCAATCAGTTCTCTCATTTGGTGGCCCCTATAATCAAACTACTATGCAAGAAAACAGTTTTCCAATGGACAGAAGAAGCAAAGACGGTGTTTGATGAACTCAAACATGCATTTACCTCCGCCCTGTTTTAACTCATGCTAATCCTGAAAAAACCTTCATCGTTGAAGCGGGCGCTTCTGAGGTGGCTGTGGGAGCTGTGTTGTATCAACGTGAAGTAACTACAGGACAGATGCATCCAGTTGCCTATATGTCCCAGAAGCTTAATGAGGCAGAAAGGATTTACACTATCACAGAAAAAGAGTTATTCGCGATTAAAGACGCTTTTGTCGAGTGGAGACACTGGCTGCTGGGGGCCAAACATCTAGTCACAGTATTCACCGATCATCGCAATCTCCAATTTATGCGTGCCGCCAGGCATTTAACTCCTAGGCAGCTCAGATGGATGCTGTTGTTCACAGAATATAATTTTGTGGTAACATACAGACCCGGAAGTGAAAATAAAAAGGCTGATGCCCTCACACGACAAGACACAGTGAAAGAAATGGAAGAGAGGCCCGAAAGAGCCATCATTGATTCACAAAGAGTGCTTGGCGCCATTAACTGTGACTCCTTTTTGACCCAGGTGGCTCGAGGGGTTCAGACGTTCACCTGGAGAACCTTGTTGAAGAGTCATCCAGAATGGCAGATCAAACAAGGAATACCCATCCGTGGTCAAGAAATGCTGATACCTACAGAGAAACTACGGCAACAATTATTTCAATGGTATCATGAGGTTTCATGTGCCGGTCATAATGGAATTTAAAAACCTCGAGATAGAGTGTTATGTCAGTTCTGGTGGCCTAGTGTCCAGATGGATGTGGTTTTATGGGTCAAGAGATGTGAGGTGTGCACCCAAAATAAAACAGATACCCGCAAACAACAAGGATTGTTGCGTCCTCTCCCAACTCCTGAAACCCCATGGGAAAACATATAATTGGACTTTATAGTGGGTTTGCCCAAGGATCAGGGGTACACCGCTATCTTGGTGGTGGTGGATTACTTAACGAAAATGGGTCATTTCATAGCATGCAAACAAGTCCCAACTGCAGGTCAATTGGCCCATTTGTTATCAGTCAACATTGTGAGATTGTATGGTCTCCCTAGAGTTATCATGTCAGACAGAGATGCACAATTCACAGCACAGTTTTGGAAAGTGTGGTGTACAGGCTTACATATTTCAGCAACCCTATCCACTAGCTACCATCCCCAGACAGACGGACAAACCGAGCACCTGAATCAAACACTAAAACAATACCTTAGGTGTTATGTAGATAAAAACACAGAGGCTTGGGTGGAGTGGTTATGGTTAGCGGAAGTTGCTTACAATAGTGCCACACACACATCCCTTCATAACTCACCTTATTATTGCATGTATGGTTTCCATCCACGGTTCATTCCTTTCATACACCCAGCAGAAGCCCATAAAATCCCTGAGGTCCAAGACAGGATTAGACACATTCAAAACATGTTGAAAGATACACAAAAACTGTTGCAATATGCCAAAATAACCTACAAAAATCAAGCAAATAAACACAGAAGGCCAAACCCAATGTACAAAAAAGGGGATTGAGTGTGGTTGTCCACAAAAAAATATTCAGTTCAAGAGATACAGCCTCTTCAACCCGAGGTTCATTGAACCTTTTAAGGTCATTAAACACTTTAATCCAGTAGCAGTATGTTTGGCCTTGCCTTCCAACCTCCGCATACGTCCTGTTTTTTGTCGTTATTGAAACCCTCTCACACTCCTATCAAGAAAAAGCCTGATCCAATATGGGTGAACAATGAACAGGAATATGAAGTCAAAGATTACTTGATTCAAAAATAAAAAGAAATAAGCTATGGTACTTGGTGGCTTGGAAGGGGTATGGTCCAGAGGAAAATTCCTGGGAACCTTCCTCTGGAGTGCAAGCCCCCAGGTTAAAGAATGTGTTTCACCAGCGAAACCCGCAGAAACCATGTCTCTGTCAGTATTCTCCTGGAAATGGATGTACTGTCAAATCTCACCAGGGAGGATCCCTCAAGCGTCCGTGAACACTGACAATCGGGCGTTTAGGGACTTCATATCCCATCATGCTGCGCGATCAGGTAGAGACGCACATGCGTCACCGCGACGGCCTGTTGCCCTCATAATCATATCCGGGTCAACAGACGCAGCCGATTATTCTATGGAAGCTGATGGACGAAAAGATTAGTGGGGACCCGGTCCGGTAAGGGCGCTCATCGCACCACCCAATTTTCTAACGAGCCACGGGGTCATAAGCCTTTGTGGAACTGCGCGGTTGCGGTTCAAAATCGACTTGATTGTTGGCTATTCGTGTTCTCCGTTGGCGAGTTTCAACCGAAGCTCATGTGGAGGGGAAAGGGAGTGCCGACAAGATTCAAATTTAAACTTGCATTTTGTTCTGAAAAATACGGACAGAGAGCGGTCCGCTCAGCCAGCTAAACTCTGGCCAAGAGTGATTTTTTCTGGGAGTGCTACAACTTCCTCTTATGTACATTTACCAACGTGGGATCAGTCTTCCTGACTTTGGTGTATTCACTTGTTGAAGAATAATACACCCATGCAGTGGATACCGATTCCTGTATATTCATGATGCTATGATAGGAATATCATGTTTATCCTTATTTCTTTTTTTATCTGTTTATGCTTATAACAGGGGAAGTGTGTCACTCAGAACCATGGAAGGACATTTCTCACCTCCCCTGTGATTCATAGCAGTACAGATAAAAGGGTATGTATGAAGTTGCAAAAGGATAATAGTGTCTACTCAGTTGGTAGCAGCCCTGTAACCTTTTGGTCTTCTTCCCTCCTCATAGTTGTACATACTGCTTCACTACATGTATCAAGAATCGCAGAACAGTGAGCCTACGAATACGGAACGTGCCTTATTCTTACTTTTTGTTACAGGTATTTCAAGTGTTTATTGAAGGGGTGATTAAGTTAGAGAGACAGAAAGAGAGGAGAACTTGTTATTAAATGTGTTTTTTCTTTTTCAGATCTCCCTCCC
This sequence comes from Calotriton arnoldi, assembly GCA_963921515.1. Taxonomy (NCBI): domain Eukaryota; kingdom Metazoa; phylum Chordata; class Amphibia; order Caudata; family Salamandridae; genus Calotriton; species Calotriton arnoldi. The sequence continues at coordinate 371,402 of CAWUFW010011266.1, forward strand.
TGCCGATCCCTCCCTTTCCTTCCCCCACTTAATCACTCCAATAGTCTGTGCTGTAATAGCATTCAGACTTGGAGCTATTGAGAGGTGGACCCATACTAGCATCACTCCAACCCCGAGGATACATAGTCTCGGACACTTGGTAAGTTAACGGGACTTCTATGTCCTCGTATGGACAGTATTCATCTGGTATTTCATCTGGAGTGTAAGAATGAAACGTATGTATATGTGCATCTGCATGAGGGAATTTACCCCTAGAATAGAACACCTCTGTTCTGAATGCCTCGTGTGCCTCAATCACGAAGGTAACAGTCCCGCCTAATGCTGAGAGACCAGAATTTTCTAATTTTATAGCAAGTGCATTTCTGCAATTTTCCAAAATGTTTATAGCACCTTCCTGCTCAGCTTACTCCCTACTAGCACCACTAGTACCACTAGCACCAGCGTCTGCGCTTTGAGACATTATGGGTGGAAGTTTATAGAAAAAGAGATAAGGTTTTACACAATGTGGGGAACTATAATCCTCCAAGCTTGAATAAACCTACAGCCAATACATAGGGTATACCTACTCAGCTGTGACTGATTTTCCCTCCCCACTCCAGACGTCTCTGGGTAAATGTGAGTAGAGGTCTCTGAGAAAGCATGACTGAACTACTCAGATTTGACCCTTAAATAAGACCCAAACCAACGCTGGGCGCCATGTCATGTAGTTCCTAATAATACATTGGATCTGCGCGTTTGGACAACATAAACTAAGGGATTAGTGTCCCTACTGATTCCAGACACCCCCAAAGGATATGTTAGGCTTTAGACCAGCTAGCTCACAGTGCCACTATAAGCCCCCTAACCTTACCAAGGAGCGAATCGTTTCTGGCAACTATCGAGCATGACAACCCTTGATCCTTCAGGGATCGTGGAAACTGTACAGTACTTTTCGTTCCGTCACCCGTGCCCACTTGTTCTCAGAGAGATATACACAATAACCAATGGGGATGTTTTCAATAAGGATTTATTGAACCAGCGTTATTCTAGTATAAAATACGTGTGCTGTGACAGCCATTAGACAGAAACATATATATATACGATTGCAAGCACCGACAGAGTAAATAAAAGGTAGAATTCTACCATGGTGCTAAAACAGTGAATATATGCAGGCATATAGATACATAGCAATAATCACGCGTACTCCTAGGGCCTGATTCACAGAACTAACTTACGTCAAAAAGGTAAAGTTAGTACTTTTTGGTATTCACAGAATACACTTACTCATTTTGGTATTCACAGAAGTTAGTAGTCCTAACTTTAGGACTCCTAAATGCCTTCTGTGAATACCGAAAGTCTTAAAGTTAGGATTTTCTCAGTTTAGGAGTAATAAAGTTAGGAGTCCTAACTTTACTACTCCTAAACTGAGAAAAATCCTAACTAAGACTTTTCGGTATTCACAGAAGGCATTTAGGAGTCCTAAAGTTAGGACTACTAACTTCTGTGAATACTAAAAAGTACTAACTTTACGTTTTTGACGTAAGTTAGTTCTGTGAATCAGGCCCCTAATGTGGGAACCCTAGCTAAGTGTACCTAAGTGCACCTAGCATGTATGTAGGTGTGAAGCCAAGAATCCCCCTAGGAAAGAGCCAACCCTATTATTTGATGAGAAAGAATGAAGGACCCCGTCTTGGTCTCGAGTTGGACATTCTGCAAGGGATGTCAGACCACTGTGTGCTGGAGTTTCTGCGTGTAGGGACTCCAGCGTCTCGTGCCAGCATGGAAGCTTCTCCTCTGGTTTGCCCTGCGAAGATGTGGTGCTTATATACCCAAAAGGGGTACCCTCAGGGGTTCTACCTAGATGTGTAATGGTACTGTGGGCCTGTCGTCCAAGGATGACGATAGCGGTGACTTTTGTACATAGTTATTATACAGAAGATGGTAATCCTGCTGTGAGATACTCAGAATCCTCATGCATAATACATTAGGCTACTTTTCAAAGAAAACCACACGACATTTATTTGGCACATAACTAGGCAAAAGGTCAGCACGAAAGCCATTATGTAGAGCAAGGTAGGACAAATGTAGGGAAAAGGTCATGCAGCTACCTAGGTCTGTAGTGGGGTACATTGGGGCTCATAACAGAATGTCCCCCAGCCTCGCTCCCTGACAGAAAGCTTTGGAGGCCATGATGCCTCTCACTGAATGCACCGCAAAGTGGGAGGTGTTAATGCCTGCTTCTCCCATCACCCATCTGATCCATCTGGCAATCGTAGCAGAGGAAACCGCTCTGTGAGGTTTAGTCAAAGCTATCAACAATTGTCTTTCCCCATGAGGCCGGAACTCTCCCATGACCGCCTCGTATATTTTAAGGGCACGAACCACACATAATTTCAGCACCTTGGGTACTCTGGATAAGACACTATCCTGGAATTATCTTTTGTTCTGCGAGCAATATGAAAGGTCATTCCTTCTGGAGTGAATACTCTACCTGTAATGTCCAAAGCCCAAACATCCGAGACTCTGCAACATGAAATGAAACATAGCAACATTGCCAGCTTCGCTGATAACTGTTTTCTAGACAGGTATCTATTGGAAGGCCAGGACTTGAGAGTTTTAGGACCTTATTCACGTCCCATAAAGCCGAGTACCTGGGTTGGGGGGGGGGGGAGAGGGAATCTGATATTTCTTAGGAGTTTGCATACCAACGGATGTTCTCCCACTGGATGCTCATCCATGGGCAAGTGTCCCATAGAGATAGCTGATCTGAAAGTATTAATGGAATGGTAGGCCAAGCCCTGAGAAGCCAGGGTCTCCAGAAAATTCAGAATCTGGACATTTTCTGCCCCCATGGTATCCACCTTGTTTTGGACACACCAGCACACCCACCTAGATCAGGCCGATCAGTACCTTCTGGTGGTGCTATCTGCCCAGGCTCTGGTGAAAAGCGAGGCAGCCTCTGCTGAAATTCCCTGGACTTTCTATCGTTCCCGGTAATCCTCCAAGCCGTAAGGCGAAGGGAACCCGCCAACATCAGAGGGTGAGGGTTGCCCTGAGGGTCCCTCAAGAGATCCAGACACAGGGAAAGAGGGTTTGGAAAATTGAATGAAAGTGCCATCATCACTGGAAACCAGGCTTGCAACCTTCAGATTGGGTGATCACCACCAGGTCCGCCCCCTGTCTGCACACTTGCGCTGACAATCGCATTATCATCGCGAACGGATGGAACGCATAGGCTCGTTCCATGCTCAAGTCCTGAAGGAAGGCATCCGTGGCTACGGCCTGGGGGTCCAGTCTCCAGCTGCAATACCTGTCCAGTTGGGATGCGAAGAGGTCCATGGAGAACAGGCCCAAATGCTCTTGGAGTTGTTGGAAAATCGGGGGGCCATTTCAACAGGCTCCAATGCGGGAGGGCCAACCGATATCTGGTTGGACCGGCCCGGCAGGTGTTCCTCCGCCAGGAATATGCGATTGGTTAAACAGTACTCCCATAGAGTCCCCGCCAGGGAAATGCAATTGGTTAAACAGTACTCCCATAGAGTCCGAGCGAGGTCCGACAGGGCTTTTGATCGAATGCCCCCGAGATGTTTGACATACTGGACTGCCGCTACATTGTCCATCTTCAAGAGGACTGAACATTGAACTTTGTCTTGAAGGAAGAGACCCGCTTAGGGCCACCCGGGTCACCACAGACCACCTCTCAGCCTTCCATACCAAATGAAGGGTCAGAGAAACATTGGAGAATATACACCAATAACTATTTATTACTATACGCTCAGAGCGGGGCTCCGTCTGCACAGTCTCGTAAGAGTACTACAGAGGGAACTGAGGAACAGGAAGCATACAGATACATTATGTACACTGCATGGTTAGTTAAGAACACGCCCACAGTGGAATTTTCCAAACAGATGTGCCCGGACAGCGAAAAACAAAAAAAAGGTTTCTACTCTCGTATCTTGCACAACCCAGAACATTTTCAAGGCTGTTCCACCCTGGGCTGCGATCAAACTGCCAGACAGGTGGGAGAGGGCCTTTATCGAGTGGGAAAGCTATGCACTGTCACTAACAGTTCTTTGTTGCAGAAACGAAACTTAGCAAAGGGTGTTTTCTCGGAACAGGGAAAGATTAGTTTCTAACATCACACAAAATGGAGTCTAAAAGAGAAAATGGTGCAGCGAATGCTAACGTATACATGGCATTACATGAGCATCAATGAACACAATCTAACAGTCCTTTGTCCAGCAGCGGAGGGTGAAAGAGCCCGCCATCAACTCTAAGCAGTTGATATGTAGGGACTGCTCTGTAAATGACAATTTTCCTCCGGTGGAAAACTCGCTGCAGCAAGCACCCCACCCCAAACCACTGGCGTCGGACTCAATCACCAGGTCGGGTTAGGAGCCGAATATCGCTCGGCCAGTCCATGCCTCCATGTGAGATATTCACTAATGCATCTCCTCCTTCGCCTCCACAGAGAGTGGAACCAACTGAGAGTATGAAAGCCCCTTCTGGAGATGCATTATTTTCAAGCGTTACAATGCCAGATAGTGGAGGGGGCCTGGAAGGATCGCCTGAATTGAGGACGACAGAAGCTCCACTATGCGTGCCAGTTGTCGTAAGGAGACTTGGGGTTTGGCCAGTGTTCTCTAGAGTTTTTGTCTGATTTTGGAAAACTTCTGAGGCGGAAGGCTGAGGATCGCCTCCACAGAATTGATGAGGAACCCCAGAAATTGCAGGGATTTGGAAGGCACCAGAGCGGACTTCTCATTGTTTATTATAACGCCTAGTGACTCTAGCAGATCTATGGCCATTTGCAACTGCACTTAGAGATTCCGGGAGCACTGATTCACGATGAGGATATCATTGGGGTAGACGATCAGAGATACACCCCGTACCAGCAGGAATTCGACCACCAGCCTCATCAGTTTGGTGAAACACCAAGGAGCAGACAAGAGCCCAAAAGGTAGGGAGGTGAATTTGAACACCTGAGATTTCCACCGGAATTGCAAGAAGCGCCTGCAGGAAGATTGGCATGGCCAGATAAGCATCTTTTAGGTCCAGACGGACCACCCAGTCCAACTGCAGAAGGAGATCCCTGAGGAGGTGAATGACCTCCATTTTGAAATGACGGTAAAGGAGCCAACCATTGAATTCTTTCAGGTTGATAACCGGATGTTGACCCCCATCCCTCTTCTCCACCAGGAAGAGGTTGCTGAGGAACCCCTTGGGGTGCACAGTCGTAGGAATGATAGCCCCTTTCTCCAGAAGGCTTGATATATCCAGGTCTATCAAGGTCTGTTGTTCTTGTGGAAGGGCCAGCGGCCTGTGGAACTGGGTAGGGGTCCTGTAAAATTCTATGTGAAAGCCTTGCACTGTCTGAAGGACCCAAGCATCTGTGGAAAGAGATTCCGAGTTCGGAAAGAATTCTGCCAAATGACCCCCAAGCCAGAGACCCCCTAGGCTTTGCGTTCTCACCTTGTGTATTGCCGTAGCTGTTGTGGCCTCTAGGACCGCCTCTGGCTCCTCTGCATCGGGCATACGTTCTGGTCAGACAGAAATTCCCAAATTTGCTAGAGTCCTGGTATTGGCCTCAACGGAATCTCCTCCTCTGGGGGCGTGGTGTAGGGAGCGTGCGGTTGAGCACCCCCTACCTCAGCCGGCGTTGGCAAAAACACAGGGGTTAAAGATTCTCTTTATATAGGTCTGGGCTTTGTCCAGGGAGTTAAAAGTATTAACAAATTTCTCCTGCTCACGTATGAAAGGATCCCCAAATAGGTTGCCCTGGGCGATTGAACCTACCTCAGAGCTGGAGAGATCTCCTAATTTTGGATCAATCTTAATTAAGTGACCTGCGCCATTCTGTAGAAATTGCGCTGTTTGCATTTCCAAGATAGATAATCTCCCTTTGAGCCTAGCTTGAGAGGGCCTCGGGAGAGATTAATGCGCCGGAGGCCTTCTCATCCTCCGCCATGTCCATGATTTTGGCCAGGGGGCCTGCCACATCTAGCAATTTGTCCTGGCATGAGCGCCAGGAGCTGTCAATACCCTTTTTGTGATCACAGACGAACTTGGCAAGGAAGGTGGCCATCTTCACATCAATCTCTGGGGTGAGAGCCACTTTCCCTTCCAAAGAAGGCCTAGGACATTCAGCCTTAACACAATTCCTCAACTCTTTGTCTAGGGGCTTTCTGAGCCTGCTTGCCATATAGGCCACCACTTTAGGCACTAGGCACCATTCCACCCAACACGGTTGTAGAAGGTCATCCGGGTCCAACAGGTCCGCAGCCGGGGCAGCACTGTTGGAGGGGGTCCATATCAGGCAGGGAAAGAGAGGCCGGGCGCCAAGGCCTTGACTGGTCCCCATCACCGTCAGAAGTGTTGGGAGAGTCATCCCCATCCCCTGGGTTATTTTGGGGGCATGGTTGGGGCTTCCCCAGGGGCTCCCAGATTTGGGGTTTCCCCAGGGGCTCCCAGATTTGGGGTCTCCTGAAATGGTTGAGCATCCATAAATGTCTTTTTTAGGCGTGCAAAGGCATCGAGGTCAACCCCAGACTCTACTGTGCATCTTTGCTTGTCCAAATTGGGGTTATCTGGATTCCCTGGAGGTAGTAGGGCTCGTGACCCTGAGGCTTCTTCCCTCTGCTAGAGGGGTTTCTGGCATTGCGCTTGCAAAGCCATAAGTTTCTTCTCCAGGGGGCAACCACTTGTGTCACTGCTTTGAGGATGGACACATCCATTATCTGACAAAAGTGATCGTCGATTGGGAGGTAGGTAACCTCCTCCTCCTCCATGTATTCTTCCTGACCCTCAAAATCCTCTATATGATTATGGTAATATATGTATGTGTAGATGTATGGGGAGAAAGTTAGGGTATGAGCTCTTAGTTTTAACCGCCCTGGCTTAGGGATTCAATTCCTCACCTAATGTGGCCCTTTACAGGGGGTGTGGTTAGTGGGATCTGTCCCTATCTTTCACAAGGGAATTCTTTGCTGCCTGGGACTGCCCAACAAATCTTTTAAACAGACTGGTCCTACCCGTTCAGGGTGTCGGGTGTCCAGGTGGTGGCTCACATAGGAGATTGAAGCGGCGAAGTAATTTCAGTTTATAGAACCTCTTCCCCCGTGTCAATTGCTGCTGCCGGTCGTGCTTCACTGGGTTCACAGTGAAATTGACACGCACCGGCTGCGGGGGGTATAGACGCGCCGAGCACGAGTTCAGAAGGTGCACAGGCCCCGTGACTGAGCGCACCGAGCACGCGAGCCTCAATGTGGATGAGACCCTGTAGGAGCAAGGAGACACTCCAGCGGTCATGAAACCTGAAAAAGAAAGGCAAAATGACTAGTCACAAGAGTGGCAGGGCCACTACATCACATGAGACTGAACTTAAGCAGAAACCGTTTAAATCGCCACTTTCATGAAACAAAAAACCAAAACAATATCAAGAGCGCAGAGCACTTATCTGTATGCTGCTGGAGCAGCGAAGAAAGAGGGAGATAGAGTGTCTGCAGAGACTGTTATGCACAGTGAGGCACTCCGATCGGATGGACTGTTTTTCTGTTGATATTCCCAATGTGTCATGGGAAATCTAGTTTGTTTATTAAAGAATGTTGCTTTGAAAAAGCTGCTGGAATAAAAAGCGAAGAAGGAAAAGCCTAATCCTCGCCTCCGGGTCCTGACATAGAATTCTGACCCACAGCTGTCCCTCACCCTCCCCACCAGGGATTTGTGGGCCCACCTGTTGAACTCACTTGAACAATAAGAGGCTGGAGCTAAAATATTTTTCAGGCCCACTTTTAGGTTATTGTCCAGCTCAGGCTTAGAAGCCCAACTTGTGCCTTCTTAACCCCTTCGATGCTCATGACGGAGCGGTTCCGTCATGAGCATCGGTTGGGCTGTGCTTATGACGGAACCGCTCCGTCATGAGTACAGCCCCTGGGGAAGCGCTGGCGCTCCCCCTGGGGCATCGATCTTGCCCCCACAGAGGGGATGGCAGCGGAAGAGTTTCCGCTGCCACCCCCGGCCTCCCACGCTTCCCCATGACGTCAGCGCGCACAGCGCGCGCCGACGTCATCAGGAAGCGCTGGACGCGCTGTAAATCATTTCTTTCCAGCGCGTCCAGAGGGAGGGTGAGTGCTTGTTGGTGCGGTGGGGCGGGGGGCCCAAATTTGGATGCCTTGAGGCATCGGGGGAGAGGAAACTGTGTTTCCTCTCCCCTGATGTCTCAATGCAGGGCATTCCTGGTGCACGATCGCGCACAGCTTCGCGATCGTGCACCAGGAATGTCCCACTAGACACCAGGGATTCCTTATTTTTCTATAAAGGAAGCGACCCCTTGGGCAAGGGTCACTTCCTAAGGGGGGCAAATAAAGTAAAGACTTTTCTGCCCCCCCCTGGGGTCAGATCGGCCGATTTTTGGCCGTTTGTGGACCCAGGGGGGGGCAGAAAAGCCCACTAGAGCCAGGGATCTTTTGTAAAATTAAATTGGAAGCGACCCCTTGGGCAAGGGTCGCTTCCTGGGGGGCCAATTAATTTATAAGTATATTCTGCCCCCTCTGGGGGCAGATCGTTTTTTTTATTTGGCCTTTCTGCCCCAGGGATTTTGTTTAATTGTAAATGGAAGCGACCCCTTGGGCAAGGGTCGCTTCCAGGGACTAATTAAAAAAAAAAAGTATATTCTGCCCCCCCCCCTGGGGACAGATAGCCTGATTTTTTTGGCGTTTCTGGACCCAGGGGGCAGAAAAGCCCACTAGAGGCAGGGAATTTGTTTTTTAAAAATTGGAAGTGACCCCTTGGGCAAGGGTTGCTTCCAGGGGCCATATTTAAAAAAATTAAATTCTACCACCCCTGGGGGCAGATCGGTTTGTGTATTTGGCCAGGGGGGGGGCATAAAACCCCATTAGACACCAGGGAGAGTTTTAAATTTTAAATGGAAGCGACCCCTTGGCCAAGGGTTGCTTCCTTATGGGCCTAAATAATTTTTAAGACTTTTCTGCCCCCCCCTGGGGACAGATCACCTGCATTTTATGGCATTTCTGGCCCGGGGGTGGGGGGCAGAATAGCCCACTAGAGCCAGGTATCTAAAAATAAATAAATTGGCCGCTTCCAGGGGACATATATTTTTTTATGTGTATTTGGCCTTTCTGCTCCCATTTGGGTAGTGACATAGCATGTTGTTTTATTTCTTGTGAATTGCAATTGTAATGCTTTATTTCTCCTTTTTTGTTAGGTCAAGGCTTTTGCTCTTTAGACTGTTCCAGGTTGCGGTTTCGTTACTGTTTGCGTAGTTGCATGTGTTTGGTAAGAGACTTTTTTTGTACAATGTAAATGAGTTTTATTTCTCTGCATGAATGTGTTTTTTGCGAATGGTGTAATAATAGCAGTATGTTTGGCTTCTGTTTTTTGAGTGTCAAAAACTTTTTGCATTTGTGCTCGATGTGTATTTTGTTGTATTGTGAGTAATTGGTTTTGTTTTTTTCTTTCTAGTGGGATATCGTTGGTTTTTGCTGTGTCTCTGCAGAGTAGGTGCTGGTGAGTGTAGCTGTCTCTTGTAAGTGAATCGTATAGTTTTTGAGTATATAGATCTTTGTGATAAAGGCACACATTTTTGTACTTACTTGCTTTGCACAGTGTTGGTTGTTGTTGACTTGTTTGTGCAGTCTCCTTTCTTAGTAAGGATAATGGCTAGCCGCAGGATTACTGCTCAGCAGGTTGTTGGTATGCTTTTTGAGTCTTCCTCTGACCATGGTTCAGAGACTGACTCTGCATCTGAGGCAGAGGAGGCAGGGGACGATTCAGGCAGTGAGTTTTCTCTCCACATGGAATCATCGGATGATGAAGCTACTCTCAGTGCGGATGAAGCTACTCTTAGTGCGGATGAAGTGCCTGTGTTAGAGGAGGACATTGATGTGCCGATAGTGCGGCAAGAGGCATCTGGGCTGCAGCCTGGGGCTGCAAGGCTTCCTGTTGGTGTAGTGCGGCAAGAGGCATCTGGGCTGCAGCCTGGGGCTGCAAGGCTTCCTGTTGGTGTAGTGCGGCTAGAGGCATCTGGGCTGCAGCCTGGGGCTGCAAGGCTTCCCGTTGGTGTAGTGCGGCAAGAGGCATCTGGGCTGCAGCCTGGGGCTGCAAGGCTTCCCGTTGAAAGTGCTGACCTCTGGGTTGCCCCAGGCATGGTGCAGCCGGCATTGCCAGACTTTACTGGTGTTCCAGGGTGTAGAGTGAATACTGAAAACATTTTGCCGATACATTTTTTTCAGTTGTTTATGGACGATGTGTTTTTGGCAGAGATTGTTGAGCAGACTAATTTGTATGCCGAACAGTTTTTGAGGGACAACAGTGCCAGCCTTAAGCCCCACTCTAGAGCTACCCGGTGGACTCCCACAAATTTGGAAGAGATGAAGAAGTTCTTGGGTTTAACTTTTTTGATGGGCTTGCTAAGGAAGCCATCAATGTCTTCATATTGGTCTACTAGTCCCTTGATGGCAACGGCTATATTTCCTGCAGTCATGAGTCGTGATAGGTATTTGCTTCTGCTTCGGATGATGCATTTTGTCGATAATGGTTTAGCGTTGCCACAAGATCACCTTGAATGTGACCGTCTTTTTAAGATTCGGCCTGTCATTGATCACTTTGTTGATCGATTTTCTGAGATCTATGCTCCTGGTAAAGAAATTGCAGTGGATGAGTCTTTGGTGTTGTTCAAGGGCCGCTTGGTTTTTAGGCAATACATTCCTAGTAAGAGGGCACGCTATGGAATTAAGCTGTATATGCTGTGTGACAGTAGGACTGGATATGTCTCTAATTTCAGGGTGTACACCGGTAAGGAATCCAGGATTAACCCCCTGGTTGTCCGTCCACTTTTGGAGTGACTGAGAAAATTGTGTGGGAACTTGGTAGAGGATTTTTTAACAAAGGCCACCATTTATATGTAGATAACTTCTACACTGGTGTGCGGTTGTTCAGGGAATTGGCCAAAGTGGACACTGTTGCTTGTGGCACAATCCGCTCTAACCGTAAAGGTTTCCCAAAAGAACTTGTTTGCCAAAAGCTTGTGCGGGGACAGTGCAGTGCGTTGCGTTGCGAGGAGCTTCTAGCTGTGAAGTTTTCAGACAGGAGAGATGTCTACATGCTGACTACCATCCATGATGAAAGCACTGCACCTGTGACTGTTTGGGGTCAGGTTGCTGAAGCGCGCAAACCTGTGTGCATTTTAGACTATAATAGGCACATGGGTGGTGTTGACAGAGTAGATCAGAGGTTGGAACCTTACGCTGCTCTTCGTAAGGCTTACATTTGGTATAAGAAGTTGGCTATCCATCTTTTCCACTTGGCAACCTTTAATGCTTTTGTTGTGTTCCAGGATTCTTGTCCTGAGTCAAAGATGACTTTTGTTAAGTTTCAGGAGTCTGTAATAGGCAGCCTTGTTTTAGTGGAACAGGCAAGTGTTCCTAGAGTTGGAGTGGTGGAGGATGTTGCTAGATTGAAAGATCGCCACTTTCCTGATCACATTCCTCCCACACCCTCAAAAGACTTTCCCAGTAGGAGATGTAGAGTCTGTTGGCGAAGGGGTATGCGGAAGGAGACTCGTATGTACTGCCCCGAGTGTCCTTCTAACCCTGGGCTGTGTGTGCCTGCTTGTTTTAGAATGTACCACACGCAAAATAATTTTTGGGAGCATCCATGAGTGGTAAAGTGAACTGCCTGGCCTCTATTGTTTAATATTTTTTGTTCAGTTTCAAGGTTGGCATTTGTGTAGTGTATTTAGTTTCAGATTTTGTGTTAGTAGATTTGTATTTATTTGCAATTTGTGTTTTCTTATTTATATTAAAAAATCCTAAATGTGATGGCGGTGTGTGTGGAGTGGCGCTTGTGTGTCGGTGTGCGTGGTCTGGCGTTTGGCTGGCGGTGTGTTTGGATTGGCGCTTGGGTGGTGGTGTGTTTGGAATGGCGCTTGGCTGGCGGTGTGCGTGGACTGGCGCTTGGCTGGCGGTGTTTGGACTGGCGCTTGGCTGGTGGTGTGCGTGGACTGGCGCTTGGCTGGCGGTATGCGTGGACTGGCGCTTGGCTGGCGGTGTGTGTGGACTGGCGCTTGGCTGGTGGTGTGCGTGGACTGGCGCTAGGCTGGTGGTGTGCGTGGACTTGCGCTTGGCTGGCGGTGTGTGTGGACTGGTGCTTGGCTGGCGGTGTGCGTGGACTGGCGCTTGGCTGGCGGTGTGTGTGGACTGGCGCTTGGCTGGCGGTGTGCGTGGACTGGCGCTTGGCTGGCGGTGTGTGTGGACTGGCGCTTGGCTGGCGGTGTGTGTGGACTGGCGCTTGGCTGGCGGTGTGCGTGGACTGGTGCTCGGCTGGCGGTGTACGTAGACTGGCGCTTGGCTGGCGGTGTGTGAGTAGTGACTAGCTGCTGGTCACTACACACACTGCTAGCCAAACGCCACTCAACGCAATCCGTGAGCTGGTGTGGTTGCTGTGTCAGGAATGTGGGCATGTGAAAGTGATGGGCCCTTGAATGGCGCTGTCTGCTGGTGTGAGTGTTGTAATGTGCTGGGCCCGCGGCTGGCGTTGTGAATGGTTTTGTATGTGTCACACGTATGAAAGGTGTATGAATGGCCTGTAAAGAGGTTGGTGCCTTGTCGTGGCTTTACAGCTCACGAGCTGTGAGTCAATGGTTCAGTTTCTCGTCCTTTCAATTAACAGTGCATTTCATTTTTGTGAAATCTCTGGTTAATACAACTGTATATACTGAACCATCACTCCTCCTCGTGCCAAATCCAACCAGATTGTATGTGTGCGTGAGGAATAGGTGGTTGTGCATAAAAATGTATTTTCTGTTTTTGTCAAGCAGGGTGTACCTTGTCCTTTTTGTTGAAGGTTGTAATGTGTTGGTTTTGTGCCTGGTGGTGTGAATGGTCTTGTGTGTATCATGTATGAAAGGTGTGTGAATGGCCTGTAAAGCGGTTGGTGCCTTGAAGTGGCTTTACAGCTCACGAGCTGCGAGTCACTGGTTCAGGTTTTTGTCCTTTCAATTATTGACAGTGCATTTCATTTTTGTGAAATCTCTTGTTAATAAAATTTTATATACTGAACCATCACTCGCCCTCGTGCCAAATCCAACCAGTATGTGTGTGTGCTTGAAGAATAGATGGCTCTGCAGTAATCTTTGTTTTGTCTCTCTGCCAAGCTGTACATTTCATCTAAGAATAACCTAACAACTGTAGTTATTGTCGTAAACTAAACACCCATGGGAGTGCATGGTGATGTCTCTCTTGTGGATTCCAACAAGTTATCTTACCCACAATGTCCTGCAAACCTCAAAATGTGACTGCGACATTTTCCTTGCATTATTGTGTCCAAATTTTCACACTGCAGAAAGTAACAACAAATTTCCAACCCCCAGCATTTCTCCAAGTATCCCAATAGAAATGGTACCTCACTTGTATGGGTGGGCCAAGTACCCGCTGCAGGGAAAGGCCCAAAACCTATTGATGCGACATTAAAATTACCTATCACAAACCAACCTGGTTTTGCAAGGGGGTCCCATGAGTTTTTGGCCCGGGGCTCGGCGGCCATCTAGGGAAACCTACCTAACCCACACATTTCTGGAAACTAGACACCCGGGAGAGTCCAGCGAGGTATGGCTTGCGTGGGTCCCCCATCATTCTCCTACCCAGAATCCCCTGCAAACGTCAAATTTTGCTGAAAAATTCACTTTTTCTCACATTTCTGTGGTGGAAAGTTCTGGAATCTGCGTGGATCCACAAATTTCCTCCCACCCAGCGTTCCCCCAGGTCTCCTGATAAAAATGGTACCTCACTTGCGTGGGTGGGTCAAGGACCCGCGACAGGCAAGGGCCCAAAAGCTATTGAGGCGACATCAAAATTACCTATCACAAACCAACCTGGTTTTGCATGGGGGTCCCATGAGTTTTGGCCCGGGGCTGCAGCCATCTAGGAAACCTACCTAACCCACACATTTCTGGAAACTAGACACCCGGGAGAGTCCAGCGAGGTATGGCTTGCGTGGGTCCCCCATCATTTTCCTACCCAGAATCCCCTGCAAACCTCAAATTTTACAGAAAATGTCACTTTTTCTCACATATGTGTGGTGGAAAGTTCTGGAATCTGTGTGGATCCACAAATTTCCTCCCACCCAGCGTTCCCCAGGTCTCCCGATAAAAATGGTACCTCACTTGCGTGGGTGGGTCAGGACCCGCGACAGGCAAGGGCCCAAAGCTATTGAGGCGACATCAAAATTACCTATCACAAACCAACCTGGTTTTGCATGGGGTCCCATGAGTTTTGGCACGGGGCTCGCAGCCATCTAGGGAAACCTACCTAACCCACACATTTCTGGAAACTAGACACCCGGGGAGTCCAGCGAGGTATGGCTTGCGTGGGTCCCCCATCATTCTCCTACCCAGAATCCCATGCAAACCTCAAATTTCGCTGAAAATTCACTTTTTCTCACATTTCTGTGGTGGAAAGTTCTGGAATCTTCGTGGATCCACAAATTTCCTCCCACCCAGCGTCCCCCAGGTCTCCCGATAAAATGGTACCTCACTTGTGTGGGTAGGCACAGTGGCTGCAGCAGGAAATGGCCCAAATCGTACTCTGGAGACTTCAAAATTACCTACAGCAAAACTACCTGGTTTTGGTGGGGGCACCTAAGATTTTGGCCCGGGCTCGACGGCCATCTTGGGAAAGTACCAAACCCAAACATTTCTGAAAACTAGACACCCGGGAGTCCAATGAGGTATGGCTTGCGTGGATCCCCCAACGTTTTCCTACCCAGAATGCAATGCAAACCTTAAATTTAGCTGAAAAACCACATTTTCCACATATTTGTGTGTGGAATCACCGTGCCGGCACAAATGTCCTACCACCCAGCGTTCCCCTTGTTCTCCCGAGTAAAATGATACCTCACTTGTGTGGGTGTCCAAAGCAGAATTAGCTAAAAACGTATTTATTTTTTAAATGTAGCACTTAGAATTCTCGGTGCTATACTCTAAATCCCTATGTTTTGTGCTCTTCCTAGCCACAGGCCTTTGGCCCACCCACACAAGTGAGGTATCATTTTACTCGGGAGAACAAGGGGAACGCTGGGTGGTAGGACATTTGTGCAGGCACGTTGATTCCACACACAAGTATGTGGAAAATGTGTTTTTTTCAGCTAAATTTAAGGTTTGCATTGCATTCTGGGTAGGAAAACGTTGGGGGATCCACGCAAGCCATACCTCATTGGACTGCCCCGGGTGTCTAGTTTTCAGAAATGTTTGGGTTTGGTACTTTCCCAAGATGGCCGCCGAGCCCGGGCCAAAATCTCAGGTCCCCCCCACCAAAACCAGGTAGTTTTGCTGTAGGTAATTTTGAAGTCTCCAGAGTACGATTTGGGCCATTTCCTGCTGCAGCCACTGTGCCTACCCACACAAGTGAGGTACCATTTTTATCGGGAGACCTGGGGAAACGCTGGGTGGGAGGAAATTTGTGGATCCACAAAGATTCCAGAACTTTCCACCACAGAAATGTGAGAAAAAAGTGAAATTTTCAGCGAAATTTGAGGTTTGCACGGGATTCTGGGTAGGAGAATGATGGGGGACCCACGCAAGCCATACCTCGCTGGATTCCCCGGGTGTCTAGTTTCCAGAAATGTGTGGGTTAGGTAGGTTTCCCTAGATGGCTGCGAGCCCCGGGCCAAAACTCATGGGACCCCCATGCAAAACCAGGTTGGTTTGTGATAGGTAATTTTGATGTCGCCTCAATAGCTTTTGGGCCCTTGCCTGTCGCGGGTCCTTGACCCACCCACGCAAGTGAGGTACCATTTTTATCGGGAGACCTGGGGGAACGCTGGGTGGGAGGAAATTGGTGGATCCACGCAGATTCCAGAACTTTCCACCACACATATGTGAGAAAAAAGTTAAATTTTTGGTAAAATTTGAGGTTTGCAGGGGATTCTGGGTAGGAGAATGATGGGGGACCCACGCAAGCCATACCTTGCTGGACTCTCCCGGGTGTCTAGTTTCCAGAAATGTGTGGGTTAGGTAGGTTTCCTAGATGGCTGCGAGCCCCGGGCCAAAACTCATGGGACTCCCATGCAAAACCAGGTTGGTTTGTGATAGGTAATTTTGATGTCGCCTCAATAGCTTTTGGGCCCTTGCCTGTCGCGGGTCCTTGACCCACCCACGCAAGTGAGGTACCATTTTTATCGGGAAACCTGGGGCAACGTTGGGTGGGAGGAAATTTGTGGATCCACGCAGATTCCAGAACTTTCCACCACAGAAATGTGAGGAAAATGTAGTTTTTTGGACACTTTTTTAGGTTTGCAAGGGATTCTGGGTAACAGAACCTGGTGGGAGGCAGTCAAGTCACCCCATCCTGGATTCCCCTGGGTGTCTAGTTTTCAAAAATGTATAGGTTTGCTAGGTTTCCCTAGGTGCCGGCAGAGTTAGGGTTCAAAAACTACAGCTAGGCACTTTGCCAAAAAAGGGTCATTTTTCACTGCGAAATTGAGGTGTGTCCATGTTGCGTTTTGCACCGTTTCCTGGCACGGGCACTAGGCCGACCCACACAAGTGAGGTACCATTTTTCTCGGAAGACTTTGGGGATCGCGGGGCGGGTGGAAATTTGTGGATCCACGCAGATTACAGAACTTTCCACCACAGAAATGTGGGGAAAATGTGATTTTTTTGGACACTTTTTTAGGTTTGCAAGGGATTCTGGGTAACAGAACCTGGTGGGAGGCAGTCAAGTCACCCCAACCTGGATTCCCCAGGGTGTCTAGTTTTCAAAAATGTATAGGTTTGCTAGATTTCCCTAGGTGCCGGCAGAGTTAGGGTTCAAAAACTACAGCTAGGCACTTTGCCAAAAAAGGGTCATTTTTCACTGCGAAATTGAGGTGTGTCTACGTTGCGTTTTGCGCCGTTTCCTGTCGCGGGCACTAGGCCGACCCACACAAGTGAGGTAGCATTTTTCTTGGAAGACTTTGGGGATCGCGGGGCGGGTGGAAGTTTGTGGATCCACGCATATTACAGAACTTTCCACCACAGAAATGTGGGGAAAATGTGATTTTTTTGGACCCTTTTTTAGGTTTGCAAGGGATTCTGGGTAACAGAACCTGGTGGGAGGCAGTCAAGTCACCCCATCCTGGATTCCCCTGGGTGTCTAGTTTTCAAAAATGTATAGGTTTGCTAGGTTTCCCTAGGTGCCGGCAGAGCTATGGTTCAAAAACTACAGCTAGGCACTTTGCCAAAAAAGGGTCATTTTTCACTGCGAAATTGAGGTGTGTCCACGTTGCGTTTTGCACCGTTTCCTGTCGCGGGCACTAGGCCGACCCACACAAGTGAGGTACCATTTTTCTCTGAAGACTTTGGAGATCGCAGGGCGGGTGGAAATTTGTGGATCCACGCAGATTCCAGAACTTTCCACCACAGAAAGTTGGAGAAAATGTGTGTTTTTTGACAATTGTTTAGGTTTGCAAGGGATTCTGGGTAACAGAACCTGGTGGGAGGCAGTCAAGTCACCCCATCCTGGATTCCCCTGGATGTCTAGTTTTCAAAAATGTATAGGTTTGCTAGGTTTCCCTAGGTGCCGGCAGAGCTATGGTTAAAAAACTACAGGTAGGCACTTTGCCAAAAAAGGGTCATTTTTCACTGCGAAATTGAGGTGTGTCCACGTTGCGTTTTGCACCATTTCCTGTCGCAGGCACTAGGCCGACCCACACAAGTGAGGTACCATTTTTCTCGGAAGACTTTGGGGATCGCGGGGTGGGTGGAAATTTGTGGATCCACGCATATTACAGAACTTTCCACCACAGAAATGTGGGGAAAATGTGTTTTTTTGGACACTTTTTTAGGTTTACAAGGGATTCTGGGTAACAGAACCTGGTGGGAGGCAGTCAAGTCACCCCATCCTGGATTGCCCTGGGTGTCTAGTTTTCAAAAATGTATAGGTTTGCTAGGTTTCCCTAGGTGCCGGCAGAGCTATGGTTCAAAAAGTACAGCTAGGCACTTTGCCAAAAAAGGGTCATTTTACACTGCAAAATTGAGGTGTGTCCACGTTGCGTTTTGCGCCGTTTCCTGTCACAGCCACTAGGCTTACCCACACAAGTGAGGTACCATTTTTCTCGGAAGACTTTCGGGAACGCGGGGTGTTAGGAAATTTGTGGATCCACACAAGATTCCAGAACTTTCCACCACAGAAATGTGGGGAAAATGTGTTTTTTTGGACAATTTTTTAGGTTTGCAAGGGATTCTGGGTAACAGAACCTGGTGAGAGGCAGTCAACTCACCCCATCCTGGATTCCCCTGGGTGTCTAGTTTTCAAAAATGTATAGGTTTGCTAGGTTTCCCTAGGTGCCGGCAGAGCTAGAGTTCAAAAACTACAGCTAGGCACTTTGTCAAAAAAGGGTCATTTTTCACTGTGAAATTGGGGTGTGTCCACGTTGCGTTTTGCGCCGTTTCCTGTCGCGGGCACTAGGCCTACCCACGCAAGTGAGGTACCATTTTTCTCGGAAGACTTTGGGGAACGCGGGGTGGGTGGAAATTTGTGAATCCACACAGATTCCAGAACTTTTCACCTCAGAAATGTGAGGAAAATGTGTTTTTTTTTGACAATTGTTTAGGTTTGCAAGGGATTCTGGGTAACAGAACCTGGTGGGAGCCAGTCAAGTCACCCCATCCTGGATTCCCCTGGGTATCTTATAGGTTTGCTAGGTTTCCCTAGGTGCCGGCAGAGCTAGGGTTCAAAAACTACAGCTAGGCACTTTGCAAAAAAAGGGTAATTTTTCATTGTCAAAATGTGGTGTGTTCACGTTGGGTTTTGAGCCATTTCCTGTCGTGGGCACTATACCTACCCACACAAGTGAGGTACCATTTTTATCGGGAGACTTAGGGTAATTCAGATTTGTAAAGCAACTGTTATTACCTATTGACTTTCGATGCATTCTGCCTTCCAAATGAAAAACATTGTGTAAAAAAGAAGTCATTTTAAAAATAACCGATAATTCTCATGCTAGTATGAGTATTCCCAATTACGGAAATGTGCAAATATCTACTGTTTCTAAACTCTATATTTTGTTCCCATTTCAGAAATGCATAGGTGTCTTTCATACCGATTTTTCCATGTATACATTTTCCCACAATAATTGCTATATACCCGGTACATACTAAAAAACCATTGCAAGACGCTGCTCAGTTATTGGCTCTGGGTTCGTCGGGTTCTTGGTGAACCTACAAGTCCTATATATCCCCACAACCAGTAAGGTCCAGCGGATTTAACGGTATATTGCTGTCAAAGAGCTGTCATAATTAGAAGAAGTTACAGGTGAAAACGTTGACACAAAAGGCTGTTTTTTTCAACTAATTTTCAATTTTTCCTATATTTAACTGTTACTTTCCATAAAGAAACCTTGATGGATCTACACAAATGACCCCTTGCTGAATTCAGAATTTTGTCTACTTTTCTAAAATGTATAGCTTTCCAGGATCCATTATTGCTTTCATACCCATTTCTACCATTAACTGGAAGGAGGTTAAAAGCACAAAAAATAGCAAAAATAGGCTATGTTTCAGAAAAATGCCAAAACTGTGTAAAAAATATTGGTTTTCTGACAAAAGTCTGTCATTTCCTAACAGCTGGGAAAATGGTGATTTCAGCCCCACAAACCCTTTTTGATACCATTTGCAGGGAAAACCCAGACGCTTTCATTTGCAGCCCTTTTTCGCATTTTCCCCAAAAAACCCAAAATTTAGCTGTATTTTGGTTAATTTCTGGGACCCCTCCAGGGGAATCCACAAACCCTGGGTACCTTTAGAATCCCCATGATGTTGGAAGAAAAGGACGCAAATTTGGCGTGGATACCTTATGTGGTTAAAAAGTTACAGGGGCCTAAGCGCACACTACCCCAAATAGCCAAAAAATGGCTTAGCACAGGGGGGGAAAAGGCCTAGCAGCGAAGGGGTTAATAGTCTAGCTGAAGTTGTCACAATCACAAGTGTGCTATTGTGATGCCCTTCACCTCTAGTCCCAAATGAAGTGCTGTAAGAGAGGGTGAGCACACCACCCATGTTAATCTGAAACCCTCCGGTTAAGCCACAATCCATGACTGTGGTAGCCAACTTCCCGGTCTAAGGCCCTGATTTAGATTTTGCAGATCGAGTCCCGCTGTGGCTTTTTCTGTGGACTTCCCGCCTGTCCTAATTAGATGCTAGTGGGTCCATGGATGAAAGACCTTCACGGTCCCACTGTCACCGCCAGGAAACCCCGACCACGTCGAAGGCGGGATAGACAAAAGCGGCTGTTGGAGGGAGGACTGCCTGTTTCCCCGCCGGCCCAATCATGATGTGCCTTCCCGCGACATAACTGTGGCAGTAAAACCTCCACACCTGAGTTGGTGGCATGGAGGGGATATAAGGCAGAAACTCACTTTTTCTCACTTTCTCACTTCCCGATCCACCATGGAGCTGATTTTCCAAGTCCTGCTGCTGCTTCTTGATGACGAACAAAACCAACACTATTGTGGATGCAATCAACGGTAAGCTCCACTTTTACCTGTTACCTATTAACTTGTCTTTTAAAATTTGCACAGGACTCGTGTATTTATAAATCTCTCGTACAATCAATAGCATACCAATGTGCAATGCTTATGTCTATTGTGTTGACGTTTAAGAAATTTAAGGAAACGCACCTGTATGATCACATTGTATGTATAAATTTGGTGCAAGCTACCTTAAAAAAATGGAGCCTTGCACAAAAAAGGATATCCAAATAAACATCAAAAAGTCACCATACAGGTGTGTTTAAAGAAATGTCTAAAATGCCTACATTAAAAACATATATAACACACATCATAGGGATAAGCGTGATGTAACATGATGTAGAAATTGCACTAGACAAGGTGAAACATTTACCTTAGAAATTAACAGTAACATCAATGTCACAAAGTAAAATTATTCAACATAAACATCCATGTAACATTTCCCCTTGTTGGGTGCAAGTCCTGTACTGTATCCAATTTCAATAATCACAAAATGTTTCATACTGATCAGTAATCAAGGTGAAACAAATACACCTGAAGTAACACATTCCCCAAAAATTGTAACATCAATTAGTTGGTGCAAGTGGCTATTACTCTGATGAATGCCTGCACCTAAATTCAAATGACCATCCCATACTATGTTAATCAGGGTATGCACTTAACAAAGTAGACATTAGAAAAATCAGTTAATTACCTGCCATCGTGGTAGCGGAAAATAAGTACTTCATATTTTACTCAAACATTGCTAGGAATCAAACCATTGCTAAGGAAAAATAATGCCAGGACTGATTTGGTGAAATCAAAAGTATGGATTTATTCCACAAAATGAGATAAGGCTCTCAAAATAAGATTCAATCTAAATGGCTGTCTATAAAGTCCAAAATTCTGCACTGTTGTGCAGTGGCACAAAGCTTGGGTCCTAATTGAGTGTCAAGGGCGAACCTCCTCAGGAAGGAGCATCTAGTTGGCAAAGCAGGCATCTCAAAGATCTTACATGGGAGGGGGGTCTTGGGTTTGGGAGGGGTGCCCTTGGGTTTGAAGGGGGGTGATTTTAGGAGGGGTGCTTATGCATTTGGCAGGGGTGGGTAGGGATGTGGAAGAGGGGTTGTGGTGTGGAAGGGGTAGATTTGCGTTTGGCAGTGGTGGGTTGGGATGTGGAAGGGGTGGGTTGCGGTGTGGAAGGGATTGATTTGCGTTTGGTAGAGGTGGGCTGGGGTTTGGAAGTGGTTAGGGCAAGGGTAAAAATGACATCTTCTATGGGAAAATGGGTAGGGTGTTCAGCAGGGAGTTCGGTTTGGGAGGTAGAAAGAGTGGCTGTGTCTGATGGGCATGTTTCTGTTGAGGGTGCAAGTGCCTTTGGGTCTGGTGTATGTTGTGCCCATTCTGTGTGTCTTGCATCATAGTTGTCTGTTGTTTGGAAAAGTGTGGGTGTTTGTGGGTGTGAATTCTAATGTGTGTGTATATCAGTGTGCTGTGGAGGTGCTGAGTGTGGTTGTGATGCATGTGTGTGTGGAGGTGGCTGCAGTGACTGTGGTTCTGGTGGTGGTGGCTGCAGTGTCTGTATCTTTGGTTGTGCGCCTGTATCTTTTGTGGTCTCTGTGTTTATGTGTGTGTATGCTGCTTGTGTGTGTTGGAGTGAGTGTGTGCAAATGTGTGAGTGTGCTTGGGACAGAGCTGGGAATAGGGACTTGGGATTGGGAAGGGTTGGGTTGGGAGGTGGGGCACAAGGTTGGGATGGTTGGAAGGCTGTGGTCAGTGAGGAGGCCAGACCTTGAAAAGACCGCTGTAGCCCAGACATACCACTATACCTTCCAGGTAAGCTAGCATCTGTTGCATATGGCAGCTAAGTCCCTGGATGGCATTCAGGAATGCAGTCTGGCCTACAGTGATGCTGCGGAGGTCAATGTCCTCACTCAGCGCAGCCGGGGGAAAGGGGCAGGGGGTGAGGTGCCTGGAGTGAAGGAGGGTGGAGATGGTACTCTGGGTGGCGGACAAGGATGCAGGTGTAACAGGAGCAGTAGGGTCTGCCACCACTAGGGACTGGTCACTTTGGGGGCCTCCGAAGAAGATGTTGAGCTGGAGTCCTCCAGGCCCAGGGCGGGACTGGCCATAGCGGGCACCAGGCATTTCTCCGGTGGGCCGCCATGGTGGGGGCCGGTTTTGGGCCCCTGGGGGCTGTTTTTGTTACAGGGCCATTTTTGCAGCATAGCTGCAATATCGGCCCCTGTAACAAAATCGGCCGAACCCGGCCCTGGCAAACAGCTCGGCCGCACCCCCAATCCCCCCGGGGGGCCAGCCGAGCACTTTGCCAGGGCCAGTTTTGGTTCCCAGTACCGCCCTGGCCAATCTCCTCCCCTTCTGTGGGACTGTGTCCCTCAGTGTCGGTGGTCTCACCAGGTGAGACACAGTGTCCATCTGCTACCCCGCCTTCGTGGCCAACGTCTCCTCTGCCTGCTCCGGATGATGCTGAAAAGACATGTGAATAGAACTGTTGAACAACTGTGAGCAAAAAACATTTTACTAGTTTCCATATTGAACCTGCTACATGGTTCATAAACCTTGATTCTTTCCATCATCATCTCATGCATGTAGGGAACATCTTCAGACACCATTTGCTCACAGTTCTGTAATTTCCCATGAAAGCTCCAACATCAAATATGATCTTGTCTCTTAACTGTAATCATTTCTCTAAAGGAACTGTTGAACACCTCTGAATGGTTGGATATACACCAAATATACATCTAGACACTGTGTGTACAAGGTCCAAAAAGCTGCATTAATGACATACACTAGAAGTAAAATATGAGTCAATGTGTGTCAATAAATAATGCAATGTTTTACCAATAATTGTAGAAACTGAAAGCCTGTCTCCTTTGTTTGTCCATTTCACAATAGTTACACTTACCTCAAGTAACTCAAGTATTGTAGAAATGTACAACATATTATATGCTTTCAGTACTGAAGTAGCTTTACAATGTAACACACAATATGTATTTACACTGTTTTGTGCCGCTCTGCTGTGCCTGCCATCGCGCCACTCGCACAAGGGGACCCCAAGCCCCAGAAGACACTGGACTCCCAGGAGGGAGGGAGGAGCCACTGACGCCCTCTTAAGCGCTCCACTCTTCCCGCGGCGCGGGACGCTGTTTTGTGCCGCTCTGATGTGCCTGCCATCGCGCCACTCGCGCAAGGGGACCCCAAGCCCCAGAAGACACTGGACTCCCAGGAGGGAGGAAGGAGCCACTGACGCGCTCTTAAGCGTTCCACTCTTCCCGCGGCACGGGACGCACGCGGGCCGCGCCCGGGCAAAGCCCGGGCCAAGGGCAGGCCCGTCCTTGCCCGTCATTGCCAGCAAGAGGCAGGGCAGGGCCACCCCCCCTTATATCTGCATCGAGGATTGTGCTGGCCATCGAACACCGCTGTGCGAGGTACTGTGCGTCTTGTTCAATTCTTTTCTTCGTTTGCTGCCAATATCTGGCCATCACGTTGGACTACCCCATTGACCTTGCTGGCTCTGCTTCCTTCTGACTGCTGGGGACTATTTTTTCATCTCGTTTTGCTTAGACCGTTTGTGATCTTTTGTTGAAGGGTACAGGTTTACTTACTGCTAGTATACTGGTTATTTTCGGCACTAGCGGTCTTTCGAGGGCATACTATGGGGAAGAGGAAAACTATGGAAGGTGCTGGAGGAAGTGGGGGAAACCGAGTAGTAAAAGGGAAAAGGGCTAGGAAGATACTTAAACATCCGGGCAGCAATTGTGTTCTCGACCGGATAGACACCTTGATTAATGAGTGCGAGGACATTACAGAGGGCAACCAGACTGCGCCCCCAACCTCAGGCGATCTAGCTGATAGACCTCCTCTAAGCCCAAGATCAAACTGCCCCCTGTTATTCCAATAATGTTCCAAAAACAGCCCCCAAAGAGGGCAGCTATAGAACCTAAAAAGTTAGCATTGACTACCCAGGACACAGCTCAATCCTCCACCACCTCCACCGCCAGTACTGGTACAAGCACTTCTCAGCTAGAACCTGCAATCTATTGCGCAAATATAGTTTTACCTCTCCAGGATCTTAGTGATGAACACAACGATAATGCGCCCGTGTCATCATCTCCCGGGCTGGTGCACGATACCGCGACGATAAGCATTGAAAATAAAATAGAGCCCTTGGATACCCACTTTATTATAAATGCGCTTAGAGCAGAGATTGGTGCAATGAAAACTATGATAGAAGGCCTTACCACCCTAGTCAAAACATTACTGAAGGTGGACCCGTCTCGCACACAGTATGATATCCCTGCACATAGCCACTATCGACACATTATTCACAATGACTTGATGCCACAAGAACCAGCTTCTCCTAGGAAAGGCCGCATCTCTCACAGCCCTAATTCACACCATGTGGCCACTTTTGCCACTTCCACCTGTAAGCAAGCTCTAAACAATTCTTCAGCTGGGAGAACGAATAGTTCTGATATCACCATCCAAGATAAGCTTAAGAGGCTAGCAGCCCCACAGAACCCTGCAAATAGTTACAGGGCCGCACAGCTATGGCAAGCCCAACCTCTTATCCACGGAAGCCGAGATCAGTGGCATCCGTTAGCCACTCCAGCTATCACTAACTTATCGCAAATCAAAAAAATCTACATGACCAATGTCCCGAAAATTAATACTAAGAACGTTCATGAGAGCGAGGACTCCTTGATTAATAAGGTGACCCATTGGATTCGTCATGTTAGGGGTTGCCGATCAGTGATCATAGGGGTTGCCGATCAGTGATCAGAGACGATATCCTTAGAGCACGGAGGTGTTCCTCTCCAATCCATCAACTGGATAACATCGAGATTACTTTAAAGGGAACTGAGATGGCGGATAACCTCCTTGCAGTAGAATTTCGCACTTGCGCCCCTGATGGGTCTTCTATCCAATTTAGGCATTCTCCTACACACAAGCAAGATAGGACACCAGTCTTACAGCCACTACCATTTCTGGCAGGCACCTCCTCGCTCGAGGCTAACGACTGACTACAGGACTCTGTTTCCCACCATTCTGACTTATCCAATGCAGTACCTAGTCCCAACTACATAGCTAGTACCCTTGACATTCCGCCTCCTCTTAACCCTTTAAACCATATCAGGGATAGTTTCCAGAGCCGGGCTAGCTCAAGCAGACCTTCCATCCCTGTATGCAAAGAGCAAGCTTTCGGCACCCCTATGCATTCAGTCTTGCAAACACCAATTTACTCGCCAACCAATACCCACATCCCTACACAAAGTGCCGCTCCCGGTCCTACACCCTAGCAACAGCTGAAGATTGTGTCATGGAATGTGGCGGGTCTAAATAGTAAAATTCTACTCCCTCATTGGAATCAATTAGTGGAAGGCTTTGATGTATGCATCTTCCAGGAGACGTGGAGTTTGGTTCCATTACATAAAGCTGGTTACTCCTGCTTTTACTCACCGGCAACTTCCATTGGGAGAGGGCCCCGTCCGGGGGCTTGATTGTTTGGATAAGTATCGCCCTCGATTGTCGAATTACTCTCCAAACAAGTTCAAGCCCAGATATCCTGTGGGTAAGTATCAGGGGGCCTAGGGGTGGACCCATAATCAAACTTTTTAATGTCTATGCAAGAGGGACAAAAGGAGGAAGGCCCTCAACCACCATCTCAGAATTAGACGAATGCCTAGCTAACTGTTCACCTCACGCAAGAGTGGTAGTCGCAGGAGACTACAATTGTACCTATGAACCTCTGGCCATAGAAGATTTAACTGGAATAGAAGATCAAGACAGTAGATGGGCAGTCCCCCAACTTGACCTCCCCTTAGTTAAAAAATGGACACAACAGGTACTCCAACTCAATGCCATTACTATGGAGTATGGGCTAAGGGCAGTCAATGGCAGGTCACTATCTGATAAGCAAGGCGCTAACACCTATAATAGAGCCAGCTGCCCATCCCGGTATTTACCTATGCTGTTGAAGACATGTTGCCAAATTGTCATTGTGGATTGACAAATGACTTCAATAGCATAAGTAAATATATAGAGCTTGATATATTTCTAATCCACATTAGTACAGATCAACTACTTATTCACATTTGATCTCTAATTAGTACAATGTGACGTTGGGAAAATCCACTGCATCATAACTGCATAGTATGCAATGTCACATGTAGTTGGTCTACCATTACATCATCTACAATAGTGAAGGAGCATCATAACTGACACAACAAAGACTATTGGTCTGTTTGGTGAATGGACACTGCGCTGCTTGTAGATCCCCAGGGTCTGCACCTTCCTAGCAATGGCCTTCCAAATCTCCTGCTTCTAATGCGCATTGACCTTTATGGATACAAGAAATGAAAGAAAAAACAATGGCTTTGTGACTTTTTGTCTGTATTTATCTAACACAATTTTTATACATCTTATCACAAGCATGACTCATAAGTTACCATACAACATGTGTAGTTTAACCTCTTCGATGCTCATGACGGCACCACGCCGTCATGAGTCACGGTTGAGCTGTGCTCATGACTGCGTGGTGACGTCACGACCACGCCCGCGATTGGAATGTCCAGCACCTGGCTGGAATTCCTGCCGCAGGCAAGCGGTTATCATGCTGACCAAAACAAATATCTCAATGCACAATTTTGTAGTGACTTGTTGACTACACTCATCCCATGTCATGGCCTAAACTCACTAATCCAGGCCTATGACATCATCAAGCCCAGGGCAGGGGGTTCTTACATAATCTGTGATGTGACATAATTCTGATCAGTGAAAATCATTGTGAACTACTGAATGCTAAACATAAATACTTATGACACAGTGAATACTGGCCACTGGGCGTAAAGGGCGTGCAGTTTGGACATGACACACTTTGAAATGGGAGTAAAATGAAATTAAGTGTTAGCTCAAGAAGTTAGGTGACTCTCCCTTTCAATTGTTGCCCATTTAAAAGCTTCCACGGGCTTATTTTTAAGCACACCTCAAATATTGACCTGGTGAGGATATATTCTTATGACAGATATACCTCAGTACTTCAGCTGTTTGTCGTTGTGACTCAGCCCCAGCATGGTCCATGATTCTGACTGAGCACTGCTCATTGTCAGGCCCTACTATCTGCATCCTGATGATCATGATGTCACATGAACACAGCCTTCCCTTAACATTTACATGAAAAAAATAGCTTGTGCCCATCTAATAAGTGACCTCAAGGCTGTGTGTGAGCTCGTGGTAGCTCCCAAACAACTGTTTGGAGAGCCCTGGTCTAGGCTGAGTGATTTGTGGGATGATACACATAGCTAACATCATTTTCATTTGGTTTGTAAAGAATACATATTTATGTACAGTTATAAAGAGAATATAATAATATATTTTCTAATTTCCAAGATGTGAGTTTTCAACATATCACATGTAAATCAAACATCTACATATATAAATCTCTACATACACACCAAATAGAATCTAAAGCTAGAAACACAACACATATTAATGTTGTTGTTTTTTCTTTCTGTAAAGTGCTTACAAATCCAAAACATCATTGTCCTATGTAAGGACCATAATATATGACACTTAGCATCAAACACTAGACTTCACTCAGGAACTCAAATGGACATTGTAGCCTGTGTTAATGGAAAAAAAAATCTGTTAGTTTCACATATGCATATGCATTTCAAACATGTACCTGTTCCTCTGGTGAGCCATAGAGGTGGCCACACAGGGAAAGGACCTCCTTTGCCAGCAACTCTAGCTACTCTGGCATGAAGGCAGGGACTCTCTTACCTGCATCATTGCCCCCAGAGGTGACAAACAGCAGGAAAAGTGGAGGCGCTCTTGATGGCAGCAGTGTTAGGAGACAAGTGAGCTCTTTTTCCAACTGCCGCTTACATGTATGCGACATATGCAATCGTCAGTGTGGACGGACACACCAACATTAGCCTATGGCTGTGTCTGTTGTGGAGTTTACAGCCCACTATGCGGTCAACTTCCGCCACTCCCGTCTGATTCCAAATGTCCTATCGGCGAGGTCAGGCAACCGCCTTTTTAGAAGTTCAAAATAGTGTGTTTGAGACTGTTAAGTGCATCACCACCACTCAAAATGGGGGCTAGTGAGTTTACATATTCAAAATTCGATGGACACTCATTCTTTTAAAATTAACCCTTTATATGCTATGCGTTACTGTGCTGAAATGCAATATTAGCGCAGTGTTGTGTATTCCTCTGACACTATTTTTGTAGGAAAAAATGTAAAACAAAAATTATTTACACATTTAAAAAAATATATTTTACACTATAAATGTAATTTGTGATGAATAAAGGACAAAAAGTGAATGTTTGATTAAAATATGTAGAAACACCATATATATTTTGTACAACTACAAGACTTTAGTTTTAAATATCAAATATGTTGTTGTGGAAAATGTGAAAAATGTTCAAATGTTTCACCAATGTAGACATATGAACCCTGGGAGAGTGAGGAGACGACAGCCTCAGATGTACCGCCCATTTCCAGACATGGCCACCATGGAAGAAAGAAATATATAATCAATTCTACTCAGATTGAATAGGCAAACTATACTGGATGTATGTTATCAGCTGGAGCCAGATCTTCATCCTCACAACAGAAATCCCACATCTATTACACCAATTGTCAAACTCATGGCAGTACTTCATTTTGTGGCCACAGAATTCTTCTTATACACTATGGCAGTATTTGGAATGTCACAACTAACTTTCAGTGGTGTGCTACCAGAAGTTATACCTTCAATTATAAGACACATCAACAGCTTCATCCAGTTTCCACAGCAGTAGGATTCAGCCAATGTGAAGAGGGACTTTTGCGGTTTGGGTCGCCTACCAAATGTGGTTGGAGCAATTGATGGCACACATATTGCCTTAGTGCCACCACCATAATTTGAAATTGTGTTACATTTTTGCACTTTTTTTGTTTTCCATATAGGATACAGCTTATCCCAACCGACCATGGTTGTTGGCACCGCTGAGGAATCCAACAACGCCAGGGGAAGTCTCCTTCAATGAGGCCCATGGAATAACACGGCTGCCAGTGGAGCTGGATTTCGGGCTCCTAAAAGCAAGATTTTGTTGTGTGGACAAAACTGGAGGAGCCCTCCTCTACTCACCCGATAAGGTATGTAAAATCACTGTGACCTGCTGCATGCTCCACAACATCGCCCTGCAATGGAACATCCCTTACATCGCAGAGGATGGAGACCATAAAGCGCCAGCGGTGAGGATCCTGAAATGCCAAATGAAGATGATAGTGGTGAAGAGGAAGGAGTTGACTTACGTCAAGATGTCATTGACAACTTCTTCTCATGAGTGTAAGTATATCTTTACATGTTATCACTTTAACTGTTACACCAACTATTGATGTGATGATGAGAGAAGTATGTGGTGGTAATTTGGTAGGAAGGGCAAGTACAGGGAAATTCAAGGCAAACGTGTTTGTTGATCAATGTTTTGACACATTGATTACTGTGTTATATTGTTTATCTCTGATTGTTTTGTGAAACTGTGTCCTCCACAAGTCGACATTGTAATGTGTCTATTATGTTATGTTTGATTGGTAATCTTTTTAAAAAATCTGTTTTAGGTTCCTTCACCATGGCATCTTCATTTGGCGATTTCAGAGTTGTGGCATTTGCAGGTATATGGTGCTGTTTCGAAGTACAAAGGGAACATGGGTCGATCCTGGGAAAGACAGACAGACTGTGGGTGTACAAATCTTGTACCAAGGCAACTTGCACTGTGATTGAATAGAAGATTTGAAGATTACGTTGATCTTGTTCTCTGTCGTGTATTGGCACTTAGGCAGTAGGTGTGCCATCATTAGCTCAAACCACATGTGGTAGTGGAGCCAAATCATGCTTATCCCCCTTCACATTGTTAAAATCATCATTGTGTGTAAACTGTATGTATCTATTGATGTGTCTCATCATTGTAGGACATACTTCTTGTGGCACACCACTGAAACTTGGTTGTGACATTCCACCAGATACTGGAACAGTGGATTGGAATGATCCTGTGTCTACAAAATGGAGTTCTGCCATGTTTTTTGTCTATTGGTGTTATTGATGTGGGATTCCTTATGTGAGCTAGAAGATCTGGCTCCAGCTGATGACATGAGTCAATGACAATATGCCTATTCAATCTGATTGTTTTGGATATATTCCCTTCTTCCATGTTGGCAAGGTCTGGAACTGGAAATGTGAAAACTGGCACTGAGTATTAGTGTCAGGTATGGTGTAGGAGGCTGGCTTAGTATATGGTGCACACTTATTTCAGTGGAGCACCTTGCACTAATCCAGACAACCCTTATGGTGATTTTAGTGGTCTTAGACAACCTTTGAAAGGTCTCTAAGTGGTAGCTGTGGAGAGCAGCCTTCAGGCTTAGTCCAGAAGGAGTGTGAAGCAGCTTGTTTTACCAGTACTAATCATATAGTGTAGGTTAAGTGAAAAAGAACCACACAGTGTAATTATAAGAATATGTATTATAAACACTCACTAACACATTGCAATATCTCCTCCCGGAGATATAATCACAATACACACAATACTTCAGTAATAGAACAAGTAAGTAGCACAATTACACAGTGAATTCCAGGGGGAGACCAAACCATATACTAATAAAGTGGAATGCGAACCACGACTTAAGTCACGGCTGGACCCAGAAGACTTAGAAGAGCCAGGGCCCCAAGGTACCACCGAAGGTAAGTACCTAGGAACCCCCACAGGGGCCGTGTGCAGAGTGGAAACTCAACCGCATGCTCAATACAAGTCAATAGGGAAGTCGTGGTTGCAGTTTTCAAGAAGAAGGGCCACTCCCAGAAGACGCTGAAGAAACCCCATGGAAGACGGAAGGTTGGAGAGTCACCCCACCCGTGAATACCCCTGGAACCAGGATACCTACAACAGGGAAGCCAGGTGCATAGGTGCGAAGTGACGTCGGGAACCGCCGTAGACCACAATAGAGGACTTCAGTAAAGTTGCTGCTGACGAAGAAGGTGAAAGAGTCCGGTGGAATGCAAGGGTGGATTCAGGAAGAGAGGTACCTGCAAGCAGAGGGGACAGAGTCTATGCCGCTCAGGAGTGACCAGGAGGCACGGAAGATGTATGCCCACCGATGTTGGAAGATGCAGAAGAGTTGATGGTGACCTTTGCGCTGGATCTGTGCGGACCAGGCGATGCTGTGGAAGACCAGGAGCTGTTGATGACCTGTCCCACGTCCGATGTCAAGAGCCGGGGGTCGGTGTCCGGGGGGAGCACCAACAAGCTGTGGCAGATGAGAAAGGTGTAGTGTCGGGAACAGCAAGGTCCAAGGGACTCACCAAGTGCAGGTAAGTCAGAGTAGGCCCCAAGCAAGCAGGGTAGCCCACTGGAGCCAAAGAAGACCCTCAAGAGGGCCCACAGGCCGAAGGCAAAGGAGTCGCAAGAGGACCTCAAGCAACTCATCAATGATGCAGGCCCACGGTACAGAGGATGCGATTAGAACAAAGATCTTGGTAGCAAGAGATGCCAGAGGCTGGAGCTATTTGGAGCCTGAAGATCTCTGGAGAAGAGAGTCAACAAGCCTTGGCAACGGCAAGTCAACACGGTGCACAAAGGTACTGCTCAGGCGGTTCTGACAAAGGATTCTGGCTTCAAACTTGCTGTGAAGACAGTGCAGGCCTCGAGGGAGTTGCAGAACTACCACC
The DNA here is from genome assembly GCA_963921515.1 of Calotriton arnoldi. Classification (NCBI taxonomy): domain Eukaryota; kingdom Metazoa; phylum Chordata; class Amphibia; order Caudata; family Salamandridae; genus Calotriton; species Calotriton arnoldi. The sequence goes on from CAWUFW010011266.1 coordinate 403,615, forward strand.
TGTGTTGCTGAACCTTTCGGAGTCCATGGGAGCTCAGGAACAGCAGACCAGTCAGCTTTGTTGCAGTGCCTGCAGATACAGGGGAGTGACTCCTTCACTCCAAGAGAGATTCCTTCTGGTGTCTTGGATGCCCACAGACCTGGAGAAGAACCTGTATGGAGCACAGGCACAGACGATGCAGAACACTGACAGGACGAGACCAGGAGCAGCAGGAGTCTTCCAGATGCAGTCTCGGTTCCCAATGCGAAGTCCAACAAAGTCCAAAGTGCCAAGATGGTTGAAGATGAAGTGGTTTCGGATCTGAATCTTGTCCCTTGATGAATCTGAAGAGCCACCCACAGGTAAGCCTTAAGTACCCTAAGGAAAGGGTTGGGACGATTCAGGAGTCCCTCCCAGAGACGGGGCTAGACAGTGGGGAGGATACTCCCATGTCCTTTGTCCAGTTTTGTGCCAGAAAGGGAGCCAACAGCTCCCGGAACTGGTTCCAACTGGAGTATGCAAGGAGGGCACCAAATTAGTCCTTTGAAGCAGTCTAGTGGCCCTGGCAAGCGCCCCCACCCTAGCCCAATACACTAACTCCTGTCTGGGAGGTGGGCTCACCTTCCTGTGACAGGAAACCTATTGTCCTACCGTCCCCAGCTTGAGCTTGGCTCAGGAGAAGGAGGGCATAATCGTGTTTGTGGTCGGCAGCAGCCATAGCTTGCTGTCAGACTCTGGAAGACTGGTACCGGGAGCACGGAGGGCTTCCCGGAGGAGCCCCACAGTGCATGGAATCATACCTCCCACACCGTTTACGGTGTGGGGGTATGATTCCATCATGTTCGATACCATACATGCTAGGGTTCGTTACAGCCAGTTTATAATTAGCCATCGCGTAATGACGCATGGCCACTATATGTATCGTAATGGCTGACACACTTACAATGCCTGGATAATGGACTCCGGGGTTTCTAGGGGTGTCCTGCTGATGCAGGGGCACCCTCACACTTATAACCAAGCACCCTGCCTTCAGGATTAAAAGGCCTGCCTTAGGGGTGACTTATAGGTCTTAAGTGTAGTGACCTCAGATATAAGAAATCTTATATCTGTCTAAGTGGTGATAGAACCAGCTTACACAGGCTACAATGGCAGGCCTGTCATCACAATTTGAGTGGTCTCCAATGGGTGGCATGATACATGCTTCAGCCCATAGGGGACCCCTGGTGTGCCTATACCTTAGTATCATATACTAGGGACTTACAAGGGTACACCAGTAGCCAATCTGGGGGGTGCCTAAGTACTCACCATGGTCAAATTAAGGAAGGAAGCACAGAGACTGGGGTCCTGATTAGGAGGATCCCAGTCAGACTAGTCAGAAAACATAATGACACCAGCAAAAAGTAGGGGTAACCATGAAAGCAGATGCTACTTTCCAACACCCCCCCCAAACATAAGGAGATGAGACTAACCTTGCCCAGTTGAGTCTTCATTTTCTAAGTGGAAATATCTAGAGAGTCCATCTGTGTTGGCATGGTTACTCCCAGGCCTATGTTCCACTGAAAAGTCCATGCCCTGTAAGGAAATGGACCACCTCAAAAGTTTGGGATTTTCACCCTTCATTTGTTTAAGCCATAAGAGGGCTTTGTGGTCTGTCTGAACAAGAAAATAAGTACCAAACAGGTATGGCCTCATCTTCTTCAAGGACCAGACCACAGCAAAGGCCTTCCTCTCTATAGCTGACTAACGTTTCTCCCTGGGGGTCAACCTTCTGCCTACAAAAGCTACTGGTTGGTCCTGGCCCTCTGCATTAAGTTGTGACAAAACAGCTCTTAACCCTGTCTCAGAAGCATCTGTATGGACAATGAAGGTGTTGGAGTAATCAGGGCTTTGCAGAATGGGAGCAGTGCACATGGCCTGCTTCAGGTCATCAAATGCCTTTTGACAGCTAACTGTCCACTGAACTTTTTTTGGTGTTCTCTTGGAGGTGAGATCATTAAGGGGAGTCACAATGGACCCATACCCTTAACAAACCTAATAATGCTGTTTTTGGCTTGGCATCCTCAGACAGTTTCATTTGCCTGTAGCCAGCAGTCAGGTGAAATGTACTCAGATATTTGGCTGAGGCCAAAGTATCTATGAGCTCATCTGCCCTTGGAATGGGATGGGCATCAGTCCTAGTGACTGCATTGAGGCCTCTGTAATCCACACAAAACCTCATCTCTCTCTTGCCATTTTTGGTGTGAGGTTTTGGTATAAGGACTACTGGACTAACCCAAGGGCTATCTGAAGGCTCATGACCCTCAATTCCAGCATCTTCTGGACCTCAGTCCTGATGCAGTCTCTGACATAGTCAGGCTGTCTGTAAATGTTGTTCTTCAGAGGCATAGTCACCTGTGTCCACTTCATGGGTACACCAGGTGGTTTGACTGGGTGTCAGAGAGAACATGTGGTTGAACTGATTGAGGACCTGATACTAGAGGTTCAGGGTTTTAGTGTATAGGAAGTAATGGCGCTCAGCAGATTCACGTCAGTGTATATGGGTCACCATAGTGCGTATGGTGCTGACTGGGAAGGGGAAACCCTTGTAACCCCTTGATGTGTGTAGGGAAACCCTACAGCAAACAAGTATAGCTAAATCCCGTGCACACATACATAATATTTAAACAAGAAATCCAGGTGTTATTCAAAGCAAATAAACAGAATTCTTGGGTGATGTCGTAATTTCTTTATTCTGATGGAAACGCAACCAGCCGACACGTGTTTCGTCAGGGAAAAGTAGTCCCACGACTCTTCAGGGCTGGGAATGATACAAATGATGGTCTGTAAACAAGGTATGGAGTGACAGTAACTGGAGAGCACATGTTCTCCAAATTGCATACGTGAACGTCACCCAGAAACGCGTGGCAACCCTATTTCAAAAAAGAACCCGAACAATAGTGTATGGGGAGTACCGTGTGCACGTCAGGTCTAACATCATTAATAAATAAGTGCCTATTAAAAAAACATAAGTGCATTTATGGTACAAACACCTGACCAAATTCGGACACAAAAGGCTAAAGACGAACAGAAGAAAGCAATTGGAGCTGGTTATATTGTGAAGCAGCTACAGAGAAATTACGTAGAAAAGGGGTTAAAAACGATACAAATTAAAGTTAAAAAATCAATCAAGCATAGGCAAAAAAGATATTTAGCGGGAAAGAGTCTAGGGAACTGAAATTCTGAGGTTCATTTAGAGAGAAAAAGAACAACAAAAAAACCTGTGAAACCATGTACCTGAAGCGAGTTGCCAGAAAGCTGTGATGTCTGAAAGGAAAAAATATAGGGGGAAAACAAAATCAAGGGCGTAAAAGTGAAAAACATGATGTATTACAGAAATGAGGGGCATTGGGTAATCACAAGGTAGTAGTGTAAAATTGGTGCTCACTCTTACCCCTAAGCCGGTGATAATTCCAACCCGGTAGGGCACAAGTACAAGATATATTATGGATTTCCAAGATAATTAGAGGTAGGGCGTCTGTAGAGGTGTAGAAAAAGAAAAAGTAAGAACATGGATCATTAAAAGGAGTGGGTGAACAAGATATAAATTCGACGCACTACCTGAGAAGTGGATCAGCAATGTTGCGTGATCTGTAGACCAAAGGACAAGAATACAATATAGATGGAGCTTAGAAAAGGAAGTGAGTTCCTTTGAAAAGATAAAATTTAAAATATTAAAATTTCCTCACCGGAATGCCGGTGATACTTCCAACCCGGCAGAACTCAATCGGGGTCAAATTACGCAAAACGAGTATCAGTCCTAGTGACTGCATTGAGGCCTCTGTAATCCACACAAAACCTCATCTCTCTCTTGCCATTTTTGGTGTGACGTTTTGGTATAAGGACTACTGGACTAACCCAAGGGCTATCTGAAGGCTCATGATCAGTCCTGATGCAGTCTCTGACATAGTCAGGCTGTCTGTAAATGTTGTTCTTCAGAGGCATAGTCACCTGTGTCCACTTCATGGGTACACCAGGTGGTTTGACTGGGTGTCAGAGAGAACATGTGGTTGAACTGATTGAGGACCTTCCTGCAATCAGCTTGCTGCTGGTCAGTGAGGCTGCCTGCCAAGGCTACTCCTTCAACTGACCCATCAACAGGGTTCTGAGAGAGGAGATCAGGGAGAGGGTCACTCTCCTCCTCCTGTCCCTTATCAGTGGCCATGAGCAAGCTCATGTCAGCCCTATCTATAAAAGGTTTTAGGCGTTCACATGAAGTACCCTGTGAGGACTTCTTGGAGTACCTAGGTCAACCAAGTAGGTGACCTCATCTTTTTTCTCAGGAATGTTGTGGGGGCCACTCCACTTGTCTTGGAGAGCTGCTGGGGCCACAGGCTCCAACACCCAAGCTTTCTGCCCTGGCTGATAGACAGTCAGTACAGCCTTTTGGTCATGCCAAGCTTTCTGAAGCTCCTGACTGGCCTCAAGGTTTTTGCTGGCCTTCTTCATGTACATACGTGAACGTAGGCCAAGGACATAGTCCACAATATCCTGTTTAGGAGTTTGAGAGGTTGCTCCCAGCCCTCCTTAACTAGACACAAGAGACCCCTAACTGGATGCGCAAACAAAAGTTCAAATGGGCTGTAACCAACCCCCTTCTGTGGGTCCTCTCTGTAGGCAAAGAGAAGGCAGGGTAACAAGACATCCAATTTTCGCCTAAGCTTTTCTGGGAGTCCCATGATCATACCCTGAGGGTCTTGTTGAACGTTTCAACAAGCCCACTGCATTGTGGATGGTACAGTGTGGTAAACTTATAGTTCACTCCACACTGTTCCCACATTACAGTGATGTAACTTTGCATGAAGTTGGTACCTCTGTCAGTTAAGACCTCCTTAGGGAAGCCCACCCTGGAAAAGATTCCCAGGAGGGCCCTAGCCACCACAGGAGCTTTGGTGGTCCTAAGGGGAATGGCTTCTGGATATCTAGTGGCATGGTTAATCACCACTAGTATGTAACTGTGTCCAGATGCTGTTAGAGGGTTTAAGGGACCAACAATGTCTATCCCTACCCTCTCAAAGAGAAGCTCAACCACAGGAAGTGGAATGAAGGGGGGCTTTGTAGTGCCACCTGACTTACCACTGGCTTGGCAGTTGACACAGGAGCGACAGAACTCTTTGGTGTCCTTAGACATATGGGGCCAGTGAAAGCAAGGGATAAATTCAGGTCTGCCTGGAAGGGCCCCTGCCCCCAAGAACTCTGTCTGGTCAGGCCCTAGTTCCTCTGGGGCAGTTCCTTCATAGGGTCTGGGGTTATCTCACTCAGGAGACTGACTCTCTCTGGAAGTTTTGGGAAAGGATAAATCATTATCCTTCCTGCTCCCTTCTCTTGGGAGCCAACTGGTCCATTGTTCCAGGATCCAGTGCTACCTTAGTGCTAAGCTGTTTGGCCTGAGCCCTGGTGACAGCAAATGTACTGGCAGAGATGCCCATCATCTCTGCATGAGTCCTGAACTCCACTTCAGCCCAAGCTGAAATCTCTAGATCATTGCCTAATAGACAATCTACAGGTAGGTCTGGAGATACCACAACTCTTTTAGGGCCAGTTACCCCTCCCCAGCTGACATTCACAACTGCCAAGGGATGATCAGTCCTGACATTGCTAGTGTTGGTGACTTGGTACTGCTCACCAAGTATGTCAATTGTAGAAGGTGCACCAGGAAAGAAGTCACAATCTTTTGAGTAAACAGCCCACAATAGGTATAACTTACTAACATATATATAATACACATAAATACATTTAAAAAACACATAATAACACCTGATCATGTTGAATCCCTTAATAAAAATTATTTAAACTCCATATTGAAAGAAAAGAGGAAGGGGGGGCGCATAGTACTCAGAGCATGAGCTACCAACACATAAATATGCAAGTACCTCAGACACAATACTAAGTGTTCAAGCTCCAACTACAAATGTTTAAAAAAATGTTTAAAAAGGACACTTTGGAAAGGAAGGTTTAAGAAAAAGTTAGAGGAGAAAGAGCAAAGATATAAAGATTCAATTTGCACACGATTAGGACTAATAATCACAAAACAAAGCACATAATCTCACCTATATATAATAAATGGAATTTCTCCAACACTTTTCTGGTGTAGTCACGAATCAATTAGGGAATAATACAAGAAGGAGCCCCACAATAAGGGTTCGGTTAAGTCAAATCCAGCCTTTACGATCTGTAAGAGTAACATCACGTTAACCAACCAGATGGTACAGTATGGGCACGCATACTAACAATAGGGCGACCGTCTCCTGCATCGGTTATATAATAATCCCAAAAGAATCTCAATGGTATGAACCAAACGGGGATTCAATAATAGGCATCCCCCTATCATAACGTTCTGCAATACATCAACAGAACAGTAAAAAAGGATAAGGCTGGGTAAGTGGCAATCTAGCCATTAAATTGCTAATACGCCTAAACCATAGCCAACTTTAGCAGACATATAGTAATGCGAGCGTAAAATGTATATGACATACAAATATATATAGAAAGTTAGAACCAAACTCAAGGTGGCCACAAAGTCAACAGAGAGTTCTTTAAGTTGAAATCATGACAATCCCCATACAACAAAAAGTGACGTAATAAATAAAAATATGTTGAAACATATCATGGCTGAAGCACTATCAGAATCAATGTATTCGGACATTGCGCAACTTAGTCCAAAGACTTATACCACTCCAGTCATACCAAAATTATAAGATTGAATATTTAACGTAGCATGCCAATGCTTCATATAGATGGAAAAAGGGGCTATAACCCCGGCTAGATGGAAACTCGTAAAAATACAACGGCTTGACGACGTCTCGCGTATTAGGTTAAAAACACCCCCAACCAAAATGTCACAACGCGGGTTGATTAAGGTACACCGCGATAAAATAATCCCTCAATCACATCAGTCTATTTGCCTGGACAATCTCCTTCTGAGTAACCGGCAGGTACGCCCGATAGCAGTGTAAGCCGGGCGCCACATCGAATTCCAAATTTAAAGGACCGCGGCTAATTGACGTCCTTGCGTCATGACGTAAGGCCAATGTGTAAAACGTCATACACCCTTAGTGGTTCTAAAAAGGCGGTCGCCATATTTAAATGTTCACCAAGCCTATTCTGCATGTAGCAGATCATAACAAATCATATACCTTCAGGCAGGAAGTAATGCACCAATAGGGAACAGAAAGACGAGGATTACACGTGTGAGTGTCAATATTAGAACCCAAAAGAAATTTTTATTTCAAAACAATATGAGGCGAAATACCATACCTAAGATGTTATAATGAGTAGTCGCCATATTTATGTGTCTAGAACTACAGATTGTAGTGTCCTTGATGATCTAAAAGGTAGTCGCCATATTCAAACATCATGACGTCAGGCCATGAGTTAACAGTCGCAATGCCCTTAGTGGTTCATAGGACCAAAAAACAGAGATTACGTGTCCAAGTGTCAATATTAAAGTCAGACCAAAGTGATTTGAAACTATGGGAAGCAAAAAACAGAGATTACGCGTCTGAGTGTCAATATTAAAGTCAGACCAAAGTGATTTGAAACTATGGGAAGCAAGATTTCATACCCAAGATGTTGTAATGAGTGGTCGTCATTTTAGAGTATACATAGCTACAGATCATAATGTCCTTGATGATCTCAAAAGTGGTCGCCATATTTTAATATCCAGAAAACCTATTCTGCATATAGCAGATCGCAACAGATATGTGCCGTCAGGTAGAAAAACCGTTCCAATAGGGAACAGAAAGCTACAGATAATACCTATAGGTTAATACAGGCACCAAGTCATTTGGTTTAAGCCTGTGGATAGCGGATCACCATCCCTTAAATAAAAAAGATTGATAGTCGCCATCTTTGAATATTCAGAACTCCTAAACATGTATGTCAGATAGGGCAATGAAACCGCCAACTCAAAAGTGTTGTATTGTTACTTTGAGCATAGAAAAGATCAAAACTGTACTTATAGGTCACTTAAAGATCCAAAACGAACCCCTTAAGTCCTGTATGTGGTAATTGCAAAAGTTTAACAAATCCCCGGTGAACAAGTTGTAACACTCGATTGAACAAGATCCAATTATCACTAGTTACCATAGTCTGGCCAGTTGTATACAGACAAGGAACTAGTATAATTGCCCATTATGGATGACAGAGATAAACCAAATGGATGACAGTAAGAGAAGAGTAGGGTGGACAGATGTAACTCAAAGATGTGAGGAGAATAAACAAAAAATACACAAAAAAATACACAAAAAGTTGGTCCAATGCTAACATATATTAGGCATTACATCAGACCAAATGGCTCATGGAATTTCCTAAAATTAACATATTATCAAAGTTAGTTCTACCCACTGTCATATCTGAGAAACATCAGAGCTTGGTATACTTATAAGAAGTAATGCATCTCCCCATCTGTGTTGTGACCATGAGTTGTAGCCTTCAAACGACAAATCCACTTTGATTCAGTTTGTCTAAGTAATAGTTCCCTATTACCACCTCTCTTATTAGTGGTGATATGATCTATGCCGTGAAACCAAAATGTGGCATCCCCAATATGTTCCTTATTGTAGTGGTCTGTTATGGGGTATCTGTCATCCCTACTTCTGAGTGCTCTGCGGTGTTCTTGTATGCAGGATTTTAGGCAGCGTGTCGTGCTGCCAACATATATCGTACCGCACTTGCATCCAAGAACATAAACTACATGGGTGGTATTGCAGTTTATGAAATTACCAATAGTGTGTGTTTTGGAGCTATTGTAGGAGAAAGTTTTGGTTTTATTTTTGCCCATAGGGCAAATATTACATGTGCCGCAGGTAAAGAAACCCTTTGGTTTGGATGGCAACCAAGTCTCACTACTTGTGGGTGTAGTCACATAGCTCGGGCATAGGTGGTTCCTCAGCGAAACCCCCCTTCTATATGTGATTGCGGGCCTGTCACAAACATAATCCTTGAGGCCAGGAATTTCAGTCAGGAGGTGCCAATTTTTTCTAAAGACATTGAATATCTTGTCACTATGCATGGTATATTGAGTGACGAATCTAGCTTTACCTCTCATATTGGAATCTTTCTTGGCAATAGGTTTATCCCTGAGTGTGCATTCCCTTTCAGTTTTAAATATTCTGGATTCAGCTTTGTCCAAAATACTACCATCATATCCTCTCTTCAAAAACCTTTTTCTTGAATCAAGGATATTTGCCTGAAATGTTTCATGTTCGCTGCAATTTCTCCTAATGCGCGTCATTTCCCCGAAGGGGATGTTTCTAATGACAGAACTCGAATGCGCACTAGACGCATGCAATACTGCATTGCACGCTGTCTCCTTCCTATACAATGTACTTTGGATTAAACAATGTTGAATGTAAAATCTGATATCAAGAAAATGTATACTTTCCTTATGAAAGGACATGGTCAGTCTGACATTGAATGCATTGTTGTTAAGGTAGGAAAAATATTGTTGCAGCTGATCAACAAAGCCTGACCAAAGACAGATGACATCGTCTATGTACCTCCCCCAGAACACAATATGTTCAGTCCAGGGGGAGGCACATCTGCCCCAGGCATGCTCCCTCTCATACCACCCCATAAAGAGGCAGGCATAAGAGGGAGCAACCCTGGAGCCCATCGCTTTCCCCTGTATCTGATGGAACCAGCGATTGTCATGCAGAAAACAGTTGTTCATCAGTATGATGTCGATCATCTCAGCGACCATCTCATTATATTCATAAAGCTCCGTGCCCTCCCTATCCAGGAAGGATCGTACAGCCATGAGTCCATATTTCTTCTCGATACAGGTATAAAGACTCTCGACATCAAAGGTAACAAACATTAGTTCCTCCGACCATCGAAAGTCTTTGAATTTCACCAATATATCTTTGCTGTCCCAGTTATAAGATGGTAAATCAAGGACATGCTTTTGCAATCTAAGGTCTACGAACTCAGACAATTTCTCGGTGGGTGAACCCACCCCTGAGATGATGGGTCTCCCTGGGGGGAATAGCACCCGTGTGAATTTTTGGTAAAATATATATACAAGTATGATCAGTTCAGGTGACACAAGTTTCTCTGTCACCATTGCGACACTGTCCCCTGTGTCCCTGTAGGCCATTGTTTCTTGTCCATTATTCAAAGGCTGTTGCCTGTACTTGCCCAAGTTAGTAGGACTTACTAGCAAGGTGGCAATGTCTATGCCACCATCGCAGACAAGGACAGCCTGACTAGACCAGAACTCACCTCAGAACCCAAGGTTAACCCTACTAATCCCTTGGGGGCAGTACTACCACTTATACTGGAGCTAGGGGATGCAGTTGCCTTAGGGGCAGTGGTAGTAGCTTCCTTGGCTTTAGGACAATCAGCATATTTTGTCCAGTGGGTCTTCACCTTAGAAAAGTAGCACCAAGGTTTCTTCTTGCCCTTTTTGGAGTTTTCGGACCCACCATCAGATGCAGGTTTTTGGGGGCCTTGGGAAGACTCTTTCTTGTCTTTGTTTTTGTCCCCACCCTTATCTTGAGATTTAGAAGAATCCTGCTTCTTCTGGTCACCTCCACCACCTATGTTTTTCTGCTTGAACCTAGTGTGAACCCATTTGCCTGCCTTCTTTCCCAATTCTTGGGGAGAGGTCAGATCAGAGTCCACGAGGTACTAGTGCAAAAGTTGATCCTGACAGTTATTAAGGATGTGCTCCCTCATCAACAAATTGTACACTCTCTCATAGTCCTGCACCTTGCTTCCATTAAGCCAGCCTTCCAGAGCCTTAATAGCACTATCTACAAAATCAACCCAGTCTTGAGTGGATGCCTTCTGGGTGTCTCTGAACTTAATCCTGTATTGCTCAGTGGTTAAGTCAAACTCATCTATGAGGGCATTCCTCAAGACAGTGTAGTTGTCAGCATCCTCTTCTCTAACAGAGAGGAGCTTATCTCTTCCTTTGTTAGCAAAGGAGACCCACAGGATAGCTACCCACTGCCCTTGAGGGACCTTCTGTACTTCACAGGCCTTCTCCAAGGCAGTGATCCATTTGTGGATGTCATCCCCTCTTGGTAAGGAGGGACTATCCTGCTCAGGTTCCTAGTGTCGAAGGAGGGTTCCCTTATCCTAGGGACACTGGGGCTGCCACCATGGGATTCAAGTCCCAAATTTTTCCTAGCCTTCTGTACTTCTAAGGCCTCCTTGTCAAGGGCCAACTGATCCTGCCTGAGCCTGAGTCTCACTCTCTCAAGTCGGATCCTTTGGTACTCTCTATCTATGGAGTCATTCCTCTTGTTAGAGACGTATGTTCCTACAGAACTTACAGAGGCAATGGACTCAGCAGAGGAAGACCTAGTCCTCCTTTGCTTACCCTGTACCCGCCCAGGTGGAATAAAGGGGGACCTATTTCTAGTGGCACCCTCTGAGCCATCTGCACTATTCCCTGTGGGATCAGAGTTTAACAGGGTGGAGTCATTGGACTCCTCCTGGTCAGTCAGCGTTGGGGTCAAGGAAGGGCCCCCCGTCTCCTCTTCTGGCTCCTGCCCACCACCTTGACCTGCTCATCTGACCCACCATCCTTCTGGAGGTCATATTACAGTAGCACCTCTAAGAGGCGCTGGGTGCTAGGGCTTTTCCCTGTCTTAAGTTTTCTAGAGGAACACAGGGTCCTCCGTTCCTGGAATGTGAGGCCACTGTATCTAGAGGGAAGAGATCCATTGGATTCTTCAACTAAAGACATACTAGGTATAGTATGGTGTTGCACCTACCTAACCTAGTGGGAACTAAACTTCTTAAGATTGGAGAAAGAGTGTCCCTTAAGGACCTTAAGAACCAATCTGTAAGTTCAGTAGAACTTACTTGTCTATAAAAAGTTTTATATGTGCCTAATGTTAGTGATGGTTTTTCAATTAATCCACACCTAGATTAGCTGGTAAAACAGTGCAAGCTTGAAACCCAATCACTGCACACCAATGTAGGAGGCTGGCTTGGTATATGGTGCACACGTATTCAAGTGTAGCACTCTGCACCAATCCAGACAACCCTGATATTGTTTTTAGTGGTTTAGACAACCTTCGAAAGCTCACTAAGTGGTAGCTGTGGAGAGCAGCCTTCAGACTTAGTCTAGGAGGAGTGTAGAGCAGCTTGTTTCGCCAGTATCTAATCTTGTAGTGCAGATTAAGTGAAAATGAACCACACAATGTTATATAAATAGTTATTTATTACAGACACTGACTAACCCAATGCAATATCTCCTACCTCGAGATATAATTGCAATACACACAATACTTTGAAAATACGACAGGTAAGTAGCACGAAAATACAGTGGTCTCCAGGAGGAGACCAAACCATATACAAAAATAGTGGAATGCGACTAACGACCAAAGTCAAGGAACCACCCGAGGTAAGGACCCAGGAACCCCATGGAGGCCGTGTGCTAAGTAAATACACGACTGCGTGCTCAAGGTAAGTCAATAGGGAAGTCGTGGTTGTAATTCTTATGAAAAAGGACCCTTCCCAGAGGACTTGGCAGACAACCTGTGAAAGATGGATGGTTCAAGAGTCACCCTACCTGTGGATACCCAGGAGACCAGGTTACCTGCCCCAGGGAAGCTGAATGCATAGGTACGAAGTGACGTCGGGAACCGCCTTAGACCACAAAGGAGAACTTCAAGCAAGATGCTGCTGGTGAAGAAGCTGGAAGAGTCCGGTGGAATCCGAGGGTGGATTCAAGAAGAGTAGAACCTGCAAGCAGAGGGGACAGAGTCCAGATCACTCAGGAGTGACCGAGGGGCACGGGAGTCGAGTGCCCACCAATGTCGTCTGTTGCAAGAGAGTTGACGGTGCCCTTGTCTCTGCAGCTACGTGGACAAGGTGATGCTGAGAATGACCAGGAACGGTGTACGAGCTGTCCCATGTCGGATGTCGATATCCAGGGGGTCGGTGTCCGGTGGGAGCACCAACAAGCCTTGGCAACGGCAACCCTTGGAAGAAGACGAAAAGGTACAGTGTTGGACCAGCAAGGTCCAAGAGACTCACCACGTTCAAGTAAGTCAGGGTAGGCCCCGAGCAAGCATGGGAGCCTACTGGAATCAAAGAAGACCCTCGATAGGGCCTGAAGATCTCTGGAGACAAGAGTCACCCAGCCTTAGCAACAACCAGCCAACTCGGTGCACGGGGACTCAGTTCTGGCGGTGTCGATGAGGGATCTTGGCATCAGACTGGAGGCCTCGAAGAAGTTGCAGAACCGCCTCCTGTGTTACCGACCCGGCTGGAGACCAGGATCAGCAATCGGTCAGCTGCGTTGCAGTGCCTGCGGATGAAGGGGAGTGACTCCTTCACTCCAAGGGAGATTCCTTCGGGATGTCCACAGGATCTGGAAAGGACCTGTAAGGAGCACGGACACTGGCGGTGCATCGGGCTTGCCGAACAAAGAGATCAGGAACAGACAGAGTCATCCCGGTTCCAGTCTCGGTTCCAAAGTTGAAGTCCGATGTGGTCAGTCCGACGTGGTCTGCATGACTCGGTCAGAATGTCCAGATGGTTGAAGAAGACGCGGAGGTTGATCTGAATCGAATCCCACGACGAATCTAGGGGCCCACCCTCAGGTACGCCCTTAAGTACCCTAAGGAAAGGGTTAGGATGAGTCAGGAGTCCCTCCCAGAGGAGAGGCTGGACAGTGGGGAGGATACTCCCATGTCCTCTGTCCAGTTTCATGCCAGAGCAGGAGCCAACGGCTCCCTGAACTGGTTTGAGCTGGAGTATGCAAGGAGGACACCAAATGTGCCACTCAAGCAGTCTGAGTGGCGCTGGCACGGGCCCTCACCTTGTCCCAATACACTAAAGCCTGTCTGGGAGGTGGTCACACCTCCCTGTGACAGGATACCTATTGTTCTGCCTTCCCCTGCTCGAGCTTTGCTCAGTAACGGGAGGGCACCCTCACACTTAGAACCGTGCAACCTGCCTTTAGGACTGAAAGACCTACTGGAGGAGTGACTTAGAGGTTTTCAGTGCAGTGATGGTTAGATATAAGGCAACTTATATCTTTCGTGAGAGGTGCAAGCACCAACTCACATAGAACTTACTTGTCTTTAAAAATATTTTATATGTACCTAATGCTAGTGATAGTTTTTCATTTAATCCACACCTAGATTAGCTGGCAAAACAGTGCAGGTTTGAATCCCAACCGCTGCACACCAATGTAGGAGGCTGGTTTAGTATATGGTGCACACATATTTAAGTGGAGCACCTTGCACTAATCCAGACAACCCTTATGGTGATTTTAATGGTCTTAGACAATTATAGAAAGATCTCTAAGTAGTAGCTGTGGAGAGCAGCCTTTAGGAAGGAGTGTGAAGCAGCTTGTTTTACCACTACTAATCATATAGTGTAGGTTAAATTAAAAAGAACCACAGAGTGTAGTTATAAAAATATGTATTTATTATAAACACTAACACATTGCAATATCTCCTCCCCGGAGATATAATCACAATACACACAATACAGAACACGTAAGTAGCACAAACACACAGTGATCTCCAGGGGGAGACCAAACCATATACTAACAAAGTGGAATGCGAACCACGACGAGTCAAGACTGGAACCAGAAGACTTAGAAGAGCTGGGGACCCAAGGAACCACCCAAGGTAAGTACCCAGAAACCCCAAGGAGGCCATGTGCAGAGTGGAAACACAACTGCATGCTCAATACAAATCAATGGGGAGGTCGCGGTTGCAGTTTTCAAGAAGAAGGACCCTTCCCAGAGGACCCTGCAGAAACCCAGTGGAAGATGGAAGGTTGGAGAGTCAGCCCACCCGTGGATACCCGGGAACCAGGATACCTACACCAGGGAAACTGGGTGTATAGGTGCAAAGTGACGTCGGGAACCGCCGTAGACCACAATGGATTGATCAAGCCTGAGACGCACGACGCATGACGTCACCTTCGCTGCACAAGCAAGCAAGCTGGGAGCCCGAAAAGAAAAAAACGCCGCTGCGGCAACCCACCACCAAACCGGTCCTGTCCGTTAATCAATCTTTCGGACCCCTGGGACCTCCATCTGTAGTCACCGTCAATGGAGGTGGGACGCGGGTTGAGGAGTAAGGAATAAGGAGTGTGGGGCAACATGAAAAGACGCCAGCTGCCCTCTTGAAAGGCCTTCACCTCCCTCCTCCCCCCATCCCTCCATCATAGCCTGAGGTCAGTTGGATTTGTAGCAGCAAGGGGGTGAGCGAGCAAAAGCGCACCCCCAAGCAGGGCAGCTTTAGTAGTCTGCTCCTGAGTGTGAGCCCAGGTCCCTGTGGAACCAGCCCAGCTAGGCCTGGGTGCGGCTTGCAGGGGCTCTGGCGAGCTCCCGCTCAGGTAGCGGAATAGCCTCATTCTGCACCTTTCCGCATCTTCATAACCTCACCCCGCCTCTGGCCTCGGGAAAAAAGCTTGGCAGCGGTAACGGTGACTGCTGGGAATAGGTGTGGTCACTAGGTAGCATGTTGGTGGTGTTTGCTCCCTCAAACGCCACCCGACTACCTAGCTGGACTCGCTGAGTGGCCCCTAGTTCCCTGCTTTCAGCCTCTAGCGCCGGCGCAGCATTAGGTGTTGGCTGGTGCACCTGATGCCTTTTGATTGCTACCGGAGGTGCACCTGATGCCTTTTGATTGCTACCGGATCTATTAATGCCACAGTGTCCACTACTCTGTTCATCACACAGCTGCTTGTAGGACTGTTACGTTCTCCGTGGGAAATCCACAGGCCATCCCCGATGATATTATTATATATAGGCTCCCATTGGACCACATTTGACCACCCATTGGGCAATTCTTCAGCTATTTATTTTGCCTGTCATCTATTATTTTAATCCATCAAATCCTGCTAATCAGGACGGAGGAGAAAAGTTTTTAAAACCAAGCGGATGACAAAGCTGGCTAGAGGTGCCATCTTTTAACTGCCCTGAAATAACTACACCGCCTCGTGAGACAAAGTTAACCACGAGAGAGAGGTACGTTCCTCCTGTAGCCAATCCGCTGGAAAGGGCAGCGGAGTAAAATTTTCTAGAGCATCTATCTTGGGGGAGCTACTATAGCAAGGTGACTGCCACGAATCCTTTAAAAACCCTTAAAACAAAAATTAACAATAACAAGGATGAGATCCGGTAAAGTGCAAGGCAAGGCACAAGCTTCCACTAAAAGGAAGCAGGAAAAAGAAACTATACCAGGAGACCTAATTGCAGAAAGGAGACCACAAAACAAACTAAGCGGGCTGATATTAGTCATCCCTCCCCCTGAGAAATAGTAGTGTTACATATGATTCAGAGCCAGAGCCTGAGGACAGCCCAGAGGCGTTAACCAGTCCCGCCTGTCCTGCTAGCTTGAGGACAGGCCAGCTTACAGATAAAGATAAAGATAAGACAAAAAATCAGTGGATCAGCCCAAACTATAAAAAATCACAGAATATTTCCGGCTAACATGCAAACAGGATGGTACTCCACAACCAAGTATGAACGTCATATTTCGACCGGAGAAGATGACGGATGGCATTAGCCCGGAGAGGGAAAGCTATGCTTGCACTCCCCCATCTACTAAATCATTGACTTTACAAAATTTACAATTACATAGCTGGCCATTTGGTCATGTTCCCGAAGAAGTGGAGTCCGTCGGCACAGCAATAGTAGGCCCGGAGGGACGGGCACAGGAAGGAGTGCTTAAGCTCTATGCATTTCCGTAATTTAATCCAAACACCGATGAGGCGCTTACACCGCCAGACTTGCAGGAGGGGGCCATTACGGACATCCAGGGAGCTACTATAAAGGAGGATTCAATAAAGAGAGTGCAGATGGTTGAATTTCGTGATAACCCCCCCAACCTGTGGTCTGCCATATTAAACGCAATGCAAGCAACAGTACTGCCCCTAACTCACCACTCCAACAAAATGGACATTCAGGTGGATTTACTTAACACCATGGCAATATTTGTGTCAGAAATCGATGAGAAACTCGAAAAGCTAAACACACTAGTTACAAGGGCCCAATCAAACCACCTTAATGATTTTAAAATCTGTTCCTGCAAGGAGGTAGTAGATAAATTAGTGCAACTTCCGGCAATCATGCAAGCTATCCTGAGGGGAAGTTAAAAATAGCCTCAGTCCCGACTCTCGGCCCGGAACAACATTACAAGAGGAAATATGTAGTTTGAAGAGGGCAACCTTTTGGGGTCAAGCTGTCCCAATAAAGGGTTGGCAGATGAAGAATCTGTGTTAATAGAGGAGCAACTCTTTGAAATTCAACCCAGGCCTCATTATGAGTCTCCTATTGGTGGGAGCATAAAGACAAACTCCCTCGTGCTACCGCAACAAACTAAAAAAGAAAGGAAACGAGCAAGGAAAAGAAGTAACAAAACCTTCCCCAGTAACATAGAGATCTCTCACCCCTCATTAATTGCTCAACAGGAAGATCTGGACTCTCCTGCGAAGATTACAGTGGACTTGAACGCATCCAGTGCTGCCTTGGCTCCAGCACATGATACTGCACGCAACAAACCAGTATCTCCTGTAAATATGAGGGCATCTTCTACTACATATAGTGCACCCCCTTGACTTATAGTTCACTGATTGAGGGAACATATGGAGTGCAAGAAACTACTCGACAGATCCCCACACTGTGTCCTGAAAAATCGCAAGTCAAAGAGTGTAAGGTGGAAGAAACCCAAACTCAGCCGATAGAGGAGCAGGGTTTTCTGGAACCCCAAGTGCCACTAGCAAACGGATCCATCACCGGCCATATCTACTGATATCAAGGGAACATCCCGGCATTGGCGATATTCCCGGTGATCTAATCAACAATGGACAGAAGCTGTTATGGATCCCGGAATTTAAATCGAGAGGCTCTCAAGATGTCTTAAACCATTCAAGTATTCTAAAGTTGATCAAAGCCCTACCGGGAATTGAATATGTCAAGTCTGATGACATTTTATCAATCAAGTTCATGCCGGCAAGAGGGCGACAGCATACGTATCCCACCCTGGTTATCTTCGGTGCTTCGGGCCCAGATCTTGGAAAAGAGAAAGCATCTAAAAGACTGGGGTATTGAAGTAATCCCCTACCAGGGGATGGATACCACCACGTGCTCCTAGTAGGGCCACCATCAGATGAGCAAATGGCTTCCAACCTGTCAGTATTAAGAGAAGCCAGCGATGGGTCCTCCCTCTTGGCTCATCATATAAATAACCACTTGGCACTTTGATGGCGTGTAGTTTTGCACTTTTTTAGGGGGATAACCATTGCCATTTAGTATTGTGCATATACCCGCTTTGGACCTGCACACAAGCACTTTAATTACCTATAGTGATTTATCTATGAGAATCCCAACTGGCAGCATCACAAATTTGCACTTTAATCATTAGGGAAAAGGTCAGTCCTCAACCAGCTATCTTGACCTATTTTGCATTTGTATTTGGTATTTCTATCTATATAGCAAAGGAAGGGAGGTCAAAAAATGTAAAGGTTTAGTAACAAGATGACCAATAGCTGAAGTAGATGTATGACAAAATCTTTAGATTCTTTTGTATTCATTTTTAATATTTCTGAATTGTGTGATTGAATCGTGTTTATGGTTTTAACGAGCCTGGAACGAGCTCCCGGCAGACATCAGACTCGCCCCCTCCCTGAACACCTTCAGGAAGGCCCTCAAGACCTGGCTCTTTGGCTAACAGATCTGCTAACCCCCCACCCCTCAGCGCCCTGAGACCCTCATGGGTGAGTAGCGCGCTTAATAACCCCTGATTGATTGAATTGACTAATAAACTAAACATTACTCATACTCACAATGGAGGACTTCAGTAAAGATGCAGCTGGCGAAGAAGGTGAAAGAGTCCGGTGGAATCCAAGGGTGGATGCAGGAAGAGAGATACCTGCATGCAGAGGGGGCCGAGTCTATGCCACTCAGGAGTGACCAGGAGGCACGGAAGACGAATGCCCACCGATGTCGGAAGATGCAGGAGAGTTGACGGTGACCTTGGCACTGCAGCTGTGCGGACCAGGCGATACTGTGGAAGAACAGGATCCATTCATGAGCTGTCCCACGTCGGATGTCAAGAGCCACGGGGTCGGTGTCCGGCAGGAGCACCAACAGGTCTTGGCAGCGGCAACAAACGTGGCAGATGAGAAAAGTGCAGTGTCGGGATGGTCAAGGTCCAAGGAACTCATCAAGTGCAGGTAAGTCAGAGTAGACCCCAAACAAGCAGGGGAGCCCACTGGAGCCATAGAAGACCCTCAAGAGGACCCACAGGCCGAAGGCACAGGCGTCGCAAGAGGACCTCGAGCAGCTCACCAATGTGCAGAGGATGCGATGAGGACAACGATCTTGGTAGCAAGAGATGCTGGAGGCTGGAGCTTCTTGGAGCCTGAAGATCTCTGGAGAAGAGAGTCAACAAGCCTTGACAACGGCAAGTCGATGCGGTGCACAGGGGTACTGCTTCAGCAGTTCTGATGAAGGATACTGGCTTCCAACTTGCTGTGAAGCCAGTGCAGGCCTCGAGGGAGTTGCAGAACCACCACCTGTGTTGCTGAACCATTCAGAGTCCTTGGGAGCTTGGGAATAGCAGACCTGTCAGCTTCATTGCAGTGCCTGCAGATGCAGGGGAGTGACTCCTTCACTCCAGGGGAGATTCCTTCTGGTGTCTTAGATACCCACAGGCCTGGAGGAGAACCTGTATGGAGCACAGGCACAGATGACGCAGAAAACTGGCAGGACCAGGAGCAACAGGAGTCTTCCAGATGTAGTCTCGGTTCCCAAAGCGAAGTCCAACGAAGTCCAAGGTGTCCAAATGGTTGAAGATGAAGTGGTTTTGGATCTGAATCTTGTCCCACGACGAATCTGAAAAGCCACCCAGAGATAAGCCCTTAAGTACCCTAAGGAAAGAGTTGGGACAATTCAGGGGTCTCTCCTAGAGGAGGGGCTGGACAGTGGGGAGGATACTCCCATGTCCTTTGTCCAGTTTCATGCCAGAGCAGGAGCTAACGGCTCCCTGAACTGGTTCCAACTGGAGTATGCATAGGAGGGCACTGAATGTGCCCTTCAAAGCAGTCTAGTGGATCAGGCAAGCGTCCCCACCCTAGCCCAATACAATAAGTCCTGTCTGGGAGGTGGTCACACCTCCCTGTGACAGGAAACCTATTGTCCTACCTTCCCCTGCTTGAGCTTGGCATCTGCAGCAGGAGGGCAGAATCGTGTCTGTGGTGGGCAGCAGCCATAGCTTGCTGTCAGACTCTGGAAGTCTGGTACCGGGAGCACTCAGGGCTTCCCGGAGGAGCCCCACAGTTTAAGGTGTTAGGGTATGATTCCAACATGTTTGATACCAAACATGCCAGGCTTCGTTACAGCCAGTTTCTAGTTAGCCATCGCTTAATGACGCATGGCCACTATATGTATCGTAATGGCTGACTCACTTTCAACACCTGGAGAATGGACTCTGGCGTTTGTATGGGTGTCCTGCTCATGCAAGGGCACCCTCACACTTATACCCAAGCACCCTGCCTTCAGGATTGAAAGGCCTGTCTTAAGGGTGACTTATAGGTTTTAAGTGTAGTGACTTCAGATATAAGAAAACTTATATCTGTGAGAAGTGGTGCTAGCACCAGCTTACACAGGCTGCAATGGCAGGCCTGTAGTCACAATTTGAGTGGTCTCCCATGGGTGGAATAATACATGCTTCAGCCTATGGGGGACCCCTGGTGTACCTTTGCCCTGAGTACCTTAGTACCATATACTAGGAACTTACAAGGGTACACTAGTAGCCAATCTAGGGGCTACCTAAGTACTCACCATGGTCCAATTTAGGGAGGAAGCACAGAGTCTCACCTCCTGATAATCTGGGAGGACGTCCCCTCCTGCGGGGAGGGAGGATCCACAAGGCGAGGATCTGGGGTGGCTACAAGTGGATCTTCCTGTGGCAGGGCCTCCCCTCCTGTGGCAGATGTAGATGTGCCAGATGTTGTAGGACTGCAGGAAGGGGTAGATTGGGCTGAGAAAGCCCTGCACATATGGGTGTAAATGTCCTGCAGCACCCCAGTCAGGGAGCCTATATTTAAGTTGCGAGCCTCCATCTGATAATTGAACTACCTCTGAAATTGCTTCATATCCCGCAGCACCATCAAAGCACCATGCCATATTGGAATCTGGAGTTTCCTGATTGGATATTGATTCTCAAAGAGAGGTAGGTTTGGGTTTCCTATCAGCTCCTCACAAACAACAATGTGGTGTTGCACAGTGGTTCATCATATCCCCTCCACAATTTAACATCTACCTAACCTCCTTACCTAACCTCGTTAAATCTTTCAACATCACCTGTTACAACTATGTAGATTACACCCAAAAATTTCTAAAAATGGATGGTCTGAAAGACCTCTACAATTTAAAACTTGATGACTGCCTTCAGGCCATAAACACATGGATGATGAATAGCCATCTAAAGCTAATTATGCGAGTGGAGCGTGGCCAAGCAACATGGCCGACAGGACGTGAGCCTCTGACCTCCCAGGCCAGCCTACCCAGTAATCCTGCTTTATCCTAATGCAGCGATCCTTAGACCAGCTGAATTTATTCCTGGGGTGTCCCTAAACTAAGCTGAAACCCCGGTCCCGATCTGAGCGACCCGTGGTACAGAGGAGAGAAGCATCCGGAAGCTGTCGCTTGGGCCGGCCCGATGACTAGCTGGAGAGCTGCGGCATGCAATCGACATGCGACTCTTGGCGGGCCTGAAGTCGTGCTTTATCGATCCGGTCCCCTGCCAGGATGAGGAGGTGACTTGGAGGTCCGGACGAGAGACCATCAGGGCGAGTGAGCAGGCGCGGGAGGATCGGGACGTGAGGCCGTCACTCAAGTGGAGATCCCGGGAGCTGGAGAGTCTGTGGGCGGAGACTGGGGCTGCGGACTTCGCATGGCGGCCGAGGCCCCTTTCCTGCTCCATCCACTGGAGCGGACTGTGATCCACTCCTTGGGTCCCGCAAGGTGCTTGCCACTGTGGGCGGGCATGACAGAGGGCTGTGCCCGACCACAGGCGAGAGTCTCGGGGCAGGCAGCCCTGTCCATGAAGTGCAAGGCCTGCGATCGGTGGCCTGAAGCCGGCTGGCATCGGACTGAACCGGGAGTGGCAGTCGACACCGGTATGGAGGTCTCTGGTGGGTCACTCGAATAGCTGGCCCAGCCGGGTGCTTGTGCAGGAGCCCGGTGACGGGAGGTACTGCCACAGGGAGGTGCCCCGCTTTCACCTGCGGAGCCTGGGGCCCCAGGGGGACTCGCCTGAGGAAACCGGAGGTTCATCTGGAGAAGGAGTTGATTGGCTGTGAGTCCACATGTACAACAACTGGTAGGGAAGTGCCAGCAGCCATTTAGCCTGGGGCAGCGTGCAACCTCTTGGAGAAGGGGGAGCCCGGTGCATCAACCTGCCCATGAGATCCTCTTAATTCTACTTATGGTGGCAAGGTCAACCCAGCGTAGGGTTGAATCGGGCCGCTGAAGGGGTGACTACCTGGGGAGAAGTGAAAGACATCTGGGGGCCCAATAGAAGCGACTCCCAACTGTGGTCATATTGATTTGGTGGCCCGGTGAGTGCACATCTTTGAAAGGGCTGGTCTTGTGGTGCAGCAGTGACTGAGCAGCGGTCGTCCCTGTGGGAGAGGCAGGCGAAGGGTGCCTGGTGGTACTGGTTTGGGGAGCACTTGGCATCTGGCGAATTGAGGTGACTTAGGGCTCTCACAGGGTGGAGGACTCATTGGGCCAGTGTGATGGGCAATGACAAAGCAAAGTGCCAAAACCATAATGCAGTATGTCACGTTGCACCACCCCCAGCGCATAACGAAGCAGACTGGCGATGGAGAAGGGGGGGGAGATGATGACGGGGCGAGCCTTCCCGCGCTGAGCAGTTGGCTGTTATCCAGGGGTTCAGGAAAGCCCTTGAAAACCAAATCGAGGCAGTCTCAATAGACTTTAACTTCCTAAGAGCAGACCTACGAAAAGTAGCGGATAAAGTGACAGAGGCTGAAAGGGACATAGTGGATCTAAAGGGGGGGGGGGCGTGGCGAGATAATAGTGCTGCTGCACTGCCTATATATGCTCCAAAATGTGTTGTGCCCTATCCCCCTCCGCGTATTTAGGCAGTTGAATTCTATACTGGTATCTCTATTGGGCCGGCCGTCGCAGTAGGGTAGCACTGGTTACTCTGAACCAGCAGTATGAGGAGGGAGGACTTGATGCCCCTAGAATGGATCTTTACTATTATGCTAATCACTTACCACATGCGGCCTGGTGGCTGGATGAGGGGGATAACTGGGAGAAGAGGCTGCTGAAGGGACATGTACTGCTGTATAGTCTCCTAACAGCACTGATGGAGGGTGCGTGGGTCCCCAATGACATGCCGTATGTGAACAGGCAGACCGCGAGCATCTGGCAGAGTTTCATGGAGCCAATCTTGAAACTTGCTCCGTTACATCGGGAGCTCCCAGTGTGGATACTTGCCCCGGTGCTCAGAATGATGGATAATATTTCCTTCCAGGCATGGAGGGAGGGTGGTTGTGAACAGATGGCCGACTTATACAGAGGCGAGACATTCATCTCCTACGAACAGGCCTTTGAGGACTTAGGGCTTGGCCGGGGACACTATCTCCACTATGCTGGATTGTCGGACTTGTTTAAAGCAACTTGGCCCATATAGCCCGACATCCCTCAAACGACACACACGCTGGATATAATGCTCACATGTGGTGCTGGATGTAGACTTGTCTCCCTCCTTTATAGCGCAATGAGGGAGGACTCGACGAGCCCCCCATTCGGACAGGTGCAGCCTGGGACGCGAACCTGATGAGCCCCTAGGGGAAAAGAATTGGAAAATAATACATGCGCTCACCCATTCGGTGTTATGAATGGACACTTCAAACTAATACACTACAACTACTTACACCGCACCTACATGACCCCAGTGAAGATGCCCCTCATAGCGCCAGACCGCCCGGACACGTGCCCTAGGTGTGGAGAAACGTGTGTGGACTTCATGCACTTAGCGTGGAGATGTCCCAGGGATAGTCAATTCCGGGCTCAGGTTGTGGAGAGGGTGCGGAGGGGCATAGGCATTAATGTTGAGGTATCACCGCTGCACTGTTTGATGGGACACGTTCGGACATCTAAACGGCACAAGATTGCTTACAAATTCCTCCAGCTGCTGTTAGTATTAGCAAAACGTAGGGTTGCCATAACGTTGATGGGCAAGCGTTTCCCTGAGTTCGGAGCATGGGGGAGGGATGTCCGTGAATGGACACTGGCAGAGGAAGTCCACATGAAAAAAAGTTGAAGGGATGACAAGCTAGAAGAGGATCTTACAACATGGAGGGAGCTTTGTAACGCATTCCTCACAGCTGACTCAAATAAAAGTGATAAGAATGAGTCTGGAATGAGTGAAGATACGACAGAGCGGGAACTGGAATGAGTGTACTGTCAGGCTCCATGATTCCAAACGCTTTGTTATATCAGAAATCAAGAGGTTCTACTCTAATCATGGGGCTCTGCTGTACTATTCACTAGTATGTACTGTTTAATGCTGTACACCTGTTGCATGTTTGTTGAAAAGATAGAGGTAATAAAAAAAAAGCTAATTATGCAAAGACAGCGTTTATGACCTACGGACAGTGACACAAATACCAACCTACCACCATATGACCTAAGGAACATGAGGCCACTCCAACAATATCAAGAGAAGTCAGAAACCTAGCGGTAACCATGGATTCAGATCCATATCTGAAACCACATGTTAACAACGTAAAACAGTGCCTGCTACACAATAAAAACACTACGTTACATCCCCCATACCTTGGATACCAACAGAATGTGCAAGCCATCCTCACACTCTTAATTTCCAAGCTTGACTATGCCAACAGCCTATACCTTGGCACACTCACATTGATAATACACAAAATACAACTCATCCAATAAACTGCTGCAATCTTTCTTCTCTGCCTTCATCAAAGAGAACACATTGCTGCACTCTTGCAATCACTCCACCGGCTATATATAGCAAGAAAGGCAATGTTCAAGGCACTTTGCATTGTTCACAGAGCCTCCAAGGAAAAGGACAGCTATTCTTACAATTTACATTCAAGCAATACAAACAATTCAGGACACTGCACTCCACGCTTGCACCACTTTTCATACTACCTTACCATAAGAAATCCGTAGGAAGCACTGCTTTCTCAGTACTACCTGCCAAGCTCTGGAGCACCCTACCAGCCAGCATTTGAAGCATCGAGGAGCCTATATACTTCAGAAGACAGATGAAAACATGGCTATTTCAAAGACAACTACACCACCACACATCCCTGCAGCACAATCTGAAAAAAAAGTTGCACCCTCAAACTCAATCTTCAGCTTACGATCCACAGATTGGAAACAAGCCAACCAGCAAGCTACTTTCTGCAGGTAAGTTAAGGAGAGCTGACCTATGCTTTAACGGGGTATTATATAGTTACATAAGTACATACATAACATTTGTGGCCCACACGGATACTAATACCATAACACTCAACGGTCGGCAGCCAACTGTACCTTACACCGCTTACATTCACATAAGACATATCTGCTACAAGGGTTGTCCATCACCAGTACTGTGCAGTCAATAAACCAGCCATCACTAACTGAACAGGCATGGAAAAACTGAAGTGATCTGTCCCACATTGCAGGTTAATTGAAGGACTTTAATCGAGTCCATGACTGCAAGTCCCAAATATCTTTACACTATGGCTGCTTCTTTACATCTCACAATGGCTTTCAGATATGAGGTGATAGTAACAATAAACATCCCAGCATCTCTCTCCACCTCTCTCTCCCTGAAACAATGCCAGCTCTGGCCCAGAACTCTAGGAGATAGATTTACTAACATTTTGCATCAGGCTTGCTTCACTTTTGTGGTGCAGCCTGACACCAAATCATTTTTGGTATTTACTAAGTAATGTGAAGCTACCTTGCGTAGCTTTGTGTAGTTTAGTAAATATAAAGTAATGCAAAGCAGTGTATATTGCTGCCTTGAGTTACCTTGTGTTGGAAAGGCATTCCTTGGGTGGAGCATGGGTGATCTCATACATCCACCTATAGAATTTGGTGCAGTCCCAGATTTACTAAAGCTAGTAAACTTGGGAATGCGTCAAAATGGTACGCCTTCCACAGTGAGGCGTAACAAGGAGAAATGTATTTATTTCTTCTTATTACTTCCTCATTGTATGTGTGCTGCATAAGTGGAATATGCCTCTATGGATTGTGTTTGTGCAGGAAGTTGTCCCTTCCTGCACAAAAACAATCCTGACTTTAATACAGGCACCCTTGCACTACAGTGCAAGGGTACCTGCTATGGCGCTAGGCAGTACACAGTGCACCGGCGTTAGGAGACAGCAGAAGCACCATACCTTTGTAAACGGCTTTGCATGAAATGTAAGCAAATCAGAGCCAAAATTTCTGATTGGACAACCCAGTGCAGTGAACAGCTAAGCAGATTATAATCGTAAGAAATACCATAATGGGACCCACAGAGCTGCTCAAAGCTGCCACTGTACTGAAAAACCATAAATTGTTCTTCTTTCTCACACCTCATTATCCACCACACTGCTACACGTTTTTTCTCATAACATGATAACTGCACCTTGGTGGTCATCACACACAACATGGAAACACTTCCCACATTGTATCCCAAAACAAAGACAACACCCTTCTAACCACATACCACCCTATCTGGTGTAGATTGCTGCCCATGGATGTAGATAAGCACTTCAGAGCCACACACAGGGAAATAAGTGCTATACAAATGTGCAATGCAATATTTATCGCCTGTTAATAAGCAAGATTTGTTTTGATCCTATTAAAATCTTGTTTTCATTACTTCATAATTACAAAACAAAATGTGCTTCATTTTTTGCTTTTGTAACTGCTGATATATATTGAAATATTTGTACAGTTAATTTAAAGGTATTTAAATTGTCTGTGAATTAGAACCAAATTGACATCCTACAGTATTTGCTTCATACTCTCTGTACACAAAGCCACTGAAATTATGAGAGTCTGCGGCTGTGGAATAATGTGATTCTGTGTGTGCAGTCTTTACCACATAATTATGAATGTACCTCATTTGCCACCTAATCCATAATTCGCTGCATAATCTGCAGATTTTAACAAAAAACACATTTTGTTTCTAGCTCAAACAGATCAACAGTTACTAAAATGCTGCAACGCGTGCAGCCGGGCAATGGAAGGTCCATTGCAAAGGTTGACTAGTCAACCTTTCAGTTACTTACAGCGAGCAGTATCTGGATGTGGAACTATTACTTATAAAATGAAACTTTTGCCCAGACAGTGCTAACATGTGCAAAAATGACAACATAGTGAAGTGATACTATTAAAAAAATGTGCCGCATTAAACGGAATCATCTGTGTTTTCTTGCTACATAATTTAGTTAATATTGCTGCATAATTTAGGCCTCTACTGCTGCCTAATCCCAGCAGCCCTGTCTGTACCACAGAAATATTGTCACATAGTTCACTTTACAAAATCCTATCACTTAGCAGACAAAGGAAGAAAAGTAAACATCTCCACAATAAAAGAATAAGCATCAATTTGTCAGAAGAGAGCCTGACATGTATTTAACATGTCTGGGAACACACAGCAAATGTAACAAGATCGAACCAAATTTAAATGCATTTTTATTGCTCATTTGCCTTCTGAACTCCCACACCTCTATACTGTGCGAGGTGCCTCGGTCATTTAAGGGGGCAAAAGATTCATATTGGCTGGCCCCGCCCTCAAATGCCCCCCACGTGGCTATGGCCCTGTGGCTAATGACAAAACTTTGTTGAAGGTGTTACATTACATTAAGACAGGTTAGCCTTCGGAGACAATTTTGACTGATAAACTAAGGAGTTTTTGCCAGATAGCTTTGGAACTTTCATGTGCGAACACTTTGTGTCTAAGGAATTGTTTGTTTTGCTGCCAGCTGAGTTGAGTGGCAAAATCATTAGAATTGCCTGTGAAGGCCACATGTGTATTTCTACCACTTGTAAGAAGTTGAGACAGAAAGTTTGGTGGCCGGGGATAGACAAATAGGTGTCTGTGCTTATTGACAAGTGTCCACAATACGTAGTCTCTAACAAGCATTGGAGAATCTCAGCAAAGCCTATTTTTTCAGTGCCACTTCCAGACAATGCTTGGGATGAGGTGGCCTTGGATTTCTCAGGACTATTCAATTCATTACCTTCGGAAAAGAGATATTTGATTGTTGTGATAAGCTATTTTGCTCAGTGGTTATATTATTCGTTCTTAGAAACAGCTTACTCTACGACAGTCAGCTCTTTCCTAGAGAACATTTTCATGGTTGAGGGTTCTCCATGCAATATTGTTACTGACAATGGTATGCACTTTATTTCCAGACAAAGGACAGATTTCATGAACAAATTTGACATTAAGCATTCTCAGCTTGGTCTCTATAGTCCCTTATCCAATGGTTTCGTTGAGAGGGCTAATCATATTTTGAAAGAGGGGATTCAGCATGCTATTGCAGAAAATATTGATGTTTCAACTTTTCTAAAAGAGAAAATATGGGCGCCATTTATGGCTTTCAGAGCAAGCGAAGCTTGTTATAAGTTGCTACCTGAGTGGCTGGTAAAGATCGCTGAAGGTAAGTAACATTTGTTTGAAACCAAGAATGAAGATTTGATGGAAGAAATGAGAGGGTCTTGTCTAGACAAGAAATACAGAAGAAAATTTACAATCTCAGGAAAAATGTCAAAAATGTTGCAGTTGCTGTGAATAATTGGGTTTTGATTAAGTAACCTTTTACAGTTAGTAAAGGAGAGTAAACATTTTCCATGCCACTAAGAATAATTAGAACAAGCAAAGCTTCTGTTTTGTTGGATGGGAAGGGATGGTGGAACAGAGATAGTGTGGTTCAGCTATCTGATTTGCAGGCAGAAATATATTTGCGTACATACTCTAAAAAGGAAGCTGGGGAATCCATGTTAACAACTGATATTGCCAGCAGTAATGTTGTCTCACATGATGCACAAGAGTACATTGGTAGTTCTAGCAACTGTGCACCTGCTAGCAGCAGGTCATCTGTCATGAATAACTCAGAACTTGGGGTGTGTGATACGAATGAGGTGTTCTCTACTTCGAATGCATGCCTCAATGAGTCCACAACTGTCAAAACCAGCGTTTCTGACACCAGAAAGTCTGAGATCACTGATGAGGCTGTTTGGACACGTAGCTCACGGACAGTCAAGTTACCTACCGAGCTGCATGGCTTTGTTTTGTCTGAATTTGCTTTGTTTTGTATAAGGAAGGGGGGTGATGTTGTATTCATATTTGTGAATAATGTGTTTACTTATATTACATTCTGTGTGCCTTGTTATTGTGTTGCTATTTGACTTGTCTAGAACACTGATGGTGTCTAGCGCTGGGCTGGTTCTGGAATGTACAGGCTAGAGTCAGCTGCCTGTTCATCTCAAAGCCTGTCCGGTGGTCGTTGTGGTCATGGGTCCTTCATAAAGAAAGACGAACTATGGGGCATATATATAAGAAAGGGGCAGAGCGCGGGTAAGCTCCAAAATTGGTAACGCCGCGCTCTGTCACTTTGGAAACATAGGGATGCACCGTATTTACAAGAATACGGTGCATCCCTGCGTTTCTCTCTGCGCTGGTGCTAAATTCAACTGCCTAGCGCCACCGCAGGCACCCTTGCACCATAGAGCAAGGGTGGCAGCGTTGAGGGAATGATTGTTTATGTGCAGGAAGGTGTCCCTTCCTGCACATAAACAATCTAGAATGGCGATTTATAACTTCTATGTGTGCTGTATTTTTTAAATGATTGTTTATGTGCAGAGAGAGCCCCCATTCCTGCACACAAACAATCATTCATGGCATTTTTCATCGTTTCGCCATGTTAAGACCAGGTTTTCCCTGGTTTTAATTTTGGCGCTGCCTCCTATTTACGCCAACCTTGTAAATAGGGGGCAGCATCAAAATCAATGGGTGTTGCGGCAGAATACCCACTACAACACCCATTGCACGCCCCTTTCACGCTTAGTGTAGCGTGGAAGGGGGTCTTATTTACGAGGTGGCGTTAAGTCACCTTAAGTCAGGGGTGTAACACAGGCCCCCACAGCCCCCGCGGTGCGGGGGGGCCCCAACCTCCAGGGGGCCCCCTCAGCACCGCACTTCGGCCTGAGAGCTCCAGATTGAGTACGGAGGTGGCCCCTCCACGTACCCTGCAGGGGGGCCCCCTCAAGTTTCGTTACGCCACTGCCTTAAGTGGCTTAACGCTGCCTTGCAAATAAGGCGAAGGGATTTTCGCCACAGGAACGTCACTAAAAGTGACGTCCCTGTGGTGATAGGGGCTTGTAAATATGCCCCTATGGGGTATAATCATAAGGAAAGTGACGCCGCGCTCCGCCAGTTTGGAAACGCAGGGCTGCACTGTATTTACAACAATACGGTGCAACCCTGTGTTTCCCCCTGCACTGGTGCTAATTACAGCTGACGAGCGCCAATGCAGGCCCCCCTACACCATAGTGCAAGGGTGCTTGCGTTGTGGGAATGATTGTTTATGTGCAGGAAGATGTCCCTTCCTGCACATGAAAAATCGTAAATGGCGATTTGTAATTTGTGATTTGAGCTGCTTTGTGCAGCACAAATAGAAGTTGCAACTCGTCATTTTTAAAATGATTGTTTATGTGCAGAAAGGAACACCTTCCTGCACATAAACAATCATGCATGGCATTTTGCTGTTTCTATGCAAGATGCAGCACACATAGAACCAGCAAAAACGAAGAGAAATAAAGCATTTCTCTTCGTTTTGCCATATTAAGCCTAGGTTTTTTTAATCTTAATTTTGGCGCTGCCCCATATTTACTCACCTTTGTACATATGGGGCAGGTCAAAATCAATTGGTGTTGTGGCAAAACACCCACCAGAACACCCATTGCCCACCCCTTTCACGCTAAGTATAATGTGAAAGGGTGCCTTATTTACAAGGCCGAGTTAAGCCACGTTAAGTGGCTTAACGCTGCCTTGTAAATAAGGCGAAGGTCATATCGCCAAAGGATCGTCACTAAAAGTGATGTTCCTGTGGCGATAGGGGCTTGTAAATATGCCCCTACACCTTTTATACTTAAGTTTGTCTCGTGAAGTCTTGTTGGGGTCCTGGCTGATTATTGCTCACACCTGCATATGGATCCTACAAGGTGCTCCTGCCGAATGAAACAGGCCAACTTAATATATTGCTGTGTATGCCAAATCCTTGAAGATAAAAGGAAGAGACAACACTGGAAACATTAGACACTGCTGACACCCATTCACATAAGGGGACATCTCATCTCTTTTTAAGTGACCAGTTTCCTGAGATAACGAAGAAAGTTACAATATTTCTGAAAAAACTGAAAAAATCTGAGGTAACAAAATGGGTTTTGACATAAGTGATGAAATACTTTAGGTGCAGAGTCAAATCTCAAAGCAAAGCGATGCAAAGAAAATATGAGTATGTGATAAGAGAAAACGACTTTTCCTTCAATCAAGAGCAGGATTGAGTATTCACTAAAGAGGAGTAGTGTGGCACAAATAAAGATTACATTGTACTTGTTTCCTGCATTCTCACATCTCAGTACATCACCCCGGCTTCTTAGTCCCAGGCCCTTCTTTGTCCCAGGTCCTCCATTAGCTATCATTTGATCTCCCATCTATTGGTTCCATGGGGGAAGTTTAGACCTTCTGAAACCGAGTACTGCAATTAAGGCAAATATCCTTTCATTTAAGTCTGGAAAGAGGTCTGTGCCCATTGGTCAATTGCAATGAAAAATAATAATTTCCAAGGTTCAAAGATCTTTTGATGCTTTATAAGCCAAGTGTGCCGTTTTAATTAATTATTCACAGTATAATCACATAAGGGACAGCCGACACGTGTTTTGCCCATTTGGCCAGCCAGCAGTGGGCTTTTTCAAGGCTGACAATAACAAATAACCACAGTGTTTTGATATAAAAAGGATGTTAGACCAAAGTGCCAAATAATCATAAGTACAAAAGTGCGTATTATATACAAAGGAAATAAGACCAAAAATATATAAATTGAAGCAAAACAGATAGATAAGTAGTTAGGTGAAGACAATGGAGGATAGAACAACAGTATACATGAGAAATGGAAGGAAAAGGAGAAAGAGAAAGAAAATGGGGAAATTAAAACATATAAATTAGCAGTAGGTACCATCAAAAGTATATTAACATGTTTCGCATGGTAGCCGTTATTATAGAACATAGATGGTATACTAGTTATTGGAGACTTAGACAAATCTCTATACAATCTTATAGGTCACAAGTTCAAGGCGAGAGAGACAAACACATATCCCAATATCATCCAAGTATCATCAGTCTGATACTGTAATTATGGCCCTTTAATACAAGTATTTCATAAAAACATGCGCAGTGGGAGCCCCAAGAAACAAGAGTGAACATTTTCTTTTGAAAATTATTGGAGGGTTCTTAAGTAATACATCAAAACGCAAAATAGATTGCACTTACCAGAACAATCTTGATGAAATCATATAGTCTGAAATGAGGAATGAGTAAAGTACAGTATAAGAAAGCTGCCGTAATGGAACAATCCGGTTTCTTCAAACAGTAAAACGTGTATCATGAAAGACTGCCGTTCGTGAAAACCAAGGGGCTTGTCAACGCGCTGGCAACATGAGGTTGGAAATAAGTTAAGCCTATTAAAGTTTGGCGTGTAAAGTGACTGCGTTACTTCTACGGTCGAAAGGGCCGTTACTCAATGCAGTATGAGAACTCCAAACATGGGGAGTGTAGATGAAGTTATAGAGTTGCCGACGCCCGTTAAGTTAATTTAGACAAATACCCCACATGGAAATGAAAAGTCGAGCTAATCATCTACGTCAGGGGGGCCTATGGTACTAGAGGTGGTATAAATTGGCTAACAGGACCTATAGGTTCTAACGGAGGTACTTACAATACACTTCTGTTGCTAGGTAGTCTCTGCGGTCTCGGGTACGTATAGATTATGACACGCGTACATCGTCTGGTTATGTAACCTCCGACCTGACATGGGCCAGCGTCAGAATACCTCAGGATATTAACATCAGAACGGCCATAGAAAAGTTACTGGATGTGAAAGCTAATGGCGGATCGCCCCGCAGTGCCTCACTACTGAAATGGTTACAAAAGGTTAATAAATTGAAAAAGTCGTGCAACGCCTGTCAAAAATAAAAATTAAGGAAGGAGAAATAAAACTAGTAAATATTGACTAGATAAGTCAAGGAAAAAGAAAAAAATATTAAAAAAATATACAAAACAATTCCATCTCACAAATGACTTATGTTGTCAGAAAATAGGCTATATAAAGATCAAAATAACCCAGCAGGGGATACTATTCTCTGTAGTCTTGCACATAATATGAATGAAATATTCAAACGAAACCATGTCACAACTGACTAATAATGTACGAGAAGATGGGCTATATAAAGATCAAGAAACCAATCAGGGGATCCTTTCATTTAGCATCATCTGGTTTCGACATGGAGTCAGCCAAGTTGAACTTTGCTCTTGCCTCATAATGGTTCTAGTTAGACACCCAAATAGTATTTTTACTCATACTCTGTTTGGGACACAGACAGGTATTGCCGGAACAGCTTTCACTTTCCCAGTGGCGGTGCATTTTAATTGAACGTTGCTTTGTAATGCCCGGAATTCATTGAGTTCCTGTAAAACAGCCAATCATTGATGTCAAATGGTTTCTCATCCACCACTGCGCTACCCCAATCGAGTTCGGGTAACCACATTCTAGTCCCAAACAGGACTTCATATGGAGTACGGCCCCCAGGGAACTTCTTGGCATGTTATTAAGTGCCCTCTGGACCCCATATAGGTCATTGACCCAAATGCCACCCGAGACTAATACCCTTGCTGTTAAAGATTGCTTTAAGTCCCAGTTTTTCCTCTCCACAATCGAATTTCCCTTGGGATGATACAGAGAGGAGTACTGCAAGACCACACCCAAACTTCCCATAGCTTGTTTGTAAACCTAAGAGCTAAACGCAAGGCCATGGTCAGAATGTAATGTGCCAATTGCATATGTCCCTATAAAGACTCGCAAATCCTTTATAACAGTTCGAGCGCAGCCGAGTGCTATGGCCGAACCCACAGGAATCTAGAGCATGAATAGACTGCCACCAGCATGTTCCTGTAAGCGCCGTCAGATTGTAAAGGGCCGTAGTGGTCCAAATGGACACCTGCAAGAGGTCTCTCTGAGATCAGTAGTGGTGTTTGTGGCAGATGTGCTACGGTGGAACCTTTTTTTATTTGCTGACAGACAAAATGCACTTAAGGACAAATCCTTTGGTTTGTTTGGTTAGACCTGGCCACCAATAACGTTGTTTCAGTAGTGAAACCGTTGCAGTAATACCTGCATGTGCTGAACCAGACCCTCGCGTGCAGCTAGAATTAAACCCAATCTGCGATCCATGTTTGGTATTACTCTATCCCCCACTCCTGGAATTTGAGCATACAGAATATTTTGTGCATCTAACTTGTAGGAGTACTTGAGTGGAAAACTTTTTGTCAAGGCTGAGCTATTGTTACACGTAGCGTTCACAGCTATCATTATCTGTTCGTCTATCCTCGAACTAGAATGAGTGATTGCAGCAACAGCAGCAGTTCTCACTGTAGCCTTGGTGGCTTCAGCAGCCAAGGAATTCCCTTCAACGTGAACAACATGCTGATGACTCAATGTATGAATTACATGAACCTGTGGCAAGCCTTTTTTCAGCTCTGCCACTTGTTCCCAAAGCAACTTGTGCTTTATTGTGCATCCTTTGGAATCTCTAAACCCATTCTGGCCCCAATAGTGAAGATATTCATTGTATGACTGGACAGAGTAAAACGAATCGCACACAATAAGTGTGGGGAATTCCCAATCCGTATTTTTTTTGTAGTGCCAGTCTCAGGGTTTTTAGTTCTGCCAGCTGTGCTGTGCAATCTCATAGAGACTGCATCTGCGTATTGCTAGGACGGAACTTGCCATCCCGCATGCGTCCCTTTACAATTGCACATGCTGTGCTTTATTGCTCTTTACTTCCTTCGGCAGGCTGGGCAGATCCCTCAGTGTAAATGATGTATTCATACTGATCTAGAGGCATTATTTCATTCGGGAGAGGTTATTCTTGTTCGTACTGCAGAAATGCTTGTGTTTTCAATGTAGAATCAAACTTAGAGTCTACATATGTTGCAGTGAGAGAATTAGCCCACTGTATCCATCTTGGATGCAGTGCTTTTTCGTTTGGACCGCTTGCTCTGGTAACAGCCTCTAAGGTTGGTAATGGTGTCATGACAATTATCCGTTTCCCCTTAGCTAGTGCTCTTTCTCTCACTATAGCAGTCAGTAATTTTTGTGTGGATGCAAAACGCATTTCAGCGTTTGTGTACAAATGAGATTTGTATGCAATTGGTACCGTTTCGCCTTTATTGAAGGTGAGGTAGGTGTACCCAGATTGACCAGCGACTACCAAATTTGTGGTATTTACACGTGTATGTAAGTGTTTGGAAGCTATCATGTCAGCTTGTAAGAAATGTAGGGGCATATTAGCAAGACCCACGTTAAAATTATCGCCGTTTTAGCGGCAGGAAACTGCCGCTAAAGCGGCGATAATGGGCTTGCTAATATGCGTTATAGAATTCCAATAGAAGCCCAGGTTAGATGTGCAGGACATCTAACCTGGGCTTCTATTGGAATTCTATAACGCATATTAGCAAGCCCATTATCGCCGTTTTAGCGGCAGTTTCCTGCCGCTAAAACGGCGATAATTTTAACGTGGGTCTTGCTAATATGCCCCGTAGTTTCTGTGTGTTCCTGTGTCCAATGTCGAACTGAAAAATCAGGTCTGATTAAGTCGTAGAAAGGTTAAACTTTTTCAGCGTAATCCAAAATGTATGTTCTGCCAAAATCAGGAATCCTAAAATGGATTGTAAGTTTTTCGGAGTCTTTGGAGGTTGGAGCAGCGCAGTTTTCTGAAATATTGGCTGCTAGGCTTTTTCCTTCACTTGAGAGTTCATATTCTAAAAATAAGACATTGAGATGGGCAATTTTTGATTTTTTAAAGTTACATTTTTAGCCCTCAGCGGTGAGCCCCAAAATGATGTTGTTCACCCTGTACAAGTGATCCAATAATTCATCGTCCATCAGATGAATATCATCTACATAGGACAATGCCTCCTCATCACAATTCTGAAGTAGCTCTGTAACTCTTGCTGAGAATAACCCTGGGCTATTCTTATACCCTTGGGGCAGTCTACAGAGTTGGCGCTGAGAGCCGAGCGCTGAAAATGCTGTCAAATATCTGCTTTCGGTGCTACATTTTGGCAAAAGAATCCATTTGAGATATCTAGTGTTGTTTTGTATTTCTCCTGCACAATGTTATTCATTAATGCGGCACTGTGTGCATTTTGTACTGCTTCTCAAAGATTGGTAGGTTTGGGTTTCCTATCAGCTCCTCACAACACTGTGGTGTCGCACCGTGGTCCATCATATACCCTCTACAATTTAACATCTGCCTAACCTCCTTACCTAACCTTGTTAAATCTTTCAACATCACCTGCTACAATTATGTGGATGACACCCAAATCATTTCTAAAAATGGATGGTCTGAAAGACCTCTACAATTTAAAACTTGATGACTGCCTTCAGGCCATAAACACATGGATTGATGAATAGCCATCTAAATCTAATTATGCGAGTGGGGCGTGGCCAAGCAACATGGCCGACAGGACGTGAGCCTCTGACCTCCCCAGCCAGCCTACCCAGTAATCCTGCTTTATCCTAATGCAGCGATCCTTAGACCAGCTGAATTTATTCCTGGGGTGTCCCTAAACTAAGCTGAAACCGTGGTCCCGATCTGAATGACCCGTGGTGGCACAGGAGAGAGGGATCCGCCAGCTGCCGCTTGGGCCGGCCCGATGACTAGCTGGAGAGCTGTGGAATGCAACTGACGTGCGACTCTTGGTGGGCCTGAAGTGGTGCTTTATCAATCCGGTCCCCTGCCAGGATGAGGAGGCGACTTGGAGGTCCGGACGTGAGACAATTAGGGCGAGTGAGCAGGCGCGGAAGGATCGGGACGCGAGGCTGGTGCTCAAGCGGAGATTCTGGGAGCCGGAGAGTCTGTGGGTGGAGACTGGGGCTGTGGCCTTCGTGTCGGGGCCGAGGCCCCTTTCCTGCTGCTTCCACTAGAGCGGACTGTGGTCCAGCCCTTGGGTCCCGCAAGGTACATTGCTGAGGGTCCGGTGGTTTCGGCCTGCGGCTGGCGGGCACTGACGGTGCTTGCCACTGTGGGCGGGCATGACAGAGGCCCGTGCCCAGCTGCGGGTGAGAATCTTGGGGCAAGCAGCCCCGCCCGTGAAGTGCAAGGCTTGTGATCAGCGGCCTGAAGCCGTCTGGCATCGGACTGAACTGGGAGTGGCAATCGACACTGGTATGGAGATCTCTGGTGGGTCAGTCGAGTGGCTGACCCAGCCGGGTGCTTGTGCAGGAGCCCGGTGATGGGAGGTACTGCCACAGGGAGGAGCCCCGCTTTCACCTGAGGAGCACAGGGCCCCCGGGGGACTCACCTGAGGAAACCAGAGGCTCATTACGAGAAGGAGTTGATCGACTGTGAGTCCGCGTGTACAACAACTGGTAGGAAAGTGCCAGCAGCCATTTAGCCTGGGGCAGTGTGCAACCCCTTGGAGTAGGGGGAGCCCGGTGCATCAACCTGCCCATGAGATCCTCTTAATCCAAATTATGGTGGCAAGGTAAACCCAGCGTAGGGTCGAAGCGGGCCGCTGAAGGGGTGACTACCTGGGGAGAAGTGAAGGACATCTGGAGGCCTGGTAGAAGCGACTCTCAACTGTGGACAGATTGATTTGGTGGCCCGGTGAGTGCACGTCTTTGAAAGGGCTGGTCTTGTGGCGCAGCAGTGACTGAGCAGCGATCGTCCCTGTGGGAGAGGTGGGCGAAGGGTGCCTGGTGGTACTGGTTTGGGGAGCACTTGGCAGCTGGCGAAGTGAGGTGACTTAGGGCTCTCACAATGTGGAGGCCTCATTGGGCCAGTGTGATGGGCAACAACAAAGCAAGGTGCAAAAACCATAATGCAGTATGTCACGCCGTGCCACCCCCCAGCGCATAACGAGGTAGACTGGTGGTGGAGAAGCGGGGGAGATGACCACGGGGGCGAGCCTTCCCACGTCTAGCTGTTGGCTGTAATCCATGGGTCCAGGAAAGCCCTTGAAAACCAAATCGAGGCAGTCTCAATAGACTTTAACTTCCTAAGAGCAGTCCTACAGAAAGGAGCGGATAAAGTGACAGCGGCTGAAGGGGACATAGTGGATCTAAAGGGGGAGGTGGCGAGATGATAGTGCTGCTGCATTGCCTATATATGCTCCAAAATGTGTTGTGCCCTATCCCCCTTCGGGTATTTAGGCAGTTGAATTCTATACTGGTATCTCTCTATTGGACTGGCCGTCGCAGTAGGGTAGCACTGGTTACTCTGAACCTGCAGTATGAAGAGGGAGGACTCGAGGCCCCTAGAATGGATCTTTACTATTATGCTACTCACTTACAACATGCGGTCTGATGGCTGGATGAGGGGGATAACTGGGAGAAGAGGCTGCTGAAGGGACATGTACTGCTGGATAGTCTCCCGACGGCACTGATGGAGGGAGCGTAGGTCCCCGATGACATGCTGTATGTCGTCAGGCAGACCGCGAGCACCTGGCAGAGTTTTGTGGAGCATATCTTGCAACGCGC
This sequence comes from Calotriton arnoldi, assembly GCA_963921515.1. NCBI lineage: Eukaryota > Metazoa > Chordata > Amphibia > Caudata > Salamandridae > Calotriton > Calotriton arnoldi. The sequence continues at coordinate 442,438 of CAWUFW010011266.1, forward strand.
TCCATTTCATCGGGAGCTCCCAGTGTGGATACTTGCCCCGGTGCTCAGAATGATGGATAATATTTCCTTCCAGGCATGGAGAGAGGGGGGTTGTGAACAGACGGCCAACTTATACCGAGGCAAGACATTCATTTCCTATGAACAGGCCTTTGAGGACTTTGGGCTGGGCCGGGGACACTATCTCCACTATGCTAGATTGTTGGACTTGTTTAAAGGAACTTGGCCCATATAGTCTGCCATCCCTCAGATGACACACATGCTTGATATAATGCTCACATGTGGTGCTGGATGTAGACTTGTCTCCCTCCTTTATAACGCAATGAGGGAGGACTCGACGGGCCTCCCATTCGGACATGTGCAGCCTGGGACGCGAACCTGATGAGCCCCTAGGGGAAAGGAATTGGAAAATAATATGTGCGCTCACCCATTCAGTGTCATGCAATTGGCGCTTCACACTAATACACTGCAACTACTTACACCGCACCTACATGACACCAGTGAAGATGCACCGCATAGCGCCAGACCGCCCGGACACGTGCCCTAGGTGTGGAGAAATGTGTGCGGATTTCATGCACTTAGCGTGGGGATGTCCCAGGGTTAGTCAATTCTGGGCTCAGTTGGTGGAGATGGTGCAGAGGAGCACGGACATTAATGTTGAGGTGTCAACGCTGCACTGCTTGCTAGGACACGTTCAGACATCTAAACAGCACAAGATTGCCTACAAATTCCTCCAGCTGCTGTTAGTATTAGCAAAACGTAGGGTTGTCACAATGTGGATTGGCAACCGTTTCCCTGAGTTCGAAGTGTGGGGGAGGGATGTCTGTGAATGGACCCTGGCAGAGGAAGTCCACATGAAAAACAGTCGAAGGGATGAAAGGGCTAGAAGAGGATCTTACAACATGGAGGGAGCTTTGTAACGCATTCCCAACAGCTGACTCAAATGAAAGTTATCAGAATGAGTCGGGAATGAGTGAAGATACGATAATGGGGGAACTGGAATGAGTGTGCTGTCAGGCTCCATGATTCCAAACGCTTAGTTATATCAGAAATCAAGAGGTTCTACTCTAATCATGGGACTCTGCTGTACTATTCACTAGTATGTACTGTTTAATGCTGTACACCTGTTGCATGTTTGTTGAAAAGATAGAGGTAAAAAAAAAAGCTAATTATGCAAAGACAGCATTTATGACCTACGGACAGTGACACAAATACCAACCTACCACCATATGGCCTAAGGAACATGAGGCCGCTCCAACAATATCAAGAGAAGTCAGAAACCTAGCGGTAACCATGGATTCAGATCCATATTTGAAACCACATGTTAACAACGTAAAACAGTGCCTGCTACACAATAAAAACACTACGTTACATCCCCCATACCTTGGATACCAACAGAATGTGCAAGCCATCCTCATACTTGTAATTTCCAAGCTTGACTATGCCAACAGCCTATACCTTGGCACACCCACATTGATAATACACAAAATACCACTTATCCAATATACTGCTGCAATCTTTCTTTCTGCCTTCATCAAAGAGAACACATTGATGCAGTCTTGCAATCACTCCACTGGCTATCTATAGCAAGAAAGGCAATGTTCAAGGCACTTTGCATTGTTCACAGAGCCTCCAAGGAAAAGGACAGCTATACTTAACAAGTTACAATTAAGCAATACAAACAAGTCAGGACACAGCACTCCAGGCTTGCACCACCTTTCATACTACCTTACCATAAGAAATCCGTAGGAAGCACTGCTTTCTCCATACTAGCTGCCAAGCTTTGGAACACCCTACCAACCAGCATTTGAAGCATCGAGGAGCCTATATACTTCAGAAGATAGATGAAAACATGGCTATTTAAAAGACAACTACACCACCACACATCCCTGCAACAGAATCTGAAACAAAAGTTGCACCCTCAAACTCAATCTTCAGCTTACATCCACAGTTTGGAAACATGCCAACCAGCAAGCTAGTTTCTGTAGGTAAGTTAAGGAGAGCTGACCAAAGCTCCATAGGGGTATAATATTGGTATGCAAGTTCAGCCATAACATTTGTGGCCCACATGGATACTAATACCATAACACTCAACGGTTGGCAGCCAACTGTAAATTACACCTCTTACATTCATATAAGACATATCTGCTACAAGGGTTGTCCATCACCAGTACTGTGCAGCCAATAAACCAGCCATTACTAAATGAACAGGCATGGAAAAACTGAAGTGATCTGTCACACACTGCAGGTTAATTGAAGGACTTTAATCTAGTCCATGACTGCAGGTCCCAAATATCTTTACACTGTGGCTGCTTCTTTACATCTCACAATGGCTTTCAGATATAAGGTGATAGTAACAATAAACATCCCAGCATCTCTCTCCACTTCTCCCTGAAACAATGCCAGCTCTGGCCCAGAACTATACACTTGGAGACAAATTCACTAACATTTTGCATCGGGCTTGCTTCACTTTTGTGGTGCAGCCTGACGCCAAATCATTTTTGGTATTTACTAAGTAATGTGAAGCTACATTGCGTGGCTTTGTGTAGATTAGTAAATATAAAGTAATGCAAAGCAGTGTATATTGCTGTCTTGAGTTACCTTGCATTGGGAAGGCATTCCATGGGTGGAGCATGGGTGATCTTATACATCCACCTATGGAATTTAGTGCAGTCACAGATTTACTAAAGCTAGTAAACTTGGAAATGCATCAAAATGGTACGCCTTCCACAGTGAGGTGTAACAAGGAGAAATGTATTTATTTCTTCTTATTACTTATTGTATGTGTGCTGCATAAGTGGAATATGCCTCTATGGATTGTGTTTGTGCAGGAAGTTGTCCCTTCCTGCACATAAACAATCCTGACTGTAATGCAGGCACCCTTGCACTACAGTGCAAGGGTACCTGCTTTGGCTCTAGGCAGTACACAGTGCACCATCGTTAGGAGACAGCAGAAGCACCATACCTTTGTAAAAATTGTACATTTCTGCTGTCTGACCTTTATGCAGCGCAGTGCAGCAAGCTGTTTCGCTGCATTGCTTTGCATGAAATGTAAGCAAATCGGAGCCAAAATTTCTGATTGGACAACCCAGTGCAGTAATCAACTCAACAGATTATAATCATAAGAAATACTATAATGGGACCCACAGAACTGCTCAAAGCTGTACTGAAGAACCATAAATTGTCCTTCTTTCTCACACCTCATTATCCACCACACTGTTACACGCTGTGTCACATAACATGATAACTGCACCTTGGTGGTCATCACAAACAACATGGAAACACTTCCCACATTGTATCCCAAAACAAAGACAACACCCTTCTAACCACATACCACCCTATCTGGTGGAGATTGCTGCCCATGGATGTAGGTAAGCCCTTCAGAGCCACACATGGGGAAATAAGTGCTATACAAATGTGCAATGCAATATTTATCGCCTGTGCATAAACAATAATTGTTTCGATCCTATTAAAATCTTGTTTTCATTACTTCATAATTACAAAACAAAAGGTGCTTCATTTTTTTGCTTTTGTAACTGCTGGTATATCTTGAAATCCTTGTACAGTTAATTTACAGGTATTTAAATTGTTTGTGAATTAGAACCAAATTGACATCCTACAGTATTTGCTTCACACTCTCTGTACACAAAGCCACTGAAATTATGAGAGTCTGCAGCCGTGGAATAATGTGATTCTGCGGCCGCAGTCCTTACCACATAATTATGAATGTACCTCATTTGCCACCTAATCCATAATTCGCTGCATAATCTGCAGATTTTAACAAAAAACACATTTTGTTTCTAGCTCAAACAGATCACAAGTTACTAAAATGCTGCAACGCGTGCTGCAGTGCAGTGGAAGGTCCTTTGCAAAGGTTGACTATTCAACCTTTCAGTTACTTACAGCGAGCGGTATCTGGATGTGGAACTGTCACTAATAAAGTGAAACTTTTGCCCAGACAGTTCTAACATGTGCAAAAATTACAACATAATGAACTGATACTATTAAAAAATGTGCCGCATTAAATGGAATAATTTGTGTTTTCTTGCCACATAATTTAGGTAATATTGCCGCATAATTTGGGCCTTCACTGCTGCCTAATCCCAACAGTCCTGTCTGTACCACAGAGGGAATGTCACATAGTTCACTTTACAAAATCCTATCACTTAGCAGACAAAGGAAGAAAAGTAAACATCTCCACAATAAAAGAATAAGCATCAATTTGTCAGAAGAGAGCCTGACATGTATTTAACATGTCTGGGAACACACAGCAAATGTAACAAGATCGAACCAAATTTAAATGCATTTTTGTTGCTCATTTGCCTTCTGAACTCCCACACCTCTATACTGTGCGAGGTGCCTCGGTCATTTAAGGGGGCCAAAGATTCATATTGGCTGGCCTGGCCCTCAAATGCCCCCCCCCGTGGCTATGGCCCTGTGGCTAATGACAAAACTTTGTTGAAGGTGTTACATTACATTAAGACAGGTTAGCCTTCGGAGACAATTTTGACTGAACTAAGGAGTTTTTGTCAGATAGCTTTGGAACTTTCATGTGCGAACACTTTATGTCTAAGGAATTGTTTGTTTTGCTGCCAGATGATTTGAGTGGCAAAATCATTAGAATTGCCTGTGAAGGCCACATGTGTATTTCTATCACTTGTGAGAAGTTGAGACAGAACGTTTGGTGGCCGGGGTTAGACAAATAGGTGTCCGTGCTTATTGACAAGTGTCCACAATACGTAGTCTCTAACAAGCATTGGAGAATCTCAGCAAAGCCTATATTTCCTGTGCCACTTCCAGACAATGCTTGGGATGAGGCGGCCTTGGATTTCTCAGGACTATTCAATTCATTACCTTTGGAAAAGAGATATTTGATTGTTGTGATAAGCTATTTCTCTCAGTGGTTATATTATTCGTTCTTAGAAACAGCTTACTCAGCGACAGTCATCTCTTTCCTAGAGAACATTTTCATGGTTGAGGGTTCTCCATGCAATATTGTTACTGACAATGGTATGCACTTTATTTCCAGACAAATAACAGATTTCATGAACAAATTTGACAATTAGCAATCTCAGCTTGGTCTCTATAGTCCCTTATCCAATGGTTTGGTTGAGAGGGCTAATCGTATTTTGAAAGAGGGGATTCAGACTGTTATTGCAGCAAATATTGATGTTTCAACTTTTCTAAAAGAGAAAACATGGGCGTATCTCACAACACCCTATTCCACATAAGGGGTGACACAATTTAAGGCTTTCAGAGCAAGGGAAGCTTGTTCTAAATTGCTACCAGAATGGCTGGCAAAGATCACAGAAGGTAAGCAAGGTATGGTCAGAAACCAAGAATGAAGATCTACCGGAAGAAATGAGAGGGTCTTGTCTAGACAAGAAATACAGAAGAAAATTTACAATCTCTGGAAAAATGTCAAAAATGTTGCAGTTGCTGTGAATAATTGGGTTTTGATTAAGTAACCTGTTAGAGTTACTAAAGGAGAGTAAACATTTTCCATGCCACTAAGAATAATTAGAACAAGCAAAGCTTCTGTTTTGTTCGATGGGAAGGGATGGTGGACAGAGACAGTGTGGTTCAGCTATCTGATTTGCAGGCAGAAATATATTTGCGTACATACTCTAAAAAGGAAGCTGGGGAATCCATGTTAACAACTGATATTGCCAGCAGTAATGTCTCACATGATGCACAGGAGTACATTGGTAGTTCTAGCAACTGTGCACCTGCTAGCAGCAGGTCATCTGTCATGAATAGCTCAGAACTTGGGGTGGGTGCATGCCTCGATGAGTCCACAACTGTAGAAACCAGCGGTTCTGACACCAGAAAGTCTGAGATCACTGATGAGGCTGTTTGGACACGTAGTTCACGGACAGTGAAGTTACCTACCAAGCTGCATGGCTTTGTTTTGTCTTAATTTGCTTTGTTTTGTATAAGGAAGGGGGTGATGTTGTATTCACATTTGTGAATACCGTGTTTACTTTTATTACATTCTGTGTGCCTTGTTATTGTGTTATTTGACTTGTCTAGAATACTAATGGTGTCTAACGCTGGGCTGGTTCTGGAATGTACAGGCTAGAGTCAGCTGCCTGTTCATCTCAAAGCTTGTCCGGTGGTCGTGGGTCCTTCACAAATAAAGACGAACTATGGGGCATATATGTAAGAAAGGGGCAGAGCGTGGGTTAGCTCCAAAATTGGTAACGCCGCGCTCTGTCACTTTGGAAACATAGGGATGCACCGTATTTACAATAAACGGTGCATCCCTGTGTATCTCTCTGCGCTGGTGCTAAATTCAACTGCCTAACACCAACGCAGGCACCCTTACACCATAGTGCAAGGGTGGCTGCGTTGAGGGAATGATTGTTTATGTGCAGGAAGGTGTCCCTTCCTGCACATAAACAATCCAGAATGGTGATTTGTAACTTCTATGTGTGCTGTATTTTTTAAATGATTGTTTATGTGCAGAGAGAGCCCCCATTCCTGCACACAAACAATCATTCATGGCATTTCTCCTCGTTTCGCCATGTTAAGACCAGGTTTTCTCTGGTCTTAATTTTGGCGCTGCCTCCCATTTGCTGCTTTGTGCAGCACACATAGAAGTTGCAACTCGTCATTTTTAAAATGATTGTTTATGTGTAGAAAGGAACACTTTCCTGCACATAAACAATCATGCATAGCATTTTGCTGTTTCTATGCACAATGCAGCACACAGAAACAGCAAAAACGAGGAGAAATAAAGCATTTCTCTTCGTTTCGCCATGTTAAGCCCAGGTTTTTTTTAGTCTTAATTTTGGCGCTGCCCCATATTTACTCACCTTTGTACATATGGGGCAGCGTCAAAATCAATGGGTGTTGTGGCAAAACTCCCACCAGAACACCCAATCCCCACCCCTTTCACACTAAGTATAGCGTGAAAGGGTGCCTTATTTACAAGGCCGAGTTAAGCCACGTTAAGTGGCTTAACGCTGCCTTGTAAATAATGCAAAGCTCATATTGCCAAAGGAACGTTACTAAAAGTGAAGTTCCTGTGACGATAGGGGCTTGTAAATATGCCCCTACATCTTTTGTACTTAAGTTCATCTTGTGAAGTCTTGGTGGGGTCCTGGCTGATTATTGCTCACACCTGCATAGGGATCCTACAAGGTGCTCCTGCCGAATGAAACAGGCCAACTTAATACATTGCAGTGTATGGTCAATCCTTGAAGATAAAAGGAAGAGACACCACTGGAACCATTAGACACTGCTGACACCCATTCACATAAGGGGACAACTCATCTCTTTTTAAGTGACTAGTTTCCTGAGATAACGAAGAAAGTTACAATATTTCTGAAAAAGAAGAAAAAATCTGAAGTAACAAAATGGGTTTTGACATAAGTGATCAAATACTTTAGGTGCAGAGTCAAATCTCAAAGCAAAGCGATGCATAGAAAATATGAGTATGTGATAAGAGAAAACGACTTTTCCGTCAATCAAGAGCAGGATTGAGTATTCAATAAAGAGGTGTGGTGTGGCACAAATAAAGATTACATTGTACTTGTTTTCTGCATTCTCACATCTCAGTACTTTACCCCCCTTCTTAGTCTCAGGCCCTTCTTTGGATCTCCGTGTTGTCCCAGGTCCTCTATTAGCTATCATCTGATCTCCCATCTATTGGTTCCATGGGGGAGGATTAGACGTTCTGAAACCGAGTACTACAATTAAGGCAAATATCCTTTCATTTAAGTCTGGAAAGAGGCCTGTGCCCATTGATCAATTGCAATGAAAAAGAATAATTTCCAAGATTCAAAAATCTTTTTATGCTTTATAAGCCAAGTGTACCGTTTTAATGAATTATTCACAGTATAATCACATAAGGGACAGCCGACACGTGTTTCGCCCGTTTGGCCAGCTTGCTGTGGGCTTTTTCAAGGCTGACAATAACAAATAACCACAGTGTTTTGATATAAAAGGGATGTTAGACCAAAGTGCCAAATAATCATAAGCGGATTATATACAAGGGAAATAAGACCAAAAATATATAAATTGAAGCAAAACAGATAGAGTAGCAGTTAGGTGAAGACAAAGGAGGATAGAACAGCAGTTTACATGAGAAATGGAAGGAAAAAGGAAATGGAGAAAGAGAAAGAAAATGCGGAAATTAAAACATAAAAATTAGCAGTAGGTACCATCAAAAGTATTTCATAAAAACATGCAGATTGAGAGCCCCAAGAAACAAGAGTGAAAAGTTTCTATTGAAAATTATTGGAGGGTTCTTAAGTAATACATCAAAACGCAAATAAGATTGCACTTACCAGAACAATCTTGATGAAATCATATAGTCTGAAATGAGGAATGAGTAAAGTACAGTACAAGAAAGCTGCCGTTAATGGAACCATCTGGTTTCTTGAAACAGTAAAACGTGTATCATGAAAGACTGCCGTTTGTGAAAACCAAGGGGCTTATCAACGGGCTGGCAAAGTGAGGTTGGAAATAAGTTATGCCTATTAAAGATTGGCGTCTAAAGTGACTGCGTTACTTCTACGGTCGAAAGGGTCGGTACTCAATGCAGTATGAGAACTCCAAACATGGGGAGTGTAGATGAAGTTAAAGAGTTGCCGACATCCGTTAAGTTAATTTAGCCAACCCCCCCACATGGAAATGAAAAGTGGAGCTAATCGTCTATGTCAGGGGGGCCTATGGTACTAGAGGTGGTATAAATTGGCTAACAGGACCTATAGGTTCTAACGGCGGTACTTACAATACACTTCTGTTGCTAGGTAATCTCTGTGGTCCCGGGTACGTATAGATTACAACACACGTACATCGTCTGGTTACGTAACCTCTGACCTGAGGCTGCCCGCGGCTCACGCAGTGGGCCACCTCAAAAGGGCGGACACCTTAGTGCCACATTAGGCACACCGCCACCCCTCTATTTGAGGCGACCCCGGGGAGGAGTCCCCCAGCCTGGTGCGCCGGCTGCATCACTTTGGCGCACATAGGGTAGGTGCTAGGTATTTTTACCTGCCCCCGCCCATATGGCGCCCTCTTTGGCTCTGGACATGCCGTCTAGGTCGACCGCGTCGGGTTCTCGGATCGGGAGGCGGAGTCAGTGTCTTTCTCCGGTGAGTCTGGGCCCTTTGGGGCAGTTTCTCTCACCCCCTGAGACTGTGTTTTGTGGCTGGATGCCCCTGCACCCGCCCTCAGTCATTTGTAATCGGCGTTCTCCGCTGCCCCCCCTTTCCTTTCTTAATCTAGGACACCAGGGGTGAGGGGGGGCAAGCAGATTGGTCGCTGCAGCATTTTATGCATCCAGCAAATTCTTGAAGGGCGTGGGGATGTAGCTCAGTGGTAGAGCACATCCTTTGCATGTATTGGGCCCCGGGTTCAATCCCCAGCATCTCCAGGCTTTCTTGCCATGCCGCCAGTGCGGTCCAAACCGGGCGGAGGAGGGGGGTGGGCTCTCAGGTCAGGACGCTGAGGCGGTAGTTTGCGGCGGTGAGTCTGGGCCCTTTGCTGCTGTCCCTCCTGGGCGGCTGCGTGCCCTTGCCCCCCAGGTGTGTGAAATCGGCGTGTGGGACAATACATTGCCCTCGATCAGAACCCCAAATCCTCGGTGGGTCGGGCCCACACAGGAGCGCCAACAGCTGGCTTCAACAGGAAGCCAATGTTTTCCACCAGGGTTCAAGGCCACGGGCCCGGTCTTGCCGGGGGGGGGGTGAGCTGCGTGTTGGGTCAGGGGCATGCTGCACAAGCCCGAGGGGTGGCGCTGCCGTTAGCGTCCGTCGGAGGCTTTGACGATCAGCGCTCAGGGGTGGGGGCTGCTCTCCACAGCGGCGATGTCCATGGGTGAATCCGGCGGATGGTGGTAGCTGCTTATGGTGTGGCGCCACATGTTGCCGGCCGGCCGCTCTGCCCGTGACCTGCCTGCAGGTCGTGCACCATGTTACAAATGAGAGAAAGTTCGCACTATCTGGCCGTATCACTGGCTGCGCACCGCCCTGGCAACTTGGAAAGGCTGGGGCGGCATACAGAGAGGATGGGGTGCACGGCGGGCACCTGATCGAAGTTCATAACACCCGGTCTGCGAGCGGGCCTCGGGATTAGTCGGGCCTCCTACCTGTCCCAGGTCCTGGCTGCGAACGCCCCAGCTACTCGTGGCAATGCTGGGGCAGCATGCATAATCGATCGGGTGCGCAGTTTGGCACCCGACCGTGGGCCGGGCGCGAGGGGGCCGAGGGATGGACCGGGCCCTCCCTTTTGGCTTCATGTTTGGCTGCGCACCGCCCCAGCAACTCAAAAGGCTGTGATATTAAGTCGTACTATGTAACTGCTTGCCAAAGCGCTCCAAGTGGCGCTATATAAAACTGTAAAACAAGTCTTTTTCTGGCACAGATTTTGCTGCACACAGCATCCGTAAGGGGGCACAGTTGCTTGTGCGCTGTGTGAGTCGGGGCCCATAGGCCCTGTGCTCACCGTGCCCCCCCCTTTCCCACGGAGGGAGGCTGGGGGCGGGAAAAGGGGGCTAAGGGGACAGGAAAAGAGAGATATTGAGGGGGCTGAGTTGTTGCCGCTTTAAAAAGTGTTACTTGTGGTAAAATGAGTCCACTTGAATAACTCTGTGCAAGTCTCGCTCGCGCCTGTCAGAGGCATCAGTTTTAAGTGTGACTGCATCTGCAATGCAGGTATGGTAATTGCCTTCCTATTTAAAGGGCACTGTAAATAGGCACAAACATGAAAAGGCCCCCCGCAAATCAAGGGGTGCCGCTAGTTGCGCTTCGGGCAGAAAGAGGCACGTAGAGGAAGGACCACTCCCCCTCTCCCTATGTTAAAAGTCCATTTCACTACAGTCACTCGCCTCGGGAGGCGTGGCTTTATTTGGGGGGTGCGTTGCACCAGTCCATTAAGGAAGGGGTTTAGGCATTGCCTTATCCCCCTCTGCAGGTTGGACTTGAGCAGTTCAGTAGGTTCTTTTGTTTGTTTGTGGGCTACTCGTTTGGTGTTCCCTTCCATAGAGTTGTTTCCACTGGCTTGGGGTAGACTCGCTGGTTGGTCCCTATGTGACAGGGGTTACACAGGGTGGATGTCATTTTATGGTGATACGTACACGATTCCAGTGGTGTGGGGGTCCTGTAGGCAGTTGTACAACGTATAAATAGAAAGGGGAATACAACGTATATGAAGCGGTCTCAGGGATGGGGGATAAACTAGCCTGTTTCCCCATCAAGGAATACTCATTAGTTGGTTGTATACCATGCAGCATACCAAGTCTGAATATGCATTCCAGTTGATACACGCAGTCCATAGTACACTTCCACCTCCCATGGTACCATAAGGGTTTAGGCCACCGGGTGGCACTGCTGCACTGTTCCTCTCTGCACCAGAGTTTCATGTTTCCATCTCGAATAGTTCTGCTATTTTGGGCAAACCTGTGTTGGGATGTTTGTGGACTTGGGTTCACGCAGCGACTGCAATGAGAGAGGTACGGTAACGGGGTGAGGTGGCTTGAGAGTGGGTCTGACATGGCATTGTCTGGATGGTGGGTCCTGTAGGACGACTATTGCTAATAGTGCTGCTATCATGGGCAAACCTTTGTCAGGATGTTTATAGCATTATTTTCACTTGGGTTCACGCAGCATCTGTAACTCGGGAGGTACGGTAACTGGGGGAGGTGGCCTGAGAGTGGTTTTGACATGGCATTGTCTGTATGGTGGGCCCTGTGGGACGACTCCAGCTGGGTGGGCTTAGGCATCCATGTGTGTCTTAGAGCCAAGGTACATTTAGTCCGCAGTCAGTCGGCAACTGCCCTCTTGACTTGAAGTAAAACTGGGGCAGACGAAAGCTCGGGCACAAACTCTTCATGACCCACACCATGTTGGCATACTGCTGGTAGTGGGGGAGTGCAGTTTAATCAGTTGTTGACCGATAATTCACTGCTTGGCCAAGTAATTGTTTGTACCACCACTGGTGACTGATCTGTCATCATTTACTTCATTGAAGGTATTGCCATTGTACAAATGGAGCAAACGTAACCTGCTGTGGCCAGGAGGGCCCAGTGAAAAGACATGTATCTTTCTCACAGTTGGGTTGTAACTTGTGATCAGGAGATGTGGAAGGACGGGTTTGAGACCCTTGACTTACTTTCAAGTAACATCAGTGTTGGGCGATATTAAAGAGCGCTGAAGTTAAAAACTCCTTGTCTTGTCCGGCAAAAGGACTGCAGTTTGTATGATAGTAAAGTGGCGCTGACCTCATTGGTTTGTGCATCAGTTATGTTATACCCAAGGGTATTACTAGGTGTGTGATACTGGTGCGTAGGAAACCCAGATGGAGCATGGGTAGAGTAGTTGTCTGTAGATCCACAGCACTCCTCCAGTCCGTACCCTAGCATTGGTATTGAATTTACCCCTAGTGCATCGTTAGGATATTGAAAAATCATATTGTCATTCCCCATTGGGTCAGCAAACTCACATCGCAAAGTCTCTATAGACATAGTAGAGTGCACAATGGTCACCTATTTGCTGATCTTTCTAAGTTCCCAAAATGCAGCATAATGACAGCAATGCCTACAGATATAGTTGCATCTGCCAATCACAGCGCAGAACTGACTAAGCATGGTCTGAGGCCTAGGTAAAACACGCTGTTTGTTTTCAGAGAGCTGGAGTTGCACCAGCATCAGCGGTGAACACACCCTTGACCCACCAATATACAGAAGTACTTCCTTTTTAGGGCCTTCTGGCCCCTCTCAGAGGGCATCAAGCAAGTCAAAATGGAAAAGTAACGGAACAGGTTAAGCTCACAAAATTATAGCACAATCAGCAACACAAAGCCCTAAAGGCCAAAAGGTCACAGGTACCACAGATAGCCAGTCTTAGGGTGATCATTAGTGTGCATTTCCTGCCCCCTTGTGGCACATGAACCTGGCACACTTTTTACCAATGGGAGCCTTGATACCCTCCCTGGTGAGTCAGTTAACACGAGGAACCCCCCGGGTTGCTAGTTATGATAGAAGGACAACAGTAAACAGTATAGTATTAATTCAAACACAAGAGAATTGGCATATATGGCCTCTAAACTCCCAGCAGGCCACGCGGGCACTCCTGAGGGGCATTGTGCTAAAATCCTGTCCCCTCTAAAGGAACTTGGCCGGGCAAAGTCAACAGTTTTGGTATTTCACATAGCTGCAGGACCTCAAGTAATTATTAGATGTCCCACTCTAGGCGGAAGTAACTGCAGTTAAATGACAAAAAGGTCCCAGCCATCCAAACATAAGCAGATGGCCCCATAGAGTTGGGTGCTACGGATTGTCCCCTCTCCCAGCTGCTGTGCGTCAAGTTGTTGCTAGGTGTCTTTCTAGAGTGACATGCAAGTGCTTAAGTGAGAAGTATCTAGGTTACTCTCAGGAGGCAGAGGGGGCCTTGTAGGACCCTCAATAATGAGGGCTGCATTAGAACATAAACTGGGAACCTTGGTTTTTGACATTGAAGTCATTGGAATACTCACATTGTTAACATTTATACAGCCCGGGGAGGGTGAGCAGATCTGTACAGTAATTTGCTGCATGTGGAGGGGCAATTCCACCACAGACAGGCAACATTTGGACAACCCACCCACACTAAGCTCCGGTCTTAGTTCTATTGGGGCACTTATTGGTTCTGTTTTATGCACTTGCACTGCTCACACAAATTGATCTAAGGCGACAAACTTACTTTTGACAGAAAAGTCCTATAGGTTTCACATTTACAGTAGGTGTGAATTTTTCAATTGCCTGTGCATCGTTTATTCATATACATTGTATTGAAGTAATTTAAATATTTACTGAATTATCTAGTGCGAGCAGCGGAGTCTTGCACACCAAAGCAGCTGCAGCAGTGAGTGTTGCTATGCTGCAAGGATATGAAGGATAAATAGGATGGACAGGTACTGCTGGGGTGTCAGCCATATGGCAACTTGCAGGTTAAATGGTGAGCTCACAAGGGCACAGGAGGGGTCATGGAAATGGCAATGAAACCCTGGACCACACCCGCTGGGTTCGTCAACCCCCCTGAGGTTGGTAAATGAGTATCAGTGAGAGGGGTAACAAACATCTCTTATTCAGCGCCAACATGCCTATGAGAGCACATACGCTTCACAAATACACAATTATGTTATGTGAGAAGTTGGCCTGGTATATGCTGTCCACTAATTATAGTGGGCACCTTGCACCAGTCCAAACAACCCCTTATTGGAGATAGGTTAAAGACAACCTTTATTGAAAGCTATCCTAGTGGTAGCTATGGAGAGCAGCCTTCAGGCTAAGTCTTGAAGGAATGTAAAGCAGCTTGTTTTACCATTCTATAATCTCTTGAGTGACCAAATGAAAGAGGACCACACCAGGTATATATTCAAAATATATGTATTTATTGCTAAACACACCCCTCTAGTCTCTTTATGAGGCTAGAGTTCGAAGTACATACGTTATAAGTTAGTTATCAACAGTAATAGCACAAATACACGTTTGAGCCCTAGGGGCGTACCAAACCATATACCAATAAAGTGGTATAAGAACCACGACTGAGCTAGACACAAGGCCTAGAGCCTGTAGAAGTGCTTGGACCACAAGGAACCACCCAAGGTAGTGACACAGGGGACCCACGGGGACGCGTGCAGTGTGAGAACACAGCCACGAATCGCCGTTGACTTCTATGGGGAAAGTCGCGGTTGGAATTTTAAAGAAAAGGGACACTTAGAGGAGGACTTGGAGCAAACCCCTTTAGAACTGGGTTGTTCTAGAGTCTATACCCACGGGAGCACCGGAGTACTCGAGTTACCTCACCCAGGAAGCCGGGTGCATAGGTGTCTTTCGGGGTCGGGTTTCGTCGTCGTTTTCAATGGCGATCTGCTGCAAAGTGCTGCTGGCGGCCAAGTCGAAAGTGTTCAGGTGGATCCAAAGGTGGATCGAAGATCTGAAGAACCTGAAAGCAGAGGGGACAGAGTCTGGGTCACTAGCCAGTGACCAGGAAGGCGATGAGCGGATGCCCACCGATGTCGGGTGCTTCAGGTAGGTTGACGGTCGTCTTGACTCTTCAGCCACGAGGTCCAGGAGGCGTCTACGATGACCAGGAGCTGGATTTGAGCTGCCCACGACGTCTGTCGATTGCTGAGGTGTCGGCGACCGGATTGGACCCAACAAGCCTTGGCAATGGCAAGTCTTGTGGAAATAGAAGAAGGACGGTGGTGCAGACCAGCAAGGTCTGAGGGACTCACCCAGCGAAGGTAAGTCAGGGCACGCCTGGTGCAACCAGGGAAGCCCAAGCAGAAGAAGATTGGCCTTCGGGAGGGCCCACTAGCTAACGGACTAGCGACCGCGAAGGAGCCTCGAGTGGATGCACTTAGAGCTGGCTCACGGGACACTCGTGGAGTGGAGGCCAGTGATCTTCAGTGCAGTCGGTGTTGGAGGCGGGGGCTACTCGAAGCCCAAAGTACAACTTCGTGGGAGACCAGGAAGAGGATGCACTTACAAATGCGCTCGGTGTCCAGGGGTCACGGTTCCACGTTACCCACAACAGCTACGGGCCTCAGCTTTGCTGGGAACTCAGGGCAGCCTCGGGGAAGTCTGGAAATCTACCTCTGGTGATGCAAAGACTTCGGCGTCCGACGGGAGCTTCAGCGATGCAGACCAGACAATTGCTTTGTTGGTTCCTGCCAAGCAGGAGAGTCACTCCTTGACCCAAAGGGAGATTCTTCAGTCCTCTAATCTTAAAGTAGAGCGTCGAAGGTCCAGGATTCTGAATCAGAGTTTCGTCCAGGTAAATCTAAAGTCCTAAGGACTGGGGTCCCATACTTATACTAAGTTAGGGGTTGGACATACTCTGGGGACCCACCTATGGGAGGGTCAGGGAAGAGGGGTGGTTACACCCATTCCCTTTGTCCAGTTTCGTGCCAGAGCAGGGGCTGGAAGCCCCTGAACCAGTTTGAACTGGGGTATGCACAGGGACACCAAGTGTGCCCCCAGTGCAGGACTTCAAAGCACCAGAGAGTGCTCCCGCCCAGCCCCAATACACATTATCCTGTCTGGGGAGGTGGTTACACCTCCCTGGGACAGGAAACCTATTGTCCAGGCCTCCCCTGCCGGAGTTTCAGTCAGCAGCAGGAGGCCAGACCCGTGTCTGTGGCAGCGGCATCCATTTTGCGATGCCAGGGCTTGGAAAGAAGTTACCGGCAGGCCGGTGTGTACATGTCTCTCCCTCTAGAAGGGTGGAATGCTACCCCGCCGCCAGAACTGGCGGGGGGTAGTATTCCAAGATGTTTGACACCAAACACGACATGTTTCCGTGCAGCCATCCCAAAGTTAGCATTTAACGCGAGGTTATAATGCGCTTAAGAGTATATGGTCAGGCTGCACTACAAACAGCATCAGAGAAGGGTCTCCGAACGCTGCAGAGGGGCTCTGCTCATGCAGAGGCACCCTCTCACATAGGAACCAAGCACTCTGCCTTCAGGATTGACAAGGCCTGCCATAGGAGTGACTTATAGGTTTATATGTGTGTATGTATGTAGTGATATAGGTAACCTATATCACAGTAAGGGTGCATGCACCACCTTACCCAGGCTGCAGTAGCAGACCTGTGGTGTCATTTTGGATGGCCTTCCAGGGGTGGCACAATACATGCTGCAGCCCCTGGTAGGCCTCTGAGGTACCTATGCCCTGGGTACATAGTATACCATATACTAGGGACTTATAAGGGCACTCCAGATTCCAATTAGAGATGTGCTTAAGGCACATGGAAACCATTTTAGAGAGGAAGCAGCTAGGCTGGGGTTCTGATTAGCAGGGCCCCAGCCAGACTAAAGTCGAAAAACAGTGAAGCATCAGCAAAAAGTGGGGGTACCCATATGAAGCAGATCCTACTCTCCTACACAACCCCCCAAACGTAGGGACATTAAACTAACCTTGTCCAGTTAAGTCTTCATGTTCTAAGTGGAAGTACCTAGAGAGTCCATCTGCATTGGCATGGTTACTCCCAGGTCTATGTTCCACTGTGAAGTCCATCCCCTGTAGGGAAATGGACCACCTAAGCAGTTTGGGGTTTTCACCCTTCATTTGTTTTAGCCATAAGAGGGGCTTATGGTCTGTTTGAACAAGGAAGTGAGTACCAAACAAGTATGGCCTCAACTTCTTCAGAGCCCAGACCACAGCAAAGGCCTCCCTCTCAATGGCTGACCAACGTTTCTCTCTAGGGGTCAGCCTTCTGCTAATAAAAGCTACTGGCTGATCCTGACCTTCATCATTCAATTGTGACAGTACAGCCCCTACCCCCAATTCAGATGCATCTGTTTGGACAATGAACTTCTTGGAGTAATCAGGACTCTGTAGAATGGGAGCAGTGCACATGGCCTGCTTTAGGTCATCAAATGCCTTTTGACAGCTAACTGTCCACTGAACCTTTTTGGGCATTTTCTTGGAAGTTAAGTCATTCAGGGGTGTCACTATTGATCCATACCCCTTGACAAATCTCCTATAGTACCCAGTCAGGCCTAAAAAGGCTCTCACCTAAGTCTGGGTAGTTGGAGCAGTCCAGTCCATGATGGTCTGGATTTTGCTCTGCAGTGGTTGAACCTGGCCTCCACCCACAAGGTGGCCCAGGTACACAACCTGACTCTGCCCTATCTGGCACTTTGTGGCCTTGATAGTCAGGTCTGCTTTTTGCAGGGCCTGCAAAACATTTCTGAGGTGGACCAGGTGATCCTCCCAGGTGGAGCTAAAGACAGCAATATCATCTAGATATGCTGCACTGTAGGCTTCCAGACCTGTAAGGACTGTATTCACCAACCTCTGAAAAGTGGCAGGTGCATTCTTCATACCAAAGGGCATCACCACAAATTGATAATGCCCACTAGGGGTTGAGAATGCTGTCTTTGGCTTTGCATCCTCAGCTAGTCTGATCTGCCAGTAGCCAGCTGTCAGGTCAAATGTGCTTAGATACTTGGCTGAGGCCAAAGTGTCTATTAGCTCATCTGCCCTAGGTATTGGATGGGCATCAGTCCTAGTGACTGCATTGAGACCCCTGTAGTCCACACAAAACCTCATCTCTCTTTCCCACCACTGGTGTGAGGTTTTGGCACAAGGACCACTGGACTAGCCCAAGGGCTATCTGAGGGTTCAATAACTCCCAAATCCAACATCTTCTGGACTTCTGTCCTGATACAGTCCCTGACATGGTCAGGTTGCCTATAAATCTTATTTTTAATAGGCAGACTGTCCCCAGTGTCCACTTCATGAGTGCACCAGGTGGTCTGACTTGGAGTCAGAGAGAACATATGTCTGTACTGGTTGAGCACTAGTCTACACTCAGTTTGCTGCTGAGCAGTGAGGCTGCCTGCCAAGGCTACACCATCCACTGACCCATCATCAGGGTTCTGTGAGAGCAGGTCAGGGAGTGGGTCACTCTCTTCCTCCTGTCCCTCATCAGTAGCCATGAGCAAGCCCATGTCTGCCCTGTCCACATATGGTTTTAATCTGTTGACATGGAGAACCCTGTGGGGACTCCTGGGTGTTCCTAGGTCTACTAAGTAGGTAACCTCACCCTTCTGTTCAACAATGGTATGGGGTCCACTCCATTTGTCTTGGAGAGCTGCTGGGGCCACTGGCTCCAACACCCACACCTTCTGTCCTGGCTGGTAAACAGTCAGTACAGCCTTTTGGTCATGCCAGGCTTTTTGAAGTTTCTGGCTAGCCTCAAGGTTTTTAGTTGCCTTTTTCATGTACTCAGCCATCCTGTAGCGGAGACCAAGTACATAGTCCACTATGTCTTGCTTTGGGGGCTTGAGAGGTAACTCCCATCCTTCCTTCACCAAGCACAATGGACCCCTGTCAACAGGGTGACCCCTGTCAACAGGGTGACCAAACAAAAGTTCAAAAGGGCTGTAGCCAACCCCCTTTTGAGGCACCTCCCTGTATGCAAATAAAAGGCAGGGCAAGAGTATGTCCCATCTTCGCCTAAGCTTCTCTGGGAGCCCTTTAATCATGCCCTTCAAGGTTTTGTTGAATCTCTCAACTAAACCATTGCATTGTGGGTGATAGGGTGTGGTGAACTTGTAAGTCACTCCACACTCCTTCCACATTGCTTTCAAGTATCCAGACATAAAGTTAGCACCCCTGTCTGATACAACCTCCTTAGGGAAGCCCACTCTTGAGATAATTCCCAGGAGGGCTCTTGCCACCACAGGTGCTGTAGTGGTCCTAAGGGGAATAGCCTCTGGGTACCTGGTGGCATGATCCACTACCACCAGGATAAACCTGTGCCCAGATGATGTTTGGGGATCCATGGGACCAACAATGTCAATCCCCACCCTTTCAAAGGGAACCCCCACCACAGGTAGTGGTATCAGGGGGGCCTTTGTAGTGCCACCTGCCTTGCCACTGGCCTGGCAGGTTACACAGGAGCGACAAAACTCCTTGGTGTCTTCAGACATGTGGGGCCAGGAAAGTGAGGGACAATTCTGTCCCAAGTCTTGTTCTGGCCCAGGTGACCTGCTAAGGGAATGTCATGGGCTAGGGTCAATAGGAAGCCCCTGAACTTCAGAGGTATAACCAACCTCCTGGTGGCACCAGACTTGGGGTCTCTACACTCTGAGTACAAGAGTCCATCATCCCAATACACTGTATGGGGACCACTAGCTTTCCCAGCAGCCTCAGCAGCAGCTTGCTGTCTGAGGGGTTCAAGAGAGGGGCAGCTCTGCTGCTCCTGGCTCAGATCTGCCCTGGAAGGGCCCCCTGTCCCTAAGAACTCAACCTGATCAGGCTCAAGCTCCTCTGGGACAGTTCCTTCCTCAGGACTGAGATCATCTCCCTGAAGAGACTGATCTTCCTTCTGAGCCAAGGGGGAAGGCACTGCCTTTACCCTACTACTCCTCTTCTTGGAGGGCACTTGGTCCATTATTCCAGAATCCAAGGCCTGTTCAGTGTTAGACATTTTGGCTTGTGACCTGGTCACAGCAAACACATCTGCAGGAATGCCCAGCATTTCTGCATGGGTCCTGAGCTCCACTTCTGCCCAAGCTGAAGTTTCTAGATCATTGCCAAGCAAGCATTCAACTGGTAGGTCTGCACTTACCACAACCTTCTTAAGGCCAGTTACCCCTCCCCAGGAGAAGTTAACAACTGCCAGAGTATGGTCTGTTCTGACGTTGCTAGCATTGGTCGCTTGGTACATTTCACCAAGTATAATCTGCCCAGGATCCACAAGATCTTGTGTCACCATGGTGACACTTGCTCCTGTGTCCCTAAATGCCAAAGCCTCTTTTCCATTTATTAATGGCTGTTGCCTGTACTTGCCCAGATTACTGGGACTCACAGAGGAGGTCACATCCATGCCTCCATCACAGACTAGGACAGCCTGAGTGAGTTCTCTGACTAGGTCAGAGCCCATCTCCTTACCCAGGGTCAACCCTACTAAACCCTTGGCCTGTGTAGTCCCACCACCAACTGTAACTGCACTAGGGGGAGCAGGTGCCTTAGGGGCATTGGTGGGGGCTGGAGTAGAGTCTTTGGACTTGGTGCAATCACTGGTCCAGTGGGTCTTTTGCTTACAGACCTTGCACCATGGTTTCTTTTGGCCTTTCCCTTTGTTAGACTGTGAATCCCCACCTGAAGAAGATTTTTGGGGGCCTTGTGAAGACTTCTGGTCTTTACCCTTCTCCCCACCCTTATCAGAGTTCTTAGAATCTTGCTTCTTTGGGTCACCACCTTGGTTCTGTACCTTCTGCCTCACCCTGGTTCTGACCCATTTGTCTGCCTTCTTTCCCAATTCTTGGGGAGAGGTCAGATCAGAGTCCACCAGGTACTGATGCAACAGCTGATTTTGACAGTTATTAAGAATCTGCTCCCTCATGATAAGATTGTACAATCCTGTGAAGTCACATACCTTACTGCCCATCAACCAACCTTCCAGAGCCTTAGCAGAACAATCCACATAGTCTACCCAGTCTTGAGTCTGTGCTTTTTGGGTATCTCTGAACTTTAACCTGTATTGTTCCATTGTTAGGCCAAACCCATCAATCAGAGCACTCTTCAAGACTTTGTAATTGTCAGCATCCTCTTCTCTTACAGTGAGGAGCTTGTCTCTACCTTTGTCTGCAAAGGAGAGCCACAAGATTGCTGCCCACTGCTCCTGAGGGACCCTCTGTACTTTACAGGCCCTCTCCAGTGCAGTTATCCATTTGAGGATGTCATCCCCACTCTGGTAGGGAGGGACAATCTTGCTCAGGTTTCTATGGTCATAAGACCTTTCCCTATCTCTGGGGAAATTGCTGCCACCATGGGACTCTAGTCCCATCTTTTTTCTTTGCTTTTCAAGCTCTAGGGACTCCCTGTCTATAGCCAACTGCTCTCTTCTGAGCTTCAACTGAGCTTCTCCATATCTGAGCAGTCTCTCTTTCCTTTCATGAGAGGATTCCCTCCTATGTGAGGAAACAGAGGTCCCTATTGAGGTGTCAGAGTGGTTAGACTCCTGAGAAGGAGATCTAGGCCTTCTGGGCACACTCACAATTCTTCCTGGGGGGGACAAAGGGGAGGTCATTCTGATCCTCCTCCTCCTCCACAGGAGGAATTGGGTTTTCCAGGTCAAGGTCATTTTCACCTTCCTGGCCAGTTTCAGAGGGGGCCCTGGGTTTCTTCACCCCTGACCCCTTCCTCATTTTCTGCCCCACCCTCTCTGCCTACCCCTTCAGACCCTAGGGGTCTGCTGAGATCAGCTGACAGTAGCACCTCTCTGAGGTGTTGGGTGCTGGCACTTTTGCCTGCCTTCAGCTTCCTAGTATTGCACAATGCTCTCAATTCCAAGAATGGGAGATTATCATACTTGGAGGGAAGAAGCCCACTGGCTTCTGGCAAGGACTCACTGGGTTCTGGCTTTGAAGACATTACTAGTGAGGTGTGGTGTATGCACTACCTACTCTAGTGTGGCCTACTAAACTCTCTTGAGTTGTAGAAAGGGTGTGCTATCCCTTAACACACAACTGTAAGTTCAGTAGAACTTACTGTATCCTAAGCTTGATTTATATGTACCTAAGGTACCCTTAGTGGTTTTCAGTTGATCAATTCAATTGAGATTATCTGGTAAAACAATAGCAAGCTGGAATCCCACACGCTGCACACCAGTGTGAGAAGTTGGCCTGGTATATGCTGTCCACTAATTATAGTGGGCACCTTGCACCAGTCCAAACAACCCCTTATTGGAGATAGGTTAAAGACAACCTTTATTGAAAGCTATCCTAGTGGTAGCTATGGAGAGCAGCCTTCAGGCTAAGTCTTGAAGGAATGTAAAGCAGCTTGTTTTACCAGTCTATAATCTCTTGAGTGACCAAATGAAAGAGGACCACACCAGGTATATATTCAAAATATATGTATTTATTGCTAAACACACCCTTCTAGTCTCTTTATGAGGCTAGAGTTCGAAATACATAAGTTATAAGTTAGTTATCAACAGTAATAGCACAAATACACGTTTGAGCCCTAGGGGCGTACCAAACCATATACCAAGAAAGTGGTATAAGAACCACGACTGAGCTAGACACAAGGCCTAGAGCCTGTAGAAGTGCTTGGACCACAAGGAACCACCCAAGGTAGTGACACAGGGGACCCAAGGGGGACGCGTGCAGTGTGAGAACACAGCCGCGAATCGCCGTTGACTTCTATGGGGAAAGTCGCGTTGGAATTTTAAAGAAAAGGGACACTTAGAGGAGGACTTGGAGCAAACCCCTTTAGAACTGGGTTGTTCTAGAGTCTATACCCACGGGAGCACCGGAGTACTCGAGTTACCTCACCCAGGGAATCCGGGTGCATAGGTGTCTTTCGGGGTCGGGTTTCGTCGTCGTTTTCAATGGCGATCTGCTCCAAAGTGCTGCTGGCGGCCAAGTCGAAAGTGTTCGGGTGGATCCAAAGGTGGATCGAAGATCTGAAGAACCTGAAAGCAGAGGGGACAGAGTCTGGGTCACTAGCCAGTGACCAGGAAGGCGATGAGCGGATGCCCACCGATGTCGGGTGCTTCAGGTAGGTTGACGGTCGTCTTGACTCTTCAGCCACGAGGTCCAGGAGGCGTCGACGACGACCAGGAGCTGGATTTGAGCTGTCCCACAACGTCTGTCGATTGTTGAGGTATCGGCGACCGGATTGGACCCAACAAGCCTTGGCAACGGCAAGTCTCGTGGAAATAGAAGAAGGATTGTGGTGCAGACCAGCAAGGTCTGAGGGACTCACCCAGCAAGGGTAAGTCAGGGCACGCCTGGAGCAACCAGGAAAGCCCAAGCAGAAGAAGATTGGCCTTCGGGAGGGCCCACTAGCCAACGGACTAGCGACCGCGAAGGAGCCTCGAGTGGACGCACTTAGAGCTGGCTCACGGGACACTCGTGGAGTGGAGGCCAGTGATCTTCGGTGCAGTCGGTGTTGGAGGCGGGGGCTACTCGGAGTCCAAAGCACAACTTCGTGGGAGACCAGGAAGAGGATGCATTTGCAAATGCGCTCGGTGTCCAGGGGTCACGGTTCCACGTTACCCACGACAGCTACGGGCCTCAGCTTTGCTGGGGACTCAGGACAGCCTCGGGGAAGTCTGGAAATCCACCTCTGGTGATGCAAAGACTTCGGCGTCCGGCGGGAGCTTCAGCGATGCAGACCGGACAATTGCTTCGTTGGTGCCTGCCAAGCAGAGGAGTCACTCCTTGACCCAAAGGGAGATTCTTCAGTCCTCTAATCTTAAAGTAGAGTGTCGAAGGTCCAGGATTATGTATCAGAGTTTCGTCCAGGTAAATCTAAAGTCCTAAGGACTGGGGTCCCATACTTATACTAAGTTAGGGGGTTGGACATACTCTGGGGACCCACCTATGGGAGGGTCAGGGAAGAGGGTGGTTACACCCATTCCCTTTGTCCAGTTTCGTGCCAGAGCAGGGGCTGGAAGCCCCTGAACCAGTTTGAACTGGGGTATGCACAGGGACACCAAGTGTGCCCCCAGTGCAGGACTTCAAAGCACCAGAGAGTGCTCCCGCCCAGCCCCAATACACATTATCCTGTCTGGGGAGGTGGTTACACCTCCCTGGGACAGGAAATCTATTGTCCAGGCCTCCCCTGCCGGAGTTTCAGTCAGCAGCAGGAGGCCAGACCCGTGTCTGTGGCAGCGGCATCCATTTTGCGATGCCAGGGCTTGGAAAGAAGTTACCGGGCAGGCCGGTGTGTACATGTCTCTCCCTCTAGAAGGGTGGAATGCTACCCCCGCCGCCAGAACTGGCGGGTTGGTAGTATTCCAAGATGTTTGACACCAAACACGACATGTTTCCGTGCAGCCACCCCAAAGTTAGCATTTAACGCAATGTTATAATGCGCTTAAGAGTATATGGTCAGGCTGCACTACAAACAGCATCAGAGAAGGGTCTCCGAACGCTGCAGAGGGGCTCTGCTCATGCAGAGGCACCCTCTCACATAGGAACCAAGCACTCTGCCTTCAGGATTGACAAGGCCTGCCATAGGAGTGACTTATAGGTTTATATGTGTGTATGTATGTAGTGATATAGGTAACCTATATCACAGTAAGGGGTGCATGCACCACCTTACCCAGGCTGCAGTAGCAGACCTGTGGTGTCATTTTGGATGGCCTTCCAGGGGTGGCACAATACATGCTGCAGCCCCTAGTAGGCCTCTGAGGTACCTATGCCCTGGGTACATAGTATACCATATACTAGGGACTTATAAGGGCACTCCAGATTCCAATTAGAGATGTGCTTAAGGCACATGGAAACCATTTTTGGGAGGAAGCAGCTAGGCTGGGGTTCTGATTAGCAGGGCCCCAGCCAGACTAAAGTCGAAAAACAGTGAAGCATCAGCAAAAAGTGGGGGTACCCATGTGAAGCAGATCCTACTCTCCTACATGTTAGGCTCCCACAAGCACTATACACAGATATCTGGAAGAGAGGAAAGTAAGGCGGGCTAGATGTATCTCTTACTTCTACCTGCACTGGCACATCTTGTAGGGAGTTGCTGGGGCAAAGGATTGCACCACTGCCAGGAAACATTGACAACCCATCCACTCTATGCCGATTGTTTAAGTCATCCATGGCCGCATACACACAGCCCTGCAATATGCTCTGCGGGTCAGCGCCTTGAATTACCATATTACAACCGCATAAGAGCAGATGGGTTAGCCCAGCTAACAGAGGTGTCACAAGAGGTAACTATGGCCACATATGGGTTTTCATGCAGCACGGCCCTCGCCGCTGACAACTTATGGATTTACTGCAAGTTACAACTGAGGGGGAGCAATTTATGTATCCCAGCCAGCAGATCTAGTCTGGCATCCCAGCTGTAGAGGTCGAATGGGAGTACATGCTCAGACATACACTGCATTAAACTCCAATTAATTTTAACACTGGGACTGGTGCTGCAAACTCCTCCATGGTACAGTCGGAGAAGGAAAAGAAAGTATGTAGATACCGCAAGTTTTAATACGGTTAAACTAAACAAGGGACCGACTTGGTGAGGCACAAAAGGCAAGTACTCACAGGCACTGGAATATGATACAATATTGGTTCAATGGATTGTATCAATAAATCGGGTGAGGTACAAACTTAGTGGCCAGTTAATGGGAATGTGTTCTCAGAATAACCAATGTGTACCACAGGATGCTTCACTTAGAGTTAGTCTGCCTGCCCTTTGGCTGGTCCAGCCAGGTGGTGTAAGAGTGGTTGCCCTGTAAAGGGGGCATGGTTCTCAAGGGTGGGGAACACTTGTACGGAGGATTCTGGCTAACTAAGTGTATTAAAGCAATTCACATGTACTCATTGCATCCCAGCAATACTTGTAACAGAATTCGGGTGCTGGGCTATCCATGACCGTCAGCCAGGAGGGATGCATTAGTTTGTTATGACATAAAGTGTGCCATGGCTCCAATAGTGTCAAGAAAAATGGGTTTGGAGAACATATGTGGACAATTCCAGAGCACAGACTGCACTCCTATCTAAGAAGGTGCAGGTAAACATGCTCATATAATTAACTCCATGTCCTCACAATCCAAAAGCATTGGTATATTTTGTGGCATCCAGGATAACTGCAACATAAGCTGGCCATGGGCCTTTTTGCTTAGTGGGGTCACCAGCCTGGCGACACAGCATCGGAAGAGCGCAGTCAGACTGAGGGGTGGTCCAGGCAAGAAGGACATGAGATGTAGCAGAACATTGGGAGTACCCCTAGAGGACCTCAGGACCCACCCCTCTGTGATTAGATCCACCTTTGTCTTGGTTAGGCGGGGAGGTCCACGTTGTATCCTAGGAAGGCATGACTAGCTCAAATTTGATAATTGTCATATGTTTCAGACGGGTGAGAGGGCCATGCCAAGGTGCTAGTTGGGGTACCATCGGTCACACAACTCCACCCTGTCGTCGCACAATGACCCTCTCCAGGGGGTTCATAATTCTCTTGCTGGGGCAGCAGTTGGCTATCAGTTTGAACCCTCATATTGGACGTGCCAATTAGGGGGTGGGTGAACAATGGCTTAATCGCCCCCATGTAAATGCGTATCCTTGCACACGGGGCACAACGGTTTATACCACACAGGCGGTGGTTTCGAAGAGAGCAGTAGTACTTTTATGCTCTTGGGGTCCTATCGCCTGTTGGCACTACGCTCCCATACAACGGGAGGTCAGGGGGTGGAGATAAGGGTATTGGTTGCCCCCAAGCAATAACTTGCAGGGTAAACAAGGCTGTGGTTAAAGAAGAGAACAACAGTTCCCATCTTCCTGGAGGCCATAGAACAGTCATACAGAAGGGTAAATAAAGTCATGTACAAGCCCACCAAGCAGGAGGGCTTGGTTCAACTCAATTCAAATCAAATAGAAGGGCTTGGTAAATTAGGCGTGGCCTCTTTTGTGCAAACACCACTCTGTACCCCGATAGGGACGGGGCACACCTATCAGAGGTAGATAGGGAAATGGTCCAGCTAGAAGGGCTGTAACTGCAGGTTGTAGGAGGTTATGGAGCCTGCAATAATGTGAAGGTTACTAAAGCTGTGGTTAAAGAAGAGAACAGTAGATCCCCCGCTTCGGGGGAGGCTATCACATTCTGACAGAAAGGAAAATAGAGCCATGGACAAATCCAACAAGCGGGAGGGCATGGTTCAACTCAAATATAATATAAAAGAAGAAGGGCTGGGTAAAATTAGGCGTGGCCTCTTTCGTGTAACACACATGGTACCCCGATAGGGATGGGATACAACTGTCTGTGGTAGATAAGGAAATGGCCTACCTAGAAGGGCTAACGGCAGGTTGCAGGGAGTTAAGGAGCATGCCATGGTGGGGGGGCCCCGGATATGACTGTGGCCACATCGAGGGCATTGGCGGAGTTACAGGGCGATTTGGAGGTGGAAGGGTACGGAAGGGTACCTCTTCAGGAGCACAATAAGGGTGCCTGTGTCAAACCCCAGGAGTCTTTACGGCAGGACCCTGGAGAAGAAATTGTGGGCACCCCGCTAGTCCTTCGGGTGGTTGTGAGCCTGAGCAACCGGGGGCTTTCCTTGCAACGCTCCCTCCTTAAAAGGGCGTGAGTAAAGTGGTGGACCGGTGGTTCACGGTATTCAAGGGAGGAATCCCCTCATAACTGGTAGCATCGATTGGGTTGGCCACGGTGCAATTTTGCTCTTCAGGCGGGCAGGGCAGCGTAGGTCAGTATTGCTGCCTGCCCTTGGATCGCCCGTAAGTTAACCCACCATGTTGGCATACTTTTGTATGGAATAAACCTGCAGCAAACTTTTCCCAACAAAATAGTGTTGCGTGATTATTTATTAAAATTGCATGCTAGGTTCTGCAAGGGTGGGGAGGGTTGCCTACATAGGCACTATGAGGCTGCCAGCGGCTCACGCAGTGGGCCACCTTAAAAGGGTGGCCACCTTAGTGCCACATTAGGCACACCACCACCCATCTAGTTGAGGGGACCCCGGGGAGAAGTCCCCCAGCCTGACACACCAGCCGCGTCACTTCCGGCACACATAGGGTAGGTGCGAGGTATTTATGCCTACCCCCGCCCATGTGGCGCCCTCTTTGGCTCTGGACACGCCGTCTCCCGCCCTACCGCATACTCGGCGTGCCAGCTGTCGAGCACGGCTAGGTAGGACTGTTTAATGTTTTCATTTGTGTTGCAGGCGGAGTTACAGGGTGATCCGGAGGTGGAAGGGTACGGAAGGGTACCTCTTCAGGAGCACAATACGGGTGCCTGTGCCAAACCCCAGGAGTCTTTACGGCAGGACCCTGGAGAAGAAATCGTCGGCGCCCGCTAGTCATTCGGGCGGTTGTAAGCCTGAGCAACCGGGGGCTTGCCTTGCAACGCTCCGCCCTTAAAAGGGTGCGAGTAAAGTGGTGGACCGGTGGTTCACGGTATTCAAGGGGGCAATCCCCTCATAACTGGTAGCACCGATTGGGTTGGCCACAGTGCAATTTGGCTCTTCAGGCGAGCAGAGCAGCGTAGGTCAGTACTGCTGCCTGCCCTTGGATCGCCCGTAAGTTAACCCACTACGTTGGCATACTTTTGTATGGAATAAACCCTCAGCAAACCTTTCCCAACAAAATTGTGTTGTGAGATTATTTATTCCAATTGCATGCTAGGTTAGTCCACCTCTGCAATGTAGTTCAGACCGGCCTGGTCTCGCGGTGTTGGAGTCTATTTACATAGATCCAATAGCGGTGCATCTGGAGCGGTGGTGGAGTCAGCTTTGGAGATCTTCTTGCAGGCGCCCAGGTTCTGGTGGACAGCAGACCTGCAGAATATTGAGGATGACCTTGGTGGATGAGGGCCTTCCTTGGAGGCAATGGTGCTTGATGGTCTTTAGGTGACCAGTCCCCATCTGCGACCTCCATGCTTCCCGGTGCCTGTCGTGGAGCTGCTGCCGATGCATCTCTCCGATTGAGATTCCCCTCTCACAGGAACTCCATTGAGGCCCTTGCCCCTGAATTGCCACGTGACCATGTGGGCTGTGCGGGCCTTTCGTAGGCCACGCTGAGGGGTCGCTGCAGATCTCCCAACAGGCCACAGCCAAGCCTCGTGTAACCCCAAGGGTGGATAGTCCAATGGTCGGGTATGCTCTTCTTCGGCAGGCTTCCGTTTAACGGGTTGCACACAGAAGGTTCCTGGGTGCCTAGCCTCTCACAGTGCCGAGAGTGCCTCGTTGAACTCCGGATGTCTTGAGTGTTTGGATCCACTCTGGTGGTGCAATGCTCCTTAGATGTTCTTGGTGATGATGCAACTGGGTGATGAATACGATGATTTTTTTTTCTTTTACACTTGGGCTATAGGCAGCGATCTCTTGCTTCAGGTAACTTTGTGGAGTGAGGAGGACTGGAGGGACTTCGTGGCCACTTGTGGTTACCTTCTGGCAGGTGCACTTGCTAGACGTGATGCCATCGATGACAAGCAGCCGGTGATAGGTGAGTGGACGGTCGCACTGTGAAGCATGAGGCCTGGATGCAGATCGCTGCTTGCTAGCTGCTTACGGTTGGTCCTCCTGCGAAGCTGTCTCCAGTGACATCTCTGCACCCCAGTGGCTGGCTTGTGATGATGAACACCTTCTCTAGTGCTGGTATGAGTCCTCTGTCTTGTCGCTCTTCTCCTTTTCCCTCTTGTGCGCCTGTGGAGGTTGTTTGCCCTGTGGCGTCGTGCCACTCTCCTTTCCTCCTTCGCGGAGTGGCATACTGCCACGCTCTTCTCCTTCGCTAAGTGGTGTCCAGCCACACTCTTCTCCTCCTTCTGACCAGGTTCCTCACTCGGATGTGGCGTCCTGCCACATGTCTCATGTTTGCGCCACATTGACATCTCGCTGGTTGCGTCCAGTTCTTAGGACTGTCTTTACTTGGTGCGGACCTGTGGCAGGTCTGTTCTGTCGCTAGGACATGCTTCTTCTCCTTGTGGACCTCTTGCAGTCCCCATCCCGTCCTAAGGGATTTTCGCTGTGCTCCTCTGCCAGGATGGCAGGTTACCTCTTCCCTTGAGGACGTCATCCTTGCGCCGTCGTGGCGCTTGATCCTGCCGCTGTTCAGGCATGCTTGGAGAGGTCGGTCACTTTGTGTGACGTGCTCCTTGCTTGCAGTGCGATGTGGCATCCGGCCATGTGTTGTGTGTCCTTGGAGCACATGTTGCGATGGCAGCTTGCCACGTGGAGTGTGCGACTCTCCTCTTGCTTGTCTTGGGCCACTGGGGACTCCGTCTTGAGGCAGTGTGAGGGAGGACACTGCTGTCTTCGACCAGCTGCGGGGTTTTTCTGGTGCAGTGGAGATGTGGAGGCTCTCCTCGCTGTCTTCAGCATTGCTTCTTCTTTGTGGAGAGGTCTCACTCTCGGGAGCGCTTGCCCATGCTATCAAACTTCTGAGTGCATGTGTCGCGCACCTTGGACTCTGCGCTCTTGGTCCTTCTTCCGGGCACCCTCCTCTGGTGCTTGGCGGGTTTGCTCTTCTTTCTTGTGGTGGTGGCCCTTCACCACCAGGGGCATGGGGTGCTATTTCCTTGCTTGTAGTGGCATCAGACAGCTTCTGGGGTGGGCACGCGCACAGCGCCCATTGCCCACGTGCCTTACGTGGGGTTTTCTGCCTTTGGTTCCGTTTCATTGGCTGGGGAGCTCTGAGCTTCTCGGGGCTCCTTGATGGAGTACGCAGTCTCTCCCCTCTAAAACACGATGCAGCCCGCAGGTGGTGTGTAGCACGTTCTTGTCAGTCTCTTGTTGTGATGGCCTTTTGCTGAGTCTTTCACACATGGTTGCATGTGGCTTCACAGCCTAGACTTGTGCAGTACACCTGGCCGCTTCTTTTGGCAGAAGCTCTGTGCAGGGGTTAGCGGTGGAGCTGTGGCCTTTGTCTGGGTTGTAGAATGGCTGCCTCGTGGGGCTGCAGCCACCTCCCGTGGTGCAGGGTGTGTGGTTACAGTTCACTCTTTTTTTTTTTCCTCTCTGGGGGGCCGATTCACAGAACTAATCTGAGATAAAGTCCTAAACTTACTACTTTTGGTATTCACAGAAGGCATTTAGTAGTAGTAAAGTTAGGAGTCCTAGCTTTACTACTATTAAATGCCTTCTGTGAATACCAAAAGTAGTAAGTTTAGGATCTTATCTCAGTTTAGTAGTAGTAAAGTTAGGAGTCCTAACTTTACTACTACTAAATGCCTTCTGTGAATACCAAAAGTAGTAAGTTTAGGATTTTATCTCAGATTAGTTCTGTGAATCGGCCCCTGGGAGTCTTTTCACATGTTCCACTCAAGCATGTGCCTGCATCTTCCTGCTGATGGCCTCCGATTTGGTCTTGCCTCATGAGGGGTGCTTGTACATGGTATGAGTGCTTTCTTTATTTACGTGTAGTACCGCTCACCATCACTGGGTGGCACTGCAGGCAATTTCAGAGAGGCCCAGCAGGTCTCCTAATGCTGCGGGTCCACTTGGCTCTCTTGGCCCCACAAGCGTTGCCGGAGGGCACGGCGGCCCCACTCATGCTGTGGGCCCCCTCGTGTTGGGAGGTGGTGGCGCAAAGGTCGGCACAATGCAGGGACCGCGTTTCTGACTCCTGCAGAGGACAGCATCTCTCGGCTAGCTGCACTGCCATGATAAGTCTCTCCTTCCGATGCAGTTGCCGGCGAGTGGCCACTAGAGACGTGCAATGCCAGTCAGGACTCTCCTCGTCGCCTGTCTGTTGTCACCGCCTACAATGCTTCTCAGTCTCTAATCGGGGCACAAAAGGAGCGGCTACTCTCCCCGCCGCAAGCAGTGAGAACAAAGTGAAACGGGCTCTTATATTGGCAGCTTGTTATGTATGTTTTTTGTGCTTTCTATTCCTTCGTCGGGCTGCCTTGTATGACCTAGCGGTGCACACGGGCGACCGCTAGGTGGCAGTAGAGTCAATTCAGGAGGCCGCAATAGCTTTCATGACGCTGCGGGCCTCGCGGTTCACTGGAAGATGCCTGTTCGTCTCTGCGGGCTTAGGGTGGCAGCGACCACCCGCACCAGGCCACGAGTCCCATGTGGGGTTCCTTCAGTGCTGGTGCTGCTACTTTTAAGTGCGGGTCACTGCAGCCCTCCTACTGCTGTGTGCCATGCCTTTTCCTCACAGTCTCTTTGTACATAGCTGCAGGGGATGACTTTAATGAACTATACAGCAGGGTTGATCAGTGCTCCCCTCACCTTCCGGCACAGTGGCTGCTACAGCATCGGCGCCGCGATTCGCCCACAGGCTTCAGGGGCAGGGGATCTGCCTCTTGCGGTCTGTGTCTGCTGGGTAGACGCGCCACGAACACGGCGTAGACCTCGCCGTTCCACCCCCTTCTCTGGATCACTGTCCCCCGACTGGTGACTACAGCAGGGGCTGCAGGGCATGCAGGCGGGTGCTGTAGGGCACCGCTGTTGGGCGGCAGTTGCTTCCTGCCGGCAATAAGTGCAGAGGCGCCGCAGACTCAGGCCATTACACCTCCATGACGAACCACAAAACAGCCGACAGCACACACGTGGGGATCGACCCGCTTGTCCCCATTCTGGTATCTTGGGCCCTAGGCCCCCATGCCTAGCAATGAGGGAACACAGACACTATAGTAGGGTACTGGAACTGGCCCAGGGCACATGTGCTCGGCCCCTTTTATTTGCAGGGTCACCTGACTGGTGACGCCTGTGATGGGTGGGTGTTCAGAGTGGGTACAGCAGGAAGCTGAACACTAGAACGTGTCCAGCAGGACACTACAGTGGGGTGGCCATTTCCTTTCATTGTTCCTATTTCTACGTCTATCTTTAGTTACATATTCTCGTTTTACTGGTGGGCATGTTTCTTTACCTAATGTTGAAGCCTAAAAGCTGTATTTCCAGTTCCCTGTATTCCCCCATTACCCATAACTAGAAGGAAAATGGCCCCAAAGATAGCTGGCCTCTGTGCAGGAATTGTTGAAGAAGATTTGGGTAAGCCTATGAAGGCTTGCAGAGAAAAATGCATATTAAATGGTTGTTTTCCAAATTTTCCAATTGGCCTTTAATAGTAGGAAACAAATTGTCTTAAATGTTTGTGCTGCATCGATGCACTGAATTTAATTCTCGAAAGAATGGTGAGGTCGCTGCCTGTCACCAGCCCTTAGTACAAACTATCTTGCCCTCTAATACACTTGGGCTAAAAGTAAAAGTGTTTTGATGAGGGTAAGATGGGAAAATTCCATGTTAGTGACAGGGATTTACGAATCTACTGCATCTCTAGGAGCGGAAGTCCGGGTTCCCTACTAGTTCAGTGGTTTGTAGAAGCCAACTTAACTCGTACATATCCGCCCATCTGGTTACTTAATGGAGGTCACGACCCAGAGGTTATTGAAAGATGGCGAGGTATTGCATGATGAGGAGTGAATGACGTCACAATGGCCTTGACTGTTGATGTGATGCAATGTGGTTCTACATTGCACTGGCTGAAATATAAACAGCTCGGATGAACCAATGACTTGTCTTGTTACAAATGGATTATGGATACAGAGCAAAAGTAGAGAAAGGAGCTAAGGATGTACTTTTTTGAGCTCTCGGGGCTCGATTCGAAAAGTAGATT
The DNA here is from genome assembly GCA_963921515.1 of Calotriton arnoldi. NCBI lineage: Eukaryota > Metazoa > Chordata > Amphibia > Caudata > Salamandridae > Calotriton > Calotriton arnoldi. Next base: position 475,969 of record CAWUFW010011266.1, read on the forward strand.
TCCGACGACATGCACTTTTTTAACAGCACTAAAGGCCGGGAAGGAAATTTGAGGCCATAAAAACACAGCTAACTCCAAATGACGAGTGTTCTGTAAGGTAGGCCAGCCTGAGGGCTCGACAACATATTTACGATTTAAAATTATGAGAGTATTGGAAAAGGATTGTTTAAAATTAGCATTTAAAATGCATATTCTGAATTTTGAAATGTCCCGCCTCTTTTCTATTTCTATAGTTAGATTATTATTTCTATAAGGTCCATGTATTTGTAAAGTATACGTTCTGTTTCTTCACATGAATGCTCAGTGTGGTTTTAAAATACCCGATTTATGATGTTCACAGCATTTAAAATTGAATCTGAAGGCGAGCTAAACAGAGTTGGACTTGCCAAAAACAGGCAAACCACGGTAGACTCAGGAAGGTGGCTGCTTTCAGAGCTGCGTCGCCTGAGGGATTCCTTTCACTGAGAGAGGGTCTCAGCTTTCATAAAGTTGCCTTCATGATTTTCTGCTGAAGAGTAATAATGCTCCTGCGAATGTGATTGTAAAATATACTGTTTCTTTGATCAGTGCACCATTTGCAATTATTTTATTAAACAATTCTTGTGTGGAGAATAAAAAATTTCCTAGCTATCGTAACGGAAAGTTTCAACTCTATTAAGGACACGGAGGAGAGGATTAGGCTTTTCCTTCTTCGCTTCTTTATTTCAGCAGCTTTTTCAAAGCAACATTCTTTAATAAACAAACGACATTTCCCATGACACATTGGGAATATCAACAGAAAAACAGTCCATACAATCGGAGTGCCGCACTGTGCATAACGGTCCCTGCAGACACTCTATCTCCCTCTTTCTTCCTGCGAACACGGGGGCAGATTTATGACGACTGGCGCATCCCAGCACATCAGCAGGGATGCGCCAGGTAAGATGCGTCACGCAAGTTTACCCTTGCGCCACCACAGATGCGCCGCATTTATAATGCGGCGCATCGTGGCGCAAGGATAAACAGATGCGTGACGCATCTCCCGTCGGAAGGGTGGCGCATTGCTGGAGTCGTGTCGCAAGTGCGACGCAACTCCAGCAATGCTCGTGGCCTGCCCATACATAACGTGGTGCGTCATGCCTTTCGCCTGCTTCAAGCAGGCGCAAGGTTTTGACGCAGCGGCATCGGAAAAGGGACTGAGTGGAATCTTGTAGATTTCACTCAGGCACTTTTCCGAGGCTTTACTGCGCCGGAACGCCCCCCCCTTGCCGGAACGCCCACATGAAACCTGACGCAGGTTTCATGTGGCGCAGGGCTTTACAACGTGACGCATCTCCCTAGATGCGTCACGTTGTAAATAGGGCGCAACGTGGCGCATGGTTTACGCCGCCGCTGCGTCACAGAAGTGACGCAACGGCGGTGCAAAAGTGGCGAAGGGGCTCGTAAATCTGCCCCACAGTTTCTCCTCCCGTAGTCTACTCCTGTTTATTGGGCTCTGATCCTGTAATAAAGGTGTAAAGAAGGTGTACATTTTCCTTCACACATATCAGTTACAATTGCAACAAGCATATATTCCATTTTATCATTACAGGGTAAACCATCTGAGATTTCTAGTTGCAACATTAAACAAATCAAACTTTGAATCTTTCCAAATGTCGCACACAACTGTCATTGTTTCTATGACGACCAAGAAGCCCCATCCTCTGTCAGGATGGGTTCCGGTATATAGTCGCAATGGGTGGGTTAATCCTTGCCTCTGTGTCCTTAATAGAATTGAAACTTTCTGTTACGATAGCTAGGACATTTTTCATTCTATGGCAGGACCCAGAGGCGAGGATTAGGCTAGTTTAAAGCAGGTTTACCACTACGTTTGCCAGAGATGACACCGGTTTAAAATAGAACCCCTTAAAAGTGGAGTCAGATGACCAATCAGCAGCGTTTAGAATTGTCATGTAGTTCCTAATAATACATAGGATCTGCGCGTTTAGACAACATAAACTAAGGGGTTGGAGTCCAGACTTATCCCAGACACCCCCAAAGCATATGTTAGGCTTTAGAACAGCTAGCTCACAGTGCCACTATAAGCCCCATAACCTTACCAAGGAGCGAATAGTTTCTGGCAACTATCGAACATGACAACCCTTGATCCTTCAGGGATCGTGGAAACAGTACAGTACTTTTCGTTCAGTCACTCGTGCTCACTTCTTCTCAGAGAGATATACAGAATAAACTATGGGGACATTTTCAATAAACATTTATTGAACCAGCGTCATTCTAGTATAAAATACGAGTGCTGCGACAACCATTAGACAGACACAGATATATACGATTGCAAGCACTGACAGAGTAAATAAAGGGTAGAATTCGACCATGGTGCTAAATAAGTGTACCTAAGTGTACCTAGCATGTATGTAGGTGTGAAGCCAAGAATCCCCCAACGAAAGAGCCAACCTCATTACCTGATGGGAAAGAACGAAGGACCCCGTCTTGGTCTCGAGTTGACACCCCGTAAGGGATGTCAGACCACGCTGTGCTGGAGTTTCTGCATGTAGGGACTCCAGCGCATCGTGTCAGCATGGAAGCTTCTCCTCTGGTTTACCCAGCAAATATGTGGTGGTTATATACCCAAAAGGTACCCTCAGGGGTTCTACCTAGATTGTGTAATGGTACTCTGGGCCTTTCGTCCAAGGATGCCGATAGCGGTGACTTTTGTACAGAGTTATTATACAGAAGATGGTAATCCTGCTGTGGGATACTAAGAATCCTCATGCATAATAAATTAGGCTACTTTTCGAAGAAAACCACACAACATTTATCCGGCACATAGGTAAAAGGTCAGCGCCAGAGCCGTTATGTAGAGCAAGGTAGGACAAATGTAGGGAAAAGGTTGTGCATATACCTAGGCCTATATTGGGGTACATTGGGGCTCATAACACTTACTCCTCATCTGAAGGATGATAAGATAAACTAATCATAAAATATGCCTGTCTAAGAAGCATAAAAACATTGTTAAAAAGCAAATGTAAAAAGAAAACCTCTAAAAAACATGGTATATGTAAAAGCAATGGAAAAATGGAAAAAAAACTTAAGTCCTCTAAATAGTCAATATACTGCTTAGACTAACTGAGCATAACGAAAGCCATGGAGCTCAGCGAGAGCAAGGAGAGAAAAATAAAATTAAATGATGTTTCCAAATTCCAATTTGGCTTGTTTTGGAAAAAGGCCAAATTGTTCCCATCACACTGAGAGCCAAATGTTTGTGTCCTGTGTGGGAGACGCAACATCACTGTTGCTTGCCTTGGCAGATGACGGTCTCTGTAACACCTCTTGGATCAGGTCAGTGGATCAAATGTTATCTTCTCCAGTTCCCACAGTAGCCGCTGAGGAAGCACTCGACACCTGTGAGCCTGTGGCAGAGCCGGTGTCTATTCTGACAGGAACTGAAGCATTGTGTGGTGGCTCTACGAATGCTGACATCAACATGGGAATACTCTGAGGACACTGTAATACGTGGGCCTTTAAATGGTCCAGTAGTAAGTCTACGTCCGGTGGCGCAGCCGATGGAAGTGTTAGACTTATGTCCAACACACATTCATATCCGCAGACTAGGCAGCGGAGCACAGGCAAGACGTAGTCAACCCAGACTGATCTGACCGATAGGAACCAATGCTCGCTTTTCTCCCGAAGCTGAGGTGTGCCCAGATGGAGTATCATGCGTTCACAGCAACGTCGCACCAGGAGTGCTTTTTCCATCTCTTTGGAAGCTGGGATGTCCATTGCATAGCAGGAAAATTAAAACCAGGATACCCACTGCAAGGAGTAGGACCAGTGGAAGCCCTCCAAAAATGCTTCCTAACACGGAGTGTATAAAGGATGGGATAACTCCGAAGATTGTCTGAAAGGTGCTCAATAGTCCTGAATCTATGCTCTTAAATAGGTGCACAATCCAAATCGTATCAGACATGTTAAACATATGATGTACCATTTCTCCAAAATAGAGCTGGAAGTTCGTTCAGACTAATGCCTGTATCTCAACTGAAAACCTTGCAACCTGGAGATCAAAAGTCTCTCGGGCTGAGGTTAAGGCCACATCCTTCTGTGAAAACATGGCTTTCAGTCTGCTCAGAGAATCAAACCGTATAAGGGAAACATTCAATGAAGGCCATAGAGGCGCCTCCCTGACTGTGTGGGTTGGTGGAAACAATACTTACATACAAGTATCCCTGCAACTTGCTGTGACCAGATATGCGATGTCTTGATGCATCCCACAACAACCTTGATCATTCAATATCAAATAACTCCCATTCGAGAGCAGTTTGAACACCGGCTGAATCTCGGCAGCTAGGGACCCTTTTAAGTGACACGATAAGTTTGCAACTGAAGCATTACATCCTCCTAGAAGCATAATATCCTGACAAATTAGAGACCCACTTAAAGAACTCTCACAGTCTGAACCGCTAAGAAAAACTTCAGTATCCCCATTCCTGCATCTAAATCTGTACGGTAATTACCAAGATTCATGTATTTACCCCTCTCCCAAATCTTCATACCTGCCTACCTGGTGATACTGTAGACAGTACTGAAATTGGAATGTTGTGACTAGCAGTGTAATATGACCATTGATTAACCATTCTGTGGAGGGTGACTCAGCCTGGATTCCCTTTTTGCTAATAATTTTTTGATCTGTGAAAAGCACAGAAACACTTATGTTAAATATTTAAATATTAAATATTTAAATATAATGGATTTAACACTCTGGTTTTATTAAAAAAACACTGGATTATTATTTTTGTTTTTAGGAAATTTGTATTAAATATGTCTACAAATGTGACACTAACCTTTAGGAGCTTGTTGTGTGTGAGATAGGGGTGCTGGGTGGGGGTAGTGTATTAATACTCAGGTTTTTTTAAATCAAAAACTGAGTATAAATAACTATGTGGTGTTAAAATGTTTCAGAAAATATTAATAAAACTCTTTGAGAAAATATTACGTTAATCTTTAGGAATGGGATGTTTGCGGTATAGGGGTATTGAATGGGGTAGTGTTTTAATACCAGGTATTTTTTTATCGAAAAAAATCCCTGAGTATTCAATTTTAAATGTCAATGCAATATTTTTGCAAACATTAACAGTACTCTACCAGAAAATACTACGCTAACCTTTAGGAACGGGGTGTTTTGGAAGTAGGGGTATTTGGTGGGGTATTGGTGTAATACCCGAATATTTTCCTGGGAAAAAAAATCCCAGAGTATTACATTTTAGGAGTCATTGCTTTATTTTTGCAATCATTAACACTACACTACAAGAAAATAGTACACTAACCTTTAGGAGCGATGTGTTTGGGATGTGGGGGTTTTGGGAGGGGTAGTGTTTTAATACCCAGGTATTTTTTTCTGGGGAAAAATCTCTGATTGTCTTTGCTCCTTAAAGCAAGTTAAGTAGCAGTTCCACCAGTCAATGGGGACCTGCTCAGATGACCAATCCAGGTGTCCTCAAAATAATTTAAAAGAGGTGCCAATTTCTCTTCATTTGCTGTAAAATAATCTGATTGAACAATTGCAGTGTATAAGTTATCTACACATTCAGGAGGAACAAAACACAAAGCAGTTCGTTTTTTAAGTTCATACTGAAGTTTGCTGTCTGACACATAATCTTCAGCTAAGGATGTTTTCTGAATTTTTCTCCAATATGCCTGGGAAAAGTGAAAAAAACATCCTTGGATTTGGGTATCTGGATATAGTTTAGTAATAGTATTTTTTATTTGCAACTCAAAATTAATTATTACTTTCCTAGGACTTTTGTTCAGAGTTTTGGATTTTATACCTGATACAAACTCAGTGTAAGTAGAAGATTGTCTGTCAGGCAGCAAACTAAATACTAAGGGAACAGTTGTGTTGTTAATATTGCCATGAATAGTGTAAATTTGGATAAAAGGATGGAGTGTAGAATTAAAAGTGCCATCCATCATCCAAATTTCAGTATTCTCAAGGGTGACCAAATTACGTGCTGTAGAGCAGATTAGAAGACGTTTTAGAGAATTTTGAAGATCATGCAAAAGAAAAGACTCGTTAGCAAAAGTGACAGTCAGTTCTGGGGGGATGTTAATATCGGAGAACGTTTGTGGTCTTATTGCGTGTGGATTGATGGCCTGTTTTGTTTTCTGGATCATGCGCCTTAAATTAAAGATTGTGGGCATATTGCTAGCAACGTGCATGGGGATGTTTTGTGCAACTTCCCGTAAAACTGAGCCACAGGATTCATTGGAGGTGGCTGCCAAAATTTTAATCTGCTGTAGATTTTCCCTAACTTCTATTTTCATTGCAGAGGCAGAGTAGTTATGCTCTGTGGACCTCTCCAATATGAAACCAAGAGTAACCGCTCTGCCTTTGCAATGCAATGAGAAATATTCTACACACCTCCAATGACTCCTGGGCTCAGATAATCTTTCCTTACAGTAAAGGTAGCCATCAAATTTCAATAACCTGGTACCCCGCCTTGATTGTAAGTAACTTCCTCGGCGACTGGAATCTGCCGTTGATGATTCTGTAAATAAAGGATGAGGATAAGTGAGTGTACATTTTTTGAAGCTACTGTTGTATTTTTACAGAATATATATGGTTCCTAAATAGAATTGTAAAATAATCAGTGTCATTTTTGATACAGAAAAGAGGCAAGATAAAGTTTAAACAACTCATTTTAAATGTGCTAAACTATTTATTGACAGTTTTAATTTCCTGTAAAGTAAAAGCTAATTAAAGTATTTTTTTTAGAAGAAAAGAGAAATGTTTGCACTTCTACCCGAGGGTTGCATTTCTTAGTTGTTTTGAGGTGAACATCTTCCCTGAGGTAAGTAACCGACGGAGTAAGAATAGACATTTAGCCCCCAGACACTGGCCAACACCTTCCCAGAGGTAAGTACCCGGCGGAGTAAGAACAGAAAATCTGGCCACCAGACACTGGCCAACACCTTCCCTGAGGTAAATCCCAGGCGGAGTAAGACTAGAAATTTTGCCTCCAGACACTGGCCAACACCTTCCCCGAGGTAAGTACCCGGCAGAGTAAGAATCGAAATTTAGCCCCCAGACACTGGCTAACACCTTCACTGAGGTAATTACCCGGCAGGGTAAGAATAGAAAATCTGGCCCCAGACACTGGCCAACCCTTCCCTGAGGTAAGTACCCGGCAGAGTAAGAATAGAAATTTAGCCCCCAGACACTGGCCAACACCTTCCCTGACGTAAGTACCCGGCGGAGTAAGAATAGAAAATCTGGCCCACAGACACTGGCCATCACCTTCCCTTAGGTAAGTACCCAGCAGAGTAAGAATAGAAAATCTGTCTCCCAGACACTGGCCAACACCTTCCTTGAGGTAAGTACCGACCGGAGTAAGAATAGAAATTTAGCCCACAGACACTGGCCAACACCTTCCCTGAGGTAAGTACCCGGCGGAGTAAGAATAGAAATTTAGCCCCCAGACACTAGCCAACACCTTTATGGAGGTAAGTACCCGGCGGAGTAAGAATAGAAAGTCTGGCCACCAGACACTGGCTAACACCTTCCCTGAGTTAAGTACCAGGTGTAGTAAGAATGGAAATTTAGCCCCCAGACACTGGCCAAAACCTTACCTGAGGTAAGTACCCGGTAGAATAAGAATATAAATTTAGCCCCCCGACACTGGCCAACACCTTCCCTGAGGTAAGTGCCCAGCAGAGTAAGAATAGAAATTTAGCCCCCAGACACTAGCCAACACCTTCCCTGAGGTAAGTACCCAGCTGCGTAAGAATAGAAATTTAGCCCCCAGACACTGGCACACACCTTCCCTGAGGAAAGTACCCGGCAGAGTAAGAATAGAAAATCTGGACCTCAGACACTGGCTAACACCTTCCCTGAGGTAAGTACCCGGCCGAGTAAGAATAGAAAATCTGGCCCCCAGACACTGGCCAACACCTTCCCTGAGGTAAGTACCCGGCGGAGTAAGAATAGAAAATCTGGCCCCCAGACACTGGCCACCATCTTCCCTGAGGTAAGTACCCGGCAGAGAAAGAATAGAAATTTAGCCACAAGACACTGGCCATCACGTTCCCTCAGGTAAGTACCCAGCAGAGTAAGAATGGAAAATCTGGCCCCCAGACACTGGCCAACAACTTCCCTGAGGTAAGTACAGAATGGAGTAAGAATAGAAATTTAGCCCACAGACACTGCCCAACACCTTCCCTGAGGTAAGTACCCAGCGGAGTAAGAATAAAAATTTAGCCCCCAGACACTGGCCAACACCTTCCCTGAGTTAAGTACCCAGTGGAGTAAGAATAGAAAATCTGGCCCCCAGACACTGGCCAACATCTTCCCTGAGGTAAGTACAGAGTGGAGTAAGAATAGAAATTTAGCCCACAGACACTGCCCAACACCTTCCCTGAGGGAAGTACCAGGCAGAGTAAGAATAGAAATTTAGCCCCTAGACACTAGCCAACACCTTCCCTGAGGAAAGTACCCCGCGGAGTAAGAATAGAAATTTAGCCCCCAGACACTGGCCAACACCTTCCCTGAGGTAAGTACCCGGCAGAGTAAGAATAGAAATGTAGCCCCCAGACCCTTGCCAACACCTTCCCTGAGGTAAGTACCCAGCGGAGTGAGTATAGTAATTTTGCCCCCCAGACACTGGCCAACACCTTCCCTGAGGTAAGTACCCTGCAGAGTAAGAATAGAAAATCTGGCCCCCAGACACTGGCCAACACCTTCCCTGAGGTAAGTACCCGGTGGAGTAAAAATAGAAAATCTGGTCCCAGACACTGGCCAACACCTTCCCTTAGGTAAGTACCCGGCAGAGTAAGAATAGAAAATCTGGCCCCCAGACACTGACCAACACCTTCCCTGAGGTAAGTACCCAGCGGAGTAAGAATAGAAAATCTAGCCCCCAGACACTGGCCACCACCTTCCCTGAGGTAAGTACCCGGCGGAGTAAGAATAGAAATTTAGCCCCCAGACACTGGCCATCACGGTCCCTTAGGCAAGTACCCGGCAGAGTAAGAATAGAAAATCTGGCCCACAGACGCTGACCATCACCTTCCCTGAGGTAAGTACCCGGTGGAGTAAAAATAGAAAATCTGGTCCCAGACACTGGCCAACACCTTCCCTTAGGTAAGTACCCGGCAGAGTAAGAATAGAAAATCTGGCCCCCAGACACTGACCAACACCTTCCCTGAGGTAAGTACCCAGCGGAGTAAGAATAGAAAATCTAGCCCCCAGACACTGGCCACCACCTTCCCTGAGGTAAGTACCCGGCAGAGTAAGAATAGAAATTTAGCCCCCAGACACTGGCCAACACCTTCCCTGAGGTAATTACCCGGCAGGGTAAGAATAGAAAATCTGGCCCCAGACACTGGCCAACCCTTCCCTGAGGTAAGTACCCGGCAGAGTAAGAATAGAAATTTAGCCCCCAGACACTGGCCAACACCTTCCCTGACGTAAGTACCCGGCGGAGTAAGAATAGAAACTTAGCCCCCAGAAACTGGCCAACACCTTCCCTAAGGTAAGTACCCAGCAGAGTAAGAATAGAAAATCTGGCCCACAGACACTGGCCATCACCTTCCCTTAGGTAAGTACCCAGCATAGTAAGAATAGAAAATCTGGCTCCCAGACACTGGCCAACACCTTCCTTGAGGTAAGTACCGACCGGAGTAAGAATAGAAATTTAGCCCACAGACACTGGCCAACACCTTCCCTGAGGTAAGTACCCGGCGAAGTAAGAATAGAAATTTAGCCCCCAGACACTAGCCAACACCTTTATGGAGGTAAGTACCCGGCGGAGTAAGAATAGAAAGTCTGGCCACCAGACACTGGCTAACACCTTCCCTGTGTTAAGTACCAGGTGTAGTAAGAATGGAAATTTAGCCCACAGACACTGGCCAAAACCTTACCTGAGGTAAGTACCCGGTAGAATAAGAATAGAAATTTAGCCCCCCGACACTGGCCAACACCTTCCCTGAGGTAGGTGCCCAGCAGAGTAAGAATAGAAATTTAGCCCCAGACACTAGCCAACACCTTCCCTGAGGTAAGTACCCAGCTGCGTAAGAATAGAAATTTAGCCCCCAGACACTGGCCCACACCTTCCCTGAGGAAAGTACCCGGCAGAGTAAGAATAGAAAATCTGGACCTCAGACACTGGCTAACACCTTCCCTGAGGTAAGTACCCGGCCGAGTAAGAATAGAAAATCTGGCCCCCAGACACTGGCCAACACCTTCCCTGAGGTAAGTACCCGGCGGAGTAAGAATAGAAAATCTGGCTCCCAGACACTGGCCACCATCTTCCCTGAGGTAAGTACCCGGCAGAGAAAGAATAGAAATTTAGCCCCAAGACACTGGCCATCACCTTCCCCCAGGTAAGTACCCGGCAGAGTAAGAATGGAAAATCTGGCCCCCAGACACTGGCCAACAACTGCCCTGAGGTAAGTACTGAGCGGAGTAAAAATAGAAATTTAGCCCACAGACACTGGCCAACACCTTCCCTGAGGTAAGTATCCAGTGGAGTAAGAATAGAAATTTAGCCCCCAGACACTGGCCAACACCTTCCCTGAGGTAAGTACCCGGTGGAGTAAGAATAGAAAATCTGGCCCCCAGACACGGGCTAACACCTTCCCTGAGATAAGTACCTGGCAAAGTAAGAATAAAAATTTAGCCCCCAGACACTGGCCAACACCTTCCCTGAGGTAAGTACCCTGCAGAATAAGAATAGCAATTTATCCCCAAGACACTGGCCAACACCTTCCATGAGGTAAGTACATGGCAGAGTAAGAATAGAAATTTAGCCCCCAGACACTAGCCAACACCTTCCCTGAGGAAAGTACCCGGCAGAGTAAGAATAGAAATTTAGCCCCAGACACTGGCCAACACCTTCCCTGAGGTAAGTACCCGATGGAGTAAGAATAGAAATGTAGCCCCCAGACACTGGCCAACACCTTCCCTGAGGTAAGTACCCAGCAGAGAAAGAATAGAAATTTAGCCCCAAGACAGTGGCCATCACCTTCCCTCAGGTAAGTACCCGGCAGAGTAAGAATGGAAAATCTGGCCCCCAGACACTGGCCAACAACTTCCCTGAGGTAAGTACTGAGCGGAGTAAAAATAGAAATTTAGCCCACAGACACTGGCCAAAACCTTCCCTGAGGTAAGTACCCGGTGGAGTAAGAATAGAAAATCTGGCCCCCAGACACTGGCCAACATCTTCCCTGAGGTAAGTACAGAGTGGAGTAAGAATAGAAATTTAGCCCACAGACACTGCCCAACACCTTCCCTGAGGTAAGTACCCGGCAGAGAAAGAATAGAAATTTAGCCACAAGACACTGGCCATCACGTTCCCTCAGGTAAGTACCCAGCAGAGTAAGAATGGAAAATCTGGCCCCCAGACACTGGCCAACAACTTCCCTGAGGTAAGTACAGAATGGAGTAAGAATAGAAATTTAGCCCACAGACACTGCCCAACACCTTCCCTGAGGTAAGTACCCAGCGGAGTAAGAATAGAAATTTAGCCCCCAGACACTGGCCAACACCTTCCCTGAGTTAAGTACCCAGTGGAGTAAGAATAGAAAATCTGGCCCCCAGACACTGGCCAACATCTTCCCTGAGGTAAGTACAGAGTGGAGTAAGAATAGAAATTTAGCCCACAGACACTGCCCAACACCTTCCCTGAGGTAAGTACCTGGCAAAGTAAGAATAGAAATTTAGCCCGTAGACACTGGCCAACACCTTCCCTGAGGGAAGTACCAGGCAGAGTAAGAATAGAAATTTAGCCCCTAGACACTAGCCAACACCTTCCCTGAGGAAAGTACCCCGCGGAGTAAGAATAGAAATTTAGCCCCCAGACACTGGCCAACACCTTCCCTGAGGTAAGTACCCGGCAGAGTAAGAATAGAAATGTAGCCCCCAGACCCTTGCCAACACCTTCCCTGAGGTAAGTACCCAGCGGAGTGAGTATAGTAATTTTGCCCCCCAGACACTGGCCAACACCTTCCCTTAGGCAAGTACCCGGCAGAGTAAGAATAGAAAATCTGGCCCACAGACGCTGACCATCACCTTCCCTGAGGTAAGTACCCGGTGGAGTAAAAATAGAAAATCTGGTCCCAGACACTGGCCAACACCTTCCCTTAGGTAAGTACCCGGCAGAGTAAGAATAGAAAATCTGGCCCCCAGACACTGACCAACACCTTCCCTGAGGTAAGTACCCAGCGGAGTAAGAATAGAAAATCTAGCCTCAGACACTGGCCACCACCTTCCCTGAGGTAAGTACCCGGCAGAGTAAGAATAGAAATTTAGCCCCCAGACACTGGCCAACACCTTCCCTGAGGTAATTACCCGGCAGGGTAAGAATAGAAAATCTGGCCCCAGACACTGGCCAACCCTTCCCTGAGGTAAGTACCCGGCAGAGTAAGAATAGAAATTTAGCCCCCAGACACTGGCCAACACCTTCCCTGACGTAAGTACCCGGCGGAGTAAGAATAGAAACTTAGCCCCCAGAAACTGGCCAACACCTTCCCTAAGGTAAGTACCCAGCAGAGTAAGAATAGAAAATCTGGCCCACAGACACTGGCCATCACCTTCCCTTAGGTAAGTACCCAGCATAGTAAGAATAGAAAATCTGGCTCCCAGACACTGGCCAACACCTTCCTTGAGGTAAGTACCAACCGGAGTAAGAATAGAAATTTAGCCCACAGACACTGGCCAACACCTTCCCTGAGGTAAGTACCCGGCGAAGTAAGAATAGAAATTTAGCCCCCAGACACTAGCCAACACCTTTACGGAGGTAAGTACCCGGCGGAGTAAGAATAGAAAGTCTGGCCACCAGACACTGGCTAACACCTTCCCTGTGTTAAGTACCAGGTGTAGTAAGAATGGAAATTTAGCCCCCAGACACTGGCCAACACCTTCCCTGAGGTAGGTGCCCAGCAGAGTAAGAATAGAAATTTAGCCCCAGACACTAGCCAACACCTTCCCTGAGGTAAGTACCCAGCTGAGTAAGAATAAAAATTTAGCCCCCAGACACTGGCCAACACCTTCCCTGAGGAAAGTACCCGGCAGAGTAAGAATAGAAAATCTGGACCTCAGACACTGGCTAACACCTTCCCTGAGGTAAGTACCCGGCCGAGTAAGAATAGAAAATCTGGCCCCCAGACACTGGCCAACACCTTCCCTGAGGTAAGTACCCGGCGGAGTAAGAATAGAAAATCTGGCTCCCAGACACTGGCCACCATCTTCCCTGAGGTAAGTACCCGGCAGAGAAAGAATAGAAATTTAGCCCCAAGACACTGGCCATCACCTTCCCTCAGGTAAGTACCCGGCAGAGTAAGAATGGAAAATCTGGCCCCCAGACACTGGCCAACAACTGCCCTGAGGTAAGTACTGAGCGGAGTAAAAATAGAAATTTAGCCCACAGACACTGGCCAACACCTTCCCTGAGGTAAGTATCCAGTGGAGTAAGAATAGAAATTTAGCCCCCAGACACTGGCCAACACCTTCCCTGAGGTAAGTACCCGGTGGAGTAAGAATAGAAAATCTGGCCCCCAGACACGGGCTAACACCTTCCCTGAGATAAGTACCTGGCAAAGTAAGAATAAAAATTTAGCCCCCAGACACTGGCCAACACCTTCCCTGAGGTAAGTACCCGGCAGAATAAGAATAGCAATTTATCCCCAAGACACTGGCCAACACCTTCCATGAGGTAAGTACCTGGCAGAGTAAGAATAGAAATTTAGCCCCCAGACACTAGCCAACACCTTCCCTGAGGAAAGTACCCGGCAGAGTAAGAATAGAAATTTAGCCCCAGACACTGGCCAACACCTTCCCTGAGGTAAGTACCCGATGGAGTAAGAATAGAAATGTAGCCCCCAGACACTGGCCAATACCTTCCCTGAGGTAAGTACCCAGCAGAGAAAGAATATAAATTTAGCCCCAAGACAGTGGCCATCACCTTCCCTCAGGTAAGTACCCGGCAGAGTAAGAATGGAAAATCTGGCCCCCAGACACTGGCCAACAACTTCCCTGAGGTAAGTACTGAGCGGAGTAAAAATAGAAATTTAGCCCACAGACACTGGCCAAAACCTTCCCTGAGGTAAGTACCCGGTGGAGTAAGAATAGAAAATCTGGCCCCCAGACACTGGCCAACATCTTCCCTGAGGTAAGTACAGAGTGGAGTAAGAATAGAAATTTAGCCCACAGACACTGCCCAACACCTTCCCTGAGGTAAGTACCCGGCAGAGAAAGAATAGAAATTTAGCCACAAGACACTGGCCATCACGTTCCCTCAGGTAAGTACCCAGCAGAGTAAGAATGGAAAATCTGGCCCCCAGACACTGGCCAACAACTTCCCTGAGGTAAGTACAGAATGGAGTAAGAATAGAAATTTAGCCCACAGACACTGCCCAACACCTTCCCTGAGGTAAGTACCCAGCGGAGTAAGAATAGAAATTTAGCCCCCAGACACTGGCCAACACCTTCCCTGAGTTAAGTACCCAGTGGAGTAAGAATAGAAATTTAGCCCACAGACACTGCCCAACACCTTCCCTGAGGTAAGTACCTGGCAAAGTAAGAATAGAAATTTAGCCCGTAGACACTGGCCAACACCTTCCCTGAGGGAAGTACCAGGCAGAGTAAGAATAGAAATTTAGCCCCTAGACACTAGCCAACACCTTCCCTGAGGAAAGTACCCCGCGGAGTAAGAATAGAAATTTAGCCCCCAGACACTGGCCAACACCTTCCCTGAGGTAAGTACCCGGCAGAGTAAGAATAGAAATGTAGCCCCCAGACCCTTGCCAACACCTTCCCTGAGGTAAGTACCCAGCGGAGTGAGTATAGTAATTTTGCCCCCAGACACTGGCCAACACCTTCCCTGAGGTAAGTACCCTGCAGAGTAAGAATAGAAAATCTGGCCCCCAGACACTGGCCAACACCTTCCCTGAGGTAAGTACCCGGTGGAGTAAAAATAGAAAATCTGGTCCCAGACACTGACCAACACCTTCCCTGAGGTAAGTACCCAGCGGAGTAAGAATAGAAAATCTAGCCCCCAGACACTGGCCACCACCTTCCCTGAGGTAAGTACCCGGCGGAGTAAGAATAGAAATTTAGCCCCCAGACACTGGCCATCACGGTCCCTTAGGCAAGTACCCGGCAGAGTAAGAATAGAAAATCTGGCCCACAGACGCTGACCATCACCTTCCCTGAGGTAAGTACCTGGCGGAATAAGAATAGCAATTTAGCCCCCAGACACTGGCCAACACCTTCCCTGAGATAAGTACCCAGCAGAATATGAATAGAAATTTAGCCCCCAGAGACTAGCCAATCACGTTCCCTGAGGTAAGTACCCAGCAGAGTAAGAATGGAAATTTAGCCCCAGACACTAGCCACACCTTCCCTGAGGTAAGTACCTAATGGAGTAAGAATAGAAATTTAGCCCCCAGACACTGGCCAACTCCTTCCCTGAGGTAAATACCCAGCAGAGTAAGTATAGTAATTTAGTCCCCAGACACTGGCCAACACCTTCCCTGACGTAAGTACCCTGCAGAATAGGAATAGAAAATCTGGCCCCCAGACCCTGCCCAACACCTTCCCTGAGGTAAGTACCCGGTGGAGTAAGAATAGAAAATCTGGTCCGAGACACTGGCCAACACCTTCCCTGAGGTAAGTACCCAGTGGAGTAAGAATGGAAATTTAACCCCCAGACTCTGGCCAACTCCTTCCCTGAGGTAAGTACCCGATGGAGTAAGAATAGAAAATCTGGCCCCCAGACACTGGCCAACACCTTGCCTGAGGGTATGTACCCACCTTAGTAAAAAATTCTATAACTGCCTCTCAGATACTGTACAGCATAAATGAAATGAATGGTATAAAATATATGACAACAACCATTCACTGGTGTACTCTTTGTATGGGAAAAGTTTGCAAGGAGACTGAAAGTGAAAAATATATAGTCCTTTCCCACAAGACATTTTCCAGTACCTTTTTTGTGTTACAAGTAATGTTTTGCCCCCTACTCACTGTCAAAAATTATTCATTTGGTAACGTTTCCTCCTTTGGTAAATGTACAGATATATTATACATCACACACTTAAGTTGTGTGAATGTATTCCACAGAACGGTTTCTATGGATACTAAGGGGGTCATTACGATGGCGGTCGGATGGCCACCGCCTGGGCGGCGGTGGGACCGCCGTGCCAGCGGTGGACATCCGCCCGCAACCGCGAGCCAGAAAACCGCCGGTCAAATTAGGATGGCGGTGGAAACCGCGGCGGTGGGAAATTCCGTCCACCGTTTTTCCGCCGGTTGCCTTCCGCACTCCCGCCTGGCGGGCGGATCAGGTCCGGGATAATGTCGGCGGTGCAGAGCAGGCTCCGCCGGCAGGATTATGATGCCGGCGGTAGCCAGCCTTTCCTCAGCGGTCAGACCGCCATTGGAAGGCAAGCGGTGATTGTCTACCGGGGGCCCGTTGCGGGAGGGTGCGTGCACTGGGGGGGTACCCGTGGGCCCCCCTACATTTCCCTTTACCAGCTGGCAGGCACTGTGCAGTGCCTGCCACGCAGTGCAGGGACATGCAGGACATGCTCCTTTTGGCATCGCGGCGGTGCTGCGGGCAACAGCTACCGCCGCAATGTTGATGCCTGCGATCCGACCGCCACGGGCATCGTAATCCGACCGGCGGTTTTCCCGCGGTTCATGTGGGCGGTCTTTTCCCGCTACCATGGCGGTCGGGGAGGTTTTCCGACCGCCATCGTAATGGGCCCCTAAGTATGTTTAACATTTCACTATTACATGCAATTTAACAAAAGATGTGAAACATTCTTTACCATGATTCTGTGATCTGTTGTAAACTGATTTTGTTTGAACTTGCCACTTTCTAAAGAATGCCTGGTTAAGGGCCGTTTTATGTGTCCATACGAATCAGCGTTACTATATCAAGAGTGGTAAAATGCTGCGTGGTAGTGGCTCATGCGTAATAATGGAGGTGGCAGCCAAAATTTTTATCTGCTGTAGATTTTCCCTAACTTCTATCTCCAATGCAGAGGCAGAGTGGTTATGCTCTGTGGACCTCTCCACTATGTCACCCAGAGTAACCACTCTGCCTTTGCAATGCGATGAGAAATATTCTACACACCTCAAATGACTCCTGGGCTCAGTTAATCTTTCCTTACAGTAAATGTAGCCACCAAATTTCAATAAACTGTTACTCCGCCTTGATTGTTAGTAACTTGCTTTGCGACTCGAATCTGCCGTTGATGATTCTGTAAATAAAGTATGAGGATAAGTGAGTGTAAATGTTTTTAAGCTACTGTTGTATTTTTACAGAAGATATATGGTTTCCAAATAGAATTGTAAAGAAATCAATGTCATTTTTGATACAGAAAGGAGGCAAGATAAAGTTTAAACAAATCATTTTAAATGTGCTAAACTATTTATTGACAGTTTTAATTTCCTGTAAAGTAAAAGTTAATTAAAGTACTTTTTTAGAAGAAAAGAGAAATGTTTGCACTTGTACCAGAGGTTTGCATTTTTTAGTTGTTTTGAGGTGAAGTTTTGTTTGCAAAAAAATTATTGGAAATGCTGCTTTAGCGGGCACTCTCTTTTCAACTCTGATAGGTATTCCAGGTGTACTTTATTGAGGTAGCTGGAATGAGAAGTATCAAGAAAAGGATTAGAAAAGTTTACATTTCATTATTACATGCAATTTAACAAAAGAAGTGAAACATTCTTTACATTGCTTCTGTGATCCGTTGTAAACTGATTTTTTTGTTTGAACTTGCCACTTTCTAAAGCGTGCCTGGTTAAGGGCGTTTTATGTGTCTATACGAATCCGCGTTACTATATAAAGTGTGGTAAAATGCTGCGGGGTAGTAGCTCATGCGTAATAATGGAGGTGGCTGCCAAATTTTTTATCTGCTGTAGATTTTCCCTAACTTCTATCTCCATTACAGAGGCAGATGAGAAATATTGTACACACCTCCAATGACTCCTGGGCTCAGTTAATCTTTCCTTACAGTAAATGTAGCCACCAAATTTCAATAACCTGTTACCCCAACTTGATTGTAAGTAACTTGCTTAGCGACTGGAATCTGCCGTTGATGATTCTGTAAATAAAGGATGCGGATAAGTGAGTGTAAATTTTTTGAAGCTACTGTTGTATTTTTACATAAGATACATGGTTCCTAAATGGAATTGTAAAAAAATTAATGTCATTTACAGAAAGGAGGCAAGATAAAGTTTAAAGAACTCATTTTAAATGTGCTAAACCATTTATTGACAGTTTTAATTTCCTGTGAAAGAAAAGTTATTTATAGTACTTTTCTTTAGAAGAAAATAGAAATGTTTGCACTTGTACCTGAGGTTTGCATTTCTTAGTTGTTTTGAGGTGAAGTTTTGTTTGCAAAAGTATTATTGGAAGTGCTGCTTTAGCAGGCACTCTCATTTCAACTCTGATAGGTATTCCAGGTGTACTTTATAGAGGTACCTTGAATGAGAAGTATCAAGAAAAGGTTTAGAAACGTTTATTTTAAAATGTTGTTTAACCTGCAAATTAAAACAAGCATTTTTAAAGTTAGTTTAATACTCTGAAAATTTTCATTTTTACTTTAGAAATCCTTAATGTTTAAAGAACAACAGAGTAAGATGGTTGCTCCTGTAGAAGTAAAAAAATTAGATAAGGGGGCGTGGTCTCGCTACGCAAGCAGTGAGACGCACGCCGAGGAGCTCCAATCAGCCGCTGCCTTCTATGGCCTGAATCGTGGCACCGGGGCACTAATTGCAGTTTAGCCCGGCCTGTCCGGACATCTGGGGCATCCAGGAATCTTCCGGCCACGCAGCGCGGCGCTACAGAGGCCGGTGACCGCGATCTTGGTGGTGGGGCCTGGGACTGGTGTCCGTGTCGCCATCTTGATCACTCCGAGCTCCAGAGAACGGGCCGTGAGTGATGACATTCCCCCTGTGACGGCCAGCAGCGCCCCGAGACATCTCACTGCGCCACCTGGGGCAGAGGTACACGTTTGAGCAGAGGAGTGGTGACTCGCGACTGACGCTCCGGGACACGAGGGGTGCGTCGCGCTGCGGTGAAGAAGACCTGTCGCCGCCATCTTGTGGTTTCCCACGGCGAGAACACGTCTGTGCTGCGGCGCTCCCTGCTGGTCTTCTCGCATGCCATCAGGGCCCTGGAGGGCCCACGCCACCAAATTAACAGGTACCAGGGGAGGTGCGACGTGTTTCAATCAATCAGGGAATTGTAAGCGCGCTACTCACCTGTGAGGGTCTCAAGGCGCTGAGGGGGGGGGGGGGTCCGCAGATCTATTTAGCCAAAGAGCCAGGTCTTGAGGGTCTTCCTGAAGGTGTTCAGGGAGGGGGTGCGTCTGATGTCTGCCGGTAACTCGTTCCAGGTCTTGGCTGCAATGTGAGAGAAGGATCTTCCGCCTGCTCTGGCTCTGTGGACGCGCGGGGTTTCGGCCAGTGCGAGGTTGGAAGATCAGAGGTTTCTTTTGGGTACGTGGAAGTTGATTCTGTCGTTGAGGTATTTGGGTCCGTTGTTGTGTAGGCATTTGTAGGCGTGAGTGAGGATTTTGAAAGTGACTCTTTTCTCCACGGGGAGCCAGTGGAGACTTCGTAGGTGTTGGCTGATGTGTTCATGTCGGGGGATGCCGAGGATGAGTCTGGCGGCGGTGTTCTGTATTGTCTGGAGTTTACGGATTAGGGACTTGTTGATGCCGGCGTAGAGTGCGTTTCCATAGTCCTACCTGCTGGTGATGAGTGCGTGGGTGACTGTCTTCCTTGACTCAGGGGTGATCCACTTGAAGGTCTTGCAGAGGATGCGGAGGGTGTTGAAGCAGCTGGAGGTGACGGCATTGACCTGTCATATGGTGAGTGATGAGTCGAGTACGATGCCGAGGTTCTTGCGTGGTCTGAGGGGGTAGGTGGGCTTCCGAGGGCGGTCGGCCACCAGGTGCTGTTCCATGCAGAAGGGGTGGTACCGAGGACGAGGACTTCTGTCTTCTCGGCGTTGAGCTTCAGGCAGCTGTTGGTCATCCAGACTGCGACGTCTTGCATTCCTTTCTGTAAGTTGAGTTTGGCAGTGGTGGGGTCTTTGGTGAAGGAGAGGATGAGCTGGGTGTCGTCGGCTTAGGATACGATGTTGAGGCCATGTTGTCGGACGATGGCTGCGAGGGGGGCCATGTAGATGTTGAAGAGGGTGGGGCTCAGTGATGAACCCTGTGGGACTCCACAGGTGATTTTCATGGGATCGGAGAGGAAGGGTGGGAGTCTTAAAGTTTGGTTTCTTCCGGTGAGGAATGATCGGATCCAGTCCAGGGCTGTTCCTTGTATGCCTGCGTCGTGTAGTCTGGTGACTAGTGTGCAGTGGGAGACGGTGTCGAAGGCCGCTGATAGGTCGAGTAGGATGAGGGCCTACGGAGTGGCCTTGGTCCAGGAGGGTGCAGATGTTGTCTGTGGCGGCGAGTAGGGCGTTCTCTGTGCTGTGGTTGCTTCGGAATCCAGTTTTGGATGGGTTGAGGACGGCGTTCTCTTCAATGAATCGTGTCAGTTTCCTGTTGACTGTTTTCTCTGCAACTTTGACTGCGAAGGGGAAGAGCGAGATGGGCCAATAGTTCTTGAGGTCGGTGGGGTCAGCTGTGGGCTTCTTGAGCAGGGGTCTGACTTCCGCGTGCTTCCAGTCGTCTGGGAAGGTGCCTATTTTGAAGGTGGTGTTTATGGTGCGTTGTAGTTCGGGTGCGATGGCGGCCGCGGCTCTGTGGTAGATGTGAGGGGGGCAGGGGTCAGTGGGGGCCCCCGAGTGGATGCTTTTCATGGTCGAGGCAGTGTCTTCGGCCGTGATCGGTGTCCAGTTGGAGATGGTGGGCTGGCTGGTGTTTCTGGGGGGCTGGAGGCCATCTGTGGTGCCTGGTGGATGGTCGATGAAGTTGTCGTAGAGGTTTTTGATCTTGAGGTGGAAATAGGTTCCAAGCTTGTCGCAGAGGTCTTGGGATGGGGTGATGTCTGTGGCTTCGCTGCGTGGGTTGGAGGCTCTGCACTGCCTGTCCCCTCCCTGGAGATCGCCGCTCCCTACTCCTGGAGGTGCCTGCTGGGCGCGGATCCCAGCTTTATCCCACCAACAAATTGACTCTCCCTCCCCCACGGTGCGCTGAAGGGGTTCCTACCCGGGGGACTGACGCCTAATACTTTGGGACTCTGCCAGGCTGCGTTCTCCATGCACAGTGCCCTACTACATGCGGAACACGAGTAATATAGGCACTACTAGGACAACATTGACAGTGCTGGCTGGTGGGAGCACGTCGGGCCCCCCTGCGGCTTGGGGGGCAGGCCTGAAGTGGCAATAGCACCTTGAAGGAACTTCTCTGTTGTGGCGCTTGTCTGGCGCTTTGAGGGGAGCCCTTCTTCCCTGTTTTACGCTTTGCTCCTGCTCCCTTGAAGATTTTACCTACAGAGACTGGTGGCGGCTCCGCAAAGTTTGTGATAAGTGGCAGCTGGGGGAGACACTGTGACTGTTGGGACTTTACGAGAAGGTGGATCCCTTGTTCGCCTGCCTACATATTTCCTCCACATGCTTTGAGGGAAGGAGTCTGGAGGGTCTGTCGACGTGATGGGGCAGAGTCGTCGTCCCTCTTCTTTTTCAGCTTCGCTCTTTGGGGGCGCCCCTTGTCTGCCTCGGTGGCTCTTCTCACCTGTACTACAAACACTCTTGGCCTTTCGCCCAGAGGTGTGCTGGACTCCCTGCCCTGCTCTCCAGGCCAAGCTCTCCACTCTGTGCATCAGTGTCTGAAGGGTCATGCCACACACTAAAGCTGGGAAGGAAGTTACCGCGACTCCCAAAGATAATCATGTAACAGCGTTGTGGAATAAACCCGGTCCAGCAATCTCCGCAACTATGGCATCTTCAGCTGAGTGCTCTTCGGACCCTCTCACCCAATCCTTCATGGCTAATTTCCTGCAGGAGATCAAGTCGGAAATTGGATCCCTCAAAACTGAGGTCCAAACATGTATCAAGGAACTCAGGAAAGACGTTACAGAAATTATGGAGAGGGTGGACAATCTCGAGAAGACGGTGGATGCTCGCACGGAAGGTCAAGAACATCTCTGGCAACGACTAGCCCTCCTCAAAGAACAACACATTGTCCTCCAAATAAAGTAGGAGGACTTGGAAAATCGGAGCCGACGCAACAACCTGCACCTCTGAGGTGTTCCTAAAGGGGCAGAGGGCTTGGGCATTATGACTTTTGTTGCGGAGCTCCTTCACGAGATCAGGGGGGGGTGATGACGCCTCCCCGCCAGCACTTGACATTGCTCACCGTGTAGCTGTACCCCCTGGACGCTCTGGTCTGGTTCCTGACATACTAACCAGGGTCCACTTTTTCACGGAGAAGGAGGCAATCTTAAAGGCAGCGCGCAACAAATCGGAGCTATCTTACAAGGGATCCACTATCCAGCTCTTCCAAGATCTTGCACCCGCCACCCTCCGGTGTTGCAGGGACTTTAAACCCTTCACCGATAAGCTCCGCGAGCTGGGTATTCAATATCAATGGGGACATCCTTTTGCTCTCATCTTCAACTGGGAGACTAAACGTGGTGTGCTGCGCTCTCTCCAAGAAGCCACCCAGCTGTTCCGCCTCCTGGCCTCCTCTGCACCAACTAGCCCTTCACGCTTGCCGCCTCTGGACCGGGAGCCCGCGAAGCCACAGTGGGCCAGGGCGCTCAGACAGCTTCGACCACCTAAGCATGGGAATGGTCCTACTCCCAAGCCAAGCAGGACATTATCCATCATCTTCGTTCCATGGACGGAGAGAAGACTCCCCCCCCCTTTCCCAAGCAAAGGAAGACTGAAGGATCTTTTGCGCAAGAGGGTTTGATTGACCTTTGTCATCAGCGCTCCCCGCTGAGACAGAGATGGGTTCTCATACGCAGCAATTGTTTTCTCGTTGCCCTGGCTATAGCGTGGCAGCGGAGCCAGTGTCTCCCGTCTGGCAGTAGTGCTTTGTTTCACGAAACTCTACCCCATTCTCTATTCTTAAGAGAGTGACATCTCTGGAATGGCTTTTGCTATTGAGCCTAGCCTGTTCTTGGACTGGAATAGGACTTGTTGGCCATTGTTGATTCTTGAAGTTTTGCTCTATATTTCTTTTTCTTTCTTTTCTCTTTTTCTTTCTCTTGGAAGAAGGAAGGGCTATTGCATTGGGACCATGCTAATTCCTTGCTGTTGGCTACTGCTTTGTGTACTAGACCCACCCCATTCACTGCCGGATGTTGGGGTGCATTTTTGCGTTGTCAACTCTACCTGGTGGCTTGCTGAGGGAGAAAGGGGTGCTTTGGGCTCTATATTGGTATCTCAACACTTGATGGCGGATGGGTACATTTGGTATTTATTATGACCGCTGTACCCTGTTTGAAGATCCTCTCTCTTAATGTGAAGGATCTTAATGCTCCTAACAAGCGCCGTCAAATCTGGCGCTATTTGCTACAACAGAGCCCGGACATTGTCTTCTTGCAGGAGACACACCTCCTGAGGAAGGATACACACCGCATGGCTCACCCTAAATACCCCCTTCAGTGTTGGGCATCTGCACCTTCGAAAACAGCTGGGGTGGCTATTCTCTGCAGGGCAGGTATTCGCCAGGGAGCTGCCTGAGGGATTCGAGGCAAGGAGGGTAGATTTCTTAAACTAGTGGTCCGGGTCGGGGTACAGACGCTTACTCTCTGTAACATTTATGCCCCCAATCAAGCACAGGATCTTTTTGTCAGAGAAATCCTATGGGAACAGTTAACGCAAGATGACCATCAGCTTATACTTGGGGGTGATTTAAATCTGGTGTGGGATGCGGGACTGGATCGAAGTGCTATTACATTTCATGCGGCTGGGGCCATATCCACTTCTTTGAAAAAAATGTTTACTGATCTGAGATTATTGGATATTTGGCGCTATCACTCCCCTGCTACACGAGATTATTCATACTACTCACATGTCCATCGCTCTTATTCCCGCATTGATTACTTGTTTGTCTCCCATTCCCTGGTACGTGATGTTTTATCTGCTTCTATGTCAGATATCTCCATTTCAGACCATGCACACTTGGAACTGCTACTACACAACCGCGCACCCCGCTTGCGGCACCCACCCTGCTGGCGACTTCCCCCTCACATCCTTCATGACCTGGTAGATGTGGCTGAGCTACGCGAAGCTATTGCGTCATATTTTTTGTCTAATTATCTTCCAGAAACACCATTCCCCGTGGTCTGGGAGGCCTTTAAAGCCACTATTCGGGGTCAAATAACTTCCATAGCGATAGCCCGGGCCTGGGAAGCCCGTTTGTTTGAGGATAACTTGACTAAGGATATTAAAGCACTCGAGAAATTAGATCAGGAGCATCCCCTGGTTATTCATAAGCGACGTTTGCCTATGCTTTGAGGCCAGTTACGGGCCCATAGCACCAATAAGGCTGACATTGAAGGCTGGCATTGAAGCAAAGATACTACGACGGAGGGGATAAGGTGGGAACAGTGTTAGCCCGTCGTCTAAGGAAGCGGGCAGCAAAGGCACATATTGCAAAAATTAAACTAGATGATGGTACTTGGGCTACCACTGAAACTGCTAGGCTAAAAGCCTTTCATGACTATTACACTTCTCTCTATGCACAGGAGATTCCCAACTTGACCCGGATCCAAGCGGTCTTGGAGGAATGCAGGTGGACACCGATAGATGGGCAACATGCACAGCTTCTTGAAGACCCACTCACGCTAGATGAACTTACTAGTGCATTGAAAGATTTACCTCTTGGCAAATCTCCAGGCCCGGATGGTCTTCCGGTCTCTTTTTATCGCACTTTTCTTCTGCAGATACAAGATCACCTGCTACGCCTTTTTAACTCTTTTACAGATGCTAGTGGTCCTTCCACTTCTATGGCACTAGCCGAAATTGCACTGCTCCCCAAGTCGGGTAAGGATCCCACATTGTGTTCCTCATTCTGCCCCATTGCGCTTTTGAACACTGACCTAAAGCTTTACACCAAAATTCTGGCCAAACGCCTTGACTCCCATTTGCCGGGGCTCATTGAACCCGATCAGGTTGGCTTTATCCAGCACCGACAGGGTGCAGATAATGTACTGCGAATAGCCACCTGGTAGGGAAGGCCCACCACAGGGATATACCTGCTTGTTTGTTGTCACTCGATGCTGAAAAAGCATTTGACCGAGTGGGTTGGGACTTCCTACAGGCAGTTTTACAGAAGATAGGGCTGGGGCCTATGATGGTTTCTAGGATTATGGCGCCATACACCTCCCATCAAGCCCAGGTCCGGGTCAACGGTCAACTTACGGGTCCTATACACTTCCACAGGGTTACCAGACAGGGATGCCCTTTATCCCCTCTACTCTTCGTGCTTGTTATAGAACCTCTCGCCATACTGAACTGCCAATCACCAGACATCAGTGGTATCATTCATGGAGGAGTGGATCACAAAATAGCCCTTGTCGCAGACGATCTCCTTCTTACATTATCAAAACCGCATACTTCCCTGCCGGCACTTCATACTCTACTGCAATCTTTCGAAGTCGCCTCCGGCCTTAAAATCAACCATGCGAAATCTTGGGCCTTAAATATTACAATTCCTGTATCTGAGATTCCCGTGCTTCAGTCCCTTGTTCCATACCAAGGGGCCTCTCATTCCATTAGATATCTTGGACTTAATCTAACCTCCACTCTTAGTACGTGGTCGCAAGCAAACTGGCAGGAATGTAAAACGACAGTCATGGACGATTTACGAACTTGGAAATCCCTATCTATATCACGGCAGGGGCGTCTGAACGTGGTTAAAATGTCGGTGCTGCCGAAAATATTATACTTATTCCAAACATTGCCTACTCCTTTACCACAAAGCCAAATCCAGCACCTCCAACAGCGAACTTACTACCTTTATCTAGGGAGGGAGGCGGCCGCGCTTTTCCAATAAATTACTCATGCTACCACGGGACGGGGGGGGCTGGCATGTCCTATTCTGATGGAATATTACTGGGCCTCGCATTTACGCTACATGTCAGAGTGGGTTGTGCGGGAGAGTGAGAAGGTCTGGTTCCATATGGATAGGGCTGTGGCATGCCGACCTCTGTGGGATCTTGCTTGGCTCCCACGGGAGGCTCGACCACGTAGTGCCTACATGGCCATACCCACAAAAACCGTGTTGGATATATGGGACAAGCTTGCACTGTCCAGGGGCCTCACCTCCTTTCCATCACCAAACAAACCCATTGCTCGTAATCCACATTTTCCACCCGCCCTGCAGCCCCATTCCTTTCTAGCTTGGTCGGAAGGAGAATGTCGAATACTCCGGGACCTTTTCATGGGAGACACTTTCAAATCTTTTGAACAATGCAAATGGGAATTTCACCTTTCTGAGGGCGCGAGATTACAATATCTCCAGCTCCGGCACTGGGTACAGGCATCGTCCGCTGTCCAGGGAGCCACTTGCCCTTTCACTCCCTTTGAACTGCTGGTTTGTTCTTATGACGGATCCAGGGGACTGATATCCCGCACATACCAAGTGCTCCAACATGCCCCCCCGGATCACTCCACATACCTACCAGTCGCAATGGCAATCCAGTAGTCCTGATGAAATCACACACAAACAATGGGAACAATTATGGCGTGACATACCATGGGTCTTCCGCAGCATGCCCCAGAGAGAAACCGCCTACAAAGTTATGACACAATGGTATTACACTCCCCACAGGTTACATAAAATGTTCCCTAACTCTTCTCCTGTTTGTTGGCATTGCGCGAGTGCTATTGGGGATTTTCTTCACATTTGGTGGCACTACCCGCTAATGGCCACTTACTGGAAGGAGATTCTCAGTCACATTAAACAGGTGATTGGCTACCCCATACCTGAAGCCCCGACCAAACTTATCCTGGGACTCAAACCTGCAAATCTTCTTGCTATGACGCACACAGATTTGCGCTTAATCTCGCACATGCTTGGCACAGCTAAACAGACAATAGCAGTGTACTGGAAGAAGGCTGAGGCACCCCCAGTGACCGTGTGGTTCATTCGCCTGTGGCATACCATGGCGATGGAACTCCTCACGGCGTGGCTTTATCTTCATAAGACCAAATTTGCAAACACCTGGCAACCATTGATAGATTACTTCTGTACAATTGAACACGCCAACCTTCAGCCCACGAACCTTCGGGCCTTACACCTCTTCGAGCATAATATACTCCCTTCCTGCGCGGACGGACTTTGGGGGCTGAACAGAGATAGCATTTAATCATTTTCCCACATGGCTCTGGACATCTGCACAAACATGACTTCCCATGGGTCCTCCTTCACCTTTGGCTCTTCCCTTCACAGGGGTTCTCCTCCTTACTGTGGGATATTTTGCTTCTTCCGCTTCTGTCCAACATTGTTATTTTTCCCTCTCTCTTTGCACCATTTAGCCGCTTCTCACATGTTCACTGCTCTCGACCTTGTACGATATCTTTCCACATGTTAAAGATTTGAGACATGCAACTGCTCCGTATCTTTGTTTTAACGTACCAATATCCCCGGGATCCCAATGCTGTGCTCTTTGAAAATGTGGATTTGTTTTTACCCTTGCCCTTCCCTCCTTTTTTCCTTTTCTTTTTTGGAAATGTTTTTCCTTCTTTCTTTTCTCTATGCTTGTTGTTGTATTGTTTCAACTTGTATTTTCAATAAAATAGATTTGAAAGAAAAAAATTAGAAAAGGCAAAATAAAAGGATTTTTCATTTGTACCTGAAGATTCGCTGTTTTTTTTTTCTGCAACTGATGTTTCAAGCTGTACTTCCTTTTACCCCCTTAAAGATTGATGGAAATGGCTTTCTGTGAGATATCTGGTTAGAAAAACAAAGATAAGGATCAAGCACATGTTTCAATTATACAATAGACCTTTTCAATTTCTTTGTACTAACTTATTGAGTAAAGATACATTATTTTGCCTTTTGATTCAGTGTCCAACACTTTCCCTGCGGTTAGTACCCAGCGGTGTAAGTATAGAAATTTAGCCCCCAGACACCAGCCAACACCCTCCCTGAGGTAAGTACCTGACGGAGTAAAAATAGATATTTAGCCACCAGACACTAGCCAACACCTTCCCTGAGGTAAGTACCCGGCGGAGTAAGATTAGAAATTTTGCACCCAGACACTGGCCAACATCTTCTCTGAGGTAAGTATCCGGCAGAGTAAGAATAGAAATTTAGCCCCCAGACACTGGCCAACACATTCCCTGAGGTAAGTACCCGGCGGAGTAAGAATAAAAAATCTGGCCCCCAGACACTGGCCAACACCTTCCCTACGGTAAGTACCCGGCAGAGTAAGATTAGAAATTTAGCCCCCAGACACTGGCCACCACCTTCCATGAGGTAAGTACCCAGCGGAGTAAGAATAGAAATTTAGCCCCCAGACACTGGCCAACACCTTCATTGAGGTAAGTACCCGGCAGAGTAAGAATAGAAATTTAGCCCCCAGACACTGGCCAACATCTACCCTGAGGTAAGTACCCAGTGGAGTAAGAATAGAAATTTAGCCTGCAGACACTGGCCCACAACTTTCGTGAGGTAAGTACTCAGTGGAGTAAGAATAGAAAATCTGGCCCCCAGACACTGGCCAACACCTTCCCTGAGTTAAGTACCTGGCAGAGTAAGAATAGTAAATCTGTCCCCCAGACACTGGCCTTCACCTTCCCTGAGGTAAGTACCGGGGGGAGGAAGAATAGAAATTTAGCCCCCAGACACTGGCCAACACCTTCCTTGAGGTAAGTACCCGGCAGAGTAAGAATAGAAATTTTGCCCCCAGTCACTGGCCAACACCTTCCCTGAGGTAAGTACCCAGTGGAGTAAGAATAGAAATTTAGCCCCCACACACTGGCCAACACCTTCCCTGAGGTAAGTACCCGGCAGAGTAAGAATAGAACTTTAGCCCCCGGACATCGGCCAACACATTCCCCGAGGTACGAACCCTGCGGAATAAGAACAGCAATTTAGCCCCCAGACACTGGCCAACACCTTCCCTGAGGTAAATAACCGGCGGGGTAAGAATAGAAATTTAACCCCCAGACACTGGCCAACACCTTCCCTGAGGTAAGTACCAGGTGGAGTAAGAATAGAAATTTAGCCCCCAGACACTGGCCATCACCTTCCCTGAGGTAAGTACCTGGCAGAGTAAGAATAGAAATTTAGCCCCCAGACAGTAGCCAACACATACCCTGACGTAAGTACCCGGCGGAGTAAGAATAGAAAATCTGGCCAACAGACACTGGCCAACACCTTCCCTGAGGTAAGTACCCGGCGGAGTAAGAATAGAAATGTAGCCCCCAGACACTGGCCAACACCGTCCCTGATGTAAGTACCCGGCGGAGTAAGAATAAAAAATTTGGCCCCCAAACACTGGCCAACACCTTCCCTGAGGTAAATACCCGGCAGAGTAAGAATAGAAATTTAGCCCCCAGACACTGGCCAACACCTTCCCTGAGGTAAGTACCCAGCGGAGTAAGAATAGAAATTTAGCCCCCACACACTGGCCAACACCTTCCCCGAGGTAAGTACCCGATAGAGTAAGAATAGAACTTTAGCCCCCAGACACCGGCCAACACATTCCCTGAGGTAAGAACTCTGCGGAATAAGAACAGCAATTTAGCCCCCAGACACTGGCCAACACCTTCCCTGAGGTAAGTACTTAGAGGAGTAAGAATAGAAATTTAGCCCCCAGTCTCTGGCCAACAACTTCCCTGAGGTAAGTTCCCGGCAGGGTAAGAATAGAAATATAGCCCACAGACACTGGCCAACACTTTCCCTGAGGTCAGTACCCGGCAGAGTAAGAATAGAAAATCTGGCCCCCAGACACTGGCCAACACCTTCCCTAAGGTAAGTACCCGGCGGAGTAAGAATAGATATTTAGCCCCCAGACACTGGCCAACACCTTCCCTGAGGTAAGTACCCAGCGGCGTAAGAATAGAAATTTAGCCCCCAGACACTATCCAACCCCTTCCTTGAGAGAAGTACCCAGCAGAGTAAGAATAGAAATGTAGCCGCCAGACACTGGCCATCACCTTCCATGAGGTAAGTACTTAGCAGAGTAAGAATAGGAATTTAGCCCCAGACAGTGGCCAACAACTTCCCTGAGGTAAGTACCCAGCAGAGTAAGAATAGTAATTTAGCCCCCAGACACTGGCCAACACCTTCCCTGAGGTAAGTACCCGGCAGAGTAAGAATAGAAAACCTGGCCCCCAGACTCTGGCCAACTCCTTCCCTGAGGTAAGTACCCAGCAGAGTAAGAATAGAAATCTGGCCCCCAGACACTGGCCCACACCTTCCCTGAGGTAAGTACCCGGCAGAGTAAGAGTAGAAATATGCCCCAGACATTGGCTAGCAACTTCCCTTAGGTCAGTACCCGGTAGATTAAGAATAGAAAATCTGGCCCCCAAACTCTGGCCAACACCTTCCCTGAGGTAAGTACACAGCGGAACAAGAATAGCAATTTAGCCCCCAGATACTGGCCAACACCTTCCCTGAGGTAAGTACCCGGCGGAGTAAGAATAGAAATTTAGCCCCAGACACTATCCAACACCTTCCCTGATGTAAGTACCCGGCAGAGTAAGAATAGAAATGTAGCCCCCAGACACTGGCCAACACCTTCCCTGAGGTAAGTACTTAGCGGAGTAAGAATATAATTTTAGCCCCAGACACTTACCAACAACTTCCCTGAGGTAAGTACCCGGCAGAGTAAGAATTTAAATTTAGCCCCTAGACACTGGCCATCACCTTCCCTAAGGTAAGTACCCACATTAGTAAAAAATTCTATAACTGCCACTCAGATACTGTACAGCATAAATGAAATGAATGGTATAAAATAAAAGACAACAACCAATCACTGATATACTCTTTGTCTGAGAAGATTTTGCAAGGAGACTGAAAGTAAAAAATATACACTCCTTTCCCAAAAGACATTGTCCAGTACCTCTTTTGTGTTACAAGTAACCTACTCACTGACAAAAAATATTCATTTGGTAACATTTCCTCCTCTGGTAAATGTACATATATATTATACATCACACACTTAAGTTGTGTGAATGTATTCCACAGAATGGTTTCTATGGATACTAAGTATGTTTGACAAATCACTATTACATGCAATTTAACGAAAGATGCAAAACATTCTTTACCTTGTTTCTGTAATCTGTTGTAAACTCTTTTTTGTTTGAACTTGCCACTTTCTAAAGAATGCTTGGTCAAGGGCCTTTTTATGTGTCCATACAAATCCTCGTTACTATAGCAAGTGTGGTAAAATGCTGCGTGGTAGTGGCTCATGCGTAATAATGGAGGTGGCGGCCAAAATTATAATCTGCTGTAGATATTCCCTAACTCCTATCTCCATTGCAGAGGCAGAGTGGTTTCGCAATACAAAATGGACAAAGAACCTGCACGAAATTAACCAGCGCATCCTCAGATTGCAGACCGATAGCTTGTTGGCCCGGGTATGCAGGGAAACTGTTGACAGTAGAAATGACAGCGGCATTCATACCAACCAGCACTTGCACCAAACTACCACACCACCACCCCACCTACTCTCATACCCGCAGCATTCCCGCACTCCAACACAGACCACCACAATCGCACCCACGCCATCTCCCCACACTCCTACATCCAGCACTACATGCCCACTAACACCTACAGCGTTCCCACATTCCCACATGGACAGCCACACACACACACACAAGCTCCCCACACTCCCACATCCAACTCCACACACACACTAACCTACAGCGTTCTCACATTTTCATCCATGCACACACCTACTCCTACACCACCTCCCTAAACTTACTCCCCTTTTCAATGTCACATCCAGCTTGCACACCATCCTTACTCAGATGCATACCACCACCATCCCACAATTACAGAAATACAGCTAGGACAGTGTCTCTCAGGCGCATGCAATGCGAGGTGCCTCTCTCTGATAGCATTGCAAGGAGAGGCGCTACTTACAGTCTCCGCCCAGAGCAAAAGAGGTGCAAATTATGGACACTGCACTCACAACAAGAGATGCCTGTCGCTGACACCACATAGACTGAGAGGAATCTCAGAATGGGGCTGGACTGAGAAGCCATCTACAGCCCCGGTTGTACGCGACCACAGTCAAGTTTCGAAACTCACACCACATCCACCTCTTCACGAGCATCTTTGTGGCAGTCATTTATTTATACGTGTCTGTGGGAGGAACGTGCTGCAGCGCAGTAGGCATCAGACCAATGCTTTTACCCTTAGAATTGGTAGTTAAGCACCTTCTGTAGGGCCTCTGTTGAGGGATTCCTTGACTAGGTGTAGCATAGATGGTTGCACGAAATGTCTTCCAGAAACAAGCAATAATAAAAGCAAAGCGTTCCATAAACACCGGTAAAACACTGTTTCAGTTGTTTTTTACGGCGCAAAAACGAGTAACCACTGAAAAGCACTGTTTTTTTGAGGTACTGAAATCACTGGAAAACACTGAAAAAACACCACCAGAATTTACCAAAAATAGAAACTGAAAACAGAAAAGCCTAATCACACACTTAAGTTGTGTGAAAGTATTCCACAGAACGGTTTCTATGGATACTAAGTATGTTTGACATTTCACTATCACATGCAATTTAACAAAAGATGCGAAACATTCTTTACCTTGCTTCTGTGATCTGTTGTAGACTGTTTTTTGTTTGAACTTGCCACTTTCTAAAGAATGCTTGGTCAAGGGCCGTTTTATGTGTCCATATGAATCCGCGTTACTATAGCAAGCGTGGTAAAATGCTGCGTGGTAGTGGCTCATGCGTAATAATGGAGGTGGCTGCCAATATTTTAATCTGCTGTAGATTTTCTCAACTTCTATCTGCATTGCAGAGGCAGAGTGGTTATGCTCTGTGGACCTCTCCACTATGTCACCCAGAGTAACCGCTCTGCCTTTGCAATGCGATGAGAAATATTCTACACACCTCCAATGACTCCTGGGCTCAGTTAATCTTTCCTTACAGTAAATGTAGCCACGAAATTTCAATAACCTGTTACCTTGCCTTGATTGAAAGTAACTTGCTCGGCGACTGGAATCTGTTGTTGATGATTCTGTAAATCAAGGATGAGGATAAGTGAGTGTACATTTTTTGAAGCTACTGTTGTATATTTACAGAAGACATATGGTTCCTAAATAGAATTGTAAAAAAATCAATGTCATTTTTGTTACAGAAAGGAGGCAAGATCAAGTTTAAAGAACTCATTTTAAATGTGCTAACCCATTTATTGACAGTTTTAATTTCCTGTAAAAGAAAAGTTATTTATAGTAAGTACTTTTTTTTAGAAGAAAATAGAAATGTTTGCACTTGTACCTGAGGTTTGCATTTCTTAGTTATTTTGAGGTGAAGTTTTGTTTGCAAAAGTATTATTGGAAGTGCTGCTTTAGCAGGCACTCTCTTTTCAACTCTGATAGGTATTCCAGGTGTACTTTATAGAGGTACCTGGAATGAGAAGAATCAAGAAAAGGTTTAAAAGTTTATTTTAAAATGTTGTTTAAACTGCAAATTAAAACAAACATTTTTAAACTTATTTTAACACTCTGAAAATGTTCAATATTACTTTAGAATGTTTCTCTCTGGGAATCTTTGATCGGGATCCGGGGGGTTGGGGGTGGGAAAGACTCGATGTTGGTATATGACGTTGGGTAACTCTGAGGAGAATGTTGTTATATCATTTGATATTGGGCAAGCCTATGAGGTTGAATTGGGGGGAGAAAAAATGTCTTTCATGGGCGGCGTTATTGGGTTGTCTGGGCTGAGTAACGTTCCCCTATATATAGTTTGTTGGTGTTTGGGGATACAGGCACTCTGCACGTTTGGGGGTGGGCAGTTTTAAGTCCACGTTGCAGGGAGGCAGGGTGGGGGTTTCTTTGAGTAGTTTTGGGGATTTTTTTGTGTGTGTTTATTTTATTTTTTGTGTGATGAGTCCTCAGTGGTCGCTTTAAGGAGTCTAGGTTGCATTGGAGTCTGCTTACTTCTAGGGGCAGATGTTGTAGGAGCACTCGCCTATTTCGCACTTCACCGAATATCATTTGTGGGGTGGTCTATACAGGGGCGAATCTCCGCATTGTTAGAAATTTCCCTCCTCTGTTCTGGGGATAGGAGGGCCCCACCTCTAGCTTGTTGGAATGAGTGTGGTTGAAAGTGTGGGTCCACCGCTAGGCCGTCTCAAACTCCTCTCCTGGAACGTCAATGGGTTGGGCGATCGAATTAAGAGGGGTGTAGTGTTGCAGTATATTAAAAGGCAGGCCCCGACCTGGTGCTTCTTCAGGAGACTCACATTCAGGGTCCCTCTTACTGTGCACTCAATAGGTGGGGATATAAACTTATAGCCCACGCTGGCTATACTCGTGGCTCCAGGGGAGTCGGTATCCTTGTACGTCATTCTCTTCCCTTTCAGGTTCAGAAAGTTGTACGTGACCCCTCGGGTCGGTTTGTGTCAGTCTCGGGGAGGTGGGAGGGTAGGTCTCTCAATGTCACATCCTTGTATGTCCCTCCTAAGCTTCACACCACCACCTTGAATGACCTAGGTGCTCACCTGCTAAGTCTGCCTGAGGGGGACATGTTGTTGGGAGGTGACTGCAATGCAGCCTTAGATGGCATGTTGGACCGGTTACCCCCGAGGCCAGGCGAAATATCAGGTAAACTGTTGGACGATTTCTTGAGGGCTCTGGGTATTGTGGATGTTTGGCGAGTCTGAAATCCCACTGCGAGGCAATATACCTTTCATTCTGGCGTGCATGGCAGTCTATCGCGCATTGATTACCTTTTTTGTAAGGCCACTCAGCTTCATATGTTTAATACCTTGTCCTTTCTTCCCAGGGGGATTTCTGACCATTCACCTATTGTGTCTTACTATGGTGGTGTCCCCCCCGCCGGCCGGAGGGACATGGTTCTTCCACCCTGGTATCTCAGAATCCCCGAAATACGCTCCAAACTGACAGAGGCCACCCAACGTTACTTTGAAGAAAATGTGGGCTCGGTCCAGTCGGATGTGATCTTATGGGAAGCCTATAAGACTGTGATATGGGGGTGTGGGGTGGCGGCCGTGGCAGGACATAAGAAGGAAAAACGGCAACAACTTGAGACTATTGAAAGTGAGATTAGGGCCCTGGAGCAGGACTTGATGTCCGGGAGGTCGGCAGAGAACTCGCACAGACTGGCCGTTAAACAGAAAGAATACAGGGATATTGCAGATGACGCAGCTAGAACTCACTATAGGGCCACGCAACACAGGATCTACGACATTGGGGATAAAGCTAGCAAATTATTGGCCTGGCTAGATAGGAGGGATCTCGCGAATAGATGGGTTGCTGAAATTGTGGACGATACTGCTGTTCGGCGTCATGATAGACTGGGTATTGCGAACGCCTTTGCTGCGTATTTTGCCGGGGTTTACTCTCCGGTGTCCTCTGCCACCCAAGGGGAGGCGGCAGAGCTGCTTGCTACATTATCACTTCCACGTCTTGATTCCCAAGAGGTCGAAGACCTGGAAAAGCCTCTAACGACTGATGAGATCTCCAAGGCCATTTCCTCTCTCCAATCCGGTAAGGCCATGGGTCCCAGTGGCCTCCCGATTGAATTGTATAAGACAGTGGCTCCCCTTATTACTCCTTATCTCCTGAGAATATACGATGCAAGTACGCAGGAGGGTGTTCTTCCCACCGCTCAACGTTTGGCTCATATAGTAGTTATCCATGAACAAGGCAAACCTCCCTATCAGTGTTCTTCCTACCGGCCCATCTCCCTTCTTGACCCTGAAGTCAAGATCTTGGCTAAGGTGTTGGCCTCTCGCCTCTCCTTCACAAGCTGATTCACCCGGATCAGTACGGCTTTATGCCAACCAAAAATACGGCACTTAACCTGCGCCGCTTGTTTGGAGTGTTGGGGAGGGCCTCCACGATCCAGGAGGATTCGGTCATTATGTCCCTGGATGCCAAAATGGCGTTCGACATGATCGAATGGCCTTTTCTTTTTGCAACGCTGGAGAGATATGGTTTTGGTGGGCGTTTTCTGTCACTGGTGCGTCTTCTCTATTCGAAACCCTTGGCGAGGATTGCAGTGAATGGTGGTAGGTCGAGTGTTTTTGAACTGGGTCGCAGCACGAGACAGGGGTGTCCGCTGTCCCCTTTGTTGTTTGCCTTGGCGCTTGAACCTCTCGCTATATGGCTCAGGGGAGACCCCCTGATTAGGGGTTTAAATTGGTCACCGGATTGGATGGACAAGGTGTCCCTCTACGCAGATGACATTTTGCTTTATCTTGCCAAGCCCCGTTCCTCGATTCATAGAGTACTCCACATATTCACTTTATTTCAACGATATTCCGGTTATATGATTAACTGGGACAAATTGCTGCTATATATCCTGAGTGGACACCCTCCGCTCCTCCCTTCGGACTGTGGTATTAAGACTGTTACGGATGGCTTCAAATATTTAGGGATCTACATCACGATCGACGAGGCGGTTTTTTATCGGCGCAACTTGCTGCCCCCCCTTCAATGGTTGAAGGCAGATGTACAGCATTGGAGGGCCCTCCCTCTTACCCTTTTGGGGAGAGCGGTTCTGTATAAGATGATGGCGCTCCCTCGCTTTCTCTATGCGTTGCAAAATACTCCACACCTAGTCCCAACACAGTATTTCACTTCTATTGAGTCCGAGGTTCGCAGCCTTCTGTGGAACGGTGGTACACCCCGCATTGCCTTCGCTAAACTTATCAGGAGCTGGTATGATGGTGGCATAGCTTTGCCGTCCATCAGATCATGCTATTGGGCTTTGCAACTTATTGTCCTTAACCACTGGCTGCATCGGCCAATCGATGATCCGGCATATCGGATGGACAGACACAATATGCTACCGGGTACTTATTTACGGGCCTTGTATGGTGGATCAAAGCAGGAGCCCAAGTTCACTCCGACCTCCACGACAGTTTCTATTTGGCACCTTGCGAACGTGGCGTTGGGTTGGAAGGGCAGGATTACGCAGGTGACCCCATTGTTAGACTCTTGTCGCCTGGGTACGCTTGGACGGCAACCCGGGTTTGACAAATGGGATTTGTTTGGCCTGTCTAGAGTGGGCGACCTGTGGGCTAAGGGCAGAATAGTACCTTTTGCCGATCTGCAGCGACAATATCAACTACATGAAGGGGAAACGTTTCGCTATCTTCAGGTGCGTAGTGTACTGACCAAGGTGCTTTCTAGGGGCGAGGAGGTGCCGATATCTTCCCCTTTGGAGGATAGGTTACTAGATGACTATCTCCCCAACAAAGCCATATCTCTCACATACCGTAAACTCCTCAATAACTCACCTGATCCCCTTGCTAAAGTCCGTACGAAATGGTGCTTAGACGTGGGTGAGATTTCGGATGAGGAATGGAGGGAGGCCCCAGCGTCACCCCGGGAGGTGGCGATTCGCTCCCGGTTTAAATTAATCCAACTCAAATTATTGCATAGGACCTACTACACAAGCTCCGTACTGGTCAAAATGAGTTTTTTAGTCTCCCCGCTCTGTCCCCGTGGCTGCGGGCAGGTGGGTACTTATTTACATCAATGGTGGGATTGTCCGACTATTCAAC
Organism: Calotriton arnoldi; assembly: GCA_963921515.1. Taxonomy (NCBI): domain Eukaryota; kingdom Metazoa; phylum Chordata; class Amphibia; order Caudata; family Salamandridae; genus Calotriton; species Calotriton arnoldi. Next base: position 513,583 of record CAWUFW010011266.1, read on the forward strand.
GATATTGGGGGGAGGTCATCTCTATTTTATCTCAGATTTGCTGTAAAGAAATGGAGGCTTCCCCGAGATTGTGTCTTTTGAATATTTGCGATGCCACGGATCTTACTAGACCGGAACGATTATGGGTCACTTTGGGATGCATGGTGGCTAAGCGGAATATCGCTCGCACCTGGAAGGGGGGGGTGGATTTGAAGCGGAATGATTGGGAGTCTGATATGGACTGGTGCATGCAGGCTGAGAGAGCGGTGTATGAGAGTAGAAGCTGCCCGAGTAGATGGACGAGAATTTGGGCCCCCTGGAATAAAAAAAGAGGTTGGCTGTGTGCTCCTTTTAATGACGACTCCCCGTTTGCGGCTGATAATGAAACTTTGTAATCTGTGCTTCTTTGAAATTATCTGTGACTACGACTCCTTACAATAGGTTCCATTTGTTGTGTGTTAGGTAATGTCTTTAATTATTTTATTGAGTAATTTAAGTTTTATGGTTTTAATATGTACTTTGCGTTATATTGTATTTGTTTTGAATTTTGTGGTGTATTTTGTTTTGTTTTTATTTTTTCATCAATAAAAAAGATTTTCGGAAATAGGAGAGGCAAGATGGCGTCCGCAAGCTCGGACGTGTGAGCTGACCACTCCCTGGTGCTCAAGCCCGTAAACGCTGGCGATGTAAAAGCGGCGATATTACAGTTTTTTAATCCAGGAGAAGAACGAGAAAAGTATACACACTTACTGCTCCGATGGAATTCGTGGGATGCTGAGTGTTTTGGCTGCAGTGGTCGTAGCGAGGCTTGATTGTTTGCGGCGGAGTTGCTGGGCGGTCCCGCTCTATCGGTACTGGGCTGCCTATCCTCCCCCGAAGCGATACAGAGGCTCGAGAGGGGAGTATCCTGAGCAAGCATCAATGCCTCCCAAAGGTGCGTGAGGGAGAGCGCGTCCACAGGAAGATTCTTCTGGCGAAGGGAATGCCGCTGGCGGATTGAAGACGCCAGGTAATCTTCCAGACAATGTTATGAAAAACGCTAAAGTTGATTTAGCTGTCAAGGGGCCAAAGAGGATGGTGGTTGATAGTCTCGTTAATAGAACTATCCCGGAACTTTTCACCGCTGGCAAAGAGAAGAAAAAGGGCAAAAATGTGTATACCCCACAGGTGGATGATGTGGTCGTAGCAGGAGACCAAGGTGGGAGTGATAAAGCCTCTGATGTCTATGTTGCTGGGGAAGCAGCGAGGGATAAAAATGTGGGCTCTATCTCCTCCTCTGTAACTTCTCTGATTTTGCAAAATAACGAAGGTATTTTTGATAACAGCGGGGGGCAGGATAAGCAGCCTTTGTTGGAGGGCTCGAGCTGTGTCTCTGCTTCTGCTTCTGCTTCTGCTGCTGCTACTATGCCAGGGACTTCTAAGGCTGACACGGTTGTTTTTGCCACCCCTGACCCAAGTCTTACTATAAGATCTACATTGGTTAATATTGCTGGGGGCTCTGATGGTGGGGTAATACCAGATAATAGTTCAGATAAAACCCCTAATCCCCAAGTACAGGACACAGAATCTGGTGATTTTTACTCTATGTCTGACCATTCAACATCGTCTTGTGAGGACTTAGAGGCAATGCTTAAAGCTCAAGCTAATGGTGTCGGTGTCAGCGACCATAGCAGTACATATTTGGAAGATTCTGGCGAGTTTTTGGAAGGCAGTCCTCATACTGTCCGTAAAAAGTTAGATCATAAAATCAGTAATTTGGAATCTGAAAAGGAGCAGTTTGATGGGCTACAGAAAGACTCAAATTCAACTAACTCTCTGGATGATATATCCTTAGCCTTAATCTACCAGTCAATAATGTCTCACAGAGAGGAGACAAGAGTAGAAAGTCAGAGAGTGCAGAATTTATGCCGGAAGCTTCAAAACTCAGTACGTCGCATCACTAAAACCTGTTCGGACTTTACTTCAAGATTTAATGAAGCGGAGGCACGTATTTCAAGTCTTGAAGATGAACTCGTGGCACAAAAGGCCTTGACTGAATCTTTGTCTGCTATGAAAGAGGACACACAGTGGAAGTTGGCCGACTTAGAGAATCGATCATGCAGGAAAAACCTTAGAGTTTTACAGATTCCGGAAGGACGGGAAGGACAAGACCCCCGCAAGTTTATTGTTGACTTGTTTAAAGACGCATTCCTTGAGTTAACTAATTGGGACTGGAATAGAGAAATAGAAAGTGCACATCGCTTTCCGTTTGCTTTTCGCTCCAGAGCGGGCTAAGAATCTGATAGGCTCAGAGCATTTTTGATTTCTTTCAATAGCTTTTTAGCCAGGGAAGATGTCTACCAGCTGGCTCGTCCAGATAAAAAAAAGGCAGGGAAGGATTTTGAGTTTTTTGTTAGGCCAGATTTCTGCCATTTCACTGTCGAGAAGCGTTGGCAGCTACGACAGCTTATTCCTTTATTTCAGGCTAAAGGGGCGCAAACATTTTTATTAAACCCAGCCAAACTTAAAGTTATTTTTCAAGATTGTACTCGATTTTTTACTACGGATGTTTCAGCGAAATAATTCTTAAAATCTCTGTAAGTTTTGTCACAGATGGCTTTCCCTTGGGGGGCCCTTTGATAGTTCTCTCCTGGCCTTTTTGATTGTACAGTTGGGGGCTGGGATAATATCATCTATATATATATATGTTTCTATTTTTAGTGTTCTTGGCTTAGAATGGATTATCCCTTCCCCTATGTAATGCTGCTTTTTTTTTGTCTTTTTCCCAACCCATGTGGGAATTTTTTTGGCTTTATTGGTATTATAAAGAAAGTTGAGTAAAGATGTAGTACATGTAACATAGATTGTGGCCGTTTATGGCTAGTTTTTTATTTTTTCTCCACATGGGCTGGGATTCGGTTTGCAGGTGATAGCACTGGGTGATTGGGAGCTTGTCATCACAAGGACCATGGGTCCTAAAGACTCGTTAAGGGGAGGTTTTTTTTTTTTTTTTGGGTGGGTTGGGTGGGGCGCGTGGGTGGTTGGCTGGGATGGTGTAGGGGGGTTAGTTGGGGTAAAACTGGAAAAATAATCCACAGTATCAGTAAGGAAAAATGTTTGATTTTCAAGGATTTGATGTATTGTTTGAAATTTCGAGTAAGGGCTTGCTCATTTTTTCTTTTTAGTTCTAATGGCTAGTAAGGGAGTTAGAATATGTTCCTTAAATGTATGCGGCCTCAACAATTACAATAAGAGGCAAAGGGTTGCTGCTGAACTTCGCGTGATCCAACCTGATTTGCTCTGTATCCAAGAAACCCATATACCCTGGGGGAAACGTTCAATGTTGTCAGACCTAGGTTTCGTACTATTGGCTGCTTCACAGCAAGCTTCAATGACGCGGGGGTAGCGATACTTGCCAAATCTGTCATCCGGACCTCGGGTCGTTTTTTAGTAGATAAAGTGGGACGGTGGGCAATTGTGGAATGCTGCCTGGGGAGTACAAAATTTACACTATGTACTATTTATGGGTCTAATTTTGATGAATCTATGGTTTTAGATGAGTTGAATCTAGAACTTGCGCTTTGGCCGGTGCCTTTGGTACTATGTGGAGACTTTAATATAAATTTGGTTAATAAAGAATTACAGGGTGGGATACAAGGGTAGAAGGGGAGGAAACCCAGGGTGTTTAACGCATTGTATAATCTGTTAAGGGATCATGGATTACTAGATGCATGGGATTCTCTTCGAGCACCTGCTTCTGGGTTCACGTTTTACTCTTATCCTCATCAGAAATTAGTACGCCTCGACTATTTTTTTATTTCTTCCGAACTACTCACGGGGGCACAGATCCACATATTTCCTAGGGTCACCTCTGATCATGCACCAATAGTTATAGAAATCCCTGCACTTTCTGTAGTCACAATCCCCAAAACTTTCTCATTTGATAGAAAGCTTTTGCTTGACAGTGCTTTTAGAGAGCATATGCAGATATGGATTAAAGACTTTTTTGATAATAGACATTCTGTCACTGTATCGGTCCTTTGGGCCACTTTTAAAGCTTGTTTTAGAGGGGAAGTACTGAGTTTTGGGTTGTATTACCAAAAGAAGGCAAAATTGGAACTACAGGAATTATACTCTAAATTGAGAATAGCGGAGGAAAAACTTATGCAAGGGATTTCGCAGCATGATGATATTGCGGATTTTCAAACTAGTGTGGCTAGATGTCGGGCTAATATTAATCTTTTATGGAACAAGGAAAACGCTCGAAAATATTTAATTTATAAAAAGGAATGTCACGAGTATGGTGAGGCGGTAGGTCGATGTCTAGCTTTACGGCTTCGGTCGAAGGAAGCCTCCCACAGAATCGCGGGTCTTAGAAATGATTCAGGAATTATGATTCATGATCCTCGAGAGATCCTTACAATTTTTCATAAGTTTTATACAGACTTATACACGGAACAGAAGTTACAGGATTTAACGAGCAATCCTTGATTTCAAGAAGAGTTGATGCAGGTAGATCAGGAGGAGGTAGCGGTATTAGACAGCCCTATCACAATGGAGGAATTAGAGATGGTTATTAATAATTTGGCGACTGGTAAGGCTGCAGGGCCAGATAAGCTCCCTGGTGAGGTTTATAGAGCTTTTTTCCATGATATTAAAATTGATATGTTGACAACTTTTCGTGCAGCACAAAATGGGCAAGCACCTAGGTCTTGGGATGAAGCTAGTATTGTGGTATTTAGGAAGAAGGGGAAACCGCCAGAGCTTCCGGGGTCCTACCGACCGATTTCACTTGTTAACTGTGATGGGAAAATCTATGCCAAAATATTGACAAACCGGCTGCCACAGGTTATTTCTCCATTGGTTTCCCTACATCAACATGGCTTCATTCCTGGCCGAGGGACGGTATCGCATATTAATAAAGTAGTGACTTTATTTGATATAGCCCAGGCGGAATCTAGGGATCTAGGCTAATATTACTTGACGCTGAAAAAGCATTTGATCGCGTTGCCTGGGACTATTTATGGACAATTTTGCATCGGATGGGTTTTGTATCAGTCACCGGTAGCCAGGATATGTACAATGGGTTTGGTATCGGACCCGGTAAAAATAACTAGAGGGACTCGGCAGGGGTGTTCCTGCTCATCTTTGTTGTTTGCTCTGTATATTAACCCTTTTGTAAGTATGTTGGAAAAAAGTATCTTGGTGAAACCTTTTATTGTGCATGGGACTCATCATTCTATTTTCGCGTATGCGGATGATATAGCCATCACAACTTCAGATCCGGTTACGGCTATACTGGGGGTGGAATGTTTATCTCAAGAATTTGGCAAGATATCAGGCTATAAGTTGAATACAACAAAAACGCAAATTCTCTGCACAAATAATAGTATGCTTGATGATCTAAGAGTGGTAAGGGAAGTGACATATCTAGGCATAAAAGTCCGGGTGCCTTTGAAAGAGTTGGTGGAGGCTAACTGGGTGGCTATAATGGGTAGTATAAAAGAATCTCTAGAAAGATGGGGGCGTCTACACTTCACATTGGTGGGCAGAGGTAACATTTTAAAAATGAATATACTTCCAAGGGTCTTATACTTTTTTAGATCAGTCCCCTTAGAAGTCTCGCGGGCTCAAATCCAACATTTGCAGACACTTTGTGCTAAATTTCTTTGGGCTCCGGGGAAACCCAGACGAGCCGTACGCTTCATGACTCTTCCAAGAGAGAGGGGTGGTTGGTCGATTCCTGATTTTACATTCTATTATTATGCTTGCATTCTATCCAACATGCGGATATTATTGACCGGAGAGGAGGTCAGCAATCTTGCAGTAGCCCCGTCAATTTACCAAATGCTTCTAGGTTCAGAGGTTAAAAACTGTTTGTTTAAAGAACTAGACGGCAGCTACTACAAAAGAACGCGCTTTAAAGTTATAGAGGCTGTTTTTAAGGTGTGGAAAGTTATTCGGAAAAAATTCTGTTTGGAGGGGATAATATATTACACACCTACTAATGCTAGTAGGATACTTCCAGTGATTTTTTTGGATTATGTGGCAATAAAGTGGAGAAGTAAGGGTATCTTACAAATTGGAGATTTTTATGAACCTGGAGGGTTGTATCCTTCCTTCTCGGATTTTGCAACGAAATACAATCTACCTAGGACGCAGTTTTTATTAAATTTCTTCAGATTCAGGATTTTTTGGCCAGAAAGAATCTAGTGTCAGCACCGCACAAACTTATAGAGGCCATTAGGTCCCAGGAGAAAATAGTTTTTTTTAATAAAATCCTGTTAACCTCTAGGGTAGATGATTTGGAGAAACAGAATGTTAAATGGGCCAATGTTTTAGGAGAACAGACAGTCTCCCTGGAGAAAGTTATCGCAACAGCGGGTGAAGTCCTCTTATCTGCGAACCTTAAAACCCAAATTTTTAAAACTATGTTTAACTTGTATTTCACGCCAGCAAAGTTGTCGAAATGGGGGTAAGAATGATGGAAAATGTTTTCGTTGTGGTGCTGATAATGCTGACAGTCTACATATTTTTTATTCTTGTGGTAAATTGGCTCTATATATTAGTCATATCGAAATGTTTTTGTCCAGTGTTACCTCTGTGACTGTTAAAATTTCAGCATCCATGATGTTATTAGGGATGGGACAAGATGTAGAATCTGGAAGACCTATGTACAAGCATCGTTATTTATTGTTTATGGCTATGGCCGTGGCTCGTCTGTGTGTAGCTACCTTATGGTTGCAGCCTGAAGCCCCAGCTTTTGAAATGTGGCGAGCCCGGATGTATAGTATATTTAATTTAGAGTTTAGTCTATATTCAGCTAAAGGCTCTAGGAAACGGAAAATGGGTACTAAGGTCTGGGGGCGTTCTTTGATTATCTGAATGTTTGAATTTGCGCTATATGTAAGATAATTGTAGTAATGATTTTCATTTACTTATTTTCCCTCGTTGTTTTTGTGATACTGTGGATTAATAATAAAAATAAAAATAAAAGATTTTACAAAAAATATATATTACTTTAGAAACCCTTAATGTGTACAGAACAACAGAGTAAGATGATTTCTCCTGTAGAAGTAAAACTATTGGATAAGGCAAAATAAAAGGTTTTTTCATTTGTACCTGAAGATTCGTTGTTTTTTTTTTCTGCAACTGATGTTTCAAGCTGTACTTCCTTTTCCCCCCTTAAAGATTGCTGAAAAAGGCTTTCTGTGAGATATCTGGTTGGAAAAACAAAGATAAGGATCAAGCACATGTTTCAATTATACTTTAGACCTATTCCATTCCTTTGTCCTAACTTACTGAGTAAAGATACTATATTTTAACTTTTGATTCAGTGTCCAACACTTTCCCTGCGGTTAGTACCCGACTGTGTAAGAATAGAAATTTAGCCCCCAGACACTGGCCAACACCCTCCCTTAGGTAAGTACCCAGCGGAGTAAGAATAAAAATTTAGCCCCAGACACTAGCCAACACCTTCCCGGAGGTAAGTACCCGGTGGGATAAGAATTGAAATTTAGCCTCCAGACACTGGCCAACACCTTCCCTGAGGTATATACCTGGCAAAGTAAGAATAGAAATTTAGCCCCCAGACACTGGCCAACACATACCCTGAGGTAAGTACCCGGTGGAGTAAGAATAGAAAATCTGGCCAACAGACACTGGCCAACACCTTCCCTGAGGTAAGTACCCAGTTGAGTAAAAATAGAAAATTAGCCCTCAGACACTGGCCAACACCTTCCCTGAGGTAAGTGCCCGGCAGAGTAAGAATACAAATTTAGCCCCCAGACACTGTCCAACACCTTCCCTGAGGTAAGTACCCTGCGGAGTAAGAATAGAAAATCTGACCCCCAGACACTGGCCAACACCTTCCCTGAGGTAAGTACCCGGCAGAGTAAGAATACAAATTTAGCCCCCAGACACTGTCCAACACCTTCCCTGAGGTAAGTACCCAGTTGAGTAAAAAAGAAAATTAGCCCTCAGACACTGGCCAACACCTTCCCTGAGGTAAGTACCCTGCGGAGTAAGAATAGAAAATCTGACCCCAGACACTGGCCCACACCTTCCCTGGTGTAAGTACTCAGCGGAGTAAGAATAGAAAATCTTGCCCCCAGACACTGGCCAACACCTTCCCTGAGGTAAGTACCCAGTGGAGTAAGAGTAGAAATTTAGCCCTCAGACTCTGGCCAACACCTTCCCTGAGGTAAGTACCCAGCAGAGTAAGAATAGAAAATCTGGCCCCAGACACTGGCCAACAACTTCCCTGAGGTAAGTACCCAGCAGAGTAAGAATATAAATTTAGCCCCCAGACACTGGCCAACACCTTCCCTGAGGTAAGTACCAGGCGGAGTAAGTATAGTAATTTAGCCCCCAGACACTGGCCAACACCTTCCCTGAGGTAAGTACCGAGCGGATTAAGAATAGAAAATCTGGCCCCCAGACACTGGCCAACCCCTTCCCTGAGGTAAGTACCTGGCAGAGTAAGAATAGAAGATCTAGCCCCCAGACTCTGGGCAACTTGTTCCCTGAGGTGAGTACCCGGCAGGGTAAGAATAGAAATTTAGCCCGCAGACACTGGCCAACACCTTCCCTGAGGTAAGTACCCAGTGGAGTAGGAATAGTACTTTAGCCCCCAGACACTGGCCAACACCTTTCCTGAGGTAAGTACCCGGTAGAATAAGAATTCAAATTTAGCCCCCAGACACTGCCCAACACCTTCCCTGAGGTAAGTACACTGCGGAGTAAGAATAGAAAATCTAACCCCCAGACACTGGCCAACACCGTCCCTGAGGTAAATACTCAGCGGAGTAAGAATAGAAAATCTGGCCCCCAGACACTGGCCAACACTTTCCCAGAGGTAAGTACCCACCTTAGTAAAAAATTCTATAACTGCCTCTCATATACTGTACCCCAGAAATGAAGTGAATGGTATGAATTAAAAGACAACAGCCATTCACTGATATACTCTTTGTCTGAGAAAAATTTGCAAGGAGACTGAAAGTGAAAAATATACACTCCTTTCCCACAAGACATTGTCCAGTACCTTTTTGTGTTACAAGTAATGTTTTGCCCCCTACTCACTGACAAAAATTATTCATTTGATAGCATTTCCGCCTCTGGTAAATGTACATATATATTATACATCATGCACTTAGAAAAAACAACTTTTTCTCATTTAACAATTTTATATTCCAGCAGGTGCGGGGTGTAGCGATGGGGGCTTGTTTCTCCCCTAGTTATGCCTGCTTGCATATGGGTCTATGGGAGGAACAGGTCCTCTCGCTCGCCTGTGGAGATATCATGGAGAACAATATAATAAGACTTTTAGATACATTGATGATTTATTAATAATCTGGAAAGGCAATGAGAATGAAGCTAGGTTGTTCATAGAGCAAATTAATGACAACCCTTTGAATCTTAAATTTTCTGGGCAAATTAGTAACAGCTCTATTTGTTTTCTTGATGTGGAGATCTCAGTGCTCAATAATCAACTGAACACTAGGCTCTACAGAAAGCCGACGGCTGGTAATACATTACTACATGCTGATAGCCATCATCCAGTCCATTTGATTCGCAGTATCCCCTATGGGGAGATGCTGCGAATACGGAGAATCAGTAGCACAGATATAGAATGTTATTCTGCTCAGAAGGAGTGTGGTGAAAGATTCTCGAGAAGAGGATATTCACCTGAAGTCATCAAGAGAGCCATTATTAATGCTAACAAACAAAGCAGAGTGCAGGCACTTGCTGGTAAGAATCCTGCGGCCTTATCTACAAATAAGGAGTCAGTGACATCACAACCCTCCAGGCTCATACTTACCTATAGTAGCCAACACAAGATTATTCGCAGGATTGTGAATAAGAATTGGCCTCTGGTACAACATGACCCCATATTAGGGACCAAACTAACCAGGTCTCCACATATAGCCTTTAGGAGAGCTCGCTCTATGAGCAATTCTCTTGTTAAATGCAGCCCCGAGGTGAAAACTAAAACTACCTGGCTTAACAGCAGTAAGGGTTTCATCAAATGCGCTGTATGTAAAGCTTGTAAGCATGGCATCAATAAAACTGAATATACCACTCCGTTCAGCAACAAACCCACCCAGATTAAGAAGAAGTTGACAGGCAAAACAGAATTTGCCGTATATGTGCTGGAGTGTCCATGTGGTCTGCGCTATGTGGGGAGTACAAAACTACAGGTCCACAAACGGATACTCCAGCACATAAGGGCAATCAATAATGGAGATATGTCCTATCCGGTGGCACGCCACTTTGATGAAATCCATGCCAAAAGTTCCAAAGAGCTCAGATATTTTGTAATTGACACGGTCCTTCCACTTAGAAGGGGTGGAGACCGGGAGGGTCTTTTGCGCAAACTTGAGACTAGGTACATATTAGAATTAGATTGTAAGACACCAGTCGGTTTGAACAGCAGTGAAGATTTTTACACACATTTATAAGTATAGGATACATGAACATCTCAATGGTTTCTACCCTAGCATCATATGTCATGATACCATACTTTGCCACTGCCTCATTTTAATTTTATTCCTTAAAAAATAGACAAAAAATCTTTTTTTATTTCATAGGATTTTAGGTTTTTAACTTTGCACATTTTTGCACGTGAGAATGTACGGTGTCATTTTATGACACCTTTTTGCACTATATGCACTGACACTTTACTTGTTGACATAGAATTCTATTGTGTTGGCCCACTTGGGCTTCATTGTTCCTATATGACTTATTTTTAACATGAGGATGATCAAATGTAGCCAGTCCCCATTGCTATAATCTAGTTGGATATTTATTTTAGTAGGCATTTATCTTACTAATATTGTATGTTTCTTTTTGCAATTGGTGGTAGTTAGGTAATTTTAATATACAAATACCCTTTTTATGAGCTAATCTTATGATGTAATTATATGTGTATTTATTTATTTATACATATTTATATATTTATTAGAATTGCTCATTTGCACATGTCCGGCTCGTATGATCTAGATCTCCCATTGTCTCAGGCTAATTGTTAATTTCTCCCCCAAAAAAAAAAAAAGGAAGAAATTTTATTTCAACTCTTCTATGTCTCTGGTGAATTGCAGTCTTTCTCTTTAGGCACTGTCACTTTAAATACACAATCATGCTCCCCATTCGTGTCATGTGATCAAGGCCCCACGAGGGCTGAAACGCGTAATGGCGGTGGTGCAGGGGTTTGAACAAGAATAAACTACTTTGCACTGCAAATTGGGTTCGCTTCGTCTTTGCAGATCGACTAAGCGTGGAAAAGACGTTTCCTGTATTATATATTATACATCACACACTTAAGTTGTGTGAATTTATTCTACAAAACGGTTTCTATGGATACTAAGCATGTTTGACATTTCACTGTTACATACAATTTAACAAAAGATGCGAAGCATTCTTTACCTTGCTTCTGTGATCTGTTGTAAGCAGTTTTTTGTTTGAACTTGCCACTTTCTAAAGAATGCGTGGTTAAGGGCCATTTTATGTGCCTATACGAATCTGCGTTACTATAGCTAGCATGGTAAAATGCTGCATGGTAGTGGGTCATGCGTAATAATGGAGGCGGCTGCCAAAATTTTAATCTGCTGTAGATTTTCCCTAACTTCTATCTCCATTGTAGAGGCAAAGTGGTTATGCTTTGTGGACCTCTCCACTATGTCACCCAGAGTAACCGCTCTGCCTTTGCAATGCGATGAGAAATATTCTACACACCTCCAAAGACTCCTGGGCTCAGTTAATCTTTCCTTACAGTAAATCTAGCCACCAAATTTCAATAACCTGTTACCCCGCCTTGATTGTAAGTAACTTGCTCGGCGACTGGAATCTGCAGTTGATGATCTGTAAATAAAGGATGAGGATCAGTGAGTGTAAATTTTTTGAAGCTACTGTTGTATTTTTACAGAAAATATATGGTTCCTAAATGGAATTGTAAGAAAATCAGTCATTTTTGTTACAGAAAGGAGGCAAGAGAAAGTTTAAAGAACTCATTTTAAATGTGCTAAACTATTTATTGACAGTTTCAATTTCCTGTAAAAGAAAAGTTATTTATAGTACTTTTTTTAGAAGAAAAGAGAAATGTTTGCACCTGTACCTGAGGTTTGCGTTTCTTAGTTGTTATGAGGGCACTGGTCAACACCTACCCTGAGGTAAGTACCCGGCGGCGTAAGAATAGAAATTTAGCCCCCAGACACTATCCAACCCCTTCCCTGAGGTAAGTACCCAGCAGAGTAAGAATAGAAATGTAGCCCCCAGACACTGGCCAAGACCTTCCATAAGGTAAGTACTTAGCGGAGTAAGAATAGAAATTTAGCCCCAGACACTGGCCAACAACTTACCTGGGGTAAGTACCCAGTAGAGTAGGAATAGAAATTTAGCCCCCAGACAATGGCTAACACCTTCCCTGAGGTAAGTACCCAGCGGAGTAAGTATAGTAATTTAGCCCCCAGACACTCGCCAACCCCTTCCCTGAGGTAAGTACCCAGCAGAATAAGAATAGAAATTTAGCCCCCAGACACTGGCCGTCACCTTCCCTGAGGTAAGTACCCGAGGTAAGTATCCGGCAGAGTAAGTATAGTAACTTAGGCCCCAGACACTTGCCAACCCCTTCCCTGAGGTAAGTACTTAGCGGAGTAAGAATAGAAATTTAGCCCCAGACACTGGCCAACACCTTCCCTGAGGTAAGTACCCAGCAGAGTAAGAATAGAAAATCTGGCCCCCAGACACTGGCCAACACCTTCCCTGAGGTAAGTACCCGGTGGAGTAAGAATTGAAAATCTGGCCCCAGATACTGGCCTACACCTTCCCTGAGGTAAGTACCCGGCAGAGTAAGAATAGAAAATCCGGCCCCCAGACTCTGGCCAACTCCTTCCCTGAGGTAAGTACCCACAAGAGTAAGAATAGAAAATCTGGCCCCCAAACACTGGCCAACACCTTCCCTGAGGTAAGTACCCACCTTAGTAAAAAATTCTATAACTGCCACTCAGATACTGTACAGCATAAATGAAATGAATGGTATAAAATAAAAGACAACAACCAAACACTGATATATTCTTTGTCTGAGAAAATTTTGCAATGAGACTCAAAGTAAAAAATATACACTCCTTTCCCACAAGACATTGTCCAGTACCTCTTTTGTGTTACAAGTAATGTTTTGCCCCATACTCACTGACAAAAATTATTCATTTGGTAACATTTCCTCCTCTGGTAAATGTACATATATATTATACATCACACACTTAAGTTGTGTGAATGTATTCCATAGAACGGTTTCTATGGATACTAAGTATGTTTGACATTTCACTATTACATGCAATTTAACAAAAGATGCGAAACATTCTTTACCTTGCTTCTGTGATCTGTTGTAGACTGTTTTTTGTTTGAACTTGACACTTTCTAAAGAATGCTTGGTCAAGGGCCGTTTTATGTGTCCATACGAATCCGCGTTACTATAGCAAGCGTGGTAAAATGCTGCGTGGTAGTGGCTCATGCGAAATAATGGAGGTGGCTGCCAAAATTTTAATCTGCTGTAGATTTTCCCTAACTTCTATCTCCATTGCAGAGGCAGAGTGGTTATGCTCTGTGGACCTCTCCACTATGTCACCCAGAGTAACCGCTCTGCCTTTGCGATGCAATGAGAAATATTCTACACACCTCCAATGACTGCTGGGCTCAGTTAATCTTTCCTTACAGAAAATGTAGCCACCAAATTTCAGTAACCTGTTACCCCGCCTTGATTGTAAGTAACTTGCTCGGTGACTGGAATCTGCAGTTAATGATTCTGTAAATAAAGGATGAGGATAAGTGAGTGTAAATTTTTTGAAGCTACTGTTGTATTTTTACGGAAGATATATGGTTCCTAAATAGAATTGTAAAAAAATCAATGTCATTTTTGTTACAGAAAGGAGGCAAGATAAAGTTTAAAAAACTCATTTTAAATGTGCTAAACTATTGATTGACAGTTTTAATTTCCTGTAAAAGAAAAGTTATTTATAGTACTTTTTTTTAGAAGAAAAGAGAAATGTTTGCACTTGTACCTGAGGTTTGCATTTCTTAGTTGTTTTGAGGGCAAGTTTTGTTTGCAAAAGTATTATTGGAAGTGCTGTTTTAGTGGGCACTCTCTTTTCAACTCTGATAGGTATTCTAGGTGTACTTTATAGAGGTACCTGGAATGAGAAGAATCAAGAAAAGGTTTAAAAAAGTTTATTTTAAAATGTTTAACCTGTGAATTAAAACAAACATTTTTAAAGTTATTTTAACACTCTGAAAATATTCAATATTACTTTAGAAACCCTTAATGTGTACAGAACAACAGAGTAAGATGGTTGCTCTTGTAGAAGTAAAAAAATTAGATAAGGCAAAATAAAAGATTTTTTCATTTGTACCTGAAGATTCGTTGTTTTTTTTCTGCAACTGATATTTCAAGCTGTACTTCCTTTTTCCCCCTTAAAGATTGCTGAAAAGGCTTTCTGTGAGATATCTGGTTGGAAAAACAAAGATAAGGATCAAGCACATGTTTCAATTATACGTTAGACCTATTCCATTTCTTTGTACTAACTTACTGAGTAAAGATACTATATTTTACTTTTTGATTCAGTGTCCAACACTTTCCCTGCGGTTAGTACCCGACGGTGTAAGAATAGAAATTTAGCCCTCAGACACTGGCCAACACCCTCCCTGAGGTAAGTACCTGGCGGAGAAAGAATAAAAATTTAGCCCCCAGACACTAGCCAACACCTTCCCTGACGTTAGTACCCGGCGGGGTTAGAATAGAAATTTAGTCCCCAGACACTGGTCAAAACACTCCCTCTAGGTATGTACCCGGCAGAGTAAGAATAGAAAATCTGGCCAACAGACACTGGCCAACACCTTCCCTGAGGTAAGTACCTGGCAGAGTGAGAATAGAAATTTAGCCCCCAGACACTGGCCAACACCTTCCCTGAGGTAAGTACCCAGCGTAGTAAGAATAGAAATTTAGCCCCCAGACACTGGCCAACACCTTCCCTGAGGTAAGTACCTGGCGGAGTAAGAATAGAAAATCTGGCCCCCAGACACTGGCATTCTCAGGATAGGGGCGTGTTATCGCCGTTTGTTCCCTCCCCCACGTCCTACTATTAAGCCTGACTGTCTCCAACTTCTAAACTCGCGTGCCCACCCGACCTTATGCTCTATAGCTTGTCCCAACTCCACTACGAATCGTCAACTCCCAAACAATCCCACTCATTTCTACCCACTCACCACTGTTAACTCACTTCTACCCCACATATAAACCTCTCCATACTCTCCCATATCTGTAATCACACACTTCATGACTATCATTCAAAACCATCAGCGTTCTCACGTTTAACCCAATCTTACAACTAACCTCTTCCCTCCTTACTAGTCTCGCCCCCATGCGTTCATTATTTCACTCACAAATCATTCTGCCCCAATCCTAAACACAATCACGTTACATCTCTCGAAACCCTCCTCCACAATACTATTTTGTCCATATACTAATCACATCTCTCAAGTCACACTCAACCAAACAATCAACCTTACTATTATAATGCCAATGCATTTCATACCTGCCACTGCCGTTACGGGACACCCAACTTGATTTCTCAACTGGCCGATGAACGTGCCGTCCCTATTCCCGCCCCCTATTTAAACACGTCTGCACCTTCCTCATTGGTCTGCTATATTTTAATTTCCCGCCAGTCAAGCCGTAAGCAGTACTTTTCATTCAAAAGACTACGTTTCCCATAACCCATAGCAATTATGGAAACTTCAACAACACAATCCAATCGCTTGATTCTCAATTAATTCCAATTTATCATATTTATATGATCGAAATTCATTTGTTATCCAACACTTAAGAAGGTTTTCCAGTTCATCTCACTCCACCTCTGCCTTCAGTAACGAACCACGTTGTTTCGCCTGCCGTGTGGGATCACAATGTTCATTTTCTCTGTTCGTTTTCCTTTTTCTCGCGGGTGCTATCCCTTATGGGGCATTGCTTTCAACAAGAATTCTCGGGAGGTAGGGATGCACACCATTTTTTAGCAGTCACTTTTTGAAACTTATCAGTACGTCCACTGTTAGTGTGCAGTTTGGCTAGGTGCCATGCCCACATGACACCTGGATCAAAGGCATTCTCAGGATAGGGGCGTGTTATCGCCCCTGCCAAACGCACAACTGGAGTTGCCTATTCTAGGCAGTTATCCAACTTCACAAAGTGATTCCATGTATTGCAATGTAATCCAGTTGATACACACTTTCATTCAATTTTTTCAAACATTTTCTCTCCACACGCGGAGTGGATTTGTCATGTGGGCATGGCACCTAGCCAAACTGCACACTATCAGTGGACGTACTGATAAGTTTCAAAAAGTGACTGCTAAAAAATGGTGTGCATCCCTACCTCCCGAGAATTCTTGTTGAAAGCAATGCCCCAGACACTGGCCAACACCTTCCCTGAGGTAAGTACCAAGCAGAGTAAGAATAGAAATTTAGCCTCCAGACACTGGCCAACACCTTTCCTGACGTAAGTACCCGGCGGAATAAGAATAGAAATTTAGCCCCCAGACACTGGCCAACACCTTCCCTGAGGTAAGTACCCGGCGGAGTAAGAATAGAAATTTAGCCCCTAGATACTGGCCAACACCTTCCCTGAGGTAAGTACCCGGTAGAGTAAGAATAGAATATCTGGCCCCCAGACACTGGCTAACACCTTCCCTCAGGTAAGTACCAGGCGTAGTAAGAATAGAAATGTAGCCCCCAGACACTGGCCAACACATTCCCTGAGGTAAGAACCCTGTGAAATAAGAACAGCAATTTAGCCCCCAGACACTGGCCAACATCTTCCCTGAGGTAAGTACTTAGTGGAGTAAGAATAGAAATTTAGCCTCCAGACTCTGGCCAACAACTTCCCTGAGGTAAGTACCTGGCAGAGTAAGTATAGTAATTTGGCCCCAGGCACTGGCAACACCTTCCCTGAGGTAAGTACCCGGTGGAGTAAGAATAGAAATTTAGCCCCCAGACACTAGCCAACACCTTCCCTGAGGTAAGTACCTGGAAGAGTAAGAATAGAAATTTAGCCTCCAGACACTGGCCAGCACATTCCCTGAGGTAAGTACCCGGCAGAGTAGGAATAGAAATTTAGCCCCCAGATACTGGCCAACCCCTTCCCTGATGTAAGTACCCGGAAGAGTAAGAATAGAGATGTAGCCCCCAGACACTGGCCAACACCTTCCCTGAGGTAAGTACCCGGCAGAGTAAGAATAGACATTTAGCCCCAGACACTGGCCAACAACTTCCCTGAGGTAAGTACCCGGCAGAGTAAGAATAGAAATTTAGCCCCCAGACACTGGCCATCACCTTCCCTGAGGTAAGTACCCAGTGGAGTAAGTATAGTAATTTAGCTCAGTTAATCTTTCCTTACAGAAAATGTAGCCACCAAATTTCAGTAATCTGTTACCCAGCCATGATTGTAAGTAACTTGCTTGGGGACTGGAATCTGCAGTTGATGATTCTGTAAATAAAGGATGAGGATAAGTGAATGTCAATTTTTTGAAGCTACTGTTGTATTTTTACAGAAGTTATATGGTACCTAAATAGAATTGTAAAAAATCAATTTCATTTATGTTACAGAAAGGAGGCAAGATAAAGTTTAAAGAACTCATTTTAAATGTGCTAAACTATTGATTGACAGTTATAATTTCCTGTAAAAGAAAAGTTATATATAGTACTTTTATTTAGAAGAAAAGAGAAATGTTTGCACTTGTACATGAGGTTTGCATTTCTTAGTTGTTTTGAGGGCAAGTTTTGTTTGCAAAAGTATTATTGGAAGTGCTGCTTTAGCGGGCCCTCTCTTTTCAACTCTGATAGGTATTCCAGGTGTACTTTATAGAGGTACCTGGTATGAGAAGAATCAAGAAAAGGTTTAAAAAGTTTATTTTAAAATGTTGTTTAACCTGCAAATTAAAACAAACATTTTTAAAGTTATTTTAACACTCTGAAAATGTTCAATATTACTTTAGAAACCCTTAATGTGTACAGAACAACAGAGTAAGATGGTTGCTCCTGTAGAAGTAAAACTATTAGATAAGGCAAAATAAAAGGTTTTTTCATTTGTACCTGAAGATTCGTAGTTTTTTTTTTCTGCAACTAATGTTTCAAGCTGTACTTCCTTTTTCCCCCTTAAAGATTGCTGAAAATGGCTTTCTGTGAGATATCTGGTTGGAAAAACAAAGACAAGGATCAAGCACATGTTTCAATTATAAGCTAGATCTATTCCATTTCTTTGTACTAACTTACTGAGTGAAGATACTATATTTTAACTTTTGATTCAGTGTCAAACACTTTCCCTGCAATTAGTACCCGACGGTGTAAAAATAGAAATTTAGCCCCCAGACACTGGCCAACACCCTCCCTGAGGTAAGTACCCAGCAGAGTAAGGCTAGAAATTTAGCCCCCAGACACTAGCCAACACCTTCCCCGAGGTAAGAACCCGGTGGGATAAGAATAGAAATTTAGCCCCCCAGACACTGGCAAACACCTTCCCTGAGGTAAGTACCTGGCAGAGTAAGAATAGAAATTTAGCCCCCAGACACTTGGCCAACACATTCCTGAGGTAAGTACCCGGCGGAGTAAGAATAGAAAATCTGGCCAACAGACACTGGCCAACACCTTCCCTGAGGTAAGTACCCAGTTGAGTAAAAATAGAAAATTAGCCCCCAGACACTGGCCAACACCTTCCCTGAGATAAGTACCCGGCGGAGTAAGAATAGAAAATCTGACCCCAAGACACTGGCCCACACCTTCCCTGGGGTAAGTACTCGGTAGAGTAAGAATAGAAATTTAGCCCCCAGACACTGGCCAACACCTTCCCTGAGGTAAGTACCTGGCAGAGTAAGAATAGAAATTTAGCCCCCAGACACTGGCCAACACATTCCTGAGGTAAATACCCGGCGGAGTAAGAATAGAAAATCTGTCCAACAGACACTGGCCAACACCTTCCATGAGGTAAGTACCCGGTGGAGTAAGAATAGAAATTTAGCCCCCAGACTCTGGCCATCACCTTCCCTGAGGTAAGTACCTGACAGAGTAAGAATAGAAAATTTAGCCCGAGACACTGGCCAACAACTTCCCTGAGGTAAGTACCAGGCAGAGTGAGCATATTAATTTAGCCCAAGGACACTGTCCAACATCTTCCCTGAGGTAGGTACCCTGCTGAGTAAGAATAGAAAATCTGGCCCCAGACACTGGCCAACACCTTTCCTGAGGTAAGCACCCCGCGGATTAAGAATAGAAAATCTGGCCCCCAGACACTGGCCAACACCTTCCCTGTAGTAAGTACCCGGCACAGTAAGAATAGAAAATCTGGCCCCCAGACTCTGGGCAACTTCTTCCTTGTGGTGAGTACCCGGCAGGGTAAGAATTGAAATTTAGCCCCCAGACACTGGCCAAAACCTTCCCTGAGGTAAGTACCCAGTGGAGTAGGAATAGAAATTTAGCCCCCAGACACTGGCCAACACCTTCCCTGAGGTAAGTACCCGGTGGTATAAGAATAGAAATTTAGCCCCCAGACACTGGCCAACACCTTCCCTGAGGTAAGTACCCAGCAGAGTAAGAATAGAAATTTAGCCCCCAGACACTGGCTAACACCTTCCCTGAGGTAAGTACATGGCGTAGTAAGAATAGATAATCTGGCCCCCAGACACTGGCCAACACCTTCTCTAAGGTAAGTACCCGGTAGAGTAAGAATAGAAAATCTGGCACCCAGAATCTGGCTAACACCTTCCCTGAGGTAAGTACCCGGCAGAGTAAGAAAAAATGTATCCTCAAGACACTGGCCAACATTTTTCCTGGGGTAAGTACCCGGCGGAATAAGAATAGCAATTTAGCCCCCAGACATTGGCCAACACCTTCCCTGAGGTAAGTACCTGGCAGAGTAAGGATAGAAATTTAGCCCACAGACACTAGCCAACACCTTCCCTGAGGTAAGTACCCAGCGGATTAAGAATAGAAATTTAGCCCCCAGATACTGGCCAACACCTTCCCTGAGGTAAGTACCCGGTAGAGTAAGAATAGAATACCTGGCCCCCAGACAATGGCTAACACCTTCCCTGAGGTAAGTACCAGGTGTACTAAGAATAGAAATGTAGCCCCCAGACACTGGCCAACACATTCCCTCAGGTAAGAACCCTGCGGAATAAGAAGAGCAATTTAGCCCCCAGACACTGGCCAACACCTTCACTGAGGTAAGTACTTAGTGGAGTAAGAATAGAAATGTAGCTCCCAGACTCTGGCCAACAACTTCCTTGAGGTAAGTACCCGGCAGAGTAAGAATAGAAATTTAGTCCCCAGACACTGGCCAACACCTTCCCTGAGGTAAGTACCTGGCGGAGTAAGTATAGTAATTTGGCCCCCAGACACTGGCCAACACTTTCCCTGAGGTAAGTACCAGGCAGAGTAAGAATAGAAATTCAGCCCCCAGACACTGGCCAACACTTTCCCTGAGGTAAGTACCAGGCAGAGTAAGAATAGAAATTTAGCCCCCAGACACTGGCCAATACCTTCCCTAAGGTAAGTACCCAGTGGAGTAAGAATAGAAATTTAGCCCCCAGACACTGGCCAACACCTTCTCTGAGGTAAGTACCCAGCAGAGTAAGAAAAGAAAATCTGGCCCCCAGACACTGGCCAACACCTACCCTGAGGTAAGTAACTGGCCGAGTAAGAATAGAAAATCTGGACCCCAGACACTGGCCAACACCTTCCCTAAGGTAATTACCCAGTAGAGTAAGAATAGAAAATCTGGCCCCCAGGCTCTGGCTAACACCTTCCCTGAGGTAAGTCCCCAGCAGAGTAAGAATAGAAATTTAGCCCCCAGACACTGGCCAACACCTTCCCTGAGGTAAGCACCTGGCGTAATAAGAATAGCAATTTAGCCCCCAGACACTGGCCAACACCTTCCCTGAGGTAAGTACCCGGCAGAATAAGAATAGAAATTTAGCCCCCAGAGACTAGCCAACACCTTCCCTGAGGTAAGTACCCGGCAGAGTAAGAATAGAAATTATGCCCCAAACATTGACCAACACCTTCCCTGAGGTAAGTATCCTGCAGAGTAAGAATAGAAAATCTGCTCCCCAGACACTGGCCAACACCTTCCCTGAGGTAAGTACCCGGCAGAGTAAGAATAGAAAACCTGCCCCCCAGATTCTGGCCAAGTCCTTCCCTGAGGTAAGTACCCAGCAGAGTAAGAATAGAAAATCTGGCCCCCAGACAATGGCCCACACCTACCCTGAAGTAAGTACCCACCTTAGTAAAAAAACTTATATAACTGCCACTTAGATACTGTACAGCATAAATGAAATGAATGGTATAAAATAAAAGACAAGAACCAATCACTGATACACTCTTTGTCTGAGAACATTTTGCAAGGAGACTGAAAGCAAAAAATATACACTCATTTCCCACAAGACATTGTCCAGTACCTTTTTTGTGTTACAAGTAATGTTTTTCCCCCTACTCACTGACAAAAATTATTCATTTGGTAACATTTCCTCCTCTTGTAAATGTACATATATATTATACATCACACACTTAAGTTGTGTGAATGTATTCCACAGAACGGTTTCTATGGATACTAAGTATGTCTGACATGTCACTATTACATGCAATTTACCAAAATATGCGAAACATTCTTTACCTTGCTTCTGTGATCTGTTGTAAACTGTTTTTTGGTTGAACTCGCCACTTTTTAAAGAATGCTTGGTCATGGACCGTTTTATGTGTCCGTATGAATCCGCGTTACTATAGCAAGCGTGGTAAAATGGTGCGTGGTAGTGGCTCATGCGTAATAATGGAGGTGGCTGCCAAAATTTTAATCTGCTGTAGATTTTCCCTAACTTCTATCTCCATTGTAGAGGCAGAGTGATTATGCTCTGTGGACCTCTCCACTATGTCACCCAGAGTAACCGCTCTGCATTTGCTATGCGATGAGAAATATTCTACACACCTCCAATGACTCCTGGGCTCAGTTAATCTTTCCTTACAGAAATTGTAGCCACCAAATTTCAGTAACCTGTTACCCCGCCTTGATTGTAAGTAACTTGCTGGGCGACTGGAATCTGCAGTTGATGATTCTGTAAATAAAGGATGAGGATAAGTGAGTGTAAATTGTTTGAAGCTACTGTTGTATTTTTACGGAAGATATATGGTTCCTAAATCGAATTGTAAAAAATCAATGTCATTTTTGTTACAGAAAGGAGGCAAGATAAAGTTTAAAGAACTCATTTTAAATGTGCTAAACTATTGATTGACAGTTTTAATTTCCTGTAAAAGAAAAGTTATTTATAGTACTTTTTTTAGAAGAAAAGAGAAATGTTTGCACTCGTACCTGAGATTTGCATTTCTTAGTTGTTTTAAGGTCAAGTTTTGTTTGCAAAAGTATTATTGGAAGTGCTGCTTTAGCTGGCACTCTCTTTTCAACTCTGATAGGTATTCCAGGTGTACTTTATAGAGGTACCTGGAATGAGAAGTATCAAGAAAAGGTTTAGAAAAGTTTATTTTAAAATGTTGTTTAACCTGCAAATTACAACAAACATTTTTAAAGTTATTTTAACACTCTGAAAATGTTCATTTTTACTTTAGAATCCCTTAATGTTTACAGAAGAACAGAGTAAGATGGTTGCTCCTGTAGAAGTAAAAAAATTAGATAAGGCAAAATAAAAGTTTTTTTTAATTGTACCTGAAGATTCGTTTTTTTTCCCCTGCAACTGATGTTTCAAGCTGTACTTCCTTTCCCCCCCCTTAAAGATGGCTGAATATGGCTTTCTGTGAGATATCTGGTTGGAAAAACAAAGATAAGGATCAAGCACATGTTTCAATTAAACGGTAGACCTATTCCATTTCTTTGTACTAACTTACTGAGTAAAGATACTATATTTTACCTATTGATTCAGTGTCCAACACTTTCCCTGCGGTTAGTACCCGATGGTGTAAGAATAGAAATTTAGCCCCCAGACACTGGCCAACACCCTCCCTGAGGTAAGCATCTGGTAGAGAAAGAATAGAAATTTAGCCCCCAGACACTAGCCAACACCTTCCCTGACGTTGGTACCCGGCGGGGTAAGAATAGAAATTTAGTACCCAGACACTGGCCAAAACATTCCCTTCTAGGTATGTACCCGGCGGAGTAAGAATAGAAAATCTGGCCAACAGACACTAGCCAACACCTTCCCTGAGGTAAGTTCCCGGTGGTATAAGAATAGAAATTTAGACCCCAGACACTAGCCAACACCTTCCCTGAGGTAAGTACCCGGCAGAGGAAGAATAGAAAATCTGGCCCCCAGACACTGGCCAACACCTTCCCTGAGGTAAGTACCTGGCAGAGTAAGAATAAAAATTTAGCCCCCAGACTCTGGCCAACACCTTCCCTGAGGTAAGTACCCACCGGAGTAAGAATAGAAATTTAGCCCACAGACACTGGCCAACACTTTCCCTGAGTAAGTACCTGGCGAAGTAAGAATAGAAAATCTGGCCCCCAGACATTGGCCAACACCTTCCCTGAGGTAAGTACCCGGTAGAGTAAGAATAGAAAATCTGGCCCCCAGACTCTGGCTAACACCTTCCCTGAGGTAAGTACCCGGCAGAGTAAGAATGGAAATTTAGCCTCCAGACACTGGCCAACACCTTTCCTGTGGTAAGTAACCGGAGGAATAAGAATAGCAATTTAGCCACCAGACATTGGCCAACACCTTCCCTGAGGTAAGTACCTGGGGGAGTAAGAATAGAAATGTAGCCCTCAGATACTGGCCAACACCTTCCCTGAGGTAAGTACTCGGTAGAGTAAGAATAGAATATCTGGCCCCCAGACACTGGCCAACACCTTCCCTGAGGTAAGTACCAGGCGTAGTAAGAATAGAAATGTAGCCCCCAGACACTGGCCAACACATTCCCTGAGGTAAGAACCCTGTGGAATAAGAACAGCAATTTAGCCCCCAGACACTGGCCAACACCTTCCCTGAGGTACGTACTTACCGGAGTAAGAATAGACATTTAGCCCCCAGACTCTGGCCAACAACTTCCCTGAGGTAAGTACCCGGCAGAGTAAGTATGGAAATTTAGCCCCCAGACACTGGCCAACACCTTCCCTGAGGTAAGTACCTGGCGGAGTAAGTATAGTAATTTGGCCCCCAGACACTGGCCAACACCTTCCCTGAGGTAAGTACCCAGCGGAGTAAGAATAGAAATTTAGCCCCCATACACTGGCTAACACCTTCCCTGAGGTATGTATCTGACGGAGTAAGAATAGAATATCTGGCCTCCAGACACTGGCCAACACCTTCCCTGAGGTAAATACCCGGCAGAATAAGAATAGCAATTTAGCCCCCAGACACTGGCCAACACCTTCCCTGAGGTAAGTACCCGGTGGAGTAAGAATAGAAATTTAGCACCCAGAGACTAGCCAACACCTTCCCTGAGGTAAGTACCCGGCAGAGTAAAAGTAGAAATTATGTCCCAGACACTGGCCAGGACCATCCCTTAGGTCAGTACCTGGCAGAGTAAGAATAGAAAATCTGTCCCCCAAACTCTGGCCAACACCTTCCCTGAGGTAAGTACCCAGCGGAATAAGAATAGCAATTTAGCCCCCAGACACTGGCCAACACCTTCCCTGAGGTACGTACCCGGCGGATGTAAGTATAGAAATTTAGCCCACAGACACTATCCAACCCCTTCCCTGATGTAAGTACCCAGCAGAGTAGGAATAGAAAATTAGCCCCCAGACACTGGCCAACACCTTCCCTGAGGTAAGTACCCGGCGGAGTAAGAATAGAAATTTAGCCCCAGACACTGGCCAACAACTTCCCTGAGGTAAGTACCCGGCAGAGTAAGAATACAAATTTAGCCCCCAGACACTGGCCATCACCTTCCCTGAGGTTAGTAACCAGCAGAGTAAGAATAGAAAATCTGGCCCCCAGAAACTGGCCAACACCTTCCCTGAGGTAAGTACCTGGCGGAGTAAGAATAGAAAATCTGGCCCCAGACACTGGCCAACACCTTCCCTGAGGTAAGTACCCAGCAGAGTAAGAATAGAAAATCTGGCTCCCAGACTCTGGCCAACTCCTTCCCTGAGGTAAGTGCCCAGCAGAGTAAGAATAGAAAATCTGGCCCCCAGACACTGGCCAACACCTTCCCTGAGGTAAGTACCCACCTTAGTAAAAAATTCTATAACTGCCACTCAGATACTGTACAACATAAATGAAATGAATGGTATAAAATAAAAGACAACAGCCAATCACTGATAAACTCTTTGTCTGAGAAAATTTTGCAAGGAGACAAAGTAAAAAATATACACTCCTTTCCCACAAGACATTGTCCAGTACCTCTTTTGTGTTACAAGTAATGTTTTCCCCCCTACTCACTGACAAAAATTATTCATTTGGTAACATTTCCTCCTCTGGTAAATGTACATATATATTATACATCACACATAGGCTGTCCGGAAATCGGTTAAAACCGACTGTACCCGACAGTACCCTACCTGATGAAAATCAGCTGACCTGGTTTAAACTGAGTGTCACTGGTTTTCATAGTTGACGTGGGGGAAAGGAGCTGTTGTGGTCTGCGGTCTGCCGTCTGTCTTACTGCGGCCGCACCCGAGTACTTCACAGGTCTTTAAAAAGACCATTTACTTAACGAGGCTTTGTTGTTCTTTCACCCCTTCTCAGAGCCCCTGGGAGCGGGGCTGAGCGCAGAAACAGTCTTCGTTGCTTGCGGTTTTGGCACATGTCTGGGTACAAGACAACAGCAAAACAATGATGGGCCTAACCCCGTAGAATCTATACTTATTTCAGTTTCCCATCTCTCTTCTGCAACGTCATTGTGTGTACATTAAGAGTATTGATGCGCTTTGTACCATGAAAATCAAATAATAGAAATATATTTTAATGGAAAAGGGTGCCTCCTACACACGTTTTAAGATACTTTTCAGGTCCTTTGTCGAAAACAAAAATGTTCAAATGGTAGAAAATAATGACAAACCTCACTTCGGAAGTTGGCGTTGGGTTTGCTTTGTAGTGACGTTTGGGCACAATATCTCCAATACACGATACCAAATAACCAAGAAATATAAGATGTCGACTAATGCAAATGTTAAACTAATGCTGATTTTCAAAGATTCTCCGATGTCTTTGTGTAAAATGTGGCGTAAAAATAACGCGGACAGCCACTAACAGACATAAATAGTAAAATTACAGTAGCAAGAAGATATGCGCCTTTCACTTGCATGCTGTATTTACGTCCTAATGCCCTACGGATTGGACTTTAAAATACTCTCTTCCGGGCAAGGGTAAGATATCTTTATAAATATTTGAACCGATTATCTTATCACTTTTAGATCAGCGTGGCTCCCGAGACGGCTTATATAAAGTCAAGATACCACTGAGTAATGGTGTTTGTATGTCCATTTGTATGTCTTCTGAGAGTGTGGGTGGGTGTTTGTGCGTCCCCTGTATGTGAGAGGGTGTTCATGGTGAATATTCCTACTGTCCGTTTCGTGAGTTTATGTGTCTGTCTGCTGTGTAGTGTTTTTATGAGTGCTCCAGGGTGGTCATGGTGTGTGTGCATATGTCTGCATTCTGTACGCTTATCTGTGGTGGGTACATGTGTTTGTGTTACATGCTTGTTGATTATTTTTCTTGTGTGGGTGTGTGAAAAATTATGGAGTTGTTGCCCGTGCATAGTGCGTGCTTATATTCCGTGCCCGTGGTTTATGCAGGGGTTCCTGGTGTTTGTATATATTTCCAGTTTGTGTGTGTACTTATCTTCCGTGTGTGTGATGTAAGTGTGAGTAGGTGTGTCGGAGACGATGTTTTGCGTAGGCTTGCATGCCATGTGCTTACCATAGGCGAGTGGGGTGTGTGATTTTGTTTAAGTGTGGGGGTACTGTGTATGTTTGTATATTGTCTGCTGGTCCTCCGTGTATGATGTGCATGTGTTATGTGTATGATGGGATGGTGCATCTTCAAGTGTATCTCTGCCTGGTGTGTGTTTATATTCCGTGCATGGTGCGTACGCGCCTCTTTGGTGTGTGAAGGGTATGTTTTTGTTTGTGTGTGTGCCTGGTGTGTGCTTTTCTTCTGTGCGTGGTGCGCGCTTGTATGTGCGTGAAGGACACAGTGTTTGTTCACGTGTATGTCTGCCTACCGTGTGTGTAGTCACCAGCTTCTGTACATGTTTCACTCAGTGTGCGGAGTGGCCTGCACCGGTCCTGCCTGCTGCTGCCACCATGGTACATGATTCAAATACCCCTGCCTCGCCCCAGCGCACAGCACACGCACAGGCGACCAACGCACATGTAGCCAGTCTCTCTAACCACACAAGACATCTCTCCCCACACACATGTAATACCTTTCCCCACACGTAAGTCCCTTACCCCACATGGGTAACACACACTACCGTTTCTGCACTCTGACGTACTATGGAAGCACTGCCGCACACACGCACACTGTTGAAGCAGGTACTACATAACATTAATGGTTGCTGTGTTTACAAAGAGGACTTGGCGTTTATCTGGGAGATTGGGTGGCCGGGTGATTTCTAGCAAGTCCCTGAGATAGCTGGGAGCCTCTGGCCCTTTAAGGCGGAGGGCCTTGCCACTCAGTCGGAGACGTTTGATAAGACATGCAAACACCCCCACCCCGCACCCTGTCCCATCACAAGACAAAGGCCGGCTGCAAAGTGCCCCCATTACAAATGACGCCACTTTTGATATTTTATTTGCAGGTGGCGCCAGGGTCTGGGGTGGTGAAGCAAAGAGGAAACGCCAACACAAGCCGCTCATACCTCGACCCGTCTGCGTGATCCTTATCTCAGGCCTCAACTGCTTCTGAGCTCAGGAAATGGAGGCCGAGGGAGGGGACAGCAGGCTGAGGATGTCTCTTTAAAAATAAAAATACAAAAATGGACAAAGAACCTGCACGAAATTAACCAGCGCATCCTCAGATTGCAGACCGATAGCTTGTTGGCCCGGGTATGCAGGGAAACTGTTGACAGTAGAAATGACAGCGGCATTCATACCAACCAGCACTTGCACCAAACTACCACACCACCACCCCACCTACTCTCATACCCGCAGCATTCCCGCACTCCAACACAGACCACCACAATCGCACCCACGCCATCTCCCCACACTCCTACATCCAGCACTACATGCCCACTAACACCTACAGCGTTCCCACATTCCCACATGGACAGCCACACACACACACACAAGCTCCCCACACTCCCACATCCAACTCCACACACACACTAACCTACAGCGTTCTCACATTTTCATCCATGCACACACCTACTCCTACACCACCTCCCTAAACTTACTCCCCTTTTCAATGTCACATCCAGCTTGCACACCATCCTTACTCAGATGCATACCACCACCATCCCACAATTACAGAAATACAGCTAGGACAGTGTCTCTCAGGCGCATGCAATGCGAGGTGCCTCTCTCTGATAGCATTGCAAGGAGAGGCGCTACTTACAGTCTCCGCCCAGAGCAAAAGAGGTGCAAATTATGGACACTGCACTCACAACAAGAGATGCCTGTCGCTGACACCACATAGACTGAGAGGAATCTCAGAATGGGGCTGGACTGAGAAGCCATCTACAGCCCCGGTTGTACGCGACCACAGTCAAGTTTCGAAACTCACACCACATCCACCTCTTCACGAGCATCTTTGTGGCAGTCATTTATTTATACGTGTCTGTGGGAGGAACGTGCTGCAGCGCAGTAGGCATCAGACCAATGCTTTTACCCTTAGAATTGGTAGTTAAGCACCTTCTGTAGGGCCTCTGTTGAGGGATTCCTTGACTAGGTGTAGCATAGATGGTTGCACGAAATGTCTTCCAGAAACAAGCAATAATAAAAGCAAAGCGTTCCATAAACACCGGTAAAACACTGTTTCAGTTGTTTTTTACGGCGCAAAACGAGTAACCACTGAAAAGCACTGTTTTTTTGAGGTACTGAAATCACTGGAAAACACTGAAAAACACCACCAGAATTTACCAAAAATAGAAACTGAAAACAGAAAAGCCTAATCACACACTTAAGTTGTGTGAAAGTATTCCACAGAACGGTTTCTATGGATACTAAGTATGTTTGACATTTCACTATCACATGCAATTTAACAAAAGATGCGAAACATTCTTTACCTTGCTTCTGTGATCTGTTGTAGACTGTTTTTTGTTTGAACTTGCCACTTTCTAAAGAATGCTTGGTCAAGGGCCGTTTTATGTGTCCATATGAATCCGCGTTACTATAGCAAGCGTGGTAAAATGCTGCGTGGTAGTGGCTCATGCGTAATAATGGAGGTGGCTGCCAATATTTTAATCTGCTGTAGATTTTCTCAACTTCTATCTGCATTGCAGAGGCAGAGTGGTTATGCTCTGTGGACCTCTCCACTATGTCACCCAGAGTAACCGCTCTGCCTTTGCAATGCGATGAGAAATATTCTACACACCTCCAATGACTCCTGGGCTCAGTTAATCTTTCCTTACAGATAATGTAGCCACCAAATTTCAGTAACCTGTTACCCCGCCTTTATTGTAAGTAACTTGCTCCTGGACTGGAATTTGCAGTTGATGATTCTGTAAATAAAGGATGAGGATAAGTGAGTTTCAATTTTTGAAGCTACTGTTGTATTTTTACAGAAAATATATGGCTCCTAAATAGAATTGTAAAAAAATCAATGTCATTTTTGTTACAGAAAGGAGGCAAGATAAAGTTTAAAGAACTCATTTTAAATGTGCTAAACTATTGATTGACAGTTTTAATTTCCTGTAAAAGAAAAGTTATTTATAGTACTTTTTTAGAAGAAAAGAGAAATGTTTGCACTTGTACCTGAGGTTTGCATTTCTTAGTTGTTTTGAGGGCAAGTTTTGTTTGCAAAAGTATTATTGGAAGTGCTGTTTTAGCGGGCACTCTCTTTTCAACTCTGATAGGTATTCCAGGTGTACTTTATAGGGTACCTGGAATGAGAAGAATCAAGAAAAGGTTTAAAAAAGTTTATTTTAAAATGTTGTTTAACCTGCAAATTAAAATAAAATTTTTTAAAGTTATTTTAACACTCTGAAAATATTCAATATTACTTTAGAAACCCTTAATGTGTACAGAACAACAGAGTAAGATGGTTGCTCTTGTAGAAGTAAAAAAATTAGATAAGGCAAAATAAAAGATTTTTTCATTTGTACCTGAAGATTCGTTGTTTTTTTTTCTGCAACTGATATTTCAAGCTGTACTTCCTTTTTCCCCTTAAAGATTGCTGAAAAAGGCTTTCTGTGAGATATCTGGTTGGAAAAACAAAGATAAGGATCAAGCACATGTTTCAATTATACGTTAGACCTATTCCATTTCTTTGTACTAACTTACTGAGTAAAGATACTATATTTTACTTTTTGATTCAGTGTCCAACACTTTCCCTGCGGTTAGTACCCGACGGTGTAAGAATAGAAATTTAGCCCCCAGACACTGGCCAACACCCTCCCTGACGTTAGTACCCGGCGGGGTTAGAATAGAAATTTAGTCCCCAGCCACTGGCCAAAACACTCCCTCTAGGTAAGAATAGAAAATCTGGCCAACAGGCATTGGCCAACACCTTCCCTCAGGTAAGTACCCGGTGGTATATGAATAGAAATTTAGACCCCAGACACTGGCCAACAGCTTCCCTGAGGTAAGTACCTGGCAGAGTGAGAATAGAAATTTAGCCCCCAGACACTGGCCAACACCTTCCCTGAGATAAGTACCTAGCGGAGTAAGAATAGAAAATCTGGCCCCCAGACACTAGCCAACACCTTCCCTGAGGTAAGTACCCGGTAGAGTAAGAATAGAAAATCTGGCCCCCAGACTCTGGATAACACCTTCCCTGAGGTAAGTACCCAGGAGAGCAAGAATAGAAATTTAGCCTCCAGACACTGGCCAGCACCTTCCCTGAGGTAAGTACCCGGCGGAATAAGAATAGCAATTTAGCTCCCAGACATTGGCCAACACCTTCCCTGAGGTAAGTACCTGGTGGAGTAAGAATAGAAATTTAGCCCACAGACACTGGCCAACACCTTCCCTGAGGTAAGTACCCGGCGGAGTAAGAATAGAAATTTAGCTCCCAGATACTGGCCAACACCTTCCCTGAGGTAAGTACCCAGTAGAGTAAGAATAGAATATCTGGCCCCCAGACACTGGCTAACACCTTCCCTGAGGTAAGTACCAGGCATAGTAAGAATAGAAATATATCCCCCAGATACTGGCCAACACATTCCCTGAGGTAAGAACCCTGCAAAATAAGAACAGCAATTTAGCCCCCAGACACTGGCCAACACCTTCCCTGAGGTAAGTACTTAGTAGAGTAAGAATAGAAATTTAGCCTCCAGACTCTGGCCAACAACTTCCCTGAGGTAAGTACCCTGCAGAGTAAGAATAGAAATTTAGCCCCAGACACTGGCTAACACCTTCCCTGAGGTAAGTACCTGGCAGAGTAAGAATAGAAATTTAGCCCCCAGACACTGGCCAGCACATTCCCTGAGGTAAGTACCCGGCAGAGTAAGAATAAAAATCTGGCCCCCAGACACTGGCCAATATCTTCCCTAAGGTTAGTACCCGGCAGAGTAAGATTAGAAATTTAGCCCCCATACACTGGCCAACACCTTCCCTGAGGTAAGTACCCGGCAGAGTAAGAAAAGAAAATCTGTCCCCCAGACATTGGCCAACACCTTCCCTGAGGTAAGTATCTGGCGGAGTAAGAATAGAAACTCTGGCCCACAGACACTTGCCAACACCTTCCCTAAGGTATGTACCCAGCAGAGTAAAAATAGAAATCTTTCCCCCAGACACTGGCCAACACCTTCCCTGAGGTAAGTACCCGGCGAAATAAGAATAGCAATTTAGCCCCCAGACACTGGCCAACACCTTCCTTGAGGTAAGTACCTGGCAGAGTAAGAATAGAAATTTAGCCCCCAGAGACTAGCCCTGAAGTAAGTACTCGGCAGAGTAAGACTAGAAATTAGGTCCCAGACACTGGCCAACACCTTCCCTGAGGTAAGTACCCGGCAGAGTAAGAAAAGAAAATCTGGCCCCTAGACACTGGCCAACACCTTCCCTGAGGTAAGTATCTGGTTGAGTAAGAATAGAAAATCTGGGTCACAGACACTGGCCAACACCTTCCCTAAGGTAAGTACCCGGCAGAGTAAGAATAGAAATCTAACCCCCGACACTGGCCAACACCTTCCATGAGGTAAGTACCCGGCGAAATAAGAACAGCAATTTAGCCCCCAGACACTGGCCAGCACCTTCCTTGAGGTAAGTACCCGGTGGAGTAAGAATAGAAATTTAGCCCCCAGAGACTAGCCAACACCTTCCCTGAGGTAAGTACCCGGCAGAATAAGAGTAGAAATTATGCCCCAGACACTGGCCAGCACCTTCCCTTAGGTCAGTACCTGGCAGAGTAAGAATAGAAAATCTGGCCCCAAACTCTGGCCAACACCTTCCCTGAGGTAAGTACCCAGCAGAATAAGAATAGCAATATAGCCCCCAGACACTGGCCAACACCTTCCCTGACGTAAGTACCCGGCGGATGTAAGAATTGAAATTTAGCCCCCAGACACTATCCAACTCCTTCCATGATGTAAGTACCCGGCAGAGTAAGAATAGAGATGTAGCCCCCAGACACTGGCCAACATCTTCCCTGAGGTAAGTACTTAGCGGAGCAAGAATAGACATTTTGCCCCAGACACTGGACAACAACTTCCCTGAGGTAAGTACCCGGCAGAGTAAGAATAGAAATTTAGCCCCCAGACACTGGCCATCACCTTCCCTGAGGTTAGTAACCAGCAGAGTAAGAATAGAAAATCTGGCCCCCAGAAACTGGCCAACACCTTCCCT
This sequence comes from Calotriton arnoldi, assembly GCA_963921515.1. Classification (NCBI taxonomy): domain Eukaryota; kingdom Metazoa; phylum Chordata; class Amphibia; order Caudata; family Salamandridae; genus Calotriton; species Calotriton arnoldi. Next base: position 546,473 of record CAWUFW010011266.1, read on the forward strand.
GAGGTAAGTACCTGGCGGAGTAAGAATAGAAAATCTGGCCCCAGACACTGGCCAACACCTTCCCTGAGGTAAGTACCCAGCAGAGTAAGAATAGAAAATCTGGCTCCCAGACTCTGGCCAACTCCTTCCCTGAGGTAAGTGCCCAGCAGAGTAAGAATAGAAAATCTGGCCCCCAGACACTGGCCAACACCTTCCCTGAGGTAAGTACCCACCTTAGTAAAAAATTCTATAACTGCCACTCAGATACTGTACAACATAAATGAAATGAATGGTATAAAATAAAAGACAACAGCCAATCACTGATAAACTCTTTGTCTGAGAAAATTTTGCAAGGAGACAAAGTAAAAAATATACACTCCTTTCCCACAAGACATTGTCCAGTACCTCTTTTGTGTTACAAGTAATGTTTTCCCCTACTCACTGACAAAAATTATTCATTTGGTAACATTTCCTCCTCTGGTAAATGTACATATATATTATACATCACACATAGGCTGTCCGGAAATCGGTTAAAACCGACTGTACCCGACAGTACCCTACCTGATGAAAATCAGCTGACCTGGTTTAAACTGAGTGTCACTGGTTTTCATAGTTGACGTGGGGGGGAAAGGAGCTGTTGTGGTCTGCGGTCTGCCGTCTGTCTTACTGCGGCCGCACCCGAGTACTTCACAGGTCTTTAAAAAGACCATTTACTTAACGAGGCTTTGTTGTTCTTTCACCCCTTCTCAGAGCCCCTGGGGGCGGGGCTGAGCGCAGAAACAGTCTTCGTTGCTTGCGGTTTTGGCACATGTCTGGGTACAAGACAACAGCAAAACAATGATGGGCCTAACCCCGTAGAATCTATACTTATTTCAGTTTCCCATCTCTCTTCTGCAACGTCATTGTGTGTACATTAAGAGTATTGATGCGCTTTGTACCATGAAAATCAAATAATAGAAATATATTTTAATGGAAAAGGGTGCCTCCTACACACGTTTTAAGATACTTTTCAGGTCCTTTGTCGAAAACAAAAATGTTCAAATGGTAGAAAATAATGACAAACCTCACTTCGGAAGTTGGCGTTGGGTTTGCTTTGTAGTGACGTTTGGGCACAATATCTCCAATACACGATACCAAATAACCAAGAAATATAAGATGTCGACTAATGCAAATGTTAAACTAATGCTGATTTTCAAAGATTCTCCGATGTCTTTGTGTAAAATGTGGCGTAAAAATAACGCGGACAGCCACTAACAGACATAAATAGTAAAATTACAGTAGCAAGAAGATATGCGCCTTTCACTTGCATGCTGTATTTACGTCCTAATGCCCTACGGATTGGACTTTAAAATACTCTCTTCCGGGCAAGGGTAAGATATCTTTATAAATATTTGAACCGATTATCTTATCACTTTTAGATCAGCGTGGCTCCCGAGACGGCTTATATAAAGTCAAGATACCACTGAGTAATGGTGTTTGTATGTCCATTTGTATGTCTTCTGAGAGTGTGGGTGGGTGTTTGTGCGTCCCCTGTATGTGAGAGGGTGTTCATGGTGAATATTCCTACTGTCCGTTTCGTGAGTTTATGTGTCTGTCTGCTGTGTAGTGTTTTTATGAGTGCTCCAGGGTGGTCATGGTGTGTGTGCATATGTCTGCATTCTGTACGCTTATCTGTGGTGGGTACATGTGTTTGTGTTACATGCTTGTTGATTATTTTTCTTGTGTGGGTGTGTGAAAAATTATGGAGTTGTTGCCCGTGCATAGTGCGTGCTTATATTCCGTGCCCGTGGTTTATGCAGGGGTTCCTGGTGTTTGTATATATTTCCAGTTTGTGTGTGTACTTATCTTCCGTGTGTGTGATGTAAGTGTGAGTAGGTGTGTCGGAGACGATGTTTTGCGTAGGCTTGCATGCCATGTGCTTACCATAGGCGAGTGGGGTGTGTGATTTTGTTTAAGTGTGGGGGTACTGTGTATGTTTGTATATTGTCTGCTGGTCCTCCGTGTATGATGTGCATGTGTTATGTGTATGATGGGATGGTGCATCTTCAAGTGTATCTCTGCCTGGTGTGTGTTTATATTCCGTGCATGGTGCGTACGCGCCTCTTTGGTGTGTGAAGGGTATGTTTTTTGTTTGTGTGTGTGCCTGGTGTGTGCTTTTCTTCTGTGCGTGGTGCGCGCTTGTATGTGCGTGAAGGACACAGTGTTTGTTCACGTGTATGTCTGCCTACCGTGTGTGTAGTCACCAGCTTCTGTACATGTTTCACTCAGTGTGCGGAGTGGCCTGCACCGGTCCTGCCTGCTGCTGCCACCATGGTACATGATTCAAATACCCCTGCCTCGCCCCAGCGCACAGCACACGCACAGGCGACCAACGCACATGTAGCCAGTCTCTCTAACCACACAAGACATCTCTCCCCACACACATGTAATACCTTTCCCCACACGTAAGTCCCTTACCCCACATGGGTAACACACACTACCGTTTCTGCACTCTGACGTACTATGGAAGCACTGCCGCACACACGCACACTGTTGAAGCAGGTACTACATAACATTAATGGTTGCTGTGTTTACAAAGAGGACTTGGCGTTTATCTGGGAGATTGGGTGGCCGGGTGATTTCTAGCAAGTCCCTGAGATAGCTGGGAGCCTCTGGCCCTTTAAGGCGGAGGGCCTTGCCACTCAGTCGGAGACGTTTGATAAGACATGCAAACACCCCCACCCCGCACCCTGTCCCATCACAAGACAAAGGCCGGCTGCAAAGTGCCCCCATTACAAATGACGCCACTTTTGATATTTTATTTGCAGGTGGCGCCAGGGTCTGGGGTGGTGAAGCAAAGAGGAAACGCCAACACAAGCCGCTCATACCTCGACCCGTCTGCGTGATCCTTATCTCAGGCCTCAACTGCTTCTGAGCTCAGGAAATGGAGGCCGAGGGAGGGGACAGCAGGCTGAGGATGTCTCTTTAAAAATAAAAATACAAAAATGGACAAAGAACCTGCACGAAATTAACCAGCGCATCCTCAGATTGCAGACCGATAGCTTGTTGGCCCGGGTATGCAGGGAAACTGTTGACAGTAGAAATGACAGCGGCATTCATACCAACCAGCACTTGCACCAAACTACCACACCACCACCCCACCTACTCTCATACCCGCAGCATTCCCGCACTCCAACACAGACCACCACAATCGCACCCACGCCATCTCCCCACACTCCTACATCCAGCACTACATGCCCACTAACACCTACAGCGTTCCCACATTCCCACATGGACAGCCACACACACACACACAAGCTCCCCACACTCCCACATCCAACTCCACACACACACTAACCTACAGCGTTCTCACATTTTCATCCATGCACACACCTACTCCTACACCACCTCCCTAAACTTACTCCCCTTTTCAATGTCACATCCAGCTTGCACACCATCCTTACTCAGATGCATACCACCACCATCCCACAATTACAGAAATACAGCTAGGACAGTGTCTCTCAGGCGCATGCAATGCGAGGTGCCTCTCTCTGATAGCATTGCAAGGAGAGGCGCTACTTACAGTCTCCGCCCAGAGCAAAAGAGGTGCAAATTATGGACACTGCACTCACAACAAGAGATGCCTGTCGCTGACACCACATAGACTGAGAGGAATCTCAGAATGGGGCTGGACTGAGAAGCCATCTACAGCCCCGGTTGTACGCGACCACAGTCAAGTTTCGAAACTCACACCACATCCACCTCTTCACGAGCATCTTTGTGGCAGTCATTTATTTATACGTGTCTGTGGGAGGAACGTGCTGCAGCGCAGTAGGCATCAGACCAATGCTTTTACCCTTAGAATTGGTAGTTAAGCACCTTCTGTAGGGCCTCTGTTGAGGGATTCCTTGACTAGGTGTAGCATAGATGGTTGCACGAAATGTCTTCCAGAAACAAGCAATAATAAAAGCAAAGCGTTCCATAAACACCGGTAAAACACTGTTTCAGTTGTTTTTACGGCGCAAAAACGAGTAACCACTGAAAAGCACTGTTTTTTTGAGGTACTGAAATCACTGGAAAACACTGAAAAACACCACCAGAATTTACCAAAAATAGAAACTGAAAACAGAAAAGCCTAATCACACACTTAAGTTGTGTGAAAGTATTCCACAGAACGGTTTCTATGGATACTAAGTATGTTTGACATTTCACTATCACATGCAATTTAACAAAAGATGCGAAACATTCTTTACCTTGCTTCTGTGATCTGTTGTAGACTGTTTTTTGTTTGAACTTGCCACTTTCTAAAGAATGCTTGGTCAAGGGCCGTTTTATGTGTCCATATGAATCCGCGTTACTATAGCAAGCGTGGTAAAATGCTGCGTGGTAGTGGCTCATGCGTAATAATGGAGGTGGCTGCCAATATTTTAATCTGCTGTAGATTTTCTCAACTTCTATCTGCATTGCAGAGGCAGAGTGGTTATGCTCTGTGGACCTCTCCACTATGTCACCCAGAGTAACCGCTCTGCCTTTGCAATGCGATGAGAAATATTCTACACACCTCCAATGACTCCTGGGCTCAGTTAATCTTTCCTTACAGATAATGTAGCCACCAAATTTCAGTAACCTGTTACCCCGCCTTTATTGTAAGTAACTTGCTCCTGGACTGGAATTTGCAGTTGATGATTCTGTAAATAAAGGATGAGGATAAGTGAGTTTCAATTTTTGAAGCTACTGTTGTATTTTTACAGAAAATATATGGCTCCTAAATAGAATTGTAAAAAAATCAATGTCATTTTTGTTACAGAAAGGAGGCAAGATAAAGTTTAAAGAACTCATTTTAAATGTGCTAAACTATTGATTGACAGTTTTAATTTCCTGTAAAAGAAAAGTTATTTATAGTACTTTTTTTTAGAAGAAAAGAGAAATGTTTGCACTTGTACCTGAGGTTTGCATTTCTTAGTTGTTTTGAGGGCAAGTTTTGTTTGCAAAAGTATTATTGGAAGTGCTGTTTTAGCGGGCACTCTCTTTTCAACTCTGATAGGTATTCCAGGTGTACTTTATAGGGTACCTGGAATGAGAAGAATCAAGAAAAGGTTTAAAAAAGTTTATTTTAAAATGTTGTTTAACCTGCAAATTAAAATAAAAATTTTTAAAGTTATTTTAACACTCTGAAAATATTCAATATTACTTTAGAAACCCTTAATGTGTACAGAACAACAGAGTAAGATGGTTGCTCTTGTAGAAGTAAAAAAATTAGATAAGGCAAAATAAAAGATTTTTTCATTTGTACCTGAAGATTCGTTGTTTTTTTTTTTCTGCAACTGATATTTCAAGCTGTACTTCCTTTTTCCCCCTTAAAGATTGCTGAAAAAGGCTTTCTGTGAGATATCTGGTTGGAAAAACAAAGATAAGGATCAAGCACATGTTTCAATTATACGTTAGACCTATTCCATTTCTTTGTACTAACTTACTGAGTAAAGATACTATATTTTACTTTTTGATTCAGTGTCCAACACTTTCCCTGCGGTTAGTACCCGACGGTGTAAGAATAGAAATTTAGCCCCCAGACACTGGCCAACACCCTCCCTGACGTTAGTACCCGGCGGGGTTAGAATAGAAATTTAGTCCCCAGCCACTGGCCAAAACACTCCCTCTAGGTAAGAATAGAAAATCTGGCCAACAGGCATTGGCCAACACCTTCCCTCAGGTAAGTACCCGGTGGTATATGAATAGAAATTTAGACCCCAGACACTGGCCAACAGCTTCCCTGAGGTAAGTACCTGGCAGAGTGAGAATAGAAATTTAGCCCCCAGACACTGGCCAACACCTTCCCTGAGATAAGTACCTAGCGGAGTAAGAATAGAAAATCTGGCCCCCAGACACTAGCCAACACCTTCCCTGAGGTAAGTACCCGGTAGAGTAAGAATAGAAAATCTGGCCCCCAGACTCTGGATAACACCTTCCTGAGGTGAAGTACCCAGGAGAGCAAGAATAGAAATTTAGCCTCCAGACACTGGCCAGCACCTTCCCTGAGGTAAGTACCCGGCGGAATAAGAATAGCAATTTAGCTCCCAGACATTGGCCAACACCTTCCCTGAGGTAAGTACCTGGTGGAGTAAGAATAGAAATTTAGCCCACAGACACTGGCCAACACCTTCCCTGAGGTAAGTACCCGGCGGAGTAAGAATAGAAATTTAGCTCCCAGATACTGGCCAACACCTTCCCTGAGGTAAGTACCCAGTAGAGTAAGAATAGAATATCTGGCCCCCAGACACTGGCTAACACCTTCCCTGAGGTAAGTACCAGGCATAGTAAGAATAGAAATATATCCCCCAGATACTGGCCAACACATTCCCTGAGGTAAGAACCCTGCAAAATAAGAACAGCAATTTAGCCCCCAGACACTGGCCAACACCTTCCCTGAGGTAAGTACTTAGTAGAGTAAGAATAGAAATTTAGCCTCCAGACTCTGGCCAACAACTTCCCTGAGGTAAGTACCCTGCAGAGTAAGAATAGAAATTTAGCCCCAGACACTGGCTAACACCTTCCCTGAGGTAAGTACCTGGCAGAGTAAGAATAGAAATTTAGCCCCCAGACACTGGCCAGCACATTCCCTGAGGTAAGTACCCGGCAGAGTAAGAATAAAAATCTGGCCCCCAGACACTGGCCAATATCTTCCCTAAGGTTAGTACCCGGCAGAGTAAGATTAGAAATTTAGCCCCCATACACTGGCCAACACCTTCCCTGAGGTAAGTACCCGGCAGAGTAAGAAAAGAAAATCTGTCCCCCAGACATTGGCCAACACCTTCCCTGAGGTAAGTATCTGGCGGAGTAAGAATAGAAACTCTGGCCCACAGACACTTGCCAACACCTTCCCTAAGGTATGTACCCAGCAGAGTAAAAATAGAAATCTTTCCCCCAGACACTGGCCAACACCTTCCCTGAGGTAAGTACCCGGCGAAATAAGAATAGCAATTTAGCCCCCAGACACTGGCCAACACCTTCCTTGAGGTAAGTACCTGGCAGAGTAAGAATAGAAATTTAGCCCCCAGAGACTAGCCCTGAAGTAAGTACTCGGCAGAGTAAGACTAGAAATTAGGTCCCAGACACTGGCCAACACCTTCCCTGAGGTAAGTACCCGGCAGAGTAAGAAAAGAAAATCTGGCCCCTAGACACTGGCCAACACCTTCCCTGAGGTAAGTATCTGGTTGAGTAAGAATAGAAAATCTGGGTCACAGACACTGGCCAACACCTTCCCTAAGGTAAGTACCCGGCAGAGTAAGAATAGAAATCTAACCCCCCGACACTGGCCAACACCTTCCATGAGGTAAGTACCCGGCGAAATAAGAACAGCAATTTAGCCCCCAGACACTGGCCAGCACCTTCCTTGAGGTAAGTACCCGGTGGAGTAAGAATAGAAATTTAGCCCCCAGAGACTAGCCAACACCTTCCCTGAGGTAAGTACCCGGCAGAATAAGAGTAGAAATTATGCCCCAGACACTGGCCAGCACCTTCCCTTAGGTCAGTACCTGGCAGAGTAAGAATAGAAAATCTGGCCCCCAAACTCTGGCCAACACCTTCCCTGAGGTAAGTACCCAGCAGAATAAGAATAGCAATATAGCCCCCAGACACTGGCCAACACCTTCCCTGACGTAAGTACCCGGCGGATGTAAGAATTGAAATTTAGCCCCCAGACACTATCCAACTCCTTCCATGATGTAAGTACCCGGCAGAGTAAGAATAGAGATGTAGCCCCCAGACACTGGCCAACATCTTCCCTGAGGTAAGTACTTAGCGGAGCAAGAATAGACATTTTGCCCCAGACACTGGACAACAACTTCCCTGAGGTAAGTACCCGGCAGAGTAAGAATAGAAATTTAGCCCCCAGACACTGGCCATCACCTTCCCTGAGGTTAGTACCCGGCAGAGTAAGTATAGTAATTTAGCCCCCAGCCACTCGCCAACACCTTCCCTGTGGTAAGTACCCAGCAGAGTAAGAATAGAAAATCTGGCCCCCAGACACTGGCCAACACCTTCCCTGAGGTAAGTATCTGGTGGAGTAAGAATAGAAAATCTGGCCCCCAGACACTGGCCAACACCATCCCCGAGGTAAGTACCCGGCGGAGTAGGAATGAAATTTTAGCACCAAGACACTGGCCAACACCTTCCCTGAGGAAAGTACCCGGCGGATTAAGAATAGAAATATGGCCCCTGGACACTGGCCAACACCTTACCTGAGGTAAGTACCTGGGGAGTAAGAATAGAAAATCTGGTGAACAGACACGGGTCAACACCTTCCCTGAGGTAAGTACCCGGCAGAGTAAGAATAGAAAGTCTGGCCCCCCGACACTAGCCAACACCTTACATGAGGTAAGTACCCAGCAGAGTAAGAATAGAAATTTAGCCCCCAGACACTGGCCAACACCTTCCCTGAGGTAAGTACCTGGTGTAGTAAGAATAGAAAATCTGGCTCCCAGACACTGGGCAACACCTTTCCGGAGGTAAGCACATGGCAGAGTATTAATATAAATTTAGCCCCCATACACTGGCCAACACCTTCCCTGAGGTAAGTGCCCTGTGGAGTAAGAATATAAATTTAGCCCCCAGACACTGGCTAACACCTTCCCTATGGTAAGTATCTGGCAGAGTAGGGGGCGTGGCTAGCATAAGCGACGTGCTCCGGAGCCGGGAAGTAAATCCGTGCACTTCTCCATGATCCCTGCCATCCTGGAAGCCTGCCAGAACGCAGGATAGCTCTTGAGGCAGAATCGGGCCTGAATAAGCGGCGTGCAGCCGAACTGTGGGCAGCAGGGAGAGCGGACCTCTCCTGATACGAGGCAGGCCTGCTGCTGCTGGTGGGGCCTATGAGTCCAGAAGCTTTCTTCAGACCCTACGCTGGGGCTGGTACCGCCCTCCTGGGTACAGAGGTTCACGGGAGTGCCCTGGATGTATGCCTGGTGGAGCGACGAACAGCTACTGCCCCTGGACCAGGCACTGGGCCCCTGATGATCCTGGTGCGGTAAGCATCTCCCCCGCCTCCCCTCAGCCGAGGGCGGAAACCACGGTGAGGCAAAACAGAGGTGGTGGCATGGAGGGTCCAGTAGGACTCCGCAAGCCCCGGTGCCATACCTTTGACAATTCGGGCTGAGACGCCCCATGAGCACCCTGCTGTTTTGAGGCAATACTGCAGCTCTGGGCCCGCGGGGCCCCCAACGGTGAGTGCGGCTAAATCCCTCCACTGAGAGACGGCCAGCGACCGCAGAGAATCTTGGAGACCAGGCGAGTGCCTGCTGGGCTGCTCCATGCATTTTTGGAGCCCCTCTGGTCCTGTTTTTCTTTTCCCCCACCTTCCCTCCTGCTACCAGGACCAAGGGTGGTCCAGGGGGATGGAATGAACACTGCCTGAACTACTATAGATGGAGTACTTGTAAATAGCTGATGGACTGGTAATACTGAGCTGGGACTATTGTGAAGGGGGCCCCCCACCCTGGTGGTATGCACAGTGGTGGAGACGGTGGTTGAACGGGGCCCATTATAGTAACCCCCCGTTTCAAGGTGCGTGGCCCCTGTGACAGAGGGACTTAGGATCTACAACAAGTATACAAGTCCTGGACAAACTTAGGGGTAGATGCACGACATACAACGATCACTGTACCAGCGGCAATGGGTCGTGTGAAAACAAAAACTACAGTGGTGGCCGGGAGGGCAGGGTCCCGATCACCGCCCTCTGAAATTTCCTCTGTGTGTTCTCGGCTGGAAGATGGTGGGACCTCAACCCCCCCTGATAAACTGGACATGATACTACAGAAAATCCGGGACTCCAGGTCTGCAACTGCGCAGCAACTGGGTACTATTTCTGCGGAGCTTAATTTGCTAAAAGATGATCACAGAAAATTGTCTGATAAGGTCAAGTCCTCTGAACAGACACTGGACACCATGGTACCACAGTTGAAAGAGCACAATGAACAATTCCAGCAAATGCGCCAGCAAATAGAGTCCCTGCAAGCCCGCGTGGATGATGCGGAAGGAAGGGCCCGCTGGAAATACCTCAGAATAGTAGGCCTTCCTGAAGGATTGGAGGATCCGCACCCAACTACGTTCATTGAATATTGGCTTAAAACCAAAGTGGCTCCCATGGGCCTATCTGCCCTTTTTACGGTGGAACGTGCCCATCGGGTCCCCACTAGAAAGCCCATACCGGGTGCAAATCCCAGACCAATTCTTGCCAAGATACTGAACTATAGAGACCGAGATGATATGTTGCAAGCAGCTCGAGACAACGGCCCGATACAGTTCGACAACACGAAAATTTCAATTTTCCCAGACTACACTTTAGCTGTCCAACGCAAGCGCTCCTCATTTATGGAGGTGAAGGCTCGGGCAGCGGGCCTTGCGTTCGCTCTTCTATTTCTGGCTAAGTTAAAAGGCATCCACAACCAACGTTCCTTCTTTTTCGACACGCCAGAGAGTGCGTGGGACTGACTGGACAGGAACTTTCCCGAAACTTTGAGCACTGAACACCGTGAGAGGTCACAGCAGAAACCACAACGACTTCCATGCAGACGCAGGAAGGGACTTACGACACAGAGCACCACGACTCGTCCCCCCTCTCTCCAGGTAGTATTGGAGGGAAGACAGGAGGCCCTCTGGTCGGCATCTGCTCTGAGGACTGTCCACCCACCTATCAGCTCCAGTCCCTCGGAGGAGGTGACCGCAGACTTAGACTCGGGGGGGTAATGTGGCGTTGTTTCCCTCAATGTCCACGCAGCTAAGTAATGACCCGCTGGGCTGAAAATGTTCAGTGAAGGATAAGGGGAGGTACATTAATCTCAGCTAATATACGCAAGCCCTGCGAATGTACTAACCCAATCGATGGGGCTGCGACCTGGCTTCTGGAAAATACTCCGTAATTGTGATACTTGCTTAGGGATATGACAGCAAATTAAGTTGTAAGATCCCGTGGCCCGGCCCGTTCTGGGCTGAACCACCCACTGTAAATGACCTACACGTCTTCCACGTCAATAGCCTACCCCACAAGCGAAAGCACTTGTTATTGTAAAGGTCACTATGTCACTGTTTAACATTCAGTTTGGTCGACTGAAGTTTACTCGTTTGACCGAGTATTGGGATTATGTGTGTTTGTTTAATTTGCTGCTGGTCGGCTTACTAATATCCTTGATGGAGGTGGGGTGGGGGGACCAATGGTATCCATGTTTTTCATAAATGGCGTCTGTAGTTAAACCATACACTATTATCTCCTGGAATATACGGGGGATGGGCTCGATTCACAAGCGGCACAGAATTGCGGCTCAGTTACACCGCCGCCGTGCTCAAATAGTATATCTGCAAAAAACACATTTAAAACCCTCCGAAACTCGTAAATTGCAAAGAAGATGGAGGGGCCAACTATATGTGACAGCCTATTCCGCTTTCTCACGTGAGGCAGCGATATGGGTTCGTGCTGGGGTCCCATTTTCACTGATCGATAGTAAAATAGATGACCAAGGTAGATATGTGCTATTACAAGGTACTTTGGATGGTAGACAAGTGGTACTGTGGTCTATTTATGCACCTAATACAGATCAGGAAGCCTTTCTGTCCGGCCTGTCAAATGCCCTTTCGGGATGGACGCAATATCCATGGGTGTTGGGAGGAGATTTTAATGTGGTCCTCAATGTAGGGCTGGATCGTTCTCACCCTCCTCTACCGGGAACAGTGGCGACATTGCAGGCTAAGATCCTATCTTGATGGGTAAGCGGGTGGAACTTACTAGATGTGTGGAGACTCCAACATACCAACCTGCATGAATACTCCTTTTTTTCACACCCACATGGCCTACAGTGGGAGGCCTTTAGGGTGTCAATTTGCGTGGTCTCAATGGGGACAGTGGTGGGTGCAGACGTGAAATTATTCGAGATATTACGGACCTAGAGGCAACATTGCAATCAGTAGAGGTAGCGGCCCAGACAGACGCAGGTGAAGTGGAGAAACAACAGGAGGCTAGAGTTGAATATGCGGAATTGCTGGACTGACTGAGATTACTTGATCTAAATGCATATACCTTGCGCTCACATGCAGAGGCAGACAGATCCGGTACATTGTTAACACGCTTAGTTAGACCACAACCGTCACCACACCTATACTGACAGTATATGACAGACATCACACATTGGTTTTCACCCAGGTAGAAATCAATGGGGCGTTTCTGGACTATTATACGCATCTTTACGAGGCCCCTCCTCAGTGTGCAGCTGGATCAACCAATGAATTCCTTGAGTCCATAACACTTCCAACTGTCTCAAGTGCAAGCATTAAAGACTTAGCTGCTCCTCTTACATCCGCCGAGATTCGTGGAGCGATAAAGGAACTCGCTCGTAATAAAACGCTGGGCTCGGATGGGCTCCCCATCGAGTTCTATTCCATGTTTGCGTCGCAATTGGTCCCAAAGCTATTACAGTTATATAATACTACACTTGAGGAGAGGATCCTACTGCCCACAACCAGGGAGGCTATAGTGACTTCCTTATTAAAAGCTGACAAACCTCCTGCGAACCTTTCTTCCTATAGGCCCCTATCTATTCTAAACACTGAATATAAAATCCTCAGTAAAATTCTGGCGTCACGGTTGCTTCCCCTTCTCACTGGGCTAATACACACTGACCAGTGTGGCTTCATACCCAGATGTAGCACTTTCATGAATCTTTCCTGCTTCTTCCCATTAATGCATGCAGCTCAGGATCACTTTCCAAATGCAGGCTGTCTCTCGTTAGATATTAGACAAGCTTTTGATACTCTTAGCTGGTCTTATATGCTTACAACACTTACAAAGTTTGGGATCCCTCCTGATTTTTGTCATTGGGTAAAGCTCCTCTACACCAGACAACAGCACGAGCAAAAACAGTATCCAATATCTCCCCCGCATCTCATGTCTACCGAGGGACGTGCCAAGGCTGCCTCCTCTCACCGCTATTATTTGTATTGACATTGGAGCCCCTTGCTCAACATCTACGCCAAATAATGAGGGCATATGGTATACCTGTTGGCACAATGATCCACTCGGTATCACTCTATGCCGATGATATGTTGCTATATTTTAAAGACATGCACTTAGATTTACATCCCATAGCTACCATTCGGACTCAATTTGGGTTCATATCCGGCCTACACCTGAATGCCTCGAAGTCTATAGCATACTCCTTTTATAATAATTGCAATCTGCCCTACCTACAGTTTGGTTCACTACAACTTAAGATGGAGCCGGTCACATTTAAGTACCTTGGTATCCAAATATATAGATCCACTACCGATACAATAGACGGTAATTGTGTCCGTACAATCACCTCCTTAAAGTCGCTGTGGCGTTTTGGAATAGCCTGCCGCTAATGACAGCTGGCCGGCTGGCAGTGGCCAAGATGGTCATGTTGCCCTGACTCCTGTATCAGTTTGTGAATCTCCCAGTGATGTTTCCAGCATGGCTCTTCAAAACCCTGGTCGTCACAGTTTAGCCCTTGCTAAAATGCAGTTGCTGAGTACTAAATGTGGCATGGGGGCCCCAGATTTCAAGGCATACTGCATAGTCAGACAGTTGCAATGGTTGGCCTATTGGCTAGCGGGCAATAACTTGTTTGAAATTGGATACTCAACTGAGTGGCTAAGGCTAGTATCATTGCAGTCATTGCTTTGTATCAAATGCAGAAGAATGAGGGATGCCCCCTTCCTTCTCCAGATGGCGCTGCACTACTGGAAACTAGCAATGAAATATACTAGAGAATCTATTCCATATACCCCAAATGTTCCCCTCTGTGGTTTAACAACCCTGTGGGGAGTTCTATCGGCCAATGGGTTGAGGAAGTGTTTGTAGGCTGGAGTTGAGACGGTGGGCTCCTTGTTCATGGATAGAAACTTGATGCCCCACGCCGAGTTTGTGCAAGTTAATGCAGTACCTAATATGCTGTTTTTGACCCATGCTGCAATTACGCATTTTATACGCCGGCACTGGTTGGTGGAGCAGCGAGAGCCCCCCACCTTTCACTCTTTGCAGGCACTCCATGTAATGGGTCATGGAAGCCACTTGGTCAGATGGTTGCACTAAGGATTGAGGGAACACTTAGACATCTCATTGGTGTCCCTTCATCAGAAGTGGAAAAGAGACATAGACAGGCTACTCACGGACAGGAAATGGGCGATGGTCCTAGACTATCCCAAACGAGTCTCTCGCAATGCCCAATTCAAACTCATTCAACTTTTAATACTGCACAGGGCTTACTTAACGCCACATAAGATTCAAACAATGTACCCGACTGCTTCCTCGGAGTGTCCTCGATGTCATCTGTCTGATGCTGATTTCATTCATATGTTTTGGGCCTGTCCTTCCTTGTAAGGGTATTGGAATGAAGTTACAGCGGGACTAGCCCAAATCTCCGAGCGCTCCTCTTGTTCCACTATCGAAGCATGCCTCATGGGGCTTTCCCCGCTCCCCAAAAAAGTGGTGGTATTGCACTGCTTCACGGGGCTTTACCTAATATTGGCCAAGAGATTGCTCACACAACGTTGGAAATCCCACTCAGTGCTGCGTAGGGTAGCTTGGGGAGAGGAAGTCATCAGGTGGGCTACTGCAGAAAGTGAGGCGCTTCAGCATGAGAAGAACAGGGGGCTTAGAAAAAAAACAATTTCAAAGAAATGGGCCCACTTAGTGGAACAATTCAAAATGAGTACCGTTGTTGACCACGGAGAATGAATACAGAGGCCCTCCCTAATATCTCTGACCATATTGACTGAAATAGCACACAGTGGATTCATTAGTGTGAATTTCTGGACTGGTTGTCTTTCCCTTCCCTTCCCGGCCCCCCCTCCCTCTTCCCCTCTCTATTACCCCACATAGATGTAACATGCACAACAGATGACCAGACCACGGTGGCAAGTTTTATTTAGCTTTAGTATTTGTTTTGTTTTTGCAACGGGGAGTGGGGATTGGAGTTGACAATGTGAAACCTGATACATGTATGTAATAATTGATATGCAGTAACAGCTGTAAAAACACAGTGACATGTTTCTATCCTAATCATATCTGTACAAACTGTAGGTTTGAGTTGGTAAAATCAAGTACCTGTGAGTTTGACACTATACTTATCAAAGCATATAATATACCGCAAGTATACATAACTTGAAAACGAATAAAATATGTGTAAAAAAAAAAAAAAGTACCCGGCAGACTAAGAATAGAAGTATAGCCCCCAGACACTGGCCAACACCTTCCCTGAGGTAAGTACCCAGCGGAGTAAGCATAGAAATTTAGCCCCCACACACTGGCCAACACCTTCCCTGATATAAAATATACACTCCTTTCCCACAAGACATTGTCCAGTACCTTTTTTGTGTTACAAGTAATGTTTTGCCCCCTACTTACTGACAAAAATTATTCATTTGGTAACATTTCCTCCCCTGGTAAATGTACATATATATTATACATCGTACACTTAAGTTGTATAAATGTAATCCACAGAATGGTTTCTATGGATAGTAAGTATGTTGATGATTCCTTAAAGAACGGATGAGGATAAGTGAGTGTAAATTTTTTGAAGATACTGCTGTATTTTTACAGAAGATATATGGTTCCTAAATAGGATAGTAAAAAAATGTATGTCATTTTTGATATAGAAAGGAGGCATGATAAAGTTTAAACAACTCATTTTAAATGTGCTAAACTATTTATTGACAGTTTCAATTTCCTGTAAAAGAAAAGTTAATTATAGTAATTTTTTGGGGAAGAAAAGAGAAATGTTTGCACTTGTACCTGAGGTTTGCATTTCTTAGTTGTTTTGAGGTGAAGTTTTGTTTGCAAAAGTATTATTGGAAGTGCTGCTTTAGCGGGCACTATCTTTTCAACTCCGATAGGTATTCCAGGTGTACTTTATAGAGGTACCTGGAATGAGAAGTATCAAGAAAAGGATTAGAAAAGTTTATTTTAAAATGTTGTTAACCTGCAAATTAAAACACACATTTTTAAAGTTAGTTTAACACTCTGAAAATGTTCAATATTACTTTAGAAACCCTTAATGTTTAAGGGAACAACAGAGTAAGATGGGTGCTCCTCTAGAAGTAAAAAAATTAGATAAGGCAAAATAAACGTTTTTTCCATTTGTACCTGAAGATTCGTTGTTTTTTTTCCGCAACTGATGTTTCAAGCTATGGTTCCTTTTTCCCCTTAAAGATTGATGGAAATGGCTTTCTGTGAGATATCTGGTTAGAAGAACAAAGATAAGGATCAAGCACAAGTTTCAATTATACGTTAGACCTATTCCATTTCTTTCTACTAACTTACTGAGTAAAGATACTATATTTTACCTTTTGATTCAGTGTCCAACACTTTCCCTGCGGTTAGTACCCGGTGGAGTAAGAATAGAGATTTAGCCCCAAGACACTGGCCAACACCTTCCCTGAGGTAAGTACCCGGCGGAATAAGAATAGAGATTTCGCCCTAAGACACTGGCCAACACCTTCCCTGAGTTAAGTACCCGGTGGAGTAAGAATAGATATTTAGCCCCCAGACACTGGCAAATACCTTCCCTGAGGTAAGTACCCGGCGGGGTTAGAATAAAAATTTAGCCCCCAGACACTGGCCAACACCTTCCCTGAGGTAAGTACCTGGCATAGTAAGTATAGAAATTTAGCCCCCAGACACTGGCCAACACCTTCTCTGAGGTAAGTACCCGGCGGTGTAAAAATAGAAATTTTGCCCCCAGACACTGGCCAACGCCTTCCATGAGGTAAGTACCTGGCGGAGTAAGAATAGAAATTTAGCCCCCAGACACTGGCCAACACCTTCCCTGAGGTAAGTACCCAATGCGGTAAGAATACAAAATCTGGCCCCCAGACATTGGCCAACACCTTCTCTGAGGTAAGTACTCGGCAGAGTAAGGATAGAAATTTAGCCCCCAGACAATAGCCAACACCTTCCCTGAGGTAAGCACCCGGCGGAGTAAGAATAGAAATTTAGCCCCCAGACACTGGCCAACACCTTCCCTGAGGGGAAGTATCCAGCAGATTAAGAATAGAAAATCTGGCCCCCAGACAGTGGCCAACACCTTCCCTGAGGTAAGTACCCAGCAGAATAAGAATAGAAAATCTGACCCCGAGACACCGGCCAACACCTTCCCTGAGGTAAGTAACCGGTAGACTAGGAATAGAAATTTTGCCCCCAGACACTGGGCAACACCTTCCCTGAGGTAAGTACCCGGCGGAGTAAGAATACAAATTTAGCCCCCAGAGACTAGCCAGCACCTTCCTTGAGGTAAGTACCAGGCAGAGTAAGAATAGAAATTCAGCCCCAGACACTGGCCAACACCTTCCCTGATGTAAGTACCCAGCGGAGTAAGAATAGAAATTTAGCCCCCAGACACTTGCCAACACCTTCCCTGAGGTAAGTACCCAGCAGAGTAAGAATAGAAATTTAGCCCCAGACACTGGCCAACACCTTCCCTGAGGTAAGTACCGGGCAGAGTAAGTATAGTAATTTAGCCCCTAGACACTGGCCAACACCTTCCCTGAGGTAAGTACCATGCAGAGTAAAATTAGAAAATATGGCCCCCAGACACTTGCCAACACCTTCACTGAGGTAAGTACCTGGTGGAGTAAGAATAGAAATTTAGTCCCCAGACACTGGCCAACAACTGCCCTGAGGTAAGTACCCGGCAGAGCAAGAATAGAAAATCTGGCCCCCAGGCACTGGCCAACACCTTCCCTGAGGTAAGTACCTGGTAGAGTAAGAATAGAAATTTAGCCCCCAGACACTGGCCAACAACTTCCCTGAGGTAAGTACCTGGCGGAGTAAGAAGAGAAATTTAGCTGCCAGACACTGGCCAACACCTTCCCTGAGGGTAAGTACCTGGCACAGTAAGAATAGAAATTTAGCTGCCAGACACTGGCCAACACCTTCCCTGAGGTAAGTATCCAGCAGAGTAAGAATAGAAACTTAGCCCCCAGACACTGGCCAACACCTTCCCTGAGGTAAGTACCCGGCGGAGTAAGAATAGAAAATGTGGTCCCAGACACTGGCCAACTCCTTCCCTGAGGTAAGTACCCAGCGGTGTAAGAATAGAAAATCTGGCCCCCAGACACTGGCCAACACCTTCCTTGAGGTAAGTACCCAGCAGAGTAAGAATAGAAATTTAACCCCCAGACTCTAGCCAACTCCTTCCCTGAGGTAAGTACCCAGCGGAGTGAGAATAGAAAATCTGGCCCCCAGGCACTGGCCAACACCTTCCCTGAGGTAAGTACCCACGTTAGTAAAAAATCTATAACTGCCTCTCAGGTACTTTACAGCATAAATTAAATGAATTGTATAAAATAAAAGACAACAACCATTCCCTGATATGCTCTTTGTCTCAGTAAATTTTGCAAGGAGACTGAAAGTGAAAAATATACACTCCTTTCCCACAAGACATTGTCCAGTACCTTATTTTGTTACAAGTAATGTTTTGCCCCCTACTCACTGAGAAAAATTATTCATTTGGTAACATTTCCTCCTCTGGTAAATGTACATATATATTATACATCATACACTTAAGTTGTGTTAATGTACCCCACAGAACGGTTTCTATGGATACTAAATAGGTTTGACATTTCACTATTACATGCAATTTAACAAAAGATGCGAAACATTCTTTATCTTGCTTCTGTGATCTGTTGTAAACTGTTTTTTGTTTGAACTTGCCACTTTCTAAAGAATGCTTGGTTAAGGGCCGTTTTATGTGTCCATACGAATCCGCGTTACTTCATCAAGCGTGGTAAAATGCTGCGTGTATGTGGCTCATGCGTAATTATGGAGGTGGCTGCCAAATTTATAATCTGCTGTAGATTTTCCCTAACTTCTATCTCCATTGCAGAGGCAGAGGGGGATATTAGCAACTAATGGCGATATTTATCGCTAACCGCGTTTAGCGTGAGATTTTTTATCGCCGTCGAACGCCAGAATCTATCGCGTGTTAGCGGCGTATTAGCATCACGCCGCTAACAGGCGATAGCTTCCCTTTCCGGTGAAAATGGCCGGCGATATATTTAGCGTGACAGCGATAAAAAGCCTTACGCTAATGTAAAAAAAGTGGCGATGGGCCAATTAGCGACAGAATCGGATCGCTAATTGGCACCAGGCCTGCATTTCTCATGTTCAGCGGGAAAATGCACTATAAAAGGCCCGCCAAGCAGAAAAAAAAAATGGAAAATAGCAGAGGAGTCCTGGATGAAGCTGGTACCAGTGCAGAAGCCACAAACAACCCCACAAATCCCCAGGAGGACCAGCCAGAAACCCATGTGAAGGCCAAGAGGAAGAGGAATCCCAAGTTCAGCCAGCAGGACAACCAGGTCCTGATTGCGGAGGTGACTGAACACCAACAAGAACTGTTTGTCACCTCCACAGTGACATTGGCAAGAAAAAAAGAAATATGGCAGGACATTGTGTCCCAGGTGAATGACGTCCGAGAGAGGAGGAGGAGGACAGTGGACGACTGCAAGAAGCGCTGGCATGATACTAAGCGCAAGAACTGTTCATTGGATCCTACGCAGTTTGGCTTTCGTGCTGAACATAGCACAGAGCTAGCCTTGATTAAAGCAACGGAGGAAATAAGAGAGGCCTTGGACCAAGGAGGTGCTGCGATTCTGATCATGTTGGACCTTTCGGCAGCCTTTGATACCGTCCATCATGAAGTATTGATGGACCGGCTATCTACTGCAGGGGTTCAGGGCAAGGCCTGGAACATTTTACAATCATTTCTGTCAGATAGAACCCAAACGGTGGACATAGGTAAGAATAAGTCCAAGCCGTTTTCCTTTCCGTGCGGGGTGCCACAGGGCTCATCCCTCAGTCCCACACTTTTTAATATATATGTGGCCCCGCTGGCGGCCCTGATTGGATCCTTTGGGTTTCAGGTGACGTCTTATGCAGACGACACTCAAATTGTGTTGTCCCTTCAGCCGGGCAAAGAAGTTGAGACTAGCCTGAGATGTCATGATTGTATGAAATCTGTTGCAGGCTGGATGGCATCTAATTGCCTAAAGCTCAATGCCGGCAAAACGGACGTTTTGCTATTTGGGAATAAGGCTAACCTCTGGTCACCTGATTGGTGGCCAGAGGAAATGGGCACACCTCCAGCGCCCTCCGCGAAAGTAAAGAACCTGGGTGTGGTGATGGATGACACACTCACCTTTGGTGATCATGTTAGCGGGGTGGTATCCACCAGTTTCTTTCTTCTCAGAAAGCTAAGAAAAATAAAAACATTTCTGTTTAAAGATACTTTTAGGACAGCAGTCACTGCGCTCGTCTTGTCACGACTGGACTATTGTAACGGTCTGTACCTGAGTTTACAAAAGAAACTTTTTAACAGACTCCAGATTGTGCAAAATGCGGCAGCAAGACTGCTCTTGGGCATTCCTAGGTTCGTCTCAGTGGCAAAGGGTCTTCGAGATCTCCACTGGCTTCCAGTGAAACAACGGACACGGTTTAAGGCACTGTGTATGGTTTTCAAAGCCTTGATGGGCAGTGGCCCAGTCTACCTGAGAAACCGACTACTCTGGTATGTTCCTGGAAGATTGCTACGTTCCTCGGAAGCGAAGCTAGTGACTATTCCCCGAGTTAAGAAAGCCAGTTGGGGTGGCAGGAGTTTCGTTTACTGTGCCGCTAGGGCTTGGAATGATCTTCCTGTGCATCTAAGAAAGGCCACAGATCTCCTTTCCTTCAGGAAGGAGTTGAAAACCTGGCTTTTCTCTGTATAATTCTCCGTCAGGTCACCCACCAGGTAGTGCTTAGCGCCAGGACGCCTTTGGGCAGCAGCTGCGCTTTACAAGTTTCATTAACATTAACATTAACCAAGGAGAAACTAGCAGCCAACCTGAAAGCAGCAAAGCAAACTGGAGGTGGGAGTCCAGCGCCACAGGAGGAGCTGGATGAGTTGGAGGAGCAGGTGTCCCGAGTCATTAGTGATGCGACGGTGGTCGGAGTTGCGGGCCAGGATACTGCTGAACGTGACCAGACAGAACAACAACAGGGTGAGTAACAACCAGGGACTGGGGGATGGGGGTGGATGGGCCCAATGGCACTCATGCACAATTAGATATATTGCAGTGCATGCCCACAATTACTGGGGATCCTGTCCCGGACACCCTTGTCCATGGTGGCATAGACACATATCACCCTACTCAAACAATACATTGCAAGACACATATTGGCGGGCACACAGACTTGGAAATGTGCACAGAAAAGTAAGCCCAATATAGTCCAAGATCAACATCAGACCACAAAATAAGTGCTACATCAATTGGCAAAGTGGCTCATTAACTTGAGATGCAGCAGGGTGGCAAAATGGCCCCCTTGCCTCATCACCACGCATATACAAATCGTCTGCACAAGGACGCATCTCTCTCTGACGCCAAAATGAGGATGCACTGTGAATGTGACTGATCATGTGCACGAAGAGGCATGCCACCACCAATGTCAGCACACCTGCAACATTGTGCACGTGTGTCTGAGTTGTGTGCAAGGTTGTGTATGTGCAGTAAAGTACACCTATATGCACATGCACATTCCTGCACACAACTCAGACACACGTGCACAATGTTGCAGATGTGCTGACATTGGTGGTGGCATGCCTACTCGTGCACATGAGCAGTCACATTCACAGTGCATCAACATTTTTCTGTCAGAGAGCGATGCGTCCTTGTGCAGATGATTTGTATATGTGTGGTGATGAGGCAAGGGGGAAATTCTGACATCCTCCCGCATCTCCAGGCAATGTGCCCCCTTGCCTGTTCATGAGATGCAGTCCTGTGTACACCAAGTGGGGAAGCATCTAGTGAGTCTACATATCAGACACACATGCAATGTCACAACAAAGTGACCATGCAGGCCGCTGGATAAAAGATGCACATCCAAAAATGCACACAAACAGCAGACTTCACTCAAAGGGCGATGGAATACAATGAGCAGGGGGGCTATGCCTACAACACCACAGTACGTGGACAATGCAGATCAGGAATGTGTCACACAAATATGTACTGCATGCCTTGTCTGTGTGACATACTCACAGAACCACAATGTGCCTGTAAAGCAGTATGACAACCAAAGTATGACAACAAGCAAGGATAGCAAAGTTGCAACAATAAATGACAAAGGCCCAAATGGCACCCTCAACCCTTAGGTCAAATTGCACTCCTCCACCCCCAAGTGTACACATCTGCCACACAGAAAACAGCATTCCACATCAGTCCTGATGTGAGTTGCCCATCACACCATCATGTGCAATTAAACTTAACTGTTTGGTAAGTCAACTGTGTCAGTGAACAAAAATGCAGTCAGGTAGTTATCACCCACACGCTAAGCCAGGCATTGAATACCAGAACCAGGACAGCATGAATCATCCATGTCAGCAGCTGCGTGGCACATACACAAACACACATCACCCTGCCATTTGCATCTCTTGTGAGGGTGGAGGTGACAAGGCCTGAGCACCATAAATAGCCATTAGGAAATGCACATACATCAAAGCACGGACCACTTACACACCACACGTGGGGTCAACCTTGAGGGTAATGGGTGTTGACACTGTCTGTTCAGAAAGCAACAACAATAGAAACTCACGCTGCGCCATACTCACAACGGGTAAGCCAACAGGAGGGCAGTAAGCAATGCATGCAAGATAAAACATGAAGGACGACATGCACACAAGACTAATCACAATAGACAAAGCTACCTGGATGCCCATGTGTACTACATAGTGCAGCACACGTTGAAACAGCAAGTAGGCTCTCATTGCCAATGTGCCTAAAGGGGCCCTCCTCACACATAACTAATCTTGCACAAAACACATGCACATGTGCAGTACCCTGCAAAGCTGCGTGTCCGTGAGCCACACTGACAAGGCAAGTGACAGTGCATGATGAATAGCATGCCTGCAGGCCCAACATATTAACATGGTGCAGGCCACCTCACTGAGGTGGCTGAGTGTGGACCACATCCTTAAAGGAGCAGGTCACACTCTGACACATCCTCGTGTACATACAAGCCCTGACGTAAACAAGACATTTGATGATAAACAATGCACAAGTCTCCCAACTCTGACCAAGACCCATATTCCACCCAGCTTGCAACATCTCAGCATTGTAAATGCACAGAAGTGAAAGGCTCACTGCCTGAAAGGTATAACGGGCAGTAAAACCAAATGCTGCAAGTGCCACTATCACACAATGAAGTGCACACACATACAAATCTGATCTCATCAACATTGACCACTATGTGGTACAAACTGCATTATTCACACAAATGAACAGAGGACACAACTGGAGCCGCTTGTGTGTAGAAATTGTACAATCACATTTGTCATAGCTATAAACTGTGAGATGACAATGTACAACAACAACATCACATCCGTGATGTCCTCAAAATAATCACTATCCCGCAACAAATAGGCATCTCCTCAAAAACAATCAGAATGTACACTGTCCTGCAGTCTGCTTGTAAACTCATCCAATGCATGATCATACATGAAACACACTGTTAAACTGTATCTCCCCTATCACATTGCAGAGGGAGAGACATCACCTCCTGGACAGCAGACTGGGCCAACCTTCACTGATGACGAGGATGATTACCCCACCATAAACCAGGATGAACTACAAAATCTGCTAGACTCCTTCAGCACCCACCTCCAGGAGCAGGGCAACCCAGCAGCATCGCGGCAACCCCACCCCCTGCACAAACCAATCAGCAGCAAGCACCTCCCACCACAGCTGTCTCCCAGGACCTCGAGGACCCACATCTGGCCTTCCAACGCCATGTGCTAGAGGTCCAGCGGGAGATGGCTGATCAGGTGCGGGTGGGGTTTGAGAGCCTGGCAGCCAAACTTGATGCCATACGTGGGTGTCTGAGTCCCATCCGGGACCACATACAGAAGATCACGGACACCCACAGCCCGCTCGATGCTCTCCAACGGTCCATGGCTGACATTGCTGGAGTCATGATTCTGAGACAACAACAACTGTCTGGTCAGAGTAGCTCCAGCAATGTCAGCCAGGATTTGGGCAACATCCGTCAGATAATGGAGAGCATGGAGCGGATGCAGGCACAACAAATGGCTGCCAGGGCTGCACACCAGTGCGAGGTAGCTGGAATCTATCATGCCCTGCAGCTGCTCATCACTGCATTGCTGCCCCAAGGTCCGGCGCCGATGAATGCTGCTGCTGCTTCTACATCCTCATCTCCGCCCCCTGATGTGTCAGTGCCTCACAGTGCTGCACTCACTATACCACCACCCACATGTGAGGCACATGACAGATCAGAGGACGAAGAGGAGGATGACAGTGCATTTGTGATAAGGAGAAAGCAGTAGCATCCATCAACACCAAAAGGCCTGTTTTTTCTTGGTTCTGGGCTTAGTATCATGCCACGGAACATCATCTTCCACTGTCTTCCACTGTCCCCCGACACTCATCTTGGACCTCCACATGGACTGCCATATTATATTTTTCTTACCAATGACACTGCAATCAGCCTGCGGCCTGAACTCTGCCTCTTCCCTTGGACCTGTTACCACCAAAGGACTCTGTCTGGCCCTCTAACAGGCATCTATGCAATGTGTGCTTGTATGGCCAAGCACTGGTCCAGTCTTCATCCTTTTAATGTAAATAAAAATCTTTAACTCACACAGATGTGTGTCATCTATGACCAATCAAGTATAGAAGTCTGTAAAAAGTGTATGGACAGTGAATCCACCAGAAGGTACACCAAGGGAAATACGAGCAATGTACATGTTTTACGTGACCCAGATAGGCAGTGAGATGACCGGGTATGTGTGAACTAGCTGTGCCCTCATTGCTCCAAAACAACAATCTAGCAATATCCCAACCTAGCCCCACGTCCATTAAGGAAATAGGCATGTGTCCTAAAATGTCCAAGTCTGTTGCTGGCCACAAGTAGAGTCCCCCTTAACAATTACAAACAATTATCACTTGGCAATTCTAATCACACTCTACGGGGTGGACAAAGCCTGTTGTGATGGTGCGCATTGCATGTCACATCCCAAGATGGTGCACACCATATTCACATTGATGGAGACACGTAAGGGCACATGTCTACCATACACATATGGAACCACAATGTCTGCCTCAGTGAAGTAGAGTTGCCAATAGGGACTCATCCCAAAGTGCAAGGCGTCAGTCAGCCCCTTCCTGTGGACACACAATGCATACCAAATTTGGACCCCTCTCATGCTGTGACCACTGTGAGCGTATCAGGCAATGTGTCTAGGGATGTGTGGTGCACTGCACTTAGCAGATAGTCAGATGCAAGGCCAACATTTCAAGGGTGGCATCACTATGAGCCAATGCCGGAAGTAACAGCTGGGACAAGTGGCTATGACACTGTCACTACAGGGAGCAATGCAACATTTCCCCCCTTGTGTGCAGCAGAACAGGTTGCTCGCACCAAAACGTTAGCTGGGACAAAATAATAACTTGACAAATTAAGGGAGTCACGAAAGGCATTTAGGAGAAGTGTAGTCAGTATACCTAACTGTACTACTCCTAAATGCCATTTGTGAATACCGTAAAATGTAAAGTCATTACTTACTCTCAGATGACTTTTGTGAATCAGGAACACTGTTGTCATGTGCCGTTCACAATCGACACACAAATCTACTAAATCATGCATGGCCCGGAGATTGCGCGTCCATGCACAGGAACATATAATTCTAAGGAAGCTGACACACTGGCACTACGCAGCAAGTGTGCCAAGGTCCGTGCAATGTAGATGGACTCAGCGCCAGAAGCTTCTGATATGCAGGTGTGTGACGGAATCTGTGGTACCCGGCGCATACATCCATCTTCATGATGGATAACAGAAGCAAATTCTATATCCTCTCAATGCTATGTCCCTAGGTTGTGTTGTAAATGGGCAACAATGTGCTATCCAACTCCGTGAGTCACACTTAAGATGTAGAACGTCATAAACAACTGTCTCTAGACTAGGCCATAAATCCTACTTGCCACCCTGTCATCCATGCAAGTTCACTGTGCTCACATCTAAGGTATCCGGACACAATCCATCCTGCTAAGTAACATGTCATGACCAGACCTACACATTCCATGGATTGTTCAGTGATGGTATGAGTTGCATACAAGGGAATAAGCCACACTCCCCAACATCATCCCTGACATAAGTGCAAGCCGAAATCCAAAATAGTAAACATTTATTAGAACAGTAAAAAGAATGAACTACCCTAAACTAACACTGATCACTAAAACTACTACTAAAACTAAACTAACTAGAAAATTCGTACTTACCTAAACTACCCTAACTAATCCTAAACACGCAACAACATATCTTAGACATCAACCCCCCTCCCACCCTTAAGGTACACCACGAGACAGGACAAAGACATCTAAGCTATACATAAACTAACTACACATGTAACCTACACAAACATATATTTTTTTGTATATATTTCTTTAATTTTTTAGCAACAAAGACATCAACCCCCCACCCAAAGGAAAAGGAAACTTATCCCCAAATACTGCATAATAATACATATCTAAAAACTACCTTGAAATCTAACACTAACTATAACCTACGCTAAAACTACACTACTAAACAATTAAAAGAACTAACCTAACACTACCTAACATCACAAGTTAAAACATTGGGGGAAGGGAGAAGAGGGGGATGGGGTCCAACATGTCCAGGCATCATGATAGTCCGAAGTGTTTTCTCATGTCTGTGACATGTCTGTTCAGCTCCGCCATTTCTCGCCTGATCTCTGCCAGCAAAACATTGTTGTCATGCAGGATCCTCCTGTCCCTCACTGTGAATGGCACCACCTGATCGGCAGGTGC
The DNA here is from genome assembly GCA_963921515.1 of Calotriton arnoldi. Classification (NCBI taxonomy): domain Eukaryota; kingdom Metazoa; phylum Chordata; class Amphibia; order Caudata; family Salamandridae; genus Calotriton; species Calotriton arnoldi. Next base: position 573,308 of record CAWUFW010011266.1, read on the forward strand.
AGGTGGGACTGTCGCTTGGAGGGGTGTAGCCGTAGGGGGATGGGACACCTGTCCAGGCTGGGACCCATCACTGACGCCAGAGGGGCCTGGGATGGCCTGTGTGCCAGTTGTTGCAAGCTCTGGCAGCGCCTTCCATGTACCTGCTTTGCGTTCCTCCTGGTACCTCTTCGCCATGTTGCGGTACCCTTTTGTCACCTTCTTGACATGCTTGAAGCGATCCTCACTCACCTGGAACGCATGTTGTTCGGCTGGCGTCATGTTGTCTGTAAAATATCAACAATGGGAATTTTGAGTCCTTTCAGACTTTGTCAATGTTCTCCATTCAAATCTGAAATACAAGATCACTTCAACATGGGAGCCTACACTCCAGCGTAACTATGTGAAGTCAGAGAGTGACCTGGACAATGAAATGTTGAATCCTGGATCAGTGACTGCATGCTGGGGAGACTGACATGACAGTGCATGGCATGGGACATGTACTGTCACAGCCAAATGAGAATGACAGTGTCAAATGATGGTGCCATGACATACCCTGACTGAGGGTGACATGTACAAGGAATCGGATGACGGAGGCATTAGCCCTCCATGTGTAGCACCACTCCCATCCTCTCCTGTGCTGCATCATATGTACAATGCTCATGTGCAGCCCTGTGTGTCCCCCAGCAACTGTGTGCAGTTCATCAAGTCAGCGCCAACACAGGCACTCTTGCACAAGAGTGCAAGGGTGTGTGTGTGCAGGGGAGGTTTGTTTATGTACAGGAAGGTGCCCCTTCCTGCACATAATCAATCCTATAATACCATGTTGTAACTTTCATGTGTGCTGCTTCGTGCAGCACACAGGAAAGTTACAATATGGAATATCAAAAGATGTTTATGTATGTACAGGAAGGGCCACCTTCCTGTACATATACAAACCATGTCATTTTGCTTTTTCCATGTGTGCTGCACGAGGCAGCACACATGGAAAAAGCAAAAACTATGAGCAAAAAGCATTCATCCTCGTTTCGCAAATTTAAGACCAGGATTTCACTGGGGTTTAATTGTGCGCTGCCACCTATCAACGCCGCACTTGTTAATAGGTGGCAGCGTCAAATACAATGGGTGTTGCGGTGGAACGCCCACCGCAACACCCACTGCACGCCCCTTTCACGCTAAACACAGCGTGAAAGGGTGCCTTATTAACAAGGAAGCGTTAATACACGTGAAGTGGCTTAACGCTGCCTCTGTGATAATGCGAGGCCCCCATCGCCAACACAACGTCACTGAAAGTGATGTTGTGTTGGCGATAGGGGCTTGATAATATGCACCTTAATTTCAATGTGTATCACTGACTGGGGATGAGCAAAGTTACAACTGTGAGACAATTGCATTGCTCCACCTTCATTTACAGATTTGTACACACTTCTGACTTCCACAATACAACATCACACTGTAGGCAAGGGACATGTGATACACACCCATACTGCATAATACAACGTTGATCATTTGACCCAGACATCCATGACACCGCACTATGCCAATATATGATGTCCAAACTCACCAGTGGCGTGTGGGTCCTCAAAGCTGTCGATGTCCCCCTGTGTGATTGGTGGCCGACCATCTGTGAGACAAAAAAATAAATATGTGTTGGTATCAGACGTTAAATCATATGTGTCATATTCCTCATACAGATCATCACCATAACTGAAAATGCTACGTAACTGTAGTGTTGCGTTTCATGTTGGCTACATGATTGGGTCCACTTTGACTGCCATTCACACCAGACCTGTGAATGCTGAGTCGGGACAAACAAGACAATAATGCTAGCTAACATGCACATAATAGTTGTGTGACACATCCCCAAGGCCCCATTTCTACATGCAACATGATGTTATACATGCTCTGTGTACGCTTGCATCGCTGCAGATCGCACAAGGCAGTTTCACAGATGTTGTTGGTGTATGACAATCTGGAGATGTCCTATTTCCTTTGAGCATTTGTTCCTATAAAATACATTGTCACACAGTAACTATGTACAAGGCCAGCGTAGCTAACGTACCACAATTTATGAGGACAGCATTTTTACACTACCTTTTGGCCAGCACACAGCTCCCATGAATAAAGCCTTGGATTGTTCATGTACAGTCACCCTTCCTGTACACAAACAATCTTCATCCTGCACGCAGTTTTTGCACAAGTTTGCCAGCTTTGGCACTACAGTGCTAAGTGTTGCTCCAGCGCAGTGGGTAACACAAACTAGCACCCTATGCTTGTCAATATGATGCAGTGCTGTGTCTCGGATGTGCCAACATTAGGCGTGAATTCATTACGTCTCCCACCTCAATCAGCCAGTTTTGTTTTACTTTGACACCAGTTTCACACACGGCATAATTTTTGTTCATTACAGTATTCACGATTAAATGTGGAGTTTGTACCTACCACCCTGTAGGCCAGTCATGACTCCCGGGTAGTCCAGGAGGTCAGCTTTACTGGCCAGCAGATCCTGCCAGCGGTGCTTCCACTGGCACACGGTACGGTCCACTCCAAAGCACCGGAGCATCTGCACCCGCACACGCTCCCACTTCAGCTTCCGCACACTTACATTGTATCCTACAAGGATATGGCCTCCCCTCTCCAACATCAAGGGCAGGTAGAATTTGACCATCCACAGGAAGCCCCCCAATGCCCCCTCAGACATCCTGCCCTCCCTGCCCACAGCCGGCATCTCCCTGCACACCTGTGACCCACTGCAAAAAAAATGAACCCTCAATAATATCCCCAACAACAACAAAGAAAGTTAACTACCCCAAGACAAACACCCAACAAGTTGAGGACAGGAGACAATAAAACACGTAAAAACCAGTAAACAACACTTCACAGACACTATCAACAGGACACAGGACACGGCAACACTCTCCAAATCTCAAAACTGCAGCACACACCACCAAACACCTCCAACACTCTCCACAATCACCAGCAATGTGCTCAAAAGAGAAAGTGAAAGTGCATAACAGTCCTCCAGTGGACAGGAAGCATGCAGACATCACTTCCTGTGTGTTTGCTGCCCGTTTTTGACAAAGCGGTGAAAATCTGCACGCAAATAGGCTCATGAGTAATATTTTGTATTGTCCAATGTGTTTAGCGATGTATTTTCCATCGAGCGTATAAAAAAAGCATCGCGTTATCGATTTAGCGGTCAGATCTTCACGCTAAGAGCAAGTACATACACAGATGTACAGTCTTAGAGCAAAATTCATTTCAGAGCCCAATAACAACATGAAAAGCTTGTTTAGCACACAAATGACACCCTAAATATAATATTTCACCCCAGATGACACCCTAAATAGCATCTTTGACCCCATTTCACGCCCATTTTTCATCTTTTACCCCATGTCACGCCCATCTTTCATCTTTTACCCCATTTCACGCCCATTTTTCAACTTTTACCCCATTTCACACGCTAAATTTCATTATTTCACACAACGGACACACTCAAATAAATTATTTACCACAAACGACACACTACAATTATGAATTTAGCACAGAGGACACCCTATAATTCCTTATTTACACTAAATGACACGCAAAATATTTGAATTTGGTACCACAATTTACACCATGAAAACTCTACTTTTGCACAATTGACACACTAAAAAGCATCTCTGTGCTGAGGAGACATACCCACCATGAATTGACTATTGTGACATTATTTGCACTTATTGTGCAACGGACACTTTTCAGAGTGATGTACTTATGCAGGAGAGTAACATGCAGACAGGGTATGTGTGTTGTGTTTTTTATTGGAACAAACCGTGATTGGGGTCATTTTGCACTGATATACATTTGATAAGGACTGTCACAATGTGACATGCTCAAGTGAAGAAATTGTTTATTATTCGGTTCCTTCGGGCAGTTCCTACTGCATTAACTGTGGGGTGTGCTCCACCTGCCTCATCTTCATCATCATCCTGGTCATCGTCCGGTGCAGCAGGCACTTGGATCCATGGGGCATTGGTGCGCACACATATGTTGTGCAATACACAACATGCTATGATGATTTTGTTCACCATTTCGGGGCTGTACAGCAGTTTGCCACCTGTGATATCCAGGCAACGAAAACGTGACTTTAGCACGCCAAATGTGCGTTCCACAATGGACCGGGTGTGTCTGTGGGCCGCATTGTACTGCCTCTGGGCCTGGGTGGTGGGGTTTCGGAGGGGTGTCATCATCCACGGGCAGAGTGCATATCCTTGATCACCTGTGACATGTGATGGAGAGATGTGTCCATTAATGGTTATGCATGCTGTGTTGGTAGTGTTGATAGTTTTGTGGTGTGTGATTAGTACTATTTTGGAATTCATGTAGCCATGTGTCGCTTCTGATATTTACCAGCATCAATGCTAATTACATTACCTCACAGTTGATCCTCCCTCCCCCGAGCCGATTTGATTGTGTGCGCTGCGCGGTTGCATCACTGGCACTCCTACTGTGCAACAATGTTAAGGCCATCTGAGCATATCCGCAGGCCTAACACGAACACCAGCAGGCACCCTGGCTCTTCTACCATCTAGCGATAGCACTCATCCGCCCTCCTCGCAGTCAACGCCATGAGAACGTTTAACTGCCAATAGTCCACACCAGACACGGCTCACGTTCAGTTCTGCTGCTGCCGCTAAACCTGCCCCACCGCACAACACATGCAGTTTCAGGTCCAGACCTGCCACAAAGCAACACTCAGCAGCCCCCTCGCCTGCAGGGCCCACTGAGGGCAGGCACGCTTCACCCACACCATCAACATCATCAGACGCCACACCGTCCACTCCCTGGACTATGTACTCATTCCTGAGCGGAGCCTCCAACTCACATACCACGACTACTCAGAATCCATTACACTCTGGGAAATGTTTGATGACATCAGACTGTCCCAAATCTTCACCACACTGAGCCACAAGGCAGGGCACACCTTTGACACCTTCTTCGCATGTGTAAACTTCGGCCACTTCATCAACCCCACTAAACGCACATGTAGTGACCACAAACGCATACACTTCCTCGTCGGTCAACCCCAAGCCACCCTAAACCACATCCGGAACCACACAAAGTTAGTGGAGCTGAGTCACCGAGGAGATGCTACACACCACCATCAACAGCAACACCCACAATGCTGCAGTCGTCACCAATAGCGCTAGTCCGCAATTTGCAGACATGTATCTCCAACTGCACATAGACACTTGCCCCACTATGTAACTCCAACATACAGCGTGCAATAAATGCCACCTCGGTCACCAACAACCTCAAAGTTGGCAGATGCATCTGCTGACACATGGAGAAGAACTAGTTCAACATTGAGGATACCATTAAACATCACCACCTACAAGGACACCAAGCTCATGATCTCCCTCAACAATACGCCGACACACCAAACTGGGCTTCCTGGAAGGATTGCTGTAAGTTGCAACATGGATGATCAACAGCTGGGGGGTGCTATACGCAGAGGAGACATGAGTCCTCATCCTCGTAACCAACCCATCAGCATGTGACATCACCTGGTGGCCCAATGCCTTCTGCAGCCCCCCCAACTCTAGGTACCTAGGGACTGTATTTGACTCCTCCCTCTCCATGAACCAACAGGTCTACACAGTGGCCTGCAGCTGCTTCAACTGCCTCTGCATCCTCCATGCAACCTTCACATGGATCCCCCCATTGTCAGGTAAGACTGTCACCCACACAGTCATTGCCATCCAGCTGGACTACGGAAGCACTATATGCCCACATGGGCAGGTCTGCGCTCAGCTTAGTCCCGAATGTCCAGCACAACACCGACACACTGGGCCTTGTGTACATACTTTCCTTATGGGTTGAGTCCCTCAGTCGCACATACTTGGATCCCACCTCTCCTCGCATTTGCAAATGAGTGGCGGAGGGGCTAGGCCTTTGGGGATGGTTTGTCTACATAGCTAGCCACAATTCCCACAGTTACTTGTGTTGTTGTGTCTGGTAAGTGGGCATGTTGATTGACATGTTGTATGTGAGATTGTAACATGTACATTCTCACAATTGTGAGTTGCATGAATGTGGAGTTGAGGCGTGTGGTGTGTTCAGTTAGTACTTACCAACAAGAACTGCATTTCCATATGTGCCATCCTGGAAGCTCTGGTTTATGATGGACTGTCGGAAGATGTAGGAATCATGCACACTCCCTGGGAACTTGGCTATGACATTGGTGTACAGTCCCCGGTGGTCCACTATTGCCTGCACATTCATAGAATGGGTGTGCTTTCTGTTGCGGTATATGTGTGCGCTGTCCGCAGGGCGCACAAATAGGACATGTGTGCAGTCAATTGCCCCCAACACCTGCGGGAATCCGGCTATGGCGTGGAAGCCTTGCTTGGTCTCAATCTGTTCCTGCACAGTGTTGGGGAAGTGAAGGTGCTGGGGTATCAGGCTGAGTATGCCATCCTAGACAGTCGGGAGGAAGATTGAAAAGGCTGCCTGTGAAACTCCGCCGACTCTGGCCGTTGTTGGTTGAAAGGTCCCAGAGGCCAACATGTGCAGCACAGCCAGCAGCTTTGTCTGCGGAGGGATGTTGGTTCTCCGCTGTGTTGGTGGCATCAGCCTGTGGGCTATCATGTTCAGGATGTGTTGGATGGATGTCCTTTTGAGCCTGTAGTGGGCAATGACATCCTCTGGCGTTAGGTCTGCAAGGCTGAGACGTCTGCGCAGGGCCCGCTGTCTTCTTCGGCGCTGCCTCGGTGGTGGTCCTGGGGGAGGTGGCAGTGGCGGTGGTGGTTGTTGCCTTCGTGGTGCTCCAAGCTGAATGATTAGTACCTCCATGGCGTCAGTGGGTCTTCAGATGAGGCTCTGAGCTAGTCTCCCTTATATACCTCCCTTTATCACCATTTTTAGACCAGCTTTTTTCTGGTCTTAAGTTCCTGCAGCTAAAGGGCCTTAGCGCGACTTTTTTTATCTCTTCGCAGGTCCGGGCCATCATTGCTAATAGTGCGATGTGGTGTTAGCGACAGTTTTCCAGAAATTTTGAGAAGGAACGCCTACTTTGCATGTCATTAGCGATAACTATCGCTGGCATACAAGGCGATAAACAAACCGGCTGCTATCGCCGGAAAGCTGTCGCTAACGCCTGTTAGCAACAGCTTGGTAATAGGGCGTTAAAAAAAAAACGCGTTCTGCTAACGCGGCAATAGATAGCTTGCTAATATGCCCCGCAGAGTGTTTATGCTCTGTGGACCTCTCCACTATGTCACCCAGAGTAACCGCTCTGCCTTTGTAATGTGATGAGAAATATTCTACACACCTCCAATGACTCCTGGTCTCAGGTAATCTTTCCTTACAGTAAACGTAGCCACCATATTTCAATAACCTGTTACCCTGTCTTGATTGTAAGTAACTTGCTCGGCGACTGGAATCTGCCGTTGATGATTCCTTAAATAAAGGATGAGGATAAGTGAGTGTACATTTTTTGAAGCTACTGTTGTATTTTTACAGAAGATATATGGTACCTAAATAGAATAGTAAAAAATATCAATGCCATTTTTGATACAGAAAGGAGGCATGATGAAGTTTAAACAACACATTTTAAATGTGCTAAACTATTTATTGACAGTTTTAATTTCCTGTAAAAGAAAAGTTAATTATAGTAATTTTTGGGGGAAGAAAAGAGAAATGTTTGCACTTGTACCTGAGGTTTGCATTTCTTAGTTGTTTTGAGGTGAAGTTTTTTTGCAAAAGTATTATTGGAAGTGCTGCTTTAGCGGGCAATCTCTTTTCAACTCCGATAGGTATTCCAGGTGTACTTTATAGAGGTAGCTTGAATGAGAAGTATCAAGAAAAGGATTAGAAAAGTTTATTTTAAAATGTTGTTTACCTGGAATTAAAACAAACATTTTTAAAGTTAGTTTAACACTCTGAAAATGTTCAATATTACTTTAGAAACCCTTAATGTTTAAGGAACAACAGAGTAAGATGGTTGCTCCTGTAGAAGTTAAAAAATTAGATAAGGCAAAATAAAAGTTTGTTTCATTTGTACCTAAAGATTCGTTGTTTTTTGTTTTCTGCAACTGATGTTTCAAGATGTACTTCCTTTTTCCCCCTTAAGGATTGATGGAAATGGTTTTCTGTGAGATATCTGGTTAGAAAAACAAAGATAAGGATCAAGCACATGTTTCAATTATACGTTAGACCTATTCCATTTCGTTGTACTAACTTACTGAATAAAGATACTATATTTTGCCTTTTGATTCAGTGTCTAACATTTTCCCTGCGGTTAGTATCCGGCGGTGTAAGAATAGAAATTTAGCCCCCAGACACTGGCCAACACCCTCCCTGAGGTAAGTACCTGGCGGAGTAAGAATAGAAATTTAGCCCCCAGACACTAGCCAATACCTTCCGTGAGGTAAGTACCCGGCGGGGTAAGAATAGAAAATTAGCCCCCAGACACTGGCCAACACCTTCCCTGAGGTAAGTACCCGGCGGAGTAAGAATAAAAAATCTGGCCCCCAGACACTGGCCAACACCTTCCCTGAGGTAAGTACCCGGCAGAGTAAGAATAGAAATTTAGCCCCCAAACACTGGCCAACACCTTCCCTGAGGTAAGCACCCAGCGGAGTAAGAATAGAAATTTAGCCCCCAGACACTGGCCAACAAAGTCCCTGAGGTATGTACCCGGCGGAGTAAGAATAGAAATTTAGCCCCCAGACACTGCCCAACACCTTCCCTGAAGGGTAAGTACCCAGCAGATTAAGAATAGAAAATCTGGCCCCCAGATACTGGCCAACACTTTACCTGAGGTAAGTACCTGGCAGAGTAAGAATAGATAAACCACACTAACCCCAGCGTTTGACCGGAGGAGGGAACTAGAGGCACAGGGCGCCAGGAGCAAGCCAGCCTCCAACACAGAATGTTAAACACAAGTGGGGCTGCTCCCAGAATAGTGACCAAACGGTGCTCAAAATTAAATTGTGAGTGTTGACATCTCACAAAAAGTGAAGGACTGGCCTCACACACCACCTGGTGTCATGCTTCATCATCGGCAGTCCTCGCCCTCTAAAAACTTGGTTTGATAGAGGGCGGGCATACACCTGACGACAGGGATGCACTTCTAAACTAAGTGGGGGCCCGTGAGTAGAGAATGTGATTTAAAAACCATTACTGTTGTTAAATTAATTTTAATAAGGTAAACAACTGTATGGTATTAAAAAGGTGAGTGGCGACTTGGGGAAATTATTGTCCCCTCACCGTGGTGAAAAGGGTCAACATGTGTCTGCCTTGTGTCCCCAAAAGGGTACGTGGCATTCTTCAGGACCTATTCTAAAGCGTGCTCCGTCCTTACCAACCTTGTGATAAGAGAAAACCACTCCGTGGGGTGACCTTTGTCACTCTCCACTTCAAAAGGGCTCCAATGTTAGCCTGTAAGAAAAAAGAAGAAAGAGCACAAAAGGACCATAAGAGATTTACTTGGTCACTTACAATAGATTCATTCGAAACCACAGTAATTAGCGTGCGTGGCTATATGTGCATGACACGTGTCAGTCATGTGTTCACACACGGTTAAAATTGAGAGAAATCCTCTCTTTATACCTTACCCAAGAGCCTTAACCTCCGTGCTCCATGGAAGGAGGAATGGGGGAAGGCCCCTTTAGTCACACTCTAAGGGGTTAAAAAACAAACACGAGATGTCATGATGAACACATAGAAAATGGCAGGTCTGTAATTGCATCTCCATTCATACCACTCATTCCTTTCATTCTCTTACTGCATCTAGGTGCGCCTTCCGCCGTGGAACCTAACTGTGTCCGTCTCTCCTCCCCGTCGATAACTGAGCTGGGAGTTTGGTGGGTTTATATAGTGTTCCCGATTGGTTAAGTGGCTAGTCAGCGGCCGTGATTATTCGGAAATTGCCTGCATGCTAGTGGGATCCGGTGTCCCAATGTGCGCCAGTGTTTCAGTGTGCCTGATCGCCTGGCTCGCCCTTTAATAGGCAAAAGAGGAGGAGAGTGTCGCCTTTAGACCCCGTCAATATCCGGAGTCTGATAGAAATGCTGCCCAAGGAGCAGGCAACCGCCTGCTGCTAGGCGTGGTTGGGGGCGGGGCCTAGGGACTCACGATAGCACCGCAGACGTATCTCCGCCCACGGAGGTCAGGCTTTGCCTGTTCTGGCTCCGCTATTCTTAATCGTACACTGCGGTTAATCCGAGGTGGAACAACATAATCAGTAAATTTGCGAGATGAATGTATATGAGAATTCTACTTGTGTCAGATCTCATCGGGCACTCTTATATACCAGACGGGGGCGTCCCCAGCATCTAAGTTCCTTAGCACATGCTGTTTTTTAATAATGTAGTGCCCAGGAGGTGTTAGTCGGGCAATGTCCATCTGCATTGGAATTGCATATGATGGTTTGGTATCAATATGTTAAATAATTTAAAAAAGGCTCTCTCATAAAAGAATGCCTAGTGCCTAGTGAATGTTCAAATCATAGCTAGGTGGTATGTAGTAATTGCCAAAAGGTCATTAATGTCAGTGGGTAGTTCTCACACCGTGTTGTAACATCGGTGGTTGGGAGCTAGTGAACAGATGGGGGGGTTGTAGGTATCTGGTAAGTTCTTATCGTCCCATCTGCAGCCATGGGATTTCATCATTTAGACCAGTGTCCCATGACCGAAGGCGGTATACCCATCGTTGTTCCCTGATATGTAAATTTTTTGTGATATCCGACTTTTGCTTCTTTAGCACCTCCAAAACCACCCATTTTAGATCAGAGTCTTGATTGTTTTGCTCCAAAAAATGTTTCGTTAGTTTGGTATTCGATTTTTTGCAGCGGATAGTACTCTGGTGCTCGTTGATCCGGGCTTCACTTTCCTTGTGGTCATTCCCACGTACATGAGGTTGCAAGGGCATTTTAGGAGATAAACCACATTCTCTGTGTTGCAATTGCTGAAATCCTTCAGTCTCCATGGGTTACTTGTACCTATGTCTACTTCCTTAGTAGTGTATGTGAGTGCACAGGCCACACAGCTTCCACATGGGAAATGTCCCGTCGGTCTCTGATGGTTCCAAAGTGTTATTTGATCCACCCCTTCTCGAATCTGCGTTTTTGAGTAAACCAGATCATCACGTAGGCTCCTACTCCTTTTAAATGCGAAGAGTGGTGGTTCCCACTGTTTTTTTGCGCTATTTAAAATATGCCAATTCTTCCTTATGATACTTTGGACCTTATTTGATACTGGGGTGTAGGTAGTTACACAGACCACCCTTTCTGTTTCCTCTTTAGGTGAGGTTTCCAAAAGGGCTTCTCGATTATTGTTTCTAGCCCTTTTCTTAGCCCTTCTGACCATTCTTTTCGGGTAGTGTCGTTCCAGAAGTTTCTCTTTGAGTTGTTCTGCTTGTTCATTAAATGTTTCTATGCTAGAGCAGTTCCTCCGTACTCTGAGGAATTGTCCTACTGGGAGGTTCTGCCGTAAGGCCCTCAGGTGGTAACTCTCGTACAGGAGCAAACTGTTCTTATCGGTTGGTTTGTTATGTCCTTTGGTACAGATGCCTTCTGTTGTCATTGTGATGTCAAGGTCTAGGAAGATAGCGTGATTTTTGCTGATGGTATGGGTGAATCTGAGGTGTCTCGCCCTTCGTATTAACCCATTGGACAAATGCTGTAGCATCTTCTGGGGTCCCATGCCATATGATGAAAATGTCATCTATGTATCGCTTCCAGGTTTTTAGTTGTGCCGCATAGGGGTTGTTTTGATTGAAGATATGGTCCTCCTCAAATTGGTGTACGTAAAGGCACGCCATGCTCGGGGCAAAGGTGCTGCCCATGGACGTGCCTTTAATTTGGTGGTTTAGGACATCCTCGAACTCGAAGTAATTTTAGGTTAAGGCCATCTGTGCGCATTCCATAATGAAATGCCTTGGGGTCAAGATTTCCCAACCCAGATTCAATAGGATCTGTTCAACAACAGCAAGGGTGCGTCTTTGAGGGATACTCGTGTAGAGCACCTCTATATCCATTGTTATAAAAAGATCATCGATGGTGTTGATTTCCATGTCTCGTAGATGACAAAGGACATCTTTTGTGTCTCTCAAGTACGATGGCGATTTTTGTACAATTGGTCTCAGAAACCAATCGCAGAATTGCGAGAGAGGTTCCAAGATGGATCCGATGCCTGAGACTATCGGTCTTCCTGGAGGAGGCATCTTATTTTTATGTATTTTTGGTAGGATGTAAAACCTCGGTGTCCTGGGGTTATCGTTTGTAAGGAATTCTGCTTCATGTCTGGTAATCCAGTCGTTGGTCAATCCCTCATCAATCATGCTTCTTATTTTGTTTAGGAGTCTGGCAGTGGGGTCTCTCCGGTGTACCTCATAGCTTGTTGTGTCAGACAGTAGTCGATTGCATTCTTCCTGGTACATTGTCTGGTTCATTAAGACAATGACTCCCCCTTTATCCGCCGGCTTGATGACTAAATCCGTATTGGTTTTAAGTTTCTGTAGTGCTGTTCTTTCTCCTCTTCGATACAAAAGGGGATGATGGACGGAACGTTTGAGCCAATCAAACACTCACCCCCAGTCAACTGATCTGGGTTTAATCCATCATCATTCTTTAGCTCACTCCACCACCCCAGTTCAGACATGGCCATATGCAAATCAGTCTGACCCTGTGCCTCATGGGAACAGTCCAGCCCGAACTGCCAAGCCATGTCTTCCCTGGACCGGAAACAAGCATCCTAGGACCGGTTTCTGGCATTTCAGCCGTCATCAGCCAGGCTTGCTTGAATCCAGTGGCAAAGTGAGCAAGGGACCCACGTCTGGGCATACCCCCGCCAACTTAGGGCGACCAAAGCGATACAAAAGGGGATGATGGACGGAACGTTTGAGCCAATCAAACACTCACCCCCAGTCAACTGATCTGGGTTTAATCCATCATCATTCTTTAGCTCACTCCACCACCCCAGTTCAGACATGGCCATATGCAAATCAGTCTGACCCTGTGCCTCATGGGAACAGTCCAGCCCGAACTGCCAAGCCATGTCTTCCCTGGACCGGAAACAAGCATCCTAGGACCGGTTTCTGGCATTTCAGCCGTCATCAGCCAGGCTTGCTTGAATCCAGTGGCAAAGTGAGCAAGGGACCCACGTCTGGGCATACCCCCGCCAACTTAGGGCGACCAAAGCGATACAAAAGGGGATGATGGACGGAACGTTTGAGCCAATCAAACACTCACCCCCAGTCAACTGATCTGGGTTTAATCCATCATCATTCTTTAGCTCACTCCACCACCCCAGTTCAGACATGGCCATATGCAAATCAGTCTGACCCTGTGCCTCATGGGAACAGTCCAGCCCGAACTGCCAAGCCATGTCTTCCCTGGACCGGAAACAAGCATCCTAGGACCGGTTTCTGGCATTTCAGCCGTCATCAGCCAGGCTTGCTTGAATCCAGTGGCAAAGTGAGCAAGGGACCCACGTCTGGGCATACCCCCGCCAACTTAGAGCGACCAAAGCGATACAAAAGGGGATGATGGACGGAACGTTTGAGCCAATCAAACACTCACCCCCAGTCAACTGATCTGGGTTTAATCCATCATCATTCTTTAGCTCACTCCACCACCCCAGTTCAGACATGGCCATATGCAAATCAGTCTGACCCTGTGCCTCATGGGAACAGTCCAGCCCGAACTGCCAAGCCATGTCTTCCCTGGACCGGAAACAAGCATCCTAGGACTGGTTTCTGGCATTTCAGCCGTCATCAGCCAGGCTTGCTTGAATCCAGTGGCAAAGTGAGCAAGGGACCCACGTCTGGGCATACCCCCGCCAACTTAGGGCGACCAAAGCGATACAAAAGGGGATGATGGACGGAACGTTTGAGCCAATCAAACACTCACCCCCAGTCAACTGATCTGGGTTTAATCCATCATCATTCTTTAGCTCACTCCACCACCCCAGTTCAGACATGGCCATATGCAAATCAGTCTGACCATGTGCCTCATGGGAACAGTCCAGCCCGAACTGCCAAGCCATGTCTTCCCTGGACCGGAAACAAGCATCCTAGGACCGGTTTCTGGCATTTCAGCCGTCATCAGCCAGGCTTGCTTGAATCCAGTGGCAAAGTGAGCAAGGGACCCACGTCTGGGCATATCCCCGCCAACTTAGGGCGACCAAAGCGATACAAAAGGGGATGATGGACGGAACGTTTGAGCCAATCAAACACTCACCCCCAGTCAACTGATCTGGGTTTAATCCATCATCATTGTTTAGCTCACTCCACCACCCCAGTTCAGACATGGCCATATGCAAATCAATCTGACCCTGTGCCTCATGGGAACAGTCCAGCCCGAACTGCCAAGCCATGTCTTCCCTGGACCGGAAACAAGCATCCTAGGACCGGTTTCTGGCATTTCAGCCGTCATCAGCCAGGCTTGCTTGAATCCAGTGGCAAAGTGAGCAAGGGACCCACGTCTGGGCATACCCCCGCCAACTTAGGGCGACCAAAGCGATACAAAAGGGGATGATGGACGGAACGCTTGAGCCAATCAAACACTCACCCCCAGTCAACTGATCTGGGTTTAATCCATCATCATTCTTTAGCTCACTCCACCACCCCAGTTCAGACATGGCCATATGCAAATCAGTCTGACCCTGTGCCTCATGGGAACAGTCCAGCCCGAACTGCCAAGCCATGTCTTCCCTGGACCGGAAACAAGCATCCTAGGACCGGTTTCTGGCATTTCAGCCGTCATCAGCCAGGCTTGCTTGAATCCAGTGGCAAAGTGAGAAAGGGACCCACGTCTGGGCATACCCCCGCCAACTTAGGGCGACCAAAGCGATACAAAAGGGGATGATGGACGGAACGTTTGAGCCAATCAAACACTCACCCCCAGTCAGTACAGCCATCGCGCCCCATCTCCGGAAAATAATCAACATCTCCTTCGAGACAGCAACCTTCCCGGAAAGCTGGAAGCACGCCGAGATCACCGCCTTACTCAAGAAACCCAAGGCAGACCCCAAGGACCTCTAGAACTTCCGACCCATCTCTCTGCTCCCGTTCCCCACGAAGGTCACCGAGAAAATCGTCAACAAACAACTGACCCACTACCTTGAGGAGAACAACATCCTGGACCCTTCCCAGTCCGGCTTCCGCAGCAACCACAGCACCGAAACCGCCCTCATCGCCGCCACCGATGACATCAGGACCCTGCTAGACAATGGAGAAACAGCAGCCCTCATCCTCCTGGACCTATCAGCCGCCTCGACACGGTCTGCCACCACACACTACGAACACGCCTTCACGACGCCGGGATCCAAGAGAAGGCCCTGGACTGGACCACATCCTTCCTTTCCGGCAGAACACAGAGCGTCCGCCTCGCCCCCTTCCGATCCAAGGCCACCAAGATCATCTGCGGCGTACCCCAAGGCTCCTCCCTCAGCCCAACGCTGTTCAACATCTACATGGCACCCCTCGCCCACGTCGCCCACAGCACAACCTCAACATCATCTCCTACGCCGACGACACCCAGCTGATCCTCTCCCTCACCAAAGACCCTCACACCGCCAAAGCCCACCTCCACGAAGGAATGAAGGCCGTCGCCGAATGGATGAGGACCAGCCGCCTGAAGCTGAACTCGGACAAGACGGAGGTCCTCATCCTTGGTTCCAACCCTTCAGCCTGGGACGACTCCTGGTGGCCAACATCACTGGGAACAGCCCCGCCACCCACCGACCACGTACGCAACCTAGGGGTCATCCTCGACCCCACCCTCTCCATGACTAAGCAGGTCAACGCCGTTTCCTCATCCTGCTTCAACATCCTCCGAATGCTCCGCAGGATCTTCAAGTGGATCCCCACCGAAACAAGAAAAACAGTCACCCAGGCCCTCGTCACCAGCAGGCTGGACTACGGAAACGCCCTCTACGCAGGAACGACGGCTAAGCTCCTGAGACGGCTGCAACGCATCCAGAACGCCTCTGCACATCTTATCCTCAACATCCCCCGACGCAGCCACATCACACCCCACCTGAGAGACCTGCACTGGCTCCCTGTCAACAAGAGGATAACCTTCAAGCTCCTCACCCACGCACACAAAGCACTCCACAACTCCGGACCAGCCTACCTCAACAGACGACTCAGCTTCTACACCCCCACCCGCCAGCTCCGCTCGACCAGCCTCGCCCTCGCCACAGTCCCCCGCATCCGAGAAACGACCGCCGGCGGCAGATCCTTCTCCCACCTCGCCGCCAAGACCTGGAACACCCTCCCCACCAACCTCCGACAGACCCAAGACCTACTGGCCTTCAGAAGACTCCTCAAGACCTGGCTCTTCGATCAGTAGCAGCACCACCCCCCTCTTCCCCCAGCGCCTTGAGACCCTCGCGGGTATGTAGTGCGCTTTATAAGTGACATGATTGATTGATTGATTGATCTGGGTTTAATCCATCATCATTCTTTAGCTCACTCCACCACCCCAGTTCAGACATGGCCATATGCAAATCAGTCTGACCCTGTGCCTCATGGGAACAGTCCAGCCCGAACTGCCAAGCCATGTCTTCCTGGACCGGAAACAAGCATCCTAGGACCGGTTTCTGGCATTTCAGCCGTCATCAGCCAGGCTTGCTTGAATCCAGTGGCAAAGTGAGCAAGGGACCCACGTCTGGGCATACCCCCGCCAACTTAGGGCGACCAAAGCGATACAAAAGGGGATGATGGACGGAACGTTTGAGCCAATCAAACACTCACCCCCAGTCAACTGATCTGGGTTTAATCCATCATCATTCTTTAGCTCACTCCACCACCCCAGTTCAGACATGGCCATATGCAAATCAGTCTGACCCTGTGCCTCATGGGAACAGTCCAGCCCGAACTGCCAAGCCATGTCTTCCCTGGACCGGAAACAAGCATCCTAGGACCGGTTTCTGGCATTTCAGCCGTCATCAGCCAGGCTTGCTTGAATCCAGTGGCAAAGTGAGCAAGGGACCCACGTCTGGGCATACCCCCGCCAACTTAGGGCGACCAAAGCGATACAAAAGGGGATGATGGACGGAACGTTTGAGCCAATCAAACACTCACCCCCAGTCAACTGATCTGGGTTTAATCCATCATCATTCTTTAGCTCACTCCACCACCCCAGTTCAGACATGGCCATATGCAAATCAGTCTGACCCTGTGCCTCATGGGAACAGTCCAGCCCGAACTGCCAAGCCATGTCTTCCCTGGACCGGAAACAAGCATCCTAGGACCGGTTTCTGGCATTTCAGCCGTCATCAGCCAGGCTTGCTTGAATCCAGTGGCAAAGTGAGCAAGGGACCCACGTCTGGGCATACCCCCGCCAACTTAGGGCGACCAAAGCGATACAAAAGGGGATGATGGACGGAACGTTTGAGCCAATCAAACACTCACCCCAGTCAACTGATCTGGGTTTAATCCATCATCATTCTTTAGCTCACTCCACCACCCCAGTTCAGACATGGCCATATGCAAATCAGTCTGACCCTGTGCCTCATGGGAACAGTCCAGCCCGAACTGCCAAGCCATGTCTTCCCTGGACCGGAAACAAGCATCCTAGGACCGGTTTCTGGCATTTCAGCCGTCATCAGCCAGGCTTGCTTGAATCCAGTGGCAAAGTGAGCAAGGGACCCACGTCTGGGCATACCCCGCCAACTTAGGGCGACCAAAGCGATACAAAAGGGGATGATGGACGGAACGTTTGAGCCAATCAAACACTCACCCCCAGTCAACTGATCTGGGTTTAATCCATCATCATTCTTTAGCTCACTCCACCACCCCAGTTCAGACATGGCCATATGCAAATCAGTCTGACCCTGTGCCTCATGGGAACAGTCCAGCCCGAACTGCCAAGCCATGTCTTCCCTGGACCGGAAACAAGCATCCTAGGACCGGTTTCTGGCATTTCAGCCGTCATCAGCCAGGCTTGCTTGAATCCAGTGGCAAAGTGAGCAAGGGACCCACGTCTGGGCATACCCCGCCAACTTAGGGCAACCAAAGCGATACAAAAGGGGATGATGGACGGAACGCTTGAGCCAATCAAACACTCACCCCCAGTCAACTGATCTGGGTTTAATCCATCATCATTCTTTAGCTCACTCCACCACCCCAGTTCAGACATGGCCATATGCAAATCAGTCTGACCCTGTGCCTCATGGGAACAGTCCAGCCCGAACTGCCAAGCCATGTCTTCCTGGACCGGAAACAAGCATCCTAGGACCGGTTTCTGGCATTTCAGCCAGCCATCAGCCAGGCTTGCTTGAATCCAGTGGCAAAGTGAGCAAGGGACCCACGTCTGGGCATACACCCGCCAACTTAGGGCGACCAAAGCTAATAGAAAAGGGGATGATGGACGGAACGCTTGAGCCAATCAAACACTCACCCCCAGTCAACTGATCTGGGTTTAATCCATCATCATTCTTTAGCTCACTCCACCACCCCAGTTCAGACATGGCCATATGCAAATCAGTCTGACCCTGTGCCTCATGGGAACAGTCCAGCCCGAACTGCCAAGCCATGTCTTCCCTGGACCGGAAACAAGCATCCTAGGACCGGTTTCTGGCATTTCAGCCGTCATCAGCCAGGCTTGCTTGAATCCAGTGGCAAAGTGAGCAAGGGACCCACGTCTGGGCATACCCCCGCCAACTTAGGGCGACCAAAGCGATACAAAAGGGGGATGATGGACGGAACGTTTGAGCCAATCAAACACTCACCCCCAGTCAACTGATCTGGGTTTAATCCATCATCATTCTTTAGCTCACTCCACCACCCCAGTTCAGACATGGCCATATGCAAATCAGTCTGACCCTGTGCCTCATGGGAACAGTCCAGCCCGAACTGCCAAGCCATGTCTTCCCTGGACCGGAAACAAGCATCCTAGGACCGGTTTCTGGCATTTCAGCCGTCATCAGCCAGGCTTGCTTGAATCCAGTGGCAAAGTGAGCAAGGGACCCACGTCTGGGCATACCCCCGCCAACTTAGGGCGACCAAAGCGATACAAAGGGGATGATGGACGGAACGTTTGAGCCAATCAAACACTCACCCCCAGTCAACTGATCTGGGTTTAATCCATCATCATTCTTTAGCTCACTCCACCACCCCAGTTCAGACATGGCCATATGCAAATCAGTCTGACCCTGTGCCTCATGGGAACAGTCCAGCCCGAACTGCCAAGCCCTGTCTTCCCTGGACCGGAAACAAGCATCCTAGGACCGGTTTCTGGCATTTCAGCCGTCATCATCCAGGCTTGCTTGAATCCAGTGGCAAAGTGAGCAAGGGACCCACGTCTGGGCATACCCCCGCCAACTTAGGGCGACCAAAGCGATACAAAAGGGATGATGGACGGAACGCTTGAGCCAATCAAACACTCACCCCCAGTCAACTGATCTGGGTTTAATCCATCATCATTCTTTAGCTCACTCCACCACCCCAGTTCAGACATGGCCATATGCAAATCAGTCTGACCCTGTGCCTCATGGGAACAGTCCAGCCCGAACTGCCAAGCCATGTCTTCCCTGGACCGGAAACAAGCATCCTAGGACCGGTTTCTGGCATTTCAGCCGTCATCAGCCAGGCTTGCTTGAATCCAGTGGCAAAGTGAGCAAGGGACCCACGTCTGGGCATACCCCCGCCAACTTAGGGCGACCAAAGCGATACAAAAGGGGATGATGGACGGAACGCTTGAGCCAATCAAACACTCACCCCCAGTCAACTGATCTGGGTTTAATCCATCATCATTCTTTAGCTCACTCCACCACCCCAGTTCAGACATGGCCATATGCAAATCAGTCTGACCCTGTGCCTCATGGGAACAGTCCAGCCCGAACTGCCAAGCCATGTCTTCCCTGGACCGGAAACAAGCGTCCTAGGACCGGTTTCTGGCATTTCAGCCGTCATCAGCCAGGCTTGCTTGAATCCAGTGGCAAAGTGAGGAAGGGACCCACGTCTGGGCATACCCCCGCCAACTTAGGGCGACCAAAGCGATACAAAAGGGGATGATGGACGGAACGCTTGAGCCAATCAAACACTCACCCCCAGTCAACTGATCTGGGTTTAATCCATCATCATTCTTTAGCTCACTCCACCACCCCAGTTCAGACATGGCCATATGCAAATCAGTCTGACCCCTGTGCCTCATGGGAACAGTCCAGCCCGAACTGCCAAGCCATGTCTTCCCTGGACCGGAAACAAGCATCCTAGGACCGGTTTCTGGCATTTCAGCCGTCATCAGCCAGGCTTGCTTGAATCCAGTGGCAAAGTGAGCAAGGGACCCACGACTGGGCATACCCCGCCAACTTAGGGCGACCAAAGCGATACAAAAGGGGATGATGGACGGAACGTTTGAGCCAATCAAACACTCACCCCCAGTCAACTGATCTGGGTTTAATCCATCATCAGTCTTTAGCTCACTCCACCACCCCAGTTCAGACATGGCCATATGCAAATCAGTCTGACCCTGTGCCTCATGGGAACAGTCCAGCCCGAACTGCCAAGCCATGTCTTCCCTGGACCGGAAACAAGCATCCTAGGACCGGTTTCTGGCATTTCAGCCGTCATCAGCCAGGCTTGCTTGAATCCAGTGGCAAAGTGAGCAAGGGACCCACGTCTGGGCATACCCCGCCAACTTAGGGCGACCAAAGCGATACAAAGGGGATGATGGACGGAACGTTTGAGCCAATCAAACACTCACCCCCAGTCAACTGATCTGGGTTTAATCCATCATCATTCTTTAGCTCACTCCACCACCTCCAGTTCAGACATGGCCATATGCAAATCAGTCTGACCCTGTGCCTCATGGGAACAGTCCAGCCCGAACTGCCAAGCCATGTCTTCCCTGGACCGGAAACAAGCATCCTAGGACCGGTTTCTGGCATTTCAGCCGTCATCAGCCAGGCTTGCTTGAATCCAGTGGCAAAGTGAGCAAGGGACCCACGTCTGGGCATACCCCCGCCAACTTAGGGCGTACCAAAGCGATACAAAAGGGGATGATGGACGGAACGTTTGAGCCAATCAAACACTCACCCCCAGTCAACTGATCTGGGTTTAATCCATCATCATTCTTTAGCTCACTCCACCACCCCAGTTCAGACATGGCCATATGCAAATCAGTCTGACCCTGTGCCTCATGGGAACAGTCCAGCCCGAACTGCCAAGCCATGTCTTCCCTGGACCGGAAACAAGCATCCTAGGACCGGTTTCTGGCATTTCAGCCGTCATCAGCCAGGCTTGCTTGAATCCAGTGGCAAAGTGAGCAAGGGACCCACGTCTGGGCATACCCCCGCCAACTTAGGGCGACCAAAGCGATACAAAAGGGGATGATGGACGGAACGTTTGAGCCAATCAAACACTCACCCCAGTCAACTGATCTGGGTTTAATCCATCATCATTCTTTAGCTCACTCCACCACCCCAGTTCAGACATGGCCATATGCAAATCAGTCTGACCCTGTGCCTCATGGGAACAGTCCAGCCCGAACTGCCAAGCCATGTCTTCCCTGGACCGGAAACAAGCATCCTAGGACCGGTTTCTGGCATTTCAGCCGTCATCAGCCAGGCTTGCTTGAATCCAGTGGCAAAGTGAGCAAGGGACCCACGTCTGGGCATACCCCCGCCAACTTAGGGCGACCAAAGCAATACAAAAGGGATGATGGACGGAACGTTTGAGCCAATCAAACACTCACCCCCAGTCAACTGATCTGGGTTTAATCCATCATCATTCTTTAGCTCACTCCACCACCCCAGTTCAGACATGGCCATATGCAAATCAGTCTGACCCTGTGCCTCATGGGAACAGTCCAGCCCGAACTGCCAAGCCATGTCTTCCTGGACCGGAAACAAGCATCCTAGGACCGGTTTCTGGCATTTCAGCCGTCATCAGCCAGGCTTGCTTGAATCCAGTGGCAAAGTGAGCAAGGGACCCACGTCTGGGCATACCCCGCCAACTTAGGGCGACCAAAGCGATACAAAAGGGGATGATGGACGGAACGCTTGAGCCAATCAAACACTCACCCCCAGTCAACTGATCTGGGTTTAATCCATCATCATTCTTTAGCTCACTCCACCACCCCAGTTCAGACATGGCCATATGCAAATCAGTCTGACCCTGTGCCTCATGGGAACAGTCCAGCCCGAACTGCCAAGCCATGTCTTCCCTGGACCGGAAACAAGCATCCTAGGACCGGTTTCTGGCATTTCAGCCGTCATCAGCCAGGCTTGCTTGAATCCAGTGGCAAAGTGAGCAAGGGACCCACATCTGGGCATACCCCCGCCAACTTAGGGCGACCAAAGCGATACAAAAGGGGATGATGGACGGAACGCTTGAGCCAATCAAACACTCACCCCCAGTCAACTGATCTGGGTTTAATCCATCATCATTCTTTAGCTCACTCCACCACCCCAGTTCAGACATGGCCATATGCAAATCAGTCTGACCCTGTGCCTCATGGGAACAGTCCAGCCCGAACTGCCAAGCCATGTCTTCCTGGACCGGAAACAAGCATCCTAGGACCGGTTTCTGGCATTTCAGCCGTCATCAGCCAGGCTTGCTTGAATCCAGTGGCAAAGTGAGCAAGGGACCCACGTCTGGGCATACCCCCGCCAACTTAGAGCGACCAAAGCGATACAAAAGGGGATGATGGACGGAACGCTTGAGCCAATCAAACACTCACCCCCAGTCAACTGATCTGGGTTTAATCCATCATCATTCTTTAGCTCACTCCACCACTCCCAGTTCAGACATGGCCATATGCAAATCAGTCTGACCCTGTGCCTCATGGGAACAGTCCAGCCCGAACTGCCAAGCCATGTCTTCCCTGGACCGGAAACAAGCATCCTAGGACTGGTTTCTGGCATTTCAGCCGTCATCAGCCAGGCTTGCTTGAATCCAGTGGCAAAGTGAGCAAGGGACCCACGTCTGGGCATACCCC
This sequence comes from Calotriton arnoldi, assembly GCA_963921515.1. Taxonomy (NCBI): domain Eukaryota; kingdom Metazoa; phylum Chordata; class Amphibia; order Caudata; family Salamandridae; genus Calotriton; species Calotriton arnoldi. The sequence continues at coordinate 596,220 of CAWUFW010011266.1, forward strand.
CGCCAACTTAGGGCGACCAAAGCGATACAAAAGGGGATGATGGACGGAACGTTTGAGCCAATCAAACACTCACCCCCAGTCAACTGATCTGGGTTTAATCCATCATCATTCTTTAGCTCACTCCACCACCCCAGTTCAGACATGGCCATATGCAAATCAGTCTGACCATGTGCCTCATGGGAACAGTCCAGCCCGAACTGCCAAGCCATGTCTTCCCTGGACCGGAAACAAGCATCCTAGGACCGGTTTCTGGCATTTCAGCCGTCATCAGCCAGGCTTGCTTGAATCCAGTGGCAAAGTGAGCAAGGGACCCACGTCTGGGCATATCCCCGCCAACTTAGGGCGACCAAAGCGATACAAAAGGGGATGATGGACGGAACGCTTGAGCCAATCAAACACTCACCCCCAGTCAACTGATCTGGGTTTAATCCATCATCATTGTTTAGCTCACTCCACCACCCCAGTTCAGACATGGCCATATGCAAATCAATCTGACCCTGTGCCTCATGGGAACAGTCCAGCCCGAACTGCCAAGCCATGTCTTCCCTGGACCGGAAACAAGCATCCTAGGACCGGTTTCTGGCATTTCAGCCGTCATCAGCAAGGCTTGCTTGAATCCAGTGGCAAAGTGAGCAAGGGACCCACGTCTGGGCATACCCCCGCCAACTTAGGGCGACCAAAGCGATACAAAAGGGGATGATGGACGGAACGCTTGAGCCAATCAAACACTCACCCCCAGTCAACTGATCTGGGTTTAATCCATCATCATTCTTTAGCTCACTCCACCACCCCAGTTCAGACATGGCCATATGCAAATCAGTCTGACCCTGTGCCTCATGGGAACAGTCCAGCCCGAACTGCCAAGCCATGTCTTCCCTGGACCGGAAACAAGCATCCTAGGACCGGTTTCTGGCATTTCAGCCGTCATCAGCCAGGCTTGCTTGAATCCAGTGGCAAAGTGAGAAAGGGACCCACGTCTGGGCATACCCCCGCCAACTTAGGGCGACCAAAGCGATACAAAAGGGGATGATGGACGGAACGTTTGAGCCAATCAAACACTCACCCCCAGTCAGTACAGCCATCGCGCCCCATCTCCGGAAAATAATCAACATCTCCTTCGAGACAGCAACCTTCCCGGAAAGCTGGAAGCACGCCGAGATCACCGCCTTACTCAAGAAACCCAAGGCAGACCCCAAGGACCTCTAGAACTTCCGACCCATCTCTCTGCTCCCGTTCCCCACGAAGGTCACCGAGAAAATCGTCAACAAACAACTGACCCACTACCTTGAGGAGAACAACATCCTGGACCCTTCCCAGTCCGGCTTCCGCAGCAACCACAGCACCGAAACCGCCCTCATCGCCGCCACCGATGACATCAGGACCCTGCTAGACAATGGAGAAACAGCAGCCCTCATCCTCCTGGACCTATCAGCCGCCTTCGACACGGTCTGCCACCACACACTACGAACACGCCTTCACGACGCCGGGATCCAAGAGAAGGCCCTGGACTGGACCACATCCTTCCTTTCCGGCAGAACACAGAGCGTCCGCCTCGCCCCCTTCCGATCCAAGGCCACCAAGATCATCTGCGGCGCACTCCCAAGGCTCCTCCCTCAGCCCAACGCTGTTCAACATCTACATGGCACCCCTCGCCCACGTCGCCCACAGCACAACCTCAACATCATCTCCTACGCCGACGACACCCAGCTGATCCTCTCCCTCACCAAAGACCCTCACACCGCCAAAGCCCACCTCCACGAAGGAATGAAGGCCGTCGCCGAATGGATGAGGACCAGCCGCCTGAAGCTGAACTCGGACAAGACGGAGGTCCTCATCCTTGGTTCCAACCCTTCAGCCTGGGACGACTCCTGGTGGCCAACATCACTGGGAACAGCCCCCGCCACCCACCGACCACGTACGCAACCTAGGGGTCATCCTCGACCCCACCCTCTCCATGACTAAGCAGGTCAACGCCGTTTCCTCATCCTGCTTCAACATCCTCCGAATGCTCCGCAGGATCTTCAAGTGGATCCCCACCGAAACAAGAAAACAGTCACCCAGGCCCTCGTCACCAGCAGGCTGGACTACGGAAACGCCTCTACGCAGGAACGACGGCTAAGCTCCTGAGACGGCTGCAACGCATCCAGAACGCCTCTGCACATCTTATCCTCAACATCCCCCGACGCAGCCACATCACACCCCACCTGAGAGACCTGCACTGGCTCCCTGTCAACAAGAGGATAACCTTCAAGCTCCTCACCCACGCACACAAAGCACTCCACAACTCCGGACCAGCCTACCTCAACAGACGACTCAGCTTCTACACCCCCACCCGCCAGCTCCGCTCGACCAGCCTCGCCCTCGCCACAGTCCCCCGCATCCGGAAAACGACCGCCGGCGGCAGATCCTTCTCCCACCTCGCCGCCAAGACCTGGAACACCCTCCCCACCAACCTCCGACAGACCCAAGACCTACTGGCCTTCAGAAGACTCCTCAAGACCTGGCTCTTCGACTCAGTAGCAGCACCACCCCCTCTTCCCCCAGCGCCTTGAGACCCTCGCGGGTATGTAGTGCGCTTTATAAGTGACATGATTGATTGATTGATTGATCTGGGTTTAATCCATCATCATTCTTTAGCTCACTCCACCACCCCAGTTCAGACATGGCCATATGCAAATCAGTCTGACCCTGTGCCTCATGGGAACAGTCCAGCCCGAACTGCCAAGCCATGTCTTCCCTGGACCGGAAACAAGCATCCTAGGACCGGTTTCTGGCATTTCAGCCGTCATCAGCCAGGCTTGCTTGAATCCAGTGGCAAAGTGAGCAAGGGACCCACGCCTGGGCATACCCCGCCAACTTAGGGCGACCAAAGCGATAGCAAAAGGGGATGATGGACGGAACGCTTGAGCCAATCAAACACTCACCCCCAGTCAACTGATCTGGGTTTAATCCATCATCATTCTTTAGCTCACTCCACCACCCCAGTTCAGACATGGCCATATGCAAATCAGTCTGACCCTGTGCCTCATGGGAACAGTCCAGCCCGAACTGCCAAGCCATGTCTTCCCTGGACCGGAAACAAGCATCCTAGGACCGGTTTCTGGCATTTCAGCCGTCATCAGCCAGGCTTGCTTGAATCCAGTGGCAAAGTGAGCAAGGGACCCACGTCTGGGCATACCCCCGCCAACTTAGGGCGACCAAAGCGATACAAAAGGGGATGATGGACGGAACGCTTGAGCCAATCAAACACTCACCCCCAGTCAACTGATCTGGGTTTAATCCATCATCATTCTTTAGCTCACTCCACCACCCCAGTTCAGACATGGCCATATGCAAATCAGTCTGACCCTGTGCCTCATGGGAACAGTCCAGCCCGAACTGCCAAGCCATGTCTTCCCTGGACCGGAAACAAGCATCCTAGGACCGGTTTCTGGCATTTCAGCCGCCATCAGCCAGGCTTGCTTGAATCCAGTGGCAAAGTGAGCAAGGGACCCACGTCTGGGCATACCCCCGCCAACTTAGGGCGACCTAAAGCGATACAAAAGGGGATGATGGACGGAACGCTTGAGCCAATCAAACACTCACCCCCAGTCAACTGATCTGGGTTTAATCCATCATCATTCTTTAGCTCACTCCACCACCCCAGTTCAGACATGGCCATATGCAAATCAGTCTGACCCTGTGCCTCATGGGAACAGTCCAGCCCGAACTGCCAAGCCATGTCTTCCTGGACCGGAAACAAGCATCCTAGGACCGGTTTCTGGCATTTCAGCCGCCATCAGCCAGGCTTGCTTGAATCCAGTGGCAAAGTGAGCAAGGGACCCACGTCTGGGCATACCCCGCCAACTTAGGGCGACCAAAGCGATACAAAAGGGGATGATGGACGGAACGTTTGAGCCAATCAAACACTCACCCCCAGTCAACTGATCTGGGTTTAATCCATCATCATTCTTTAGCTCACTTCCACCACCCCAGTTCAGACATGGCCATATGCAAATCAGTCTGACCCTGTGCCTCATGGGAACAGTCCAGCCCGAACTGCCAAGCCATGTCTTCCCTGGACCGGAAACAAGCATCCTAGGACCGGTTTCTGGCATTTCAGCCGTCATCAGCCAGGCTTGCTTGAATCCAGTGGCAAAGTGAGCAAGGGACCCACGTCTGGGCATACCCCCGCCAACTTAGGGCAACCAAAGCGATACAAAAGGGGATGATGGACGGAACGCTTGAGCCAATCAAACACTCACCCCCAGTCAACTGATCTGGGTTTAATCCATCATCATTCTTTAGCTCACTTCCACCACCCCAGTTCAGACATGGCCATATGCAAATCAGTCTGACCCTGTGCCTCATGGGAACAGTCCAGCCCGAACTGCCAAGCCATGTCTTCCCTGGACCGGAAACAAGCATCCTAGGACCGGTTTCTGGCATTTCAGCCGTCATCAGCCAGGCTTGCTTGAATCCAGTGGCAAAGTGAGCAAGGGACCCACGTCTGGGCATACACCCGCCAACTTAGGGCGACTCAAAGCAATAGAAAAGGGGATGATGGACGGAACGCTTGAGCCAATCAAACACTCACCCCCAGTCAACTGATCTGGGTTTAATCCATCATCATTCTTTAGCTCACTCCACCACCCCAGTTCAGACATGGCCATATGCAAATCAGTCTGACCCTGTGCCTCATGGGAACAGTCCAGCCCGAACTGCCAAGCCATGTCTTCCCTGGACCGGAAACAAGCATCCTAGGACCGGTTTCTGGCATTTCAGCCGTCATCAGCCAGGCTTGCTTGAATCCAGTGGCAAAGTGAGCAAGGGACCCACGTCTGGGCATACCCCCGCCAACTTAGGGCGACCAAAGCGATACAAAAGGGGGATGATGGACAGAACGTTTGAGCCAATCAAACACTCACCCCCAGTCAACTGATCTGGGTTTAATCCATCATCATTCTTTAGCTCACTCCACCACCCCAGTTCAGACATGGCCATATGCAAATCAGTCTGACCCTGTGCCTCATGGGAACAGTCCAGCCCGAACTGCCAAGCCATGTCTTCCCTGGACCGGAAACAAGCATCCTAGGACCGGTTTCTGGCATTTCAGCCGTCATCAGCCAGGCTTGCTTGAATCCAGTGGCAAAGTGAGCAAGGGACCCACGTCTGGGCATACCCCGCCAACTTAGGGCGACTCAAAGCGATACAAAAGGGGATGATGGACGGAACGCTTGAGCCAATCAAACACTCACCCCCAGTCAACTGATCTGGGTTTAATCCATCATCATTCTTTAGCTCACTCCACCACCCCAGTTCAGACATGGCCATATGCAAATCAGTCTGACCCTGTGCCTCATGGGAACAGTCCAGCCCGAACTGCCAAGCCCTGTCTTCCCTGGGACCGGAAACAAGCATCCTAGGACCGGCTTCTGGCATTTCAGCCGTCATCATCCAGGCTTGCTTGAATCCAGTGGCAAAGTGAGCAAGGGACCCACGTCTGGGCATACCCCCGCCAACTTAGGGCGACCAAAGCGATACAAAAGGGGATGATGGACGGAACGCTTGAGCCAATCAAACACTCACCCCCAGTCAACTGATCTGGGTTTAATCCATCATCATTCTTTAGCTCACTCCACCACCCCAGTTCAGACATGGCCATATGCAAATCAGTCTGACCCTGTGCCTCATGGGAACAGTCCAGCCCGAACTGCCAAGCCATGTCTTCCCTGGACCGGAAACAAGCATCCTAGGACCGGTTTCTGGCATTTCAGCCGTCATCAGCCAGGCTTGCTTGAATCCAGTGGCAAAGTGAGCAAGGGACCCACGTCTGGGCATACCCCCGCCAACTTAGGCGACCAAAGCGATACAAAAGGGGATGATGGACGGAACGCTTGAGCCAATCAAACACTCACCCCCAGTCAACTGATCTGGGGTTTAATCCATCATCATTCTTTAGCTCACTCCACCACCCCAGTTCAGACATGGCCATATGCAAATCAGTCTGACCCTGTGCCTCATGGGAACAGTCCAGCCCGAACTGCCAAGCCATGTCTTCCCTGGACCGGAAACAAGCGTCCTAGGACCGGTTTCTGGCATTTCAGCCGTCATCAGCCAGGCTTGCTTGAATCCAGTGGCAAAGTGAGGAAGGGACCCACGTCTGGGCATACCCCCGCCAACTTAGGGCGACCAAAGCGACATACAAAAGGGGATGATGGACGGAACGCTTGAGCCAATCAAACACTCACCCCCAGTCAACTGATCTGGGTTTAATCCATCATCATTCTTTAGCTCACTTCCACCACCCCAGTTCAGACATGGCCATATGCAAATCAGTCTGACCCTGTGCCTCATGGGAACAGTCCAGCCCGAACTGCCAAGCCATGTCTTCCCTGGACCGGAAACAAGCATCCTAGGACCGGCTTCTGGCATTTCAGCCGTCATCAGCCAGGCTTGCTTGAATCCAGTGGCAAAGTGAGCAAGGGACCCACGACTGGGCATACCCCCGCCAACTTAGGGCGACTCAAAGCGATACAAAAGGGGATGATGGACGGAACGCTTGAGCCAATCAAACACTCACCCCCAGTCAACTGATCTGGGTTTAATCCATCATCAGTCTTTAGCTCACTCCACCACCCCAGTTCAGACATGGCCATATGCAAATCAGTCTGACCCTGTGCCTCATGGGAACAGTCCAGCCCGAACTGCCAAGCCATGTCTTCCTGGACCGGAAACAAGCATCCTAGGACCGGTTTCTGGCATTTCAGCCGTCATCAGCCAGGCTTGCTTGAATCCAGTGGCAAAGTGAGCAAGGGACCCACGTCTGGGCATACCCCCGCCAACTTAGGGCGACCAAAGCGATACAAAAGGGGATGATGGACGGAACGCTTGAGCCAATCAAACACTCACCCCCAGTCAACTGATCTGGGTTTAATCCATCATCATTCTTTAGCTCACTCCACCACCCCAGTTCAGACATGGCCATATGCAAATCAGTCTGACCCTGTGCCTCATGGGAACAGTCCAGCCCGAACTGCCAAGCCATGTCTTCCCTGGACCGGAAACAAGCATCCTAGGACCGGTTTCTGGCATTTCAGCCGTCATCAGCCAGGCTTGCTTGAATCCAGTGGCAAAGTGAGCAAGGGACCCACGCCTGGGCATACCCCCGCCAACTTAGGGCGACCAAAGCGATATAAAAGGGGATGATGGACGGAACGCTTGAGCCAATCAAACACTCACCCCCAGTCAACTGATCTGGGTTTAATCCATCATCATTCTTTAGCTCACTCCACCACCCCAGTTCAGACATGGCCATATGCAAACCAGTCTGACCCTGTGCCTCATGGGAACAGTCCAGCCCGAACTGCCAAGCCATGTCTTCCCTGGACCGGAAACAAGCATCCTAGGACCGGTTTCTGGCATTTCAGCCGTCATCAGCCAGGCTTGCTTGAATCCAGTGGCAAAGTGAGCAAGGGACCCACGTCTGGGCATACCCCGCCAACTTAGGGCGACCAAAGCGATACAAAAGGGGATGATGGACGGAACGCTTGAGCCAATCAAACACTCACCCCCAGTCAACTGATCTGGGTTTAATCCATCATCATTCTTTAGCTCACTCCACCACCCCAGTTCAGACATGGCCATATGCAAATCAGTCTGACCCTGTGCCTCATGGGAACAGTCCAGCCCGAACTGCCAAGCCATGTCTTCCCTGGACCGGAAACAAGCATCCTAGGACCGGTTTCTGGCATTTCAGCCGCCATCAGCCAGGCTTGCTTGAATCCAGTGGCAAAGTGAGCAAGGGACCCACGTCTGGGCATACCCCCGCCAACTTAGGGCGACCAAAGCAATACAAAGGGGATGATGGACGGAACGCTTGAGCCAATCAAACACTCACCCCAGTCAACTGATCTGGGTTTAATCCATCATCATTCTTTAGCTCACTCCACCACCCCAGTTCAGACATGGCCATATGCAAATCAGTCTGACCCTGTGCCTCATGGGAACAGTCCAGCCCGAACTGCCAAGCCATGTCTTCCCTGGACCGGAAACAAGCATCCTAGGACCGGTTTCTGGCATTTCAGCCGGTCATCAGCCAGGCTTGCTTGAATCCAGTGGCAAAGTGAGCAAGGGACCCACGTCTGGGCATACCCCCGCCAACTTAGGGCGACCAAAGCGATACAAAAGGGGATGATGGACGGAACGCTTGAGCCAATCAAACACTCACCCCCAGTCAACTGATCTGGGTTTAATCCATCATCATTCTTTAGCTCACTCCACCACCCCAGTTCAGACATGGCCATATGCAAATCAGTCTGACCCTGTGCCTCATGGGAACAGTCCAGCCCGAACTGCCAAGCCATGTCTTCCCTGGACCGGAAACAAGCATCCTAGGACCGGTTTCTGGCATTTCAGCCATCATCAGCCAGGCTTGCTTGAATCCAGTGGCAAAGTGAGCAAGGGACCCACGCCTGGGCATACCCCGCCAACTTAGGGCGACCAAAGCGATACAAAAGGGGATGATGGACGGAACGTTTGAGCCAATCAAACACTCACCCCCAGTCAACTGATCTGGGTTTAATCCATCATCATTCTTTAGCTCACTCCACCACCCCAGTTCAGACATGGCCATATGCAAATCCAGTCTGACCCTGTGCCTCATGGGAACAGTTCAGCCCGAACTGCCAAGCCATGTCTTCCTGGACCGGAAACAAGCATCCTAGGACCGGTTTCTGGCATTTCAGCCGTCATCAGCCAGGCTTGCTTGTCAGGTTTTGAAACCCCTTGGTGTTGTTGGAGTCAATCTCCTCAATTTCTTTAAGGACTGCCTGTTCGAAGGTCACTATTCTGGGAGCAGCCCCACTTGTGTTTAACAGAGTAAGAATAGAAACATAGCCCCCAGACAGTGGCCAACACCTTCCCTGAGGTAAGTACCCAGCAGAGTAAGAATAGAAAATCTGGCCCCCAGACACTGGCCAACACCTTCCCTGAGGTAAGTAACCGGTGGATTAGGAATAGAAATTTAGCCCCCAGACACTGGGCAGCACCTTCCCTGGGGTAAGTACCCGGCAGAGTAAGTATAGAAATTTAACCCCCAGACTCTGGCCAACTCCTTCCCTGAGGTAAGTACCCGGCAGAGTAGGAATAGAAAATCTGGCCCCTAGACACTGGCCAACACCTTCCCTGAGGTAAGTACCCACCTTAGTAAAAAATTCTATAACTGCATCTCAGATACTGTACAGCATAAATTAAATGAATTGTATAAAATAAAAGACAACACCATTCCCTGATATAGTCTTTTGTCTGAGAAAATTTTGCAAGTAAACTGAAAGTGAAAAATATACGCTCCTATCCCACAAGACATTGTTCAGTACCTTTTTTGTGTTACAAGTAATGTTTCCCCCTACTTACTGACAAAAAGTATTCATTTGGTAACATTTTCTCCTCTGGTAAATGTACATATATATTATACATCACACACTTAAGTTGTGTAAATGTATTCCACAGAACGGTTTCTATGGATACTAAGTATGTTTGACATTTCCTATTACATGCAATTTAACAAAAGATGCGAAACATTCTTTACCTTGCTTCTGTGATCTGTTGTAAACTGTTTTTTGTTTGAACTTGCCACTTTCTAAAGAATGCATGGTTAAGGGCCGTTTTATGTGTCCGTACGAATCCGCGTTACTATAGCAAGCGTGGTAAATTCTGTGTTTTAGTGGCTCATGCTTAATAATGGAGGTGGCTGCCAAAATTTTAATCTGCTGTAGATTTTCCCTAACTTCTAACTCCATTGCAGAGGCAGAGTGGTTATGCTCAGTGGAACTCTCCACTATGTCACCCGGAGTACCCGCTCTGCCTGTGCAATGCGATGTGAAATATTCTACACAGCTCCAATGACTCCTGGGCTCAGTTAATCTTTCTTTACAATAAATGTAGCCACCAAATTTCAATAACCTGTTACCCCACCTTGATTGTAAGTATCTTGCTCGGCGACTGGATTCTGCCATTGATGATTCTGTAAATAAAGGATGAGGATAAGTGAGTGTAAATTTTTTGAACCTACTGTTGTATTATTACAGAAGATATATGGTACCTAAATAGAAATGCAAAAAAATCAATGTCATTTTTGATACAGAAAGGAGGCAAGATAAAGTTTAAACAACTCATTTTAAATGTGCTAAACTATTTATTAACAGTTTTAATTTCCTGTAAAAAAACAAGTTAATTATAGTAATTTTTTGTGGAAGAAAAGAGAAATGTTTGCACTAGTACCTGAGGTTTGCATTTCTTAGTTGTTTTGAGGTGAAGTTTTGTTTGCAAAGTATTATTGGAAGTGCTGCTTTAGCGGGCACTCTCTTTTCAACTCTGATAGGTATTCCAGGTGTACTTTATAGAGGTAGGTGGAATGACAAGTATCAAGAAAAGGATTAGAAAAGGTTATTTTAAAATGTTGTTTAACCTGCAAATTAAAACAATCATTTTTAAAAATAGTTTAACACTCTGAAAATTTTCAATATTACTTTAGATACCGTTATTGTTTAAGGAACAACAGAGTAAGATGGTTGCTCCTGTAGAAGTTAAAAATTAGATAAGGCAAAATAAAAGGTTTTTTCATTTGTACCTGAAGATTCGTTTTTTTTTTTCTGCAAATGATGTTTCAAGCTGTACTTCCTTTTTCCCCCTTAAATATTGATGGAAATGGCTTTTTGTGAGATATCTGGTTAGAAAAACAAAGATAAGGATCAAGCACATGTTTCAATTATACGTTAGACCTATTCTATTTCTTTGTACTAACTTACTGAGTAAAGATACTATATTTTGCCTTTTGATTCAGTGTCCAACACTTTCCCTGCAGTTAGTACCCGGTGGAGTAAGAACAGAGATTTAGCCTCAAGACACTGGCCAACACCTTCCCTGAGGTAAGTACCCGGCAGAGTAAGAATAGAAATTTAGCCCCTAGACACTGACCAACAACTTCCCTGAGGTAAGTACCCAGCGGAGTATGAATAGAAATTTAGCCCCCAGACAATAGCCAACACCTTCCCTGAGGAAAGTACCCGGGGGAGTAAGTATAGTAATTTAGCCCCCAGACACTGGCCAACACCTTCCCTGAGGTAAGTACCCTGCAGAGTAAGAAAGAAAATCTGGCCCCCAGACACTGGTCAACACCTTCCCTGAAGTAAGTACCCAATGGAGTAAGAATAGACATTTAGCCCCCAGACACTGGCCAACAACTTCCCTGAGGAATGTACCCAGCAGAGTAAGAAAAGAAAATCTGGCCCCCAGACACTGTCTAACACCTTCCCTGAGGTAAGTACCTGGCGGAGTAAGAATAGAAATTTACACCCCAGACACTGGCCAACACCTGCCCTGAGGTAAGTACCCAGCAGAGTAAGAATAGAAATTTATCTCCCAGACACTGGCCAACACCTTCCCTGAGGTAAGTACCCAGGGGAGCTAGAATAGAAATTTAGCCCCCAGACACTAGCCAACACATTCCCTGAAATAAGTACCCGGCGGGGTAAGAATAGAAATTTAGCCTCAGACACTGGCAAACATCTTCCCTGAGGCAAGTACCTGACAGAGTAAGAATAGAAAATCCGGCCCACAGACACTGGCCAAGACCTTCCCCGAGTTAAGTACTTACTGGAGTAAGAATAGATAATCTGGCCCCCAGACACTGGCCAACACCTTCCCTAAGGTAAGTACCCGGCGAAGTAAGAATAGAAATTTTTCCCCCACACACTGGCCAACACCTTCCCTGAGGTAAGTACTCGGCGGATTAAGAATAGAAAATCTGGCCCCCAGACACTGGCCAACACCTTCCCTGAGGTACTTACCCGGTAGAGTAAGAATAGATATTTAGCCCCCAGACACTGTTCATCACCTTCCCTGAGGTAAGTACCAAGAGGAATAAGAATAGAAATTTAGGCCCCAGACACTGGCAAACACCTTCCCTTAGGTAAGTACCCAGAGGAGTAAGAATTGAAATTTAGCCCCCAGACACTGTCCCCCAGACACTGTCCAACACCTTCCCTGAGGTAAGTACCCAGCGGAGTAAGAATAGAAATTTAGCCCCCAGACACTAGCCAACACCTTCCCTGAGGTAAGCACCAGGCAGAGTAAGAATAGAAATTTAGCCCCCAGACACTGGCAAACACCTTCCCTGAGTTAAGTTCATGGCGGAGTAAGAATAGAAATTTAGCCCCCAGACACTGGCCAACACATTCCCTGAGGTAAGTACCCAGCGGAGTAAGAATAGAAATTTAGTCCCCAGACACTGGCAAACACCTTCCCTGAGGTAAGTACCCGGCAGAGTAAGAATAGAAATTTAGCCCCAGACACTGGCCACCACCTTCCCTGATGTAAGTGCCCGGCAGAGTAAGAATAGAAATGTAGCCCCCAGACACTGGCCAACACCTTCCCTGAAGTAAGTACCCTGCAGAGTAAGAATAGAAAATCTGGCCCCCAGACACTGGCCAACTATTTCCTGAGGTAAGTACCCGGCAAAGTAAGAATAGAAAATTTGGCCCACAGACACTGGCTAACTCCTTCCCTGAGGTAAGTACTGATCAGAGTAAGAATAGGAAATCTGGCCCCCAGACACTGGCCAACACCTTCCCTGAGGTAAGTACACGGCTAATTAAGAATAGAAATTTATCACCCAGACACTGGCCAACACCTTCCCTGAGGTAAGTATTCGGCGGAGTAAGAATAGAAATCTGGCCCCCAGACACTGGCCAACACCTTCCCTGAGGTAAGTACCTGGCAGAGTAAGAATAGAAATTTAGCCCCCAGACACTGGCCAACTCCTTCCCTGTGGTAAGTACCCGGCGGAGTAAGAATAGAAAATGTTCCCCCAGACACAGGCTAACACCTTCCCTGAGGTAAGTATCCGGCAGAGTGAGAATAGAAATTTAGGCCCCAGACCCTGGCAAACACCTTACCTGCAGTGTAAGTACCCGGAGGAATAAGAATAGAAATTTACCCCCAGACACTGGCCAACACCTTCCCTGAGGTAAGTACCCAGCAGAGTAAGAATAGAAATTTAGCCCCCAAACACTAGCCAACAGTCATAGTCAAAGTCATAGGATTTTATTAAGCACACATATCACCCGAGGGTCTCAAAGCGCTAGCCTAAACCCAGACATGAAGAAAAGAGAGCGGAGGGAGCCAACAGGGAAAACGGAGAGATCAGACAGCCATGTTTTAAGAATCTTACGAAATTTTCTGTGGTTGGTTTCCATACGTAGATGCAAATGGAGCGAGTGCCACAGAGTGGGGGCAAGGTATGAGAAAGATTTCCCGCCATTCCTGGCGGTACAGATCTTAAAAGGGATGAGAAAATGTTTGTTGGAAGACCTGAGGGTTCTGGTGGGTTTATACCAGATGAGTTTTTTTGCAAGATAGCATTGTCCGTTCCCATAGATAGTTTTGTGGACCAGGCAGTTGATCTTAAAAAGTATACGTTTCCTGATGGGAAGCCAGTGGAGAGCTCTCAGACTTGGTGTCAACTGGGACAGAGAGGGTAAATTTAATGCAAGTCTGGCAGCTGTGTTTTGAAGCACCTGTAGTTTGGTGAGAAGCTCTGCATTAATGGAGGCCATCAGGGCATTTCCATAATCAAGCCGACTGATGATTAGTCCTTGGACCAGCGGCAATCCGAGATGCCATTGGGACCCATTGGAAGATCTTGCGAAGACTGCGCATTAGTCCATAGCAAATGCCCGTCACATGATTAACATGGTCTGTCATGGAGAGGCTGTTATCAATCATCACCCCATGGTTACGAACCACCGATTTGGGAGATGGACATGGGCCAAGATTGGGAGGCCACCAATCACTCGACCACAGGGTTTGACTTTCCCAAAGAGGATGATTTCCGTCTTGCTGCCGTTAAGTTGCAGATAATTAGTTTGCATCCAGATGTGAATGTCAGTCATGCACTTCATAAATCGAAGTTTGGTATCCGTTGGATCTGGGCCTAGAGTAATTAGTAATTGTGTATCGTCGGCATACAACACGGTGTCGAAGCCATGCGATCTGATTACTCTAGCTAGAGGTGCCACGTATAGATTGAAGAGCGTGGGGCTTAGAATGGAACCATGGGGGACACGCTTGTCTATCACTTGGCTGCGGGAGACAAAGGTACCGATGTGTACTTTCGAAGATCGATCAGTTAGGTAGCTCCTAAGCCAGTTCAATGCATTGCCCCTTACTCCCGTCTCCCACAGACGATTCACAAGCGTCCCGTGGGAGATGGTGTCAAAGGCAGCCGATAGATCGAGTAGAACCAAAATGGCTGACTGACCAGCGTCAAGGGAGAGTCTGATGTTGTCGACTACCTCTAACATTGCAGTTTCCGTGCTGTGAGCAGCCCGAAACCCAGATTGGGAAAGGTCCAGCAGTTTATTGCTCTCTAGAAAAGTTGAGAGTTGTCTGTTGATTAAGGACTCCAGGACTTTCCCCAAAAAAGGGAGAAGGGAGATGGGCCGATATTTGTTTGGTTCCTTGGGGTCCAAGGTGGGCTTTTTAAGATAGGCTTAACCATGGCCGCCTTCCATTTTGTGGGAACCGTGGAGTGACTTAAGGATAAATTGAAAAGCTCGGTGAGGCCTGTGAGAAGAGCTGGCCCAATTATGGACAGAATATGGGGTGAGACTGGGTCGGCAGGGGAGCCTGATTTTATCTTAGAGAGGGCAGTACTAACTTCCTCTTTTGTAAATTCAGTGAATTCATTTAGAGAAGTTAGAGTTCCCTGAGGTAAGTACCCGGCAGAGTAAGAATATAAATTTAGCCCCTAGACACTGGCAAACACCTTCCCTGAGGTAAGTACCCGGTGGAGTAAGAATAGAAATTTAGCCCCCAGACACTGGCCAACACCTTCCCTGAGGTAAGTACCCGACGGAGTAAGAATAGAAATTTAGCCCCCAGACACTAGCCAACACTTTCCCTGAGGTAAGCACCAATAGGAGTAAGAATAGAAATTTAGCCCCCAGACACTGGCCAACACCTTCCCTGAGGTAAGTACCCGGCAGAGTAAGAATGGAAATTTAGCCCCCAGACACTGGCCAACACCTTCCCTGAGGTAAGTACACGGCGGAGTAAGAATCGAAAATGTGCCCCCAGACACTGGCTAACACCTTCCCTGAGGTAAGTACCCGGCAGAGTAAGAATAGAAATTTAGCCCCCAGACACTGGCCAACACCTACCCTGAGGTAAGTACCCAGCGCAGTAAGAATAGAAATTTAGGTCCCAGACACTGGCCAACACCTTCCCTGAGGTAAGTACCCTGCGGAGTAAGAATAGAAAATCTTGCCCACAGACACTGGCCAACACCTTCCCTGAGGTAAGTACCCGGCAGAGTAAGAATAGAAATTTAGCCCCCAGACACTGGCCAACACCTTCCCTGAAGTAAGTACCCGGCAGAGTAAGAATAGAATGTTTAGCCCCCAGACACTGGCCAACACCTTCCCTGAGGTAAGTACCCGGCAGAGTAAGAATAGACATTTAGCCCCCAGACACTGTCCAACACCTTCCCTGAGGTAAGTACCTGGTGGAGTAAGAATAGAAATTTAGCACCCAGACACTGGCCAACACCTTTCCTGAGGTAAGTACTCGGTGGAGTAAGAATAGAAAATCTAGCCCCCAGACACTGGCCAACACCTTCCCTGAGGTAAGTACCAAGAGCAGTAAGAATAGAAAATCTGGCCCCCAGACACTGGCCAACACCTTCCCTGAGGTAAGTACCCAGTGGAGTAAGAATAGAAAATCTGGCCTCCAGACACTGGCCAACACCTTCCCTGAGGTAAGTACTCTGACGGAGTAAGAATAGAAAGTCTGGCCCCCAGACACTGGCCAACACCTTCCCTGAGGTACGTACCCGGCAGAGTAAGAATAGAAATTTAGCCCCCAGACACTGGCCAACACCTTCCCTGATGTATGTATCCGGTGGAGTAAGAATAGAAAATTTAGCCCCCAGACACTGGCTAACACCTTCCCTGAGGTAAGTACTCGGTGGAGTAAGTATAGAAAATCTGGCCCCCACTCGCTGGCCAACACCTTCCCTGAGGTAAGTACTCAGTGGAGTAAGAATGGAAAATTTGGCCCCCAGACACTGGCCAACACCTTCCCTGAGGTAAGTACCCGGCAGAGTAAGAATAGAAATTTAGCCCCAGACACTGGCCAACACCTTCCCTGAGGTAAGTACTCAGTGGAGTAAGAATGGAAAATCTGGCCCCCAGACACTGGCCAACACCTTCCCTGAGGTAAGTACCCGGCAGAGTAAGAATAGAAATTTAGCCCCCAGACACTGGCCAACACCTTCCCTGATGTAAGTACCCGGTGGAGTAAGAATAGGAATTTAGCCCCAAGACACTGGCCAACACCTTCCCTGAGGTAAGTACTCGGTGGAGTAAGAATAGAAAATCTGGCCCCCAGACACTGGCCAACACCTTCCCTGAGGTAAGTACCCAGCAGAGTAAGAATAGAAAATCTGGCCCCAGACACTGGCTAACACCTTCACTGAGGTATGTTCCTGGCATAGCAAGAATAGAAATTTAGCGCCCAGACACTGGCCAACACCTTCCCTGAGGTAAGTACCCGGTGGAGTAAGAATAGAAATTTAGCCCCCAGACACTGGCCAACACCTTCCCTGAGGTAAGTACCCGGTGGAGTAAGAATAGAAATTTAGCCCCCAGACACTGGCCAACACCTTCCCTGAGGTAAGTACCCAGCAGAGTAAGAATAGAAATTTAGCGCCCCAGACACTGGCCAACACCTTCCCTGAGGTAAGTACCTGGCAGAGTAAGAATAGAAATTAAGCACCCAGACACTGGCCAACACATTCCCTTAGGTAAGTACCCGGTGGAGTAAGAATTGAAATTTAGCCCCCAGACACTGGCCAACCCCTTCCCTGAGGTAAGTACACAGCGCAGTAAGAATAGAATTTAACTCCCAGTCTCTAGCCAACACCTTCCCTGAGGTAAGTACCCAACGGAGTAAGAATTGAAATTTAGCCACCAGACACTGGCCAAGACCTTCCCTGAGGTAAGTACCCTGCGGAGTACGAATAGAAAATCTGGCCCCCAGACACTGGCCAACACCTTCCATGAGATAAGTACCTGGTGAAGTAAGAATAGAAAATGTGCCTCCCAGACACTGGCCAACACCTTCCCTGAGGTAAGGACCCGGCAGAGTAAGAATAGAAATTTAGCCCCCAGACACTGGCCAACACCTTCCCTGAGGTAAGTACCCTGCAGAGTAAGAATAGAAAATCTGGCCCCCAGAAACTGGCCAACACCTTCCCTGAGGTACGTACCCGGTGGAGTAAGAATATAAATTTAGCCCCAGACACTGGCCATCACCTTCCCTTAGGTAAGTACCCGGCAGAGTAAGAATAGAAAATCTGGTCCCCAAACACTGGACAACACCTTCCCTGAGGTAAGTACCCAGCAGAGTAAGAATAGAAATTTAGCCCCCAGACACTGGCCAACACCTTCCCTGAGGTAAGTACCCAACGGAGTAAGAATAGAAATTTAGCCCCAGACACTGGCCAACACCTTCCCTGAGGTAAGTACCCAGTGGAGTAATAAGAGAAATTTATCCCCCAGACACGGGCCAACAGCTTCCCTGAGGTAAGTACCTGGCAGAGTAAGAATAGAAAGTTTGTCCCCAGACACTGGCCAACACCTTCCCTGAGGTAAGTACCCGGCAGTGTAAGAATAGAAATTAAGCACCTAGACACTGGCCAATACCTTCCCTGAGGTAAGTAACCGTCAGATTAAGAATAGAAATTTAGGCCCCAGACACTGGCCAACACCTTCCCTGAGGTAAGTACAGAGCGGAGTAAGAGTAGAAATTTAGCACCAGACACTGGCCAACACATTCCCTTAGGTAAGTACCCGGTGGAGTAAGAATTGAAATTTAGCCCCTAGACACTGGCCAACCCCTTCCCTGAGGTAAGTACACAGCGCAGTAAGAATAGAATTTAACTCCCAGTCTCTAGCCAACACCTTCCCTGAGGTAAGTACCCAGCGGAGTAAGAATTGAAATTTAGCCACCAGACACTGGCCAAGACCTTCCCTGAGGTAAGTACCCTGCGGAGTATGAATAGCAAATCTGGCCCCCAGACACTGGCCAACACCTTCCGTGAGATAAGTACCTGGCGAAGTAAGAATAGAAAATGTGCCTCCCAGACACTGGCCAACCCCTTCCCTGAGGTAAGTACCCAGCGCAGTAAGAACAGAAATTTAGCTCCCAGACTCTGGCCAACACCTTCCCTGAGGTAAGTACTCTGTGGAGTAGGAATGGGAAATCTGGCACCCAGACACTGGCCAACAACTTCCCTGAGGTAAGGACCCGGCAGAGTAAGAATAGAAATTTAGCCCCCAGACACTGGCCAACACCTTTCCTGATGTAATTACCCGATGGAGTATGAATAGAAATTTAGGGCCATATGTATCAAAGTCCCCTTTTGCGATTCTCAAATAGCGAATTTTAGCGAATCGCTATTTGAGAAACGCAAAACCGTATGTATACAAATAATCGCAAAAAAATAGCGATTCGCTAAAGTTCGCTAAATAAATAGCGAATACCCAAATAGCGTTCATTTAGCATTGAACTTTCGACTTTGCGAATTTCGCAAAATTGAGAAAATCGCAAAATTGAGAAAATCGCAAAATTGTGAAATTCGCAAACGGCAATTCTGAGACAGAGGTGCAGCTTGATGACATCACAACCAGGAAGTGTGACTACCCATGCTGCACCTGAGTTCCAGGAGCAGAGTGAGAGAGCAGGAGTAGAGGCTGAGGCATCACTGCAGTGATACACACATTGGAGAGAGTGGAGACATGGCCAGCAAGGACAAGCAGCAGGGGAGACACCCAGAATCAGAAAGCCAAAGTTCACAGAAAGTGAGCAGGAGGCTCTGATACAGGAGATGGTTGTGAGCCATGAGCTCCTATTCGGCAAGAAGTCCCTGCGTGTGCCAGAGACACGCAAGAGGAGGATATGGGCAGACATCCAGCGCAAAATTAACGCAATTGGCGTCACACATCGCAGCGTCAAAGACCTACAGAAGCGCTGGTATGATATGCGCACGCGCTCAAAGGAGGAGGTTGCTACCAGGCTGGAGGAGGCCAACAAGACCGGTGGGGGGACCTCCACTGCCACCGCTTCAACTCCACTCGAAGAAATGGTTGAGGGACCCTGCTTCCGGAGAGTGCAGTGGGCGTGTCAGACCTGGACAGCTCCGACCACACACAACCAAGACAAGGTAAGAAGCATGCCATCACACCCCTGATACCTCCCTACTACCCCCACACACCCAGGAGAGTCCCAGGGGCACAGCAAAACTACAATTCCAGTGCAGGTACACAAGCACACACAGCAATGCATTATGGGAGATGTAGTTACATGCACCTAACAGTGGAGCAATGACACCCAGCCAGGCTCAGACAGTATGTGTGCATCATGAAAGTCAAAATACCAATGGATAGGACCCATGTAACTCCAAACAGTGATATTTAATGCATGACAGATGCAAGGCAGGACAGTAAATTAATGTGTGCATTTATGTCCACAGCACCAGCAGAAACACAGGGAACAATCAGTGGAGGGGAAGATGAATCCCCCAGCCCAGAGGCAACAGGGCAAGAGGAGGAGGAGGAAGAGGAAGACGAGGGCAGCCCAGTCATCCCACCAATACGCCGCAGGCGGATTGCAGTGCCACCATTGCCACCACTGGAGGAGGAATCCCAGGACACCGATGTGAATGTCCAAACAGTCCAGGGACAGTCAGAGCCACAACCCCGTGCACGTGCCGAACCAATTCCACAAATCCCATCCAGGCGCAGGGCACCACGTGCATCCACTAGTGCAGCACTCACAGGAGACGACACAGTCTTCCAAGGGTTGGAGGGCCACATGTTGGAGGTCCAGCGCCTGCAGGCAAAAAACATAAGGTCAATCCAGAGACAAATCAGGGTTGGTTTCATGGGCCTGACGGGTGCCCTAGAGGCACTCTGTGCTGAACTAAGGGCGGACCGTGCTGCTAGGCGCAGGGAGAGGCAGCGCCTCCACACCCGCCTAGACCTCTACACCAGGGCGGTAAACCGCCTCTCCTCAGCGACCTCAGTGCTGTCAAGGCGCAGCATCAGTATGCAGCACGAGGTGTCACACTGCAGCCAGGACG
The DNA here is from genome assembly GCA_963921515.1 of Calotriton arnoldi. NCBI lineage: Eukaryota > Metazoa > Chordata > Amphibia > Caudata > Salamandridae > Calotriton > Calotriton arnoldi. The sequence goes on from CAWUFW010011266.1 coordinate 616,402, forward strand.
TGGCCAGGGGTCTGGTACAGGTGACATGTGCTGTGGATCAGCTGCGGGCAGCTGCCACTGCTGGCCCAGGAGTCCTTACTCCAACAGACGAGGACGCACAATCCAGCAGGAGCAGCATTACACCACCGCCCCCACCGGACAGGTGCCGTAGTGTGCGTCACGGCAGGGCTGCTGAGACAAGCGAAGAGGGCACAGTGCACCCACGGCGAGGGCCTACAGCCCGTCAGCGCCGCAGTTGAGGCGCTCACATATAGGCATGGATATGGGTGCATTAACCCAGTGCACACAGACACTTGGTCAAGAGTCAATTTGCACTGTGGATCACACATGTGCGGTACTTTTGACAAAACATTGTGTGCCACACAGGCTGTGTGCCGATAAATATCCTGTCCAAAGGGAAATTAAACACAGTCCTGTATTAGATCTTTGGCATTGTGTCATCTTTTCTTACCTAGAAATAGTTCTGTGTGATCTCATCTCGCCTCTGGCGCCCAGCAGCTGCACCAATTACTCCGGCCGGCATGCGTCCAGGAGCTGGCCCCTCCTCATCTGATGATTCTGATTCAGTGAGCTCCACTGGTGTGCCCTTCCTGGTGGCGATGTTGTGCAGCATGGCACACGCTACCACTATCTTGCAACAGGTCTGGGGGCTGTATTGAAGTGCCCCTCCACTCTTATGTAGGCATCGAAACCGGCTCTTGAGTATCCCGAAGGTCCGCTCAATGGTACATCTGGTTGCTATGTGGGCACTGTTGTACCTCTGCTCCCCAGCATTGGCAGGATTAAGGTAAGGAGTGAGTATGTAGTCCCGGACCGCATACGCACTGTCACCTGTGGGGCGAGAAAAATTAGGTTGAACACTGTCCTGCCACTGCTATGCATTACTAGTGTGTCCTTCTATCACATGCAATTACCTAGTAGGTATCCCTCACCAAACTCCCCACTTGTGAGTCGGCGGTGTATCCCACTGTGGCGGAAGATGAATGAGTCGTGGGTGCTGCCTGGGTATTTAGCGACGATGTCGGTGATGATGTGCCTGGCATTACACACCACCTGTATGTTCAGGGAATGGTAGGACTTGCGATTCCTGAACACATACTCGTTCTGGGAGGGGGGGATATGGCGACATGGGTCCCATCTATGCATCCATTGACGTGGGGGAATTGTGCAATTTGGTAGAACTCCTGCTTGGTCTGGGCTAGTGCCTGTGGTGTGCTGGGGAAGTATATGTGGTTATGCAGCCTCTGTACCATGGCATCAAGGAACGCGTGGAAGAAGCGCGACAATGCACTCTGTGAGACCCCTCCTGCTGTGGCTATCACCCCCTGGAAGCTCCCTGACGCCAAGAGGTGGAGTGAGCACAGGACCTGTATGTGGGTGGGGATTGTGTGTGTCCTGCGTGTGGGGTGTTCAAGGATAGGTTTGAGCTCTGCTATTAATTCCAGGATGCTCTCTTCATCCAGCCTGTAGTTTGTATGGATCTCCTCCTCAGTCCGCTGGAGCAGGGTTATGCGCGCTCTGAAGATCCTTTCCTGGCGTCTCCTTCTCTGTGCAGCAGCTCTCAGTCGCAGCCTCCTGGCTATCACGTACAGCCCTGACATTGTGGCAAACATCAGTTGCATTGTGGGTCTCTTTATATAGGTTGCACCTGGTTACCACCTGCTCAGACTTGGTGGTAATTGCGATTCTCTATTTTGCGAATTTCGTGAATTCGCAAATTGAGAATTATTCATGCATTCCATTTAGAGAATTCGCTAAGTCTGGACACAACAATTGCGAATTTCGCTAGGTTTTGATGTATTTAGCGAATTCGCAAAATATTCGCAATATGGTATTATTCGCAAATATTGCGAATCGCTATTTATGCGATTCGCACATTGGCTGTCAGGATGTGTCTCATACATAGCGGGGCTCTGTTTTGCAATCGCAAACACCGTTTTTCTGCGATTCGCAGTGTTTGCGATCGCAAAACAGCTTCATACATATGGCCCTTAGCCCCCAGACACTGGCCAACACCTTCCCTGAGGTAAGTACCCTGCAGAGTAAGAATAGAAAATCTGGCCCCCAGACACTGGCTAACACCTTCCCTGAAGTACGTACCCGGTAGAGTAAGAATAGAAATTTAGCCCCCAGACACTGGCCATCACCTTCCCTGAGGTAAGTACCAAGAGGAGTAAGAATAGAAATTTAGCCCACAGACACTGGCCAACACCTTCCCTGGGGTAAGTACCTGGCAGAGTAAGAATAGAAAATGTGCCCCCCAGACACTGGCTAACACCTTCCCTGATGTAAGTACCTGGCGGAGTAAGAATAGAAATTTAGGCCCCAGCCACTGGCCAATACCTTCCCTGAGGTAAGTACCCGGCGGAGTAAGAATAGAAATTTAGCCCCAGACACTGGCCAGCACATTCCCTGAGGTAAGTACACAGCGCAGTAAGAATAGAAATTTAGCTCCCAGACTCTGGCAAGCACCTTCCCTGAGGTAAGTACCCTGCGGAGTAAGAATAGAAAATCTGGCCCCCTGACACTGGCCAACACCTTCCCAGCGATAAGTACCTGGCGAAATAAGAATAGAAAATGTGCCCCCCAGACATTGGCTAACACCTTCCCTGAGGTAAGTACCCGGCGGAGTAAGAATAGAAATTTAGGCCCCAGACTCTGGCCAACACCTTCCCTGAGGTAAGTACCCAGCAGAGTAAGAATAGAAATTTAGCCCCCAGACACTGGCCAACACCTTCCCTGAGGTAAGTACCCAGCGGAGTAAGAATAGAAAATCTGGCCCCCAGACACCGGCCAACATCTTCCCTGAGATAAGTACCTGGCAAAGTAAGAATAGAAAATGTGCCCCCCAGACACTGGCCAACCCCTTCCCTGAGGTAAGTACCCAGCACAGTAATAATAGAAATTTAGCTCCCAGACTCTGGCCAACACCTTCTCTGAGGTAAGTACCAGGCAGAGTAAGAATAGAAAATGTGCCCCCCAGACACTGGCTAACACCTTCTCTGAGGTAAGTGCCCGGCAGAGTAAGAATGGAAATTTAGGCCCCAGACACTGGCCAACACCTTCCCTGAGGTAAGCACCCGGTGGAGTAAGAATAGAAATTTAGGCCCCAGACACTGGCCATCACCTTCCCTGAGGTAAGTACCGGGCAGAGTAAGAATAGAAATTTAGCCCCCAGACACTAGCCAATACCTTCCCTGAGGTAAGCATCAAGAGGAGTAAGAATAGAATTTTAGCCCACAGACACTGGCCAACACCTTCCCTGTGGTAAGTACCCGGCAGATTAAGAATAGAAATGTAGCCCCCAGACACTGGCCAACACCTTCCCTGAAGTAAGTACCCGGCGCATTAAGAATAGAAGATGTGCCCCCAGACACTGGCTAACACCTTCCCTGAGGTAAGTACCCGGCAGAGTAAGAATAGAAATTTAGGCCCAGACACTGGCCAACACCTTCCGTGAGGTAAGTACCGACCGGAGTAATAGTCGAAATGTAGCCCCCTGACACTGGCCAACACATTCCCTGAGGTAAGTATCCGGCGGAGTAAGAATTGAAATTTAGCCCCTAGACACTGGCCAACCCCTTCCCTGAGGTAAGTACCCAGCGCAGTAAGAATAGAAATTTAACTCCCAGTCTCTGGCCAACACCTACCCTGAGGTAAGTACCCAGCGGAGTAAGAATAGAAATTTAGCCACCAGACACTGGCAATCACCTTCCCTGAGGAAAGTACCCTGCGGAGTAATACTAGAAAATCTGGCCCCAGACACTGGCCAACACCTTCCAGAGATAAGTACCTGGCGAAGTAAGAATAGAAAATGTGCCCCCCAGACACTGGCTAACACCTTCCCTGAGGTAAGTACCCGGTGGAGTAATAATAGAAATTTAGCCCCCAGACACTGGCCAACAGCTTCCCTGAGGTAAGTACCTGGCAGAGTAAGAATAGAAAATTTGTCCCCCAGACACTGGCCAACACCTTCCCTGAGGCAAGTACCTGGCAGAGTAAGAATAGAAATTAAGCACCCAGACACTGGCCAATACCTTCCCTGAGGTAAGTAACCGGCAGATTAAGAATAGAAATTTAGGCCCCAGACACTGGCCAACACCTACCCTGTGGTAAGTACCGAGCAGAGTAAGAGTAGAAATTTAGCACCAGACACTGGCCAACACATTCCCTTAGGTAAGTACCCGGTGGAGTAAGAATAGAATTTAACTCCCAGTCTCTAGCCAACACCTTCCCTGAGGTAAGTGCCCAGCGGAGTAAGAATTGAAATTTAGCCACCAGACACTGGCCAAGACCTTCCCTGAGGTAAGTACCCTGCAGAGTATGAATAGAAAATCTGGCCCCCAGACACTGGCCAACACCTTCCGTGAGATAAGTACCTGGCAAAGTAAGAATAGAAAATGTGCCTCCCAGACACTGGCCAACCCCTTCCCTGAGGTACGTACCCAGCGCAGTAAGAACAGAAATTTAGCTCCCAGACTCTGGCCAACACCTTCCCTGAGGTAAGTACCCAGTGGAGTATGAATAGAAATCTAGCCCCAGACACTGGACAACACCTTCCCTGAGGTAAGTACTCAGAGGAGTAAGAATGGAAAATCTGGCCCACAGACACTGGCCAACACCTTCCCTGAGGTAAGTACCCGCAGAGTAAGAATAGAAATTTAGCCCCCAGACACTGGCCAACACCTTTCCTGATGTAGTTCCCTGCTGGAGTAAGAATAGAAATTTTGCCCCCAGACACTGGCCAACACCTTCCCTGAGGTAAGTACCCTGCAGAGTAAGAATAGAAAATCTGGCCCCCAGAAACTAGCCAACACCTTCCCTGAGGTACGTACCCGGTGGAGTAAGAATAGAAATTCAGCCCCAGACACTGGCCATCACCTTCCCTTAGGTAAGTACCCAGCAGAGTAAGAATATTGAAAATCTGGCCCCAGACACTGGCCAACACCTTCTCTGAGGTAAGTACCAACAGGAGTAAGACTAGAAATTTAGCCCAAAGACACTGGCCAACACCTTCCCTGAGGTAAGTACCCGGCAGAGTAAGAATAGAAAATCTGGCCCCAAACACTGGACAACACCTTCCCTGTGCTAAGTACCCAACGGAGTAAGAATAGAAATTTAGCCCTAGACACTGGCCAACACCTTCCCTGAGGTACGTACCCGGTGGAGTAATAATAGAAATTTAGCCCCCAGACACGGGCCAACAGCTTCCCTGAGGTAAGTACCCAGCAGAGTAAGAATAGAAAATTTGTCCCCAGATACTGGCCAACACCTTCCCTGAGGTAAGTACCCGGCAGAGTAAGAATAGAAATTAAGCACCCAGACTCAGGCCAATACCTTCCCTGAGGTAAGTAACCATCAGATTAAGAATAGAAATATAGGCCCCAGACACTGGCCAACACCTTCCCTGAGGTAAGTACCCGGTGGAGTAAGAATTGAAATTTAGCCCCAGACACTGGCCAACCCCTTCCCTGAGGTAAGTACACAGCGCAGTAAGAATAGACATTTAGCTCCCAGTCTCTAGCCAACACCTTCCCTGAGGTAAGTACCCAACGGAGTAAGAATTGAAATTTAGCCACCAGACACTGGCCAAGACCTTCCCTGAGGTAAGTACCCTGCGGAGTATGAATAGAAAATCTGGCCCCCAGACACTGGCCAACACCTTCCATCAGATAAGTACCTGGTGAAGTAAGAATAGAAAATGTGCCTCCCAGACACTGGCCAACACCTTCCCTGAGGTAAGGACCCGGCAGAGTAAGAATAGAAATTTAGCCCCCAGACACTGGCCAACACCTTCCCTGAGGTAAGTACCCTGCAGAGTAAGAATAGAAAATCTGGCTCCCAGAAACTGGCCAACACCTTCCCTGAGGTACGTACCCGGTGGAGTAAGAATATAAATGTAGTCCCAGACACTGGCCATCACCTTCCCTTAGGTAAGTACCCGGCAGAGTAAGAATAGAAAATCTGGTCCCCAAACACTGGACAACACCTTCCCTGAGGTAAGTACCCAGCAGAGTAAGAATAGAAATTTAGCCCCCAGACACTGGCCAACACCTTCCCTGAGGTAAGTACCCAACGGAGTTAGAATAGAAATTTAGCCCCAGACACTGGCCACACCTTCCCTGAGGTAAGTACCCGGTGGAGTAATAAGAGAAATTTATCCCCCAGACTCGGGCCAACAGCTTCCCTGAGGTAAGTACCCGGCAGAGTAATAAGAGAAAATTTGTCCCCAGACACTGGCCAACACCTTCCCTGAGGTAAGTACCCGGCAGAGTAAGAATAGAAGTTAAGCACCCAGACACTGGCCAATACCTTCCCTGAGGTAAGTAACCGTCAGATTAAGAATAGAAATTTAGGCCCCAGACACTGGCCAACACCTTCCCTGAGGTAAGTACAGAGCGGAGTAAGAGTAGAAATTTAGCACCAGACACTGGCCAACACATTCCCTTAGGTAAGTACCCGGTGGAGTAAGAATTGAAATTTAGCCCCTAGACACTGGCCAACCCCTTCCCTGAGGTAAGTACACAGCGCAGTAAGAATAGAATTTAACTCCCAGTCTCTAGCCAACACCTTCCCTGAGGTAAGTACCCAGCGGAGTAAGAATTGAAATTTAGCCACCAGACACTGGCCAAGACCTTCCCTGAGGTAAGTACCCTGCGGAGTATGAATAGAAAATCTGGCCCCCAGACACTGGCGAACACCTTCCGTGAGATAAGTACCTGGCGAAGTAAGAATAGAAAATGTGCCTCCCAGACACTGGCCAACCCCTTCCCTGAGGTAGGTACCCAGCGCAGTAAGAACAGAAATTTAGCTCCCAGACTCTGGCCAACACCTTCCCTGAGGTAAGTACTCTGTGGAGTAAGAATGGAAAATCTGGCCCCCAGACACTGGCCAACACCTTTCCTGATGTAATTACCCGGTGGAGTATGATTAGAAATGTAGCCCCCAGACACTGGCCAACACCTTCCCTGAGGTAAGTACCCTGCAGAGTAAGAATTGAAAATCTGGCCCCCAGACACTGGCTAACACCTTCCCTGAAGTACGTACCCGGTAGAGTAAGAATAGAAATTTAGCCCCCAGACACTGGCCATCACCTTCCCTGAGGTAAGTACCAAGAGGAGTAAGAATAGAAATTTAGCCCACAGACACTGGCCAACACCTTCCCTGGGGTAAGTACCTGGCAGAGTAAGAATAGAAAATGTGCCCCCCAGACACTGGCTAACACCTTCCCTGAGGTAAGTACCCAGCGGAGTAAGAATAGAAATTTAGTCCCCAGCCACTGGCCAATACCTTCCCTGAGGTAAGTACCCGGCGGAGTAAGAATAGAAATTTAGCCCCAGACACTGGCCAGCACATTCCCTGAGGTAAGTACCCAGCGCAGTAAGAATAGAAATTTAGCTCCCAGACTGTTGCCAACACCTTCCCTGAGGTAAGTACCCTGCAGAGTAAGAATAGAAAATCTGGCCCCCTTACACTGGCCAACACCTTCCCAGCGATAAGTACCTGGCGAAATAAGAATAGAAAATGTGCCCCCCAGACACTGGCTAACACCTTCCCTGAGGTAAGTACCCAGCGGAGTAAGAATAGAAATTTAGGCCCCAGACTCTGGCCAACACCTTCCCTGAGGTAAGTACCCAGCGGAGTAAGAATAGAAATTTAGCCCCCAGACACTGGCCAACACCTTCCCTGAGGTAAGTACCCAGCGGAGTAAGAATAGAAAATCTGGCCCCCAGACACTGGCCAACACCTTCCCTGAGATAAGTACCTGGCAAAGTAAGAATAGAAAATGTGCCCCCCAGACACTGGCTAACACCTTCCCTGTGGTAAGTACCCGGCAGAGTAAGAATAGAAATTTAGCCCCCAGACACTGGCCAACACCTTCCCTGAGGTAAGTACCCGGTGGAGTAAGAATAGAAGATGTAGCCCCAGACACTGGCTAACACCTTCCCTGAGGTAAGTACCCAGCAGAGTAAGAATAGAAATTTAGCCCCAGACACTGGCCAACACCTTCCGTGAGGTAAGTACCTACCGGAGTAATAGTCGAAATGTAGCCCCCTGACACTGGCCAACACATTCCCTGAGGTAAGTGTCCGGCGGAGTAAGAATTGAAATTTAGCCCCTAGACATTGGCCAACCCCTTCCCTGAGGTAAGTACCCAGCGCAGTAAGAATAGAAATTTAACTCCCAGTCTCTGGCCAACACCTACCCTGAGGTAGTAAGAATTACCAGCGCTTACCCAGTGGAGTAAGAATAGAAATTTAGCCACCAGACACTGGCAATCACCTTCCCTGAGGTAAGTACCCTGCAGAGTAAGAATAGAAAATCTGGCCCCAGACACTGGCCAACACCTTCCAGAGATAAGTACCTGGCGAAGTAAGAATAGAAAATGTGCCCCCCAGACACTGGCTAACACCTTCCCTGAGGTTAGTACCCGGCAGAGTAAGAATAGAAAATCTGGCCCCCAGACACTGGCCAACACCTTCCCTGAGGTAAGTACCCGGTGGAGTATGAATAGAAATTTAGCCCCCAGACACTGGCCAACACCTACCCTGAGGTAAGTACCCGGCGGAGTAAGAATAGAAATCTAGCCCCAGACACTGGACAACACCTTCCCTGAGGTAAGTACTCAGTGGAGTAAGAATGGAAAATCTGGCCCCCAGACACTGGCCAGCACCTTCCCTGAGGTAAGTACCCAGCAGAGTAAGAATAGAAATTTAGCCCCCAGACACTGGCCAACACCTTTCCTGATGTAAGTACCCGGTGGAGTAAGATTAGAAATTTAGCCCACAGACACTGGCCAACACCTTCCCTGAGGTAAGTACTCAGCAGACTAAGAATAGAAAATCTGGCCCCCAGACACTGTCCAACAACTTCCCTGCGGTAAGTACCCGGCGTAGTAAGAATAGAAATTTAGCACCCAGACACTGGCCAATCACCTTCCTGAGGTAAGTAACCAGCAGAGTAAGAATATTGAAAATCTAGGCCCCAGACACTGGCCAACACCTTCCCTGAGGTAAGTACCTGAGCAGAGTAAGAATAGAAAATGTAGCCCCAGACACTGGCCAACACCTTCCCTGAGGTAAGTACCCGGTGGAGTAAGAATTGAAATTTAGCCCCCAGACTCTGGCCAACACCTTCCCTGAGGTAAGTAACCAGCAGAGTAAGAATAGAAATTTAGCCCCAGACACTGGCCAATACCTTCCCTGAGGTAAGTACCCAGCTGAGTAAGAGTCGAAAATCTGGCCACCAGACACTGGCCAACACCTTCCCTGAGGTAAGTACCCGGTGGAGTAAGAATAGAAAATGTAGCCTCCCAGACACTGGCCAACACCTTCCCTGAGGTAAGTACCCGGCAGAGTAAGAATAGAAATTTAGCCCCCAGACACTGGCCAACACCTTCCCTGAGGTAAGCATCATGCAGGAGTAAGAATAGAAAATCTAGCCCCCAGACACTGGCCAACACCTTCCCTGAGGTAAGTACCCGGCAGAGTAAGAATAGAAATGTAGCCCCCAGACACTGGCCAACACCTTCCCTGAGGTAAGTACCCGGCGGAGTAAGAATAGAAGATCTGGCCCCCAGACACTGGACTAACACCTTCCCTGAGGTAAGTACCCGGCAGAGTAAGAATAGAAATTTAGGCCCCAGACACTGGCCAACACCTTCCGTGAGGTAAGTACCCGACGGAGTAAGAATAGAAATGTAGCCCCCAGACACTGGCCAACACATTCCCTGAGGTAAGTATCCAGTGGAGTAAGAATAGAAATTTAGCCCCTAGACACTGGCCAACACCTTCCCTGAGGTAAGTACCCAGTGCAGAGTAAGAATAGAACATTTGACTCCCAGTCACTGGCCAACACCTTCCCTGAGGTAAGTACCCTGCGGAGTAAGAATAGAAAATCTAGGCACCCAGACACTGGCCAATACCTTCCTGAGGTAAGTACCTGGCAGAGTAAGAATAGAAATTTAGGCCCCAGACACTGGCCAACACCTTCCGTGAGGTAAGTACCGAGCTGGAGTAAGAGTAGAAATTTAGCCCCCAGACACTGGCCAACACATTCCCTGAGGTAAGTATCCGGCGGAGTAAGAATTGAAATTTAGCCCCTAGACACTGGCCAACCCCTTCCCTGAGGTAAGTACCCAGCGCAGTAAGAATAGAAATTTAACTCCCAGTCTCTGGCCAACACCTACCCTGAGGTAAGTACCCAGCAGAGTAAGAATAGAAATTTAGCCCCCAGACACTGGCCAACACCTTCCCTGAGGTAAGTACCCTGCAGAGTAAGAATAGAAAATCTGGCCCCAGACACTGGCCAACACCTTCCAGAGATAAGTACCTGGCGAAGTAAGAATAGAAAATGTGCCCCCCAGACACTGGCCAACACCTTCCCTGAGGTTAGTACCCGGCAGAGTAAGAATAGAAAATCTGGCCCCCAGACACTGGCCAACACCTTCCCTGAGGTAAGTACCCGGTGGAGTATGAATAGAAATTTAGCCCCCAGACACTGGCCAACACCTACCCTGAGGTAAGTACCCGGCGGAGTAAGAATAGAAATTTAGCCCCAGACACTGGCCAACACCTTCCCTGAGGTAAGTACTCAGTGGAGTAAGAATGGAAAATCTGGCCCCCAGACACTGGCCAACACCTTCCCTGAGGTAAGTACCCGGCAGAGTAAGAATAGAAATTTAGCCCCCAGACACTGGCCAACACCTTTCCTGATGTAATTCCCTGGTGGAGGAAGAATAGAAATTTTGCCCACAGACACTGGCCAACACCTTCCCTGAGGTAAGTACCCTGCAGAGTAAGAATAGAAAATCTGGCCCCCAGACACTGGCCAACACCTTCCCTGAGGTACGTACCCGGTGGAGTAAGAATAGAAATTTAGCCCCAGACACTGGCCATCACCTTCCCTTAGGTAAGTACCCAGCAGAGTAAGAATATTGAAAATCTGGCCCCCAGACACTGGCCAACAGCTTCCCTGAGGTAAGTACCTGGCAGAGTAAGAATAGAAAATGTGTCCCCCAGACACTGGCCAACACCTTCCCTGAGGTAAGTACCTGGCAGAGTAAGAATAGAAATTAAGCACGCAGACACTGGCCAATACCTTCCCTGAGGTAAGTAACCAGCAGATTAAGAATAGAAATTTAGGCCCCAGACACTGGCCAATACCTTCCCTGAGGAAGTACCGAGCTGAGTAAGAGTCGAAATTTAGCAGCAGACACTGGCCAACACATTCCCTGAGGTAAGCACCCGGTGGAGTAAGAATAGAAATTTAGGCCCCAGACACTGGCC